>JAUMJJ010000139.1:0-701946 GCA_033556795.1 Tapera naevia
CCAGCCTCGCCTGGGCCTCGAGGTGAGGTAGGAGGGAGGGAGGGAGGGATGGGGGGGGGGGGCCCACCATGGTGCTGCCCACTCCTCACCTCAGGGGGTCTGGGGGGGTTCGGGGGGGGGGGGGGGGGCGCTTACCTGTGGCCCCATGGAGGAGAGCGGGGGTCTGGGAGCGGCCCGGAGCTCGGTCACTCCGTGCCTGGGGAAAGGAAGGGGAAAAGGAGGGGGGGAGGAAGAGGGGCGGGGGGGGGGGGGAGAAGCAAGGGGGGGCTGTGGTGGGGGGGGGTGCCCGGGCGCGTTCCCGCCGCTCCCTCGGGCGCGCGGGGCGCGAGCCCGCGGCGGGCGGGGGGGGGGGGGGGGGGGGGCCGGAGGGGGCGGTGCCGTGCGGCGCGTGCCGCTCTGGCCACGCCCACTCCCCCGCTGGCCGACGCCCCGCGATTGGACAGCGCTCGGCACAGGCCTCCTTAGGCCACGCCCTTTTCCCCGTCGCCACCCGATGATTGGATAGAGGTGGGCACGGGCCTCCGTAAGCCACGCCTCCCCCCCGTTCACCACGCCCCCTTCTCCCCCATCACCACCATCCCCATCCTTGCGCCGGGGGAGTGGGGGCGCCGGCGGCGGCGCTGCCCCTGCCGGACACCGGAAGTGGGGGGGGGCGGGGGCGCGCGCGCGGGGGCTGCTCGCGCGGGTCATGACGGGACGGGAGGGGGAGCGCAGGGGGAGCCATGTCTTCCCGCCTCCTGGTCCTACCGGTGCCGTCGGTCCTTGCCGAGGGGAGGGGGCGCGCTGTGTGCCCGGGCTTCCCCCTCCTCAGGCCTCCTCGGGAGCCACGCCCGGGGCAGGGATGAGGGGCAGGGAATGCTCATAGAATGATAGCACGGTTTGGGTGAGAAGGGACCTCAAAGCCCACCCGGTTCCACCCACCCCCCATCAACACCAGAAAGCCGTGACTTTTTGTTTTTCCAGTCAAAACGAGCAGGGAGCAGACGGAGGGAAAGAGCATCCGACTGCTTACAAACACGTGCTTCTGTTATACCAGACCTCCAGTTGTATTTGACATAGAACCGTGCAACAGTTTGGGTTGGAAAGGACCTCAAAGCCCATCCAGTTCCACTCCCTTGCCATGGGCAGGGACACCTCCCACTGGATCAGGGTGCTCAAAGCCCCATCCAACCTGGCCTTGAACACCTCCACGGAAGGGGCAGCTGTAACTTCTTTGGGCAACCTGTGCCAGGGCCTCCCCACCCTCACAGGAAAATGCATCTTCATTTCAGTCTTCCCTCTTGCGGCTGAAAACTGTCCCCCTTTGTCCTGTGTCTGCACTCCCTGATCGAGAGCTTCCCCTCAGCTTTCCTGGAAACACTTTCAGTACTGGGAGGCTGCTCTAAGGTCTCCCTGGAGCCTTCTCCGGGCTGAACAACCCCAACTCTCTCAGCCTGTTGTCGCACAGGAGGTGCTGCAGCCCTTGGATCATCTCCATGGCTCTCCCTGGACTCGCTCCAACAAGTCCATGCTCTTAGCATGGATCCCAAGGGAGGAGGGATCAGGGAAAATTGGGGTAAACAAGGAGTTCCCGTGCTGCCAGAAAGTGGGTGCTCAGGACAGAGAGAGTGGGACGCTCTGCCCAGTGGTGCCCTGGTTTGAACAGGGGGCCAGCGGGAGATGAGTGTTAGCAGAGCCTGGATGCAACACTGACTGTTGCAACAAAGGGCCAGATTCCACCCTTTTGGCTCTCATGCTGAAGGATCTGACAGAAAGTGCCCTATATTTCAGAGGATGGTGCTTGACAGGATGGGTCTGGAGTGTGTAGGAAGTGGCCATCGGTTATGCGATAGGTGTGGTGAGCGAGGGAGTCGTTCTTGAGATCTGTGCGGTTGCTGGGTTGTGAAAGCAGGAGCTGGGAGAGCAGATAAAACATTTTCAAACTGTTGATTAACATTTTTATGCTGTGATTGTGCCCAAAATTGGGGAAATCCACGTATGAGTAGCTCGGGTTGGACATGTGTTTGCGTGGTTAACTGACTTAGGTGTGCAATCACAGCTGTTGCCCGGCTAATTGCGTGTTTAAGGTTTAGAAATTGCCTCCGTGGTTTCCTTTCCCTCATCCTGTACACTTTCTTCATCTCTGGCTTTCAAGTGGGCAGACCTACTGTTGAGACCTCAAAGATGACTTTTATGCCTACTCGTTATTCAAATCCATTTCTACAAGGTGCTTTTAATCTTAAGGACATCCCCTCTCAAAAAGTGTATTTTCCACTTTTTAATCTGTAATTTAAATAAACAGATGTTCCATCATGTGTTTCCCTCCCCCCACCCCGTTCCCTCCTATGTACCCTAAATACCTTTGATTTTGAAAAGGCTATGAATAAACCTGATCAGTGAAAATCAAATATCTTTTAGCTCCAGCATGTTTTTAATTATCTCTATATTTTATATTGCGACAGAGTCCAAGCAGCACCTTCCTAGAAAGAGTTCCATTAAAATGCAAATGAAGACTTTGCAGAAGTTGTCGGTTAACGCAACAAGGGACACAATTTCTTAGACTTAAGCAACACAAAATCCTTACCAGGCGGGTTTTCCCGCTGCCACTTGCTTATTCTCCACATACAATCCTGTGTGTTTGCCTCACTGTACACAGATTTCTCTGTGAGTAAAGAGCACTCAACAGCCAAAATCCCTTTTCCATCCTATATGCTCAAGCTAGTTTTCACGAGAAGCTGACCCTCTGCGCCTGCAAGTGTTAAACCTTCCTGTGCTTTATGTCCTTTTCTTGAGGCTCCATGCTGAGATGTAGAGGTTGGAGGGGCTGACTGAAAATGGAGCTATATATTTATGCAAATATATCTATTTTGCATAAAATCTGTGTTATACCTGGTCACAGCTACAAGCACTCCTGCCTTTCCTACTCCTCCGTGTTTGAGACCGAGCTTCCCCTGTTATCCCTGAGCTCCTCTCATTCCCTTCCTCTCCTCCTCCCCAGGTTTTTTTCTTTCTCAGGTCTATGTTGGAAGAAAGTATTTATTTATGTGGTATTTATTTGTGTCAGGCTGGGCTGACTCCCCCAGAGCAGCAGCAGCTGCAGCCTGGGCACTGCCCTGGGGAACGCTCTCCAAGAGGGGGAGGGTGGCGTAAGGCCGAGTTTCCCAAAGCTATTCCGCACAGAGGATTTCAGCAGACTTGAAAAGGTTTAATATTCTTTTGCCAGTCACCTCCCCCCTCCTTTAATTAGAAGTTTGTGTTGTATTTTAGGTAAATATTGCAGTTTCTCAGCCTGTCCTTAGAAGAAAGTTGGTTTCTCCTCATAAAGAAGAAAAACCGTGCATGAAAAAAAAAGAAAATAATAGAAAAAAAAGATGAACTGGAGGAAAAATCAGGGTAGTTTCTCTGATTTTTGGTGGGCAAAGCACCGTAAGATGCTCAAGTAGAGGTTAAGAGGATAACAATGCACCTCTTTGGAGAAATGCCAGGGATTACAGTGCGCGTGTTTCCAGCCCGAGCCGATGTCCTTTGCGTGCCACCATATCACAGATTTCATCAAGGCAGAGACCACTGGAGGTGAGGACTCCAATTGCATTGCTGGTGGGTTTTAGCCACTGGGGAAACAGCTAGAAGTCACATTTCTGTAGCAGGAGAGTGCTTGGCATCACCTCGTTGCCTTTGCTTTCTTTAGGAAGAGCATGTGAGCAGCCCCCCTGCCACCGGTGCAGCCAGGCCATGATCACGTGCCAACACTTAGTGGCCGATCATCGCCACTTGGCTGCCCAGATGGACTTGGGTGCACATTGTTGAATTCTGCTGCCTGCTCTGCATCCATGCGCCTCTCTGATTGCTCACCAGGCAATCCCAGAGACCTTGGCGGTGCTAACAGCCAGCCCTTCTGTGCACCATCCTCCTGCTGTCCCCTGTGCTTGGGTAAGGTGGGACCAACCTGGGGAACAGCAGTAGAGGAAAGCTGCCTCGGTTGCTGCATTTGTACCACATCCCATTTCTAAAATCATCACAAATGCTGAAGCGTTCTCATTCCAGGTCTTCTCCTCAGCTTAGTACCTTGTACTTATCATGTTGCATTTGACAAACTAAAATGATTTCCTATGTGTCCTTGTGATGTGGTCAGTTTGGAAGCACTCTAAGAAGACCCAAGTGACCTAATTACTTTTTTTTTCCCCTACAAAAGTTTTGTGCTCTGAAGTAGAGATGCAAAACCAAGCCAGAGTGATCTCTGGTCTGTAAGCTCAGCCCACAGCGATCCCCCTTCTGTTTCCATGTTCTGCTCATGATAGACACAAGCTCTCCAGGACTAAAGCTTGTCCTTCCCCAACTACAGCAGGAAGAAAGCTGTGTCACAGCAAGCTCCTACTGCTTGCAGCAGCTCCGGATCCCTGGAAAGCCCTGCAACCGTTGACTTTGTCAGCAAAGTTAGAGCAGCTTGCTGGTGCCAGAGGAAGGGTTAAAGGAGCAACATTCCTGCCCCTATGGCTCTGACCAAAGGTCAGGCGGTTCTTTAGGTGAAGGAAGGGAGGGAGGTGGTGTGCAGCTCTGACCAGGTCATCAGAGGAGTAAACCACATCTGAGACAAGCTAATGAAGCAGTATTTGTCTCTCTCACAGCACATACTCCCGGTCTGTGCTGGGCAAGTTAGAATTCCTTCTCTAGTGGGAGTGAAGATGTCGATTGTATTTTTTCCATGATGTGTATTGAGGCATTTGCTAGGTTGTGGGAGTAAACACTTGGGGGAATTCTCCATGAGCTAGCAAGGGCAAGTCACAAACCTACTAAATATGGTGAATGAGGATTACAGACCCACCCTGGAGAATAAAATACCCTCTTTCCACCCCATCTCTCCACCACCACCACCTCCGCATATTTTTTTTTCCTGCATTGCTTTTCCTCTGCTTGCCGGGTGAATCCATTGCCAATTTTGTGGCTAAACACATTGCACTGCTTTAGTTTTTGTTTTGGAAGGGCAGAACTGGGGTGGTCTTTCACATCTTCAGCACTGACCGAGATGCACCATCCAGCTAGAGAAAGCAGAGACACCAAATGTTTAACTGGGGGGGGAACAGCAGGAAATGCTCTCAGGTCTGTAAATACTTGAGGGGGTGAGAGATGATGTTCATGTACAAAATATTTGACCAGCCGCATCCCACTGACCTCCTTCGGTGCTGCTCTTGAAAGGGATTGACCCGAGTCAGAAACAGTTGATCTTTAATGCTCCAAAAATACATTCCCTTTCAAAGCCTCTCAAGTGGAGAAGCATCCAAGCTGCCAAATTCAGTCCCTACTCCCAGTTCCTCGTGGTCTGGGTTAGCTAAGCTCGGTGGGGTGTGTTCACCCAAGGCTGTAGGTGATGGTAGGGATGAAAGGTGATGGTAGGGATGAAAAGTGATGTGGCTGTGGCACTGGGGGGTGCAGGAGTGTCCCCAGACCTTCCCCAGCTCTGTTTCATCCCTCACCTACTTTCGTCCCTGGGGTGGCCCCGTGGCAGCCAAATGCTTTTCTGCAGACCCGCTTGGGTGCCTGGAGCCAACCTGGAGCCCCTTTGATTTCCGCCCAGAAGCTACTGATCGCTTCAGAACCAGTCCAGGCTCAAGCAGATTGCTTTGTGCCATGCTGACACCACTCTCTTCCTGCAATAAAGGAGCTTCACTTTCTCTCTTCTGGGCTTGGGCTCTTTGCAGGGTTGCTCTCTGCTGTATTTTACACTGCAGTGCTCTGGCACTTCATCCCTCTGGCAGGTTTCCTCCTTTCCCAGGTGAGGATGCAGAACAGCTCACTGCTCTGCACCTTGGATTGAGCTTTTTAACCAGATCTCCTCCTTTTGCAGCTCTTTGCTGGCATTTGCCTCTGTGCATCTGGGAGGAACCAGTGCCTGGGTCAGGCTTTCTCCTGAGACCAACATTATGCTGACACTGTTGAAATAAACTCTGATCTTTTCTCCCCCAGTATTGCTGTCCTTCACATCTGCACCTTTTTCAGTTGTCCCCAGGGTCTCACACCAGCCTAGAAATGGGCAAACCCATTTCTCTTTCCAGTAGCTACAAATAGGGACATTCCTATAGTGCCGCCAAGGCTGATTTGGCTCTCAGTTAACCCTGAGCCTCTTTGCTACTGCACCTCAAACTACTAGAGAGATTTAGTTGAAATATATCCTGTTTGCAGAGAGTTTGTTTTCTCCAGAACCCAGAGAAATTGCAGGGCTGCCTGTGAGCCTTTTGTTTCACAAAATCCGGATGAACAGCATGTTTAATGGAGCTGCACTTGGGAATGGCAGGAGCAAGAGTTAAAATACACAGAACTGCTGCAGCCTGGGCAGTGTGGTTTGAGGTTTAGGCAGGCAATTGGTAGCTCGCCTAACGATTCAGGCCACATTGAGGTTTAGCTAGGTTAAATACGGTAAGGCAAGTTCTGTTCTTGGTTGTGCAGAGCTGGGGCTGACACCACAGTGGGCACAGCACGTCCCTTTCTGGATGAATTAACCCCTGCTCCGTTCCCTCTCAGCTCAGGAAGGATGGAGAGCTCACCTTTTGCTCCTTCACTGATGCTTCCTTTCAGTTTTACCTCCAGTGTCCTGAATTTGCCCACTGAGCCCCAGTTTTGGGGTCTTGGGCAGGGCAGTACCTGGGACTGAGCTGGTGGGATAGCTGTAGAGCTCTTTTGAGCTGAAATAGGGGAGATTTAGATGAGATCTTAGGAAGAAATGGTTTCCTGTGAGGGTGGGGAGTCCCTGGCTCAGGTTGCTCAGAGAAGTGGTGGATGCCCCATCCGTGGAGGTGTTCAAGGCCAGGTTGGATGGGGCTTTGAGCACCCTGATCCAGTGGGAGATGTCCCTGCCCATGGCAGGGGGGTGGAACTGGATGGGCTTTGATGTTTCTTTGAACACAAACCATTCCATGATTCTATGATCTCAGTGGTTGCTTCCCATTGTAAAATGATAAGAAAAATTTGAAGGTCCCTGGCAAACCCATTCACAAAATGCTCTCAAGTAAACCGGAAGCATTTTGAATGATATATGAATTTATATTAAATAGCTTGTCATGAGGAGTGATGAGACTGTCAATAAATTAGTTTGTATTTTAAGTTATTCAAAGGCAGTTAACAGTCTTTGGCATCACCGAGGTGTTCTGCAAGCCACTGTGCTGATGATGCCTGGTTCCTATGGGCCTGGGAGCAGTTTAGGTCATGCTGGTGGCTGTGTATCGTGACAGGCAGTACCTTCCTGCTGTGATGCCCGTGGCTGCCCTCTCCTCCCACCATTCCCAATGGGAAGCTGGCTCATTTAAGTGCAATGATCCTCTTGTTGGTGTTGGCATACGTGTGGGTGATGGCTGTCCACTGTGGGCGTGTCATGATTGTCCCCATACCCTCCCATTGGGTTCTTCATGCTTGCTTCGGCTTTCCCTCTCTTCCCAGAACAGCCTGGGTGGATGATGTGACCTGTAGCCAAAATCACAGTGCAGCCTGGCCTGGGGGAGAGCTTGTCCGCTGTTCCCAGCCCTCGGCTCCCACAGGATTTCCTATCTGGGCAGAGCTGGGGTCACAGGGAGGGGTCCCCAGGGGCTCCCACAGCCCCAGCCCTCTCCAATCAGGAAGCAGTGTCGGGTGCGCAGGGTGGGGTGAGGAAACGGGGGAGAGGAGGAAAATGGGGAGTCATGGGGGGAGCCCCATGGGTAAGGCTGGGGTGGAAAGGCCAGGCGGATGCAGCTCAGGGCTGGGACCTACACCCTAGTCATTTCCCACAAGCTGCCTGGCTGGAGTCCTTACCAGAGCCCAGGAATGGAATTACAGCCAGGGAGAAGCAGCACCTGAGCAGGGGCTGGGCTGGCTGCAGCAGCATGTGGCAAACAGGTGGAGGAAAATCTCTCCCAGAGCCAGCCACCCTTGGGAAGGTGGTTCCTCTTCCCCAGACAAGGCCCAGGCAGAGTCCAGCGTCACCCTGGGCAGGGAGGCATCACTACAAGTAGGACACTGAGGGGCTGGAGCACGTCCAGAGCAGCTGAGGGACCTGGGGTTGTTTAGCCTGGAGAAGAGGAGGCTGAGGGGAGACCTCATCACTGTCTACAACTGCCTGAAAGGAGGTTGTAGCGGGGTGGGTGTTGGTCTCTTCTCCCAAGTGACAGGCAATAGGACCAGAGGAAATGGCCTCAAGTTGCATCAGGGGATGTTCAGATTGGATATCAGGAAAAATTTCTTCACCAAAAGGGTTCTCAGGCACTGGAACAGCTGCCCAGGGAAGTGGTTGAGTCACTGTTCCTGGAGGGATTTAAAAGACGGGTAAATGAGGTGCTCAGGAATCTGTTTTAGTAGTGGACGGGTATGGTTGGACTCAATGATCTCAAAGGTCTTTTCCAACCAAGCGATTATATGATTCTATACCAGTCTGGAGGGGTGTGAGGGTCCATGGCCCCCAGGGCCTGGCTGTTTTTCCAAGGCACTATCTGGGATGATCCCAGCCTCCCTTCTGTTAGCCTTCACCCCTCGCGTGTGCCCAGCCCTGCGCAGGAGCCCTCTTGCCCAGCCATCACATCTGACCCTGTTTCAGCCATCGGATGTGTACACCATCACCATCACCACCATCTGAAGCCCATCCAGACTGGAGCTCTGCTGGCGGGGCCAGCACCTGCGGACAGGTTTGGGGATGCTCCCAGGCAGAGGCAAGAACACTGTTGTCCCCAAAGCCTGGGGAGCCTCTGCTCTCTGGGGAGCGGCAAGGGATGTGGGTGAAGATGATGGATGCCTTCTTTATTTTCTTTCCTGGATTTAATTGTTCCAAACCCTTCCAAAAATTTCCCCACTCTCTTCTCAGCTTTCCTAAACCCACCCACTCACTTTTATGACTCCTCCAGGAGTCTGTTCCCTGGGATGCATTATCTGCTGCACCAACCCCCAGCTCTAATTCCTGCCCTCGAATGCTGGATGCAGCATCAGTTCCAGTGCCTCCCTTCTCCACACTTTGGTCAGATCCCACTCCATCCTTGCTTTTCCTGGAGAAGGCAGTGCCAAACCTGCTGAGCTGGCAGTGTAACCTTCCCAAAGTCTTCACCTGCATCCTTGCACTGTGCTACATCATCTCCAGCCTCCTTTCTGGGGTGAGGGGAGAGGAGCTGCCCTGGCAGATGTGGACTCAGGATCTCTGCAGTGGGAACACTCTAGCCTGGATCCCCTGGGCATCTCACAGGGATGAGAAAACATGGAAAGAGCTGGGGTGTTCCTGCAGGACCAGGACCCTCGGGTGCAAGCAAAGTCCAAACCCACTCAGTTTTTCCTACCCGGGCTTGGGTGAGTGGGCAGCAGACGCAATGTGGGTTTGTTTGATCTGCAGGGGAATCTTCACACCTTCATTGCTCTTTTCCTCACCAGCCCCTCTGCCTGCCTGCACATCACCTTGGCGGGGGCAACTGCCCAGCTGGTGGCAGTTGTAGGGTTTTTAAAAATGTTTCCTTCCCTCCCTCTTCCTCCTCCACCCATGCAGACCCCTCTGCTCCTCCTCTTCTCACCCTTGGGGGCACTTTTACTGCCTCTGTGCATTTATTGCTGCTGCAGCACAAACACGGCTCAGTGGCACAAGGGAGAATGGAGAGACGCTGTGCTGATGCTGGTGCCAGCTGGGATTTGACTCTCCCAACCTCCAGCAAGGGCAGCTACACCAAGAGAGCCTTGCACATGTGTGAGCAAACCCTGTTTCTCCTCCCAGGGCTGGAGGTGTCTCTTCAGGACAGGGTTAAGGCAGCAAACATGTTGCCTCCTCTTTCTGTGAGGGGTTAGAGGGGGTATAGCCTGCATCCGTGCAGATGTGAGCTTGTTTATTCGTACCAGATAGTTTGATGGCTTTATCTGATCTCAGGTTTTCCTGAGGAAGGAAGGGTGAGTCTGAGTCACTTGAAAATGGGGGCCCTTCAGATCTGGGTATGACTGTGGGGCCAGGGATATTCGCAGAGCCCCGGGGCAAGACGCGCTCCTCCCGCTGATAGTTCTCCCTGCTGGGTGGGCATTGCCAGGGGTGTTAATGGATGCAAATGCAACGGGATGGGGGCGGGGGGATGCTGCGGTGAGGGTGGCAGAGGAAATGCTTGAGGACCCCATGCCATGGAGGGAAGAGCAAGATCATTCACTATGTCGCTGTGCGAGGAGGGGAGCTGCTGACACGATGCCCCCGGTGCAGAAAACGCCATCGCAAGTGAGCTGAAAGCAAGAGATAAAATCTAGCAGCAATTAATAAATTCAACAGAGAGGCAGGTTCATGCCCTCCTAGAAGAAAACCCAGATGATTAAACTCCCTTGTTATACTAATGCCTTCGGTGGGGGGCTGGAGGAACCAGTGGATGGGAGCTCAGCTGGAGCTCATCTACTTCTGGAATGCTGGGGGATGCCAGGAGGGCACTGGCATCCGGCTCACTGGCACATGGGGATGGGAACAGCTCTGGATCCTTGAAACACAAGAGCAAGGCTGGGGGCTGCAGCACATCAGGGCTGTCCTCTGCTCTCAACCTGCATGCCAGCATCCTTCCCAGCTGGCTCTGTGTCTCAGGAAACAAATGAATTTTCCACAAGATGCCCTCAAAGCACTCACACTCGGCATTTCATAGAAACTGAGGGCTTTCAAACCTTTCTGAGCCCGGTCCAGTTCCAGAGAGGGGAGCAGAGCAGGCGATGCGGAGCTGCTGAATGCAGGCAGAGCCGGGCCCCTGGGGTCCAGAATTAATAGGACAGAGCAGGGGCTGTTCCCTGCATGTTTTATTTATGGGAATCAGGCCAGTTAAGTTCCCTCAGCTCACTGAAATAGTCACATCACCTCTGCTTGGCGCTGCCCGCAGCCATGACCTTGATAAATGGGTCAGTGCCTGCCCCCCCCCCGGTGCACCCAGGAGGATGCTCACCCCACGGGGGCAGGCTGGGCTCCTCGCTGACACCCTCAAAACTCAGCCTTGCCTTACCCAAGCGCCCGTGCTCTGGCCACGGGCAGCCTGCCTCTGCTGCCTGCCTCCACCAACTCTGCCCCCAGCGGGAGGGACCCGTGAGAAAGGACCCACGGGAACTCCACTGAAAATCCCCCAAACACCAAGCGAGTGCTGGGCTCCCCCGAACTCCCCCCACTTCCGAGAACCGTGCTCCCCGTGCCGTATCCCCAGCACTGAGGTGACGTTTGCCTCTCACACCAACCCGAACCCCTGGGGCACCAGCTGGAGACCCCAAAACAGGAACCAAAAGTAGAGTTCTGCTTGGTTTCTTTCTTTATTTTTTTTTAACTGCGTTTTTTTAGCAATTTCCTGGTGCCAGCTCACAGGCACAGCCTCGCCACACTCAGCACTTCAATGGCATTTCTGCTGATCCCACTCGGCACACCCAGGGCCAGCAAAGCATCCCCGTGGTGATACCAGAAGAGGAGGGATGCTGAACCGAGGGTCAGATCCTGCCAGGAAATATCCAAGGGTTCTCCCCTGTCTTGTTTAGAGGAACAGCAGAAAGGGTGGAACTGGGTGATCTTCAAGGTCTTTTCCAACATGAACCATTCCATGATTCTATGAATGGTGGGTTTGCTTTCTGGGAAACTGATCCCTGCTGCAGGCAGCTCAGCACCCTGCCCATGCCTGGGGGCCTCATCCTGATCCCCTGTCTCCACCAGTCACCTCCTGATCTCAGTCTCACCGGGAAATGACAGAGTAAAGCTCAGTGGAAATGGATTTGCAGCAGCACCTCTCAGGTCAGGATAGGGCTGGGCTGGGTGGCTCCCGTTAGCAGGAGCAGGGGAGGGCCTGGCCGACATTCAGAGCAGCAGTAGCAGTCACCTTGTCTTCTCCATCCAGGAGCATCAATAACAGCTTTAAACTGGAATGGGCAAGATTTAGATTAGACATTAAGAAGAAATTCTTAACAATGAGGATGAAGAGGACCTGGCCCAGGTTGCCTAGGGACGCTGTGGCTGCCCCATCCCTGGAGGTGTTCAGGGTCAGGCTGGGTGAGGTCTTGAGCAACCTGGTCTAGTGGGAGGTGTCCCTGCCCATGGCAGGGGGATTGGAACTGGATGATCTTTAAGGCCACTTCCAACCCAAACCATTCTATGATAATAAGGTAGAAAAGGGTATAAAACACACAATGCAGGACAGGCTTCACACTGTGTGTGCAGCACCTCTCTACTCCCACATCGTCCCAGATGTAATCAGGAGAAATCTAAGGCTCGGCACAAGTGTGGCAATTGCTCTGGTCAATCCATACAATTGCTGAAAGTGCGTTATCACTGCCTGATCTATTTTAACTATGGAGTGAGGTGGCTTTCCCAGGGCTGCCAGTGAGTCAGTGGAGCCAGGAGCAGCACGGTTCCTCTCCCCACCCTCTGGCCCCAGCACAGCATCTCCCTCCCCGCTTCCTTCCCTTGCCGATAATTGGCCAGGGTTGCTTCTCCCCCAGCTTTTGGCTTCGTGATTCCCAGCACTTTGTCCTGGTGCAGCATTTTCCTGACCAAGTGCAGGGAGGGAGAAGTGAGACCCGCACCCACGGCAGCTCCCAATGTGGGAAATGACCCCAGGTGGCCCTGGGAGTGGGGAATTAAGCAGGCGTTTCCCGAAAATCCCATGGCTGGGAGTGGTCCAGGCCAAGGGGTAGTGGTGCTCTTTGCCAGTGCAGGAAATCCTCCCTGGGGCTCCCCAAGCCTGAGCTCCATGGAGCATCTCAGCAGCTCCAGGCTCTGCCCTCTCCAGTTCATCAGCCCAGGGCAGCAATGGTGGGGCAGGCAGGGGTCCCATGCTGTCAGCCCACCAGTTGCTTGCTCTGAAACAAGGGCAGCTCCCAGCTTGGCTGCTCCCCAGGGAGGATGTGTGGGGACAGGGCCATGCGGAGCCCGCCAAGGACCTTCGCACGGCTGCCGCCAGCCGAGGCCAACAACAGGCTCTGGCCGCCCTTCCTGTGGCTCCCAGTGAGAGGCCACTTCCAAACCCATGGCCTCACCCTGACCCCGATCTCCACTGCTCAGGGTCCTTCATACCTCAGGGTCCTGTGCAGCACCAGGAGCGCCAGGGCTCAGCTGAGCCTGGGTGGGGTGGTTGGATGCCATCACACCACTCTGAGCTCCCAGGTGTGGTGGGGTGTGCTCTGCCCCATGCTCTCCCGCAGCCTGGGTCCTCATCCAGCCTCATCCTTCCGTGTACATGGTGCTCTGGGACACACAGAGCCCCTCAGCATCCCATCCCACCCAGGAGACACATGGACATGACCTTGGCCCTGTCATGTCTCTGAAGATGTCCCTTCATCCCAGTACCCTTGGTGGGATAAGGATGCCAAAGCCCTGCTGCAACATTCTCCATCCCTCCACAGCTCAACCATCTCTGTCCTTAAAACCTCTCCAGGGTCAGGTGGGCTTGGGGATGTGCAGAGGGTTAATTCCCCCACTTTCATGCTGCCAGATTTCCTTGAAAGACAACCAGCAAAGTGCCCTGTAAAACAGAGTAGTGAGAAAGCTCCCAGCTATTAGCAGGGAAGGGGGTGAACCACAGGCCAGAGCATTTCTGTTGTCAGTCCCTGCACCCACCGGTGAGGAGCGACCAGGGCAGAGCTCAGCACCAGCTCGGAACAGGGGTGGTTCTATCTCATCCCTCCGCAGCTTTGCTCCCCTCAGCTCCCTTTGGGTCCGATTCCACCTTGGTTTCACGACACAGGTGGAATATCCCCTACTGGCATCACCTCCCACAAATACCCAGCGTGTGGTACATGGCACAAGGCTGTTTACCCTTTCCTAAGGAAAAGAAGCATCTGAAGTCTCAAAGAGAGCTTCAGAAGAAATTAATTCAGTCAATAAAATGATCCCTGTTAGAGTACGGAAATTATTTACTGAAAGGGGGAATTTGCAAAGTCTAATAAATCTGGAGCAATTTTCTCTCATCTTCACTTTGTGACAGTATAATTACCCGTTTATTATTTCGTTTGTTATTCTGCTCAGGGAAGCTGTGGCTGCCCCATCCCTGGAGGTGTTCAAGGCCAGGTTGGATGGGGCTCTGAGCAACCTGATCCAGTGGGAGGTGTCCCTGCCAATGGCAGGTGGTTGAAACTGGATGGGCTTTGAGGTCTCTTCCAACCCAAACCATTCTGTCATTCTATGATTTCCAGTGATGACATTTGTGTTTGTTAGTAGCTGGGCAAGACTTGGATCATTTCCCCACCCTTGAGATGGAGTTTTGCCACAGAACAGCTTCTTCATCAGGAGGAGAGGTTTGCCATCCTGCAAAGCTGCGTGTGGGGGCTTTGATCTGGGAGCACTATGGAGCCATGTGTCTACACAGGAGGGATTTCTCCTTGTCTGCTCCAAGCCAAGTTACATCCTTCCCTGCTACCAAGGACTCAAGAGGCTTTACGCGGAGGTACGTGTCCTCCAGCAGTGTCTCAGGGGCTGGGCAGTGAAATCAATAACAAAGATGATGCTCAGCTCCTTTACAGAGCTTTACATCTTCAAAGCCCTTTACTGGCACAAACTCATTAATGGCGAGGAATTGAATTCCTAGTCACACAGGTCCCAGGGATGCAGATCTTGAGGGCGATGGACTGGAACGTATTGTAATAAGAAATAGCTGCTGTCGGTGGCCTCACACACGCAGGAGGGCCCTAAGGAGCCGGAGAGAACAGATGGAGAAGGGAGGGCTGCGATGGAAACAGTGCCTGGGGGTGAGCTGGCAGCATCCTGGCAGCAGAGTTGCTTCCCCTCACTGTGGCAGCCGGTGGCTCGGGGTCAGGAGCTGGGCTCCTGCTCTCCCCATGCCCCCCTCTGCATCTCCCAACACTGCAGAGAAGCGTCCAGCATCATCTCCTCTGCAGCTCCGTAGAATCATAGCATCACAGAATGGTTTGGGTTGGAAGGGACCATAAAGCCCATCCAGTTCCCATTCCCTGATGGATCAGGTTGCTCAAAGCCCCATCTTTGCTTGTTCAGGTCCCTCTGGGTGACATCTCGTCCTTCTGGTGTGACCACTGCCCCACTTCGTGTCATCCACAAACTTGCTGAGGATGTACTTGATCCCGCTGTCAATATCATTACTGAAAATATTAAACAGCACTGGTCCCAGTATGGACCCCTGAGGGGACACCATATGTCACAGATCTCCATCTGGACATCGAGACATTGACCACTGCTCTCTGAATGTGACCATCCAACCAATTCCTTATCCACCGAACAGTCCACCCACCAAATCCATATCCCTCCAATTTAGAGAGAAAGATGTTGTGGGGGACTGTATTAAAGGCTTTAACAGAAGTCCAGATAGATGACATCCATTGCTTTTCCTCTGTCCACTGATGCAGTCATGTCATCATAGAAAGTCACTAGTTTGGTCAGACAGGACTTGCCCTTGGAGAAGCCACATTGGCTGTCTCGAATCACCTCCCTGTCCTCCATGTGCTCCAGTTCCCTTTGGGAGCATCCTGTCCTTGTCAAGCTCTGCAACTCCGTTGGAGCATCCCCAATTGCTCCGACCCCAGCTGCCCACCCTGGAAGATTGGTTTAACAAAAACCAGAGCCTCCTACAATGTCTCTCACCTTATACCCCACCTCCACAGGATGGGACAGCCCCCCCCCCCCCCCCAAATCCCCCTGCACCCCCAGCACTGCCCACTCAGGCCATTCTGCCTAGACAAGACATGCTTGGGATGGATTGCAGCCAGGATGTCCCCCCCGGGACTCGGGGCACTCTCCCATCCGCAGCCCTGGCCTCTTGCCCATGGTTGGGTGGGGAACTACAGCTCCTATTTCTGGTTTTCTCCCTGGGAGGTGCTCCAGCAGGGAGGACAGGAACACCCTGACCTGGTCCCCAAGGTCCCTGAGGTCCCATCTCCAGGATGAGTCAAACACACCCGTGCCCAGGGGAAGGCTCTGCTGGGAACAGGGATGGGAGGGATGTCCTGCACCTCTCCCCCATCTCTCCTCCCTGCGGTTGGTTCCCTCCCTGACCCCTGTCTCTGTCCCCGTCTCTGTCCCTGTCCCCAGCTGGAGATGCTGATACCCCCACCAAGCCCAGAGAGGCCCTGGGAGACTCCTCAGCGTGCAGGGGCATGGAGGGATGCAGGGGCACAGAGGGATGTGGAGGCCGTGCTCATCCAGGGTTTCCTTGGAAACAGCACCGAGCCACACATCCCTGTCACCACTGAGGGACCGAGACATGGCGAGGCCAAACCCTGCTTGCTGTGTTGGGGTGAAAACAGGGAGCATCTGCCTGCATCCCACTGGCTGGTGCCAGGCAGGGGGAGAAGTGGCTGCAAAGGGGGCTGTGTCCTCCCCCCAGGCAGGAGGCCATCGCCCAGCCCTGGAGGGAGGGGGGGAACCCTGCGAGGGCAGCTGGTGGCTCAACCTGGCAGCCGGAACCCTCCCTGCAGGACAGATGCATCCTGCAAAGATGCTACTTTAAATAAATAACGAGCTGCTGGCATCTCCCCGCTCTGCTGGCAGCACCGTGCTGGGAGCCCTCCCCAGCGGCCCCTGCGCTTTGGAACACGCTGGGAATGGGGATGGCGGCTGCTGGGAGCTGGGGCCGGTGGGGAAGGGGGGGGGGCGGGGAGCAGGGTCAGTGTTGGCTGACAGAGTCTGCCAATCATCTCATCAAGCCTCCAGTGGTGGAACATCACAGCCTTGCACGGAATAAATCAGATGTAAGCACTGGAGGAGAAATCCTCTGTGCCTTCCCGAGGGCACTGGGATGGATGCTAGGATGCATTCAGGGTGTGGGGATGCTTGCAGGGTGTGGGGATGCTCCCGGGGCACAGGGATGTAACCCAGCTATTTTCCCCGCTGGAAAATGCTTCATTGCAAACAGATTTGCACGCTGGAGCGCTCCAGAAGGCAACACAGGCAGCCAGAGCCTGCAGGCAGGGTTCAGGCAGAGGCCAGGCAACGCAAGCGAGCAGCTCAGGCACAGAGGAGATGGTTTCTGCGAGCCAGGGAGCTGGGAAAGGCAGCCAGAGGCTTCAATTAGCCAAGGAGTGATGGCAAGATCCTGCCTTAAATAGAGCCTCCGTGCCCAGCCAGTGTGCAGGCAGGGAACCGTGCCCGTGGGCAGCATCACTTGGCACTCCACGGCTCCCCGTGTCCAGCACCTGCATCACTCACCCGGCCACAATCAGGGTGATGAGGGGATGGAGGGGATGGAGGAGCTGAGGGATGCGGGTGGGCAGGGGGCTGGTGTGAACAGAGGGGGAGTGAGGCCAGATTCTGCTCCAAAAGCAGCTGAGAGGAAGGAAGAAGCGGCTAAAATAAGCAGGTGGGTGGACAAGGAGGAAATAATAGCAAGGCTGATAACGAATAGGCTGGGGAAGGGGGGAACCAAAATGTCCCCAGGAAATAGGAAGTAGCCCCCAGGAAGCAGAGGGAGGTGGCAGAGGCATCGCCTGGCACAGAGAGGGCATGGAATCATAGAGTCATGGGATGGTTTGGGTTGGAAGCAACATTAAAGCCCACCCAGTTCCAACCCCCTGCCATGGGCAGGGACACCTCCCACCGGATCGGAGTGCTCAAAGGCCCATCCAGCCTGGGGCAGCTACAACCTCCCTGGCCAACCTGTGCCAGGGCCTCCTCACCCTCACAGGAAAATATTTATTTCCAAGATCTCATCTCAATCTCCCTCTTTCAGCTTAAAACCATTCCCCCATCCTATCCCTGCACTCCCTGATCAAGAGCCTCTCCCCAGATTTCCTGGAGCCCCTTTCAGTACTGGGAGGCTGCTCTAAGGTCTTCCTCGAGCCTTTGCTTCTCCAGGCTGGACAACCCCAACTTTCTCAGCCTATCCTTGTGTTGGAGGTGCTCCAGCCCTTGAATCATCTCTGTGGCCTTCTCTGGACTTTCTCCAACAGATCTATGCCCTCAGCATCCTGAGGGAGGAAGGATAGGGGAGAACCGGGGGAAACTGGGAGAACCAAAGGGGTCCTGTGCTGCCAGAAGGTGGGTGCGCAGGGCAGGAGAAGTGTGGGATGCTCTGCCCAGTGGCACAGAAGATGCTGGCTGGGAGCAGGATTAGCTCTTCCCTGCACTCCCCTGCCTGCCAGCATCCCCGGTTCTCCAGCATCCTGCGTTCTGCAGCATCCTGGGGGGCTCCCACAGCATCTGGGAGTCTTCTGCGGCATTCTAGGGTCTTCTACACCATTCTAAGAGTCTCCCACTTGATCCTAAGGGTTTCCCACATCATCCTGAGTTTTCCTGCAGCATCCCAGGGTCTCCACTGCATCCCAGGGGTCTTCTACAGCATCCTGACGGACTCACGTCCCCTCTGTATACCAAAGTTGGGATATGGGAGATGGATGGATGTTGGACATGGAGCTGGGTGTCATGTCAAACCCCGGGTGCTCATGCAGAGGGGTCGGGGTGCTGGGGAGGGGTCTGGAGGGCTGAGGCCTGCGTGGGGAGCAGGAGGAGGCAGCTTGGCCGGAGCGCAGGATGCACAGGGCCAGCTGTTGCTGCTGCCCTGGGAGTTTCCACATTAACCGCACACTGTTTGCATCTGAGCATTTTCCCCTCACCAGGGCCACGCTGCCGGGGGTTATTTCCTGCCCTTTGCGCTCTCCCCCACCGCCCCGGCCTGCCCGAGCCTGGCTGCTTCCTCTCGTCCGCCCCAGGGGCTTTCCATGCTGCCAGAAAATAAATCTCATGCTATTTTTATCAGAAGGGAAAACGCCAAGGTCTCCTCCAGCCTGGGCTGCAGCGGCGCTGAGCGCGGCTGGGCACCCCCGGAGAGATGAAGGAGGGAGAGGAATGCGCAGGGAAGGATGTGGGCAGGCAGGGCAGCGTGAGCCCCGCTTTCATCTCCTGTCTCCCAGGTTTTTGGGAAGAGGAGGCTGCTGGGAGGGGGCACTGGCTGTGTGCTGGGGGATCCCCTTGCCTCTGCCACAGACAGCAGCCCCCGCCACAGCCCCCCCAGCCCAGCATCCTTTCACCCATTACTCCCCCCATCTCTGCCCATCCCAGCTGGGAGAGGATGGAGGGAACAAGGGACAACATCCATGACCCTCTTTGAATGGGGCGGGACCCCTAGCAGCCCCCACCACAGCCCTCCAGCCCAGCATCCTTCATTAACATCACCCACCATCTCCCAAGCACCCCCTGCCCCAGCTGGGAGGGGATGGGGGGACCAGGAGACAACAACCGTGACCCTCCTGGAATGGGGGGACCCAGGCAGGGGGACAGAGGACATGGTGCCCACCCTCCCCTGGGGCAGCACCAGCACCCTGAGGGATCTGGGGATGGGGCTGGAGGGTCCCCTGCGGTCAGGGCTGGGACAGTTGCTGTTTTTAACCCCCTTAGGGAGTGCCTTAGGGAGTGGGATCAGCTTATGCCCAGTGGGGGCAGAGCGGGTCTGGGAATGCATGGAGTGATGACAACACCCCCATCTCATTGCTCCCTGAGGTCAGTTGTCCCCACTTGAGACTGGGATTTAGACTTGGCAGTAGGAAAAAATTCTTCACAATTAGTTGGGAAGCCCTGGGAAGTCGTGGCTGCCCCATCCCTGGAGGTGTTCAAGGCCAGGCTGGGTGGGGCTTTGAGCACCCTTATCCAATGGAAGGTGTCCCTGCTCGTGGCAGGGGGGGGTAGGACTGGATGGGTTTTGAAGTCCTTTTCAACCCAAACCATTCCATGATTCTGTGATACCTGTCTTTCTGGCTGCAGCAACGTGAGTCAGGTGACTCGCACTTTCCCCTGACTCCAGGAGCTGAGGATTTATTCTTTGCGAGGCTTCTGCTCAAATCTCTTCACCCACAGGACCCTCGCCTGTCCCCGCACCCCCATCTCAGAGTGGGAGGAGGTTCCTGCTCCCTGCTCCCACTGGGAGACCTTGCACAAAGCCCAGGCCAGCGGAAATGTGGGAAGCAAAGCAGGGAGAGCAAGAGGAGCTGTTTCCAAGCACCAGGAGGGAGGAGAGCAAAAAACAGGAGGTGGAGGTGAAAATGTCAAACCCAGCTCCTGCTCCCTGGGCTGGCTGTGCTGGGAACACGGCACTCGCCGGTGGCTTTTGGTCCTGGTCCTTCTGCATCAAGACCACCATTGCCTGGGGTCCCTGATGTGGTGGGGATGCCAGCAGCCATCTGCCTGCTCACTCTGGTGGCTTTGGCTCAGCACATGCCATGGCGTGGCCATCGCTGCCGGATCCCGCGGCTCAGCCCATGCCGGAGCTTTCTGGGAAAACCTGAGCTCCACGTTCCTGGCGTGGGTGCCTCTGGATGCCTTTGATGTCACTTTTCTGTGGATCATTTGATGTCCATCAGTGCTCTAATCCATTCCTCAGCCCCCAGCATGGCTCCACAGCCCAGCAGCCTTTCACCCATCACCTCCTCATCACTTCCTGCCCCAGCTGGGAGAGGATGGGGTGGGTCACATCCCACCAGCATCCCCTGATCCTGTGCACATCACCAGGGTGGTTGGAAGATGTCTGGGGTTCAAAGCCCCATGCACCTCCTAGATGGAGGATGCCCAGAGTCTCCTTCCCAAGCAGGGGGAAGGGGGAATTTTGCTCCAGCTCAGCGTGAGCTCTTGGGGCCAAGCAGCCTTTCCTGAGCTCCTGGGAGAGGGATGGGAGTTTGCAGGCTGCGACACAGAGCAGAAACCCCCAGGGTAGGCCAGGATGGGGGGGCTTGGCCGTGTCCCAGCATCACCCCAGGCTGGGGATTTCCCCCTCCCAGTGTCATGGGACATCTGCAAAGCTCCAGGCTGGGCTTCACCTGCATCTGCCCCAGCCAGGCCTGATCCTGCCCGTGGGGAAAACCCTGCTCTGTGTCTGGGACAGCCCAGAGCATCCCTGGGGATGGGAGATAACAAGGGTTTGAGGACCATCCCTACAGTGGGACTCACTGGGATCACCAGGAGGGAGCCTGATCTGCATCAGGGGGCTGATCCTGCCACAGGGACGGCTCCAAGGAGCTCTGCCCGTGGCCAGATGGCTCTGAGGAGCCCTAAGCTCTCCATAATGCCCCTAATTGTCCCACAGTGCGGGAGCAGGCAGCCCATCCCAGCTGGTGCCTGCATCCCCCTGCAGCAGTGGCTTTGGGACCTCTGGCTATTTTTAATTCCAGGAAGCTATTTTGGAGGAGAGAGGCTATTTTCCCTGCCCGCGGCTAATCCTGTCTTACTTTTCAACCTCACCCAGCTATTTGTGGGGGCCGGGTGATGGGCAGCTCGCAGCTCTGGGCATTCTGCATCCAGGAGGATTCGGGGCAGGAGGAATCGGGTGGGAAGGGCTGGCTGGGATGGGGTGATCCTGCACTCTCTACTGGGTCGCCACGTGGGGATGTGGGCTATTGGGCTACCGGCCTGGCATGGGGCAGTGGCCAAATGGTGGTGTCGTGGAGGAGAACGCACGCCATTTAGGGACACATAGAATCATGGAACTGTTTGGTTGGAAAAGACCTTTGAGATCACTGAGTCCAACAGTACTTGTCCACTACTAAACCATCCCTGAGCACTTCATTTACCCGTCTTTTAAACATCTCCAGGGACGGTGACTCAGCCACCTCCCTGGGCAGCTGCCTCAGTGCCTGAGAACCCTTTCGGTGAAGACATTTTTCCTGATGTCTAATCTGAGCCTCCTCTGGTAACTTGTGGCCATTTCCTGTGGTCCCATCACTTGTTACTTGGGAGAAGAGACCAACACCACAACCTTCTTTCAGGCAGTTGGAGACAGTGATAAGGTCTCCCCTCATCCTCCTCTTCTCCAGGCTAAACAGCCCCAGGTCCCTCAGTCGCTCCCAGAACCCCTGTTCTCCAGCCCCTTCCCCATCTCCGTTCCCTTCTCTGGACACACTCCAGCTCCTCAGTGTCTTTCTTGTTGAGAGGGGCCCAAAATTGGACCCAGGATTCGAGGTGCAGCCTGACCAGAGCCGAGTGCAGGGGCACAACAACACAGCTCACCCTGTGGGAGCCGGGAAGGCCATCAAAGGATGGGGACACCAGAGTTGATGGGGCCGCATGTCCCCTGGGCACTGCGGGGACAGCGGGGTCCTGGGAGCGCCGACGAACTGGGACTGAACTGGAAGCAGGTGTTGGGCACATCCCGGAGGAAAGGGGGTGGTGGGGGAGGAAGGGTGGGGGTTCATGGCCGGGGGTTGCGGGGGGAGCGGGGAGCACATCTGGCAGCGGAGGGGTGGCAGGAAGCAGCATGCTGGCTCAGCCCCCCCGCCATGTTCAGCCGCCTCGGGGTCCCGGGGGGCCTCGCCGCTGCCAGATGTTGTGCAGCTGTCTCCAGTGCTTCCTCTCCCCCCGCGCCCTGCATCCTCTGGGAAGCTCTCCCCTGCGCTTCCCTGCCAGGGAGAACAGGGGGAGTTCCCCCCAGCCCCCCACTCCTCCGGTCCCGGCTTTCTGACCCCCCGGCCTATCTGCTCCCGTGTTGGGCTCTTTCACCCCACCTCATCCCTGCCATCTTCCTTTCTCACCTCTCCCCAGTCCCTCATTCTCTTTCTTTTCCTGCCAGCTCCCCCCCAGCTCCCAGTCCAGGGAATTCTTGCACCTCTGCTACCTCCTGGGCCACATCCTGCTTTCTATCCCCTCTGCCATAGAATGATAAAATCACAGAATCATCTGGTAGGAAAAGACCTTTGAGATGATCGAGTCCAACCGTACCTGTCCAATTACTAAACCATATCCCCGAGAAACTCATCTACCCATCTTTTAAACACCTCCAGGGATGGTGACTCAACCACCACGGTGCAGAGCTCACCCTGTTCCCTGCGGCGGAGAGAAGGGCAGGGAGGCGGAAGCATCGGACTTAATTTATTCCTTTTCTTCCCTCTTCTCTCCAAGCGTTTTGCATTTTCCTGCACTGCTGGGGCTGGGTTGGGCTGGCCAGATCCTGCCCAGCACCCTCAGCACCCAACCATGGGCAGGGAAAAGGTGGGAAAGTGGCAGTGAACGTGGCGGTCGGACCGTGAGCCGTGGGAGCCGGGGGAGATGCTTGTCGCTGGCAGCTCACGCCGACTGCAGGATGCAGATAGGATTCAGGGATTAGAGCAGCTTAGAGAGCAGGGTTTTTCCAAGCGGCAGATGGTGCTGGATGGATCCCAGGGCGAGGTTAGCAGGGTGGGAAGCAGGTCCCTGAGCAGCCCTGGGCAGGGCAGGGGAAAATCAGTCAGAAGCAGGGAGGAGAAGGATTTTCACCCAGGCTGTTTCCGGACAGGAGCACAAGGGAGGGCTTGAGGGCCGGATCCTTCCCCAAGCATGCCGGGTGCCAGCGAGGTTGTCCCATACTGACACCCAGAGCCAGTCACAGTCACAGTGTTAGCAGCATAGCCTTTGCTCCCCGTGCCCCCTGGAAACATCCCTGTGTAACAGTTGGGCTGAGCTTAAGGTCCCGGGAATGGGATATAGCCCCGTTACCCAGTTAGTCCTTTGGCTGCACACGTCCCTTGTCCCCATGAGCACACATGTCCCCATTTGCATACACGCTCCTGGATGTGCACATCATTCTGTGAGCAAATCATAGAAGTACAGAATGGTTTGGGTTGGAAGGGACCTCAAAGCCCATCCAGACCCACCTCCCCTGCCATGGGCAGGGCCACCTCCCACTGGATCAGGGTGCCTCATCCAACTTGGCCTTGAACACCTCTAGGGATGGGGCAGCAACCACTTCCCTGGGCAACTTGTGCCAGGGCCTCTCCACCCTCATTGTGAAGAATTGCTTCCTAATGGCCAATCTAAATCTTCTTCTTTCCAGTTTAAAGCTTTTCCCCCTGATCATATCAAATAGGGACCAGAGGTTTCCTCCCATGTTCCCCCATGTTCCTCTGGGGGAGCCTGGCCATGAGAATGAGGCTCGTGGGCAGCTGGGGGCTGCCGTGGGGCTGGAGTGGGACAATCCCTGCTGCTCCACGCAGAGCAACATCACCCACAATGCTGCTGGGAATTTCCTGTGACAAGGGTGGAAATGAGCTGGTTCAAGAGGTGGTGAGGTGGAGATCAGAGAGAAACCAGACCCGGCTCAGGCAGCCCTGGGAGCTGCTTCGGTGCTGACAGCAGCCAAACGAGCCAGGATAAGGAAGCAGAAATTAAGGGATCCATTTGAAACAATGGGCTTTGAAACTGGCCCCAAAGGAAGCAGGAAGAGGCCAGTGGGCAGAGAGGAGTCCAACCTACCCCAATCAGGATTGGTCCCATGGCTCCCAAGGGCCTTTGGGAGGAGCAAGAGGAACTCAGGCTCCAGTGGGGAAGCCCAGCCATGGTATGGAAGCCACCAACACTTTCTGGGAAGAGCAGGAGCCAGGGGGAAACCCTCAGGAAGCCCATGGGGCTTTCTGCTCAGAACAGGGAGGTGGGAGTGAGGATACCAGGGGGTGCTGGGATCCCAGCCCACCCTGAGCTGCTCCATGGAATGGAACCATGTGGTCTGTGTGCCTGGACCAAGCCATCTGCACCGGTGGGGAGAGTGCAATGGATGGATGGATGGATGGATGGATGGATGGATGGACCAATGGACGGGTGGATGGATAACACGTTGGGTTACTCCAGGCAAGAAGCAGGCATTCTGCAAAGGATTCACTGGATCCAACCCATGGGCCCCACTCCTGGCATCTGTTCTCCAGCTCCACAGCTATGCTCATGTTCCTTCAGTTCAGCTCCTCTCTGGAGTCCCTGTCCCTTCCCCAGTGGCACCGGCAGCAGCTTGGGAAGAGGAAGTGTGGCCCTGGCAGCCCCGCCTCTGTGGCCCAGGGGCTATTCTAGGTTTGGACAAAAGGGGAAGGCAGCACCAGGCGGGCGATGCAACGCAGCACGCAGGGGACTGCGGAGGACAGGGAAAGAGGAACGGCCAACACCCAGCCCCCGTCCTGCCTGGGGACTAGGAAAGAGGATCTGTCTCACCTGAAACATAAAAGGGGTTTCTGGGGCACACAAGGGGAAATCAGGCAGCCCCTGGGTGAGGCCTGGTGAGTGACACTTGGGGAGAACCCCCAGATGCTCCCCACTCCCAACTGTTGCCTTCATATCCTGAGGCCACAGAACCTGGACAGGAGAGGGACAGGGAGCCATGGACAGGTGGGTGAACGGGCAGAGAGACACAAGGAAGGAGTGGATGGATGGATGGATGGATGGATGGATTAATGGATTAATGGATTAATGGATCAATGGATCAATGGATCAAAGGACAGACACAGGGACAGACAGATGCATGCATGGACAGACACACGGATGCACAGACAGATGGATAAACAGACACATGGATGCACAGAGAGACAGACAGATAGACAGGCAGAAGTATGGATGAAATGACAGACAGACAGACAGGCAGCGAGGCCATGTTGCACCCACACATCACTGGAGCCCATCCAGCCGTGCTCCCTTCATGCTGCACCCCCAGGTGATGCTGTGCCCCCCAGGTCAGCCCAGGGACTGGAACCGTGCCAGAGCCGAGGGGTTAGTGAGGACAGAGGGGGAAGCAGGCAGGTCTGGAGGCCACCACTGCTGCGTCTGGGCACCTGTCTGCAGATCAGAGATGGCCTCACTGGCCACCCTTCCTACACAGCGGATGCTCCAGCAGTGCCTCAGACCTGGGAATTGCGCTCGGCTGGACAAAACACAATAGGGCTCTATGAGCCAGCGCAGGCGCGTTCCCAACAGGGCTAATAGCCACGGGCTTCAGGAGCAGGAGCTGGGATCGCTTTGCTGGGCCTTTTCCAGCCGGAGGGAGGAGCTACAGGGAGAACAGAACCCAGCCGGCTCTGCAGCGGGCAAGGAAATCTAGGTCAAGACTTGCTTTAAAAGGGGACATGGAGCCCAGATCGTGTTGGCTTCCAAGCGAAGCCACAGAGCGGCTGCGCCTGCCTGAGCCCGGCATGGACACAGGGAACCAGCAGCTGGGAAATGTCCATGTTCACCCGGAGCATCCCTGCCCTGGGAGCTGCAGCAGCCGAGGACGCCCACGGGTGCCTCTTCTCATTAGCGTGGCTGCTCACGCAATTCCCGTTCATGCACTTCCTCACTTTGCTGGGCAACAGGCATGATTTGTAGCCCTGGCTCTGCCAGGGCTGGAAAATGAGGTGCTGCCAGGAGACTTGTGCTTTCTGGAGACACAGAGGGATGCCCGCGCACAGGGAGATGCCACTCGCCTCCCAAAGAGCCATTCCCCATCTGTCAAAGCTGGCCCCTTCCCTCCGCCTCCGCACGGCTGGAAGGGGATCAGCAAAGGGAACCGGCCCCAGGCCCTGACATTTCAGTGCTCACCAACAAATGGACACAAAAAAAAGCCCCAACCGAGTGAAAATCCCAGCGGCAGCAAAAGGGGAACTCAGGGAACGTGGAGGGTGTGAAGCTGTGGCTGCCAGGTCTGTGGACAGTGCAGATATTTCACCCCCAAACTCCTACCCAGCCCCTGCAGAGCTGAAGCATCTTTGAACAGAAACAGAGATCCCACACAAAGAGGGGTTTGTATTTTCCCTCCCCACACGCAGGATCGCTCCCCGCTCCCCAGCACCCTTCAAGGGCTTGGGATGCAGAATAATTAAGTTGGCAGCGTGGTGCATTTAATTAAGAGCCAGCGCTCGAAGGTAGAGTGGAATCAGGGGCTGGGGCGGTGGATCCTTGGATGGCAATGTTTCACATCTCCCGATCCCGTTCGGAGAGGCCAGACCCAGCAGGAGGGTTTCACAGCTGGCAGAGCTGGCAGAGGCCACCGCAGCTCCCTGCGAGCCACAGCCCTCCCAGCTCCTCCCGCTGCAGCCACTTGTCACGGCCAGATTTTCATGAATCCAGGCTGTGGTGATCCTGGAAAAATCCTGGTTTTCATGTAGGCTCAGCACTCAGCCACTCCCTGAGCCCAGCTTCAAAGTGAGACCCATGCCGAGGCCTCAAACACCACAGTAACTCCCCAAAACCAAAAAGTGGAGCCATTAAAATGCTCCTATCCTTCCCAAGCCAAGCGGAAGTGCTGGGTGGATGATGATGTGCGCACCCACTGCAAAAAAAGCCGGAGCGCGCAGCTGGAAAGGGCTCTGAACAATCCATGCCCCTTTCCCTATTTGCATTTGCTTCCCTTTTCACGCTCATTCCGGGCAACCCAAGAGATGGAGCACGAAAGGCTCTGAAAATGGCAGGAGCTGGGATTTCCAGCTGAGCGGGATTTCCAGCAAGGGGGGTGGCAGGGCTGATGGAACCGGAGTAGCCCAGGCCCTCCCTGATGCACTCCTCAAAGCCAGGCAAGGAACTTTGGCCCCTGCTCTGCTTCCAGTGCCTCCGAAGGGAGGGCAGGCACATGGCGGGACCTCAGGGAACAGTAAAAACTTCCTCTCCCCCTGACCATGCTGCTGCCACCAGATGCTAGTGGGCACCCCCAAAACACCTATGCACCCCTGAACATCTAGGCAACTTTGCAACATCTGGCACACCACAGGTATTTTGGCATCCCAGGAACATCTGGATTTTTGGGCACCTCTGGGCCCAGGGAATATGCCGGTGCTGGTGGCTGGGCCTGGGTGGGTTTGGGGGTGTGACAAAGCAGAGATGCTCATTAATGCGGGCTGCATCCAAAGCTGCCTGGCCAGCAGGGTGAGGGAGGGGATTATGCTGCTCCCCAGGGAAGCAGTCATTGTGCCAAGCCTGATAGTATTCCAGAAGCATTTGGACAAGGCCCTCAGAAACACGGTGTGAATGTTGGGGTTGTTTTGTGCAGGTACAGGAATTGGAGTCGATGATTCTTGGGGGTCCCTTCATCTCTTGTGAGACCCCACCTGCAGTGCTGTGTCCAGTTCTGGAATCCCCAACATAAGAAGGGTGTGGAACTGTTGGAAAGGGTCCAGAGGAGGCCACGAAGATGATCAAAGGGCTGGAGCACTTCTGCTATGAGGACAGGCTGAGAGTTGCAGTTGTTCAGCCTGGAGAAGAGAAGGCTCTGGGGAGACCATAGAGCAGCCTTTCAGTACTGAAAGGGGCTCCAGGAAAGCTGAGGAGGGGCTCTTGATCAGGGAGTGCAGGGACAGGACAAAGGGGAATGGTTTTCCTGTGAGGGTGGGGAATCCCTGGCACAGGTTGCCCAGAGCAGTGGTGGCTGCCCCATCCCTGGAGGTGTTCAAGGCCAGGTTGGATGGGGCTTTGAGCCCCCTGATCCAGTGGGAGGTGTCCCTGCCCATGGCAGGGGGGTTGGAACTGGATGGGCTTTCCGGTCCTTTCCAACCCACCTGTCCATGGTTCTATGTTGAACAGAACTGGAGCTCGGATATAACAGAAGCACATATTCAAAAGCAGCCGGGTGCTCTTCCCTGCATTTGTTCCCTGCTCGTTTTGACTGCAAAGATGAAAATTCGTGGCTTTCTGGTGTTCACGGGGGGGTGGAGTTGGGTGGGCTTTGATATCCCTTCCAGCCCATCCCGCTCCGTGTCCGGTGATGCTCAGGGTCAATGCTCGCACCCCGGCCCCGTGCTGCCCCCTGCCCTCCGCCCGCGCTCACCGCACCGCTGTCGTCCCCCCACCCTCTGCTCCGTGACGTCACGCCCTCCCCGCTGCCGCTTCCGGTGTCGGAGAGAGGGGAGCGAACGTGGCGCCGTCGCCGTGGCGACGCGGCAGATGACGTCATCCCGCCGCGACGCTGCCCGGAAGCAGGAGGGGGAGCGCGCGGCACTGGTTGCGTCATCGGGGGGGGCCGGGGCACCGCCATGGAGAGCGCGGGGCAGGGTACGGGGAGGAGGGGGCTCCCTGAGCGGGGACGGGAGGGGAGAGAAGAGAGGGGCAGGTTTGGGGGGGGAGAGGGCACGAGGGGGCGGAGTGCGGTTGTAGGGGGAGGGCTGGGAGAGGGGAGAGATGGGGGAGGGGGCTGTGAGGGGAGAGGGGAGGGGTAGGGAGAGAGGGGCGGGGGAGGGGGCTGTGAGGGGAGGTGGGGTAGGATAAAGGAGGGCTGTGGGGAGGAGAGGGGCTGGGTAAGGTAGGGCTGGCGAGGGGGACTCAGAGCGAGGAGTTGGGGCTGTGAGGGGGGAGAGGGCCATAGGAGCTGCAATTCTGGGATGCGTGGAGGCTGCTGGCAGCTCATGTCCTGTGCCCCCCACCCCGCTGGGGCTCATCCTCCCTTTCCCCCTCCCTGCCCCATTTCCAGGGCTCATCCTCCTCCCCAGGGCTGCTGTACCCTGCCTCGTGTGTGTTTAGCAGCTGGTGCTGGGCAGAGGAGCTATTTTGGACAAGCAGAGCCTGGAGCCTCTGTCGTGCCTGGCAGATGCGGACGGAGGAAACTCCACGGGCGGTTTCTCTTCCTCTCTCTGGGCAGCCCCTCTCTGCACCTTTCCCGTTGTGCAGCCCTGCTTTGCATACCACGCCTTGCTTGCTGGCTGCTTATCCCCTCTGCCTCTGCTCCTCTCTGCGACAGATATCAACCTTAACTCTCCCAACAAAGGGCTGCTGGCGGGTGCCATGACAGATGTCCCTGTGGATAGCACAGCTGCGGCCAGGACCTCCGTGCCCGAGGGGCTGACACTTGCTGAAGAGGAGGAGTTGAGATCCGAGCTCGCCAAGGTATCGGGATGTTTGCCTTTCTCCATGGGGCCCTGCGTGGCTGCCGCTGGGTTGTGCTGGGGTGGAACAAATGAGAGCAGGGCCTGGATTCAGTTTAATTTTGCAGTGGTGGTGCCTTTGGATCTCTCAGCTGATTGTTAAAAATACACAAAGCTGGAGACACTTCACATGCTCTGGGATGCTGCCTGCGCTTCCCCGGAATGGCTTAATTTAGAACTATAAGGAAGTAAGTGGGTTTTGATGCTGTGAGCTTATTATAGGCTTTTAGCTCTCTGTTTGAAGCAAGAAAACACTTTAGGTAAGTGGGACATAAAAGAAACTAGTTTTTCCTTAGGAAACTGAAATAATGGAGCCCTTCATGTGCTTTCTTTTTCTACCTTTTACTCTTAAGTACTTATTACTATTACAGGCAACTTTTTGGTGCCTTTAGGCTTTTGAAGAGCTGAGAGCTTATAAGGTAACATCAGTAGATGCCCAAAATTTAGTTTTCTGAGAGTCAGCTTATACCTTCTGTTTGCAATGTAGCTGGAGATCATTGCGGCTGCTCTCCTGTCATCCTTCCATTTGAGAACCTCGTGCTGATACTTTGACCTGCAGGATTTAGGAAGGGAGGCTTTGTTTCTCTGGGTGTTTATGAAGATCTTGGTGAGCTGCAGCTGAGGTCGAACTGAACCGTCCCTGCCTGGAAACAACTGCGGAGTGCTTTGAAAATGTAGAGATCTCTGAGGAAAAAGCTCTTTCCTTTAATGACACCAGAGGAAAAGAATCATAAAGTAGAACACTTAGTTAATAAGGTTTGGCAGCTGATTTTTATCTGCTGTTAAATTCTAGCACTAGGAATGAATTCTGTCTTGGTGCCCCAAAGTCGCCAGTGCAGTGACTTGTGTAGATGTCTTCCCAATTGGGGTCTGATCTGTAGACTTCCCATTCCAGCACCATTCCTATTTGGCTGGATTGTTCTGCGTGAACCTGACATCCCTACCAATGTTTTAAGTACAAGTTAACAAAATCTTGCTAGTTTTGAGGGAGGGAGAAAGGTGGCTTAGTTTTCAGACTTGCTGAGCTGTGTTTTACGACAAACCCCTGCCTCTCTCTAAGGTGGAAGAAGAGATTGGCACTCTTAGGCAGGTCCTGGCTGCTAAGGAGAGACACTGTGGAGAGCTGAAGAGAAAGCTGGGTTTGACTCCCTTGGATGGGCTAAAGCAGAACCTGTCTAAAAGCTGGCATGACGTCCAAGTCTCCAATGCGTAAGTGTTGCTTGTGATGTGGATTTATTTAAATGTGACTCCATAGGAATTATTTCCCAGCAGTGTATTCCAGGGCTCTTCCAGGTGGAGGGAGGCGTTTGCTCTAATGGGTATATGGAATAAGAGGTGCTTAAAGAAATTCATTTATTTAATGTCACTAGAGGTCTTTGTGTCATTGGGATGAGACTTTCCTGTCTGTGATCTGGATAAACTGTTGCTGGATGCTCTCTCCCATGATGTCAGAGGTCTGGATTGCCATAAGTGGTCCAGTTTGCCCATTTCTGCCCATTCTTTGAGACGCAGGCAGCTGCTGCCTTGTTCTGAGCTCAGGCTCAAAGAGAGGTGCAAGAAGTTTCAAAGCTCTGCTGCACAGGGATAATGCAGAGGCTGTTTCCAGGTCCTGCAGTTTGAATTAAAAAACCTGCACCTGTAATGTCAATGTGCATTGTGCAGTCACCTCTGTATAAAGGAGGTCTGAAATGAGACTGGGCGTTAAGGTTATGGTCACTGTGGTGCCTGGCAGTGCCAGAAGGGGAGTCAAGGAGGTAAGTTGGACCCTGCAGTTGTGCCTGGGTATGAAGAGCTGTTGTTACAGTTCAGTCTCAAAAGTCTCCCAGAACTTAACTGGAATTCAGCACTGAAAGCGCTGCTGCAGACCAGATCATTGAGTGATTCATCTCACTGTTTATTCTTTCTCTTTTTCCTCATTTTCCCTCCTCCATCTCTGCCTGATTTCTGTTATTCCTTTGTAACTGAAATCTGTGTCTTTGAATAATGAATATTGAAGTTATATTCATTAACACTTTCTGTTTCTAGTTATGTGAAAACATCTGAGAAACTTGGAGAGTGGAATGACAAAGTGACACAGTCTGACTTGTGAGTGCCCGGGGCTCCGCAGCTGCTCCTCCTTGCTCCTTGCTGCGCTCCATAATTTGTGCTGCTCCTTGTTCTCACAGATATCAGGGGTTGTCCAGGAGCTGGAGGGATGGTGAAGCAGGACTCTGATTAGCAGCATGCCTGGCTTCCAGCCATAAGCATCCCTCAGCTGTGGAGGAGATGTGTAAACATTACCGCTATCATCTCTCTCATGGTCTTGCTATTGCAGAAGAAACATTCCAATCAGTTACCAGACCACACTGTGTAAACAAAAATTACTAAGAGTTAACCAAAGTTTCCCTTTCACTGCTCATTGGTAGGTTAGTTTGTTGTAATCAGGTGTCTCGTTAGTGAATCTTTCTTTACTGTGAAACTATGTCTCTCATCATCAGATGTTGTAGGAATTGGTTTGATTATTGCCCTTCTGTATGGCCACAGGAGAACGCACCTGAAGGTTTTTACCTGTGGCTGGAAATAGGGGTTGTGCAAATGTGTGTGAGCTTTTGAAAGCTGCTGTGCAGTGGCTCTTCTGTGTTGGTATATGTGATCCTTTTTTGATGATGTCAACACCAGAAAGCTATGAATTTTCATCTTTGCAGTAAATAAGAGCAGGGTACAGAGCAGAGAAAGAGCATCTAGCTACTTCTGTCTCTAGAATATATTATATAGAATATATTCCTACAGAATTCTATATTAGACCTCTATTTGTATTAAACATAGAATCACGGAATGGTTTGGGTCAGAAGGGACCTTAAAGCCCATCCAGTTCCAACCCTCTGCCATGGGCAGGGACACCTCCCACTGGATCAGGGTGCTCAAAGCCCCATCCAGCCTGGCCTTGAACAGCTTCAGGGATGGGGCAGCCTCCAGTTCTCTGGAAAACCTGTGCTGGGCCCTCCCCACCCTCACAGGAAAACATTTCTTCCTAAGATCTCATCTACATCTCCCCACGAATCATTTTGATTGCTGCTGCATAGCTGAATGTAAGGGAGACCTTGACTATTGGCTGCACTGAAGAGTCTCTCTCCTTTCCATGTCTTGTGTTGAAGGAGATGATTGTTTAGCTAGGAGGAAAATGTGGATTGGGAGCGTCCCATCATTAGGCAAGGTGGCTCTGATCTAACCGGAGAGCGTTACGCTTCTGGGTGACAGAGCTGTCTGTGACATGTTGCCTCCTCTGAATGCCTCTGCCTCTTGTATGAGATGGTGGCAGACATGTTCTGTAGTACTTGTGTTTGTTCTGTACCTCCAGTGTTAATTCTCACAACCCCTAAGGTGCTGTTTTGTATCTAGGCAAACACAATTTTTAAAGGTTAGAGAATGGAACTGAGTTTAACAGTTGTCCAGGTCGTACTGTGTTGGTAACACACAGCCTTGGCTGTGGCATTCAGGGTTTTTTGTTCTTGAGATCAGTTTACTGCTCTGTGCTTTTAGCATGTAGGAAGGGAGCAGAAGAGACAAAGCCTTTCAATTGCTGACACCTTCTAAACTGCAGGCTTTGTTTCCATGTGCTCGGTGTCTGAACGTGCTTAAATAAGAATGAACCCGTGGCTTAGGTGTCTTCCTGCCTCTCGAACAACAGCTCTTTTCCTTTTGGCTGTAATAGAGAAGGGGAGAAGCTGTTGTCAGGGAAATAAAACCTGTGATACTGTTAGTGTAAAGAGACACTAATAATGTGGAAAGTGTCAGAAGCCTCTGTGGTGAACCTTGGCACTGTGTCTAACCTCCATTGTGTTTGTAGATATCTTTCAGCCAGCAGCACACTGGAGGACTGGAATGAAAAATTAACTCAATCAGAAGCGTGAGTGTCTTAACCATCAGCATTAACAAATGCTTTCATGACAGTCTGCTGGCACTAACTTTCTGTGTCCCTGCTCGGAGTCCTCTGCTTTGACTCGATCTGCTTAAACAATTCTCTTTTCTGGCTTTTGCTTTTTTAACCTGATAAGTGCCTCTGCTGGGAGAGGGCTTTTCCTCAGGTCACTATTTGATTGAATTCATTGTGGTCCAAGTGATGCTCTTCAAACGCCTCACTGCTTTCAGAGGAGAACTGGCCGAAGCCAGCAGGTGGCTGAGACCTATGCACCACACATTCTCACATCAGCTGTCAAGCTGTGGCATAGCCAGCCTGACCTCCTCTTGTCACCCTCACCATGATCTGCAGGGAGCAGGAGTTCTGCTTAAAAGAGCTGTGGTCCCTGGTGAGATCAAATAGAGCTGTGGTGTCCAAGGCAGCTGTTCTGCTGTGTTGGGGTCCCAAAAGGACTTGAACAGCTTAAACCCCACAGCTGTTACACTTCAGATGTTGGCTGTGAGGGTCTCTTAGCTGTGTTTTCATTAAATGTCTGAAATTAAATTCTCATCTGGACTATATTATGGAAGCATATTGTGGCAGCTGGCCTTTGTCCTTCTTGCTGCATCTTTCCCACAGCGCTTAGGGGAATCCATTCCAGTGGTGCAGTGGGAGCAGATAGGCAGTGTCGTGTTCTGAGCTGATTTGAGCTGTGGCAAAGGGAGGTGTTGGGTAAGCCAACTTCTCCTGTTCTCTGGAGCAGGTATGAAATTCAGTCCTTTGAGCTGGCTTGGCTTTGGCAGTGTTTGAATAGAAAGTTTTCTTCTTAAGACAGCTGAGACCTGAGCAGCGATAAAGTAGGAGTATCAGAAAAAATGTAGAGTATGCAGATTCAATGTTCTGTGTATATTTTCTAGATGAAGAAGATATAAATTGTCACTTTTTCACTTACTAAATAAAGTGACCTTGGTTTTCACGCTTGCTGACAGTGCAGGTGGCTCCAGTGGTGTTTAATCAGTGTTCCTCCCTGGGTGTGCCTGCTGGAACAGAAAACTTCTCGTTGTATCTGTTTACTTGTACTTAACAAGTGCCAGAAATGTGGCGGAAGCAAGCTTTTATAGAGCACTTAAGGCCTGAATAGCCATGGCATGCTCATTTTCCTGCTTGCTTTGGCACTAAGCAGGGTGACAGTTCATGCTAGCAAGGCAGACACTGATGGAAATGGAGAGGCAAGCGGGCTCAGAAGGTAAGATCTCAACAATGTTACAGAGAACAAACAGGATTTCTACTTCCTTTCTCTAAAGCTTAGTAAAAGTGAGGAGTCGAGTTCAAGAAATCCAAGGATGAGATTTTACTCATATGTTTTGGTGGTTTTATGCAAATACATTCTCTTTCCTGCCATTTGAGCCTCTCTGCATTATAACTAACAAGCATCCTGACTGAACTGGGAATGCGCTGAGCTCCTGAACTCATGGGGATTTTGTGCACTGCCAGTTGCTGTTCCTGGCCACACACTTGCCCTCTGCAAGCAGTACACAGAGAGGGCACAAATCAGCCCCATCTGCCCCTCATTCCCATTTCACTGGAACCAGAATGAATGATTTGTGTGCTTAGCCAGACAGCACAAATGGTCATTGCTGAATAGGAGCACGTGAGAGGAAGCTGGTATTAATGGATAAGGGGAGGGTTTGAGGGTGCAAGTCTGGCTCCTCGCTGTCAGGGTTTATATGAGAGAGCTGCAGTGAAATATTGGAACACAACAGGGCATAGCTCATTTCTGCAGCTTCTGCTGCAGCCAATTGCCTGCTAGTAGAGCAGGGTATTAATCAGAGCTGGTATTTATTACTCCCAGATTTGGATTAGTCTATTGTGCTTTGTGCTGCTGCTAAGGAAAGAAAGTGAGTGTGAATTTAAAGCCATCGCAAACCTGGCTGTGTCTCTTGCAGGAGAGCAATTGCAACTTCTAGGTCAGGGCTGGGCATAGTTAAATTGCATTAAAGGCTTGTATAACCTGATCCCTGGTTGTCACAAATGCAGTTCCACATGTGTGTCTGCTGGCAGTTCTGGGTTAGAGCTGCTTGTCACAGCTGTGCTTTCCTGGTTCTGCCTCCTGCATCGCAGCAACGGAGGCATGTCCGTGTGTGTGGGAGTTGTGCCTGCAGGTCTAGACTGGCAACCTGATCTGGCTGCTGCTGGTTTTTGTTCTTCCAAGTTTATATTTCAGCTGGATTTCAGTCTAGGTCCCTGTGTCGGCACAAGCAGTTGTGCTGGCATCATGGAGGATCACCCTCGGGCAGAAGGAGCAGCACTTCAGCACCAGATCTTTGGTTATCTTGAGGATACTTACTGCTGTCAAGTGTGGGAAATACAGTGGGGAACTTCTACCTTTATCTGCCGAAGCTGGACATAATTCCTGGGACTCTGCAGTGTGTGCTTAGTGAGATGGTTCCTTTGAGGCTGTAAACCGTTCCTCTCATCACTGCTCTGGTGCCCAGCGCTGGTCTCTGAGAGCTGAGTGCCAAGCAGCCATAGAGTCAGGGCAACATACTCCAGTCAGCTCCAAGTCTGTGCTGTTTCTTTTGGGCAGTTGTAAAGCAAATCCCATGGTAGGACTCAGTCAGCCTGGCTGCTGAAGACAGGGATCGAAATCCTCGCCTTCCAAAGCAGCTTTGGCCCCAGGGTTCAAACATAGTTACTGTGACAGGAGCGCACACATAAGAGCATTTTTGCCCTCTTCTACGTGAGTCTCATATACATTCTTGATTCAGAAATACTTAGTCAAGCCAAACCCAACAAACCAACACGTTGTGATAGGTATTGCTTGAACCCAGTTCTGGTGCCGTGGTGCTGTCTCCTGCACTTCTGCCTGGAGAGAATGAGCTGTGAATCAGTCAGCTGTCAGCACGGTGCTCCAAGCCTTGGGCATGAGAAAGAATGCTAGGCTGTAGTGCCCTTCTCCTGAATATCCTGGTCAGGCACAAAAGGAATCTCAAACTCAAATATTTGAAATAAGAAAACGTGGCTTAGATTGTTGAACTTGTTTTCAAGCCTGAGTCTTTTGTAATTTGAGGAATGCTATAAATCTGGATGTTAATTGCCAACTGTGGAATAGCTTAGAGAGGATGAGTTAATAAAAGTGGCTCAAAGAACTGTTGTTCCTGAGATTAGTCTCATCTGAAGGAAACGAGGCTCTCAAGTGTCTGTCTTCTCCAGCTCTGGTATAAACCCAAATGCCATCACCTGATACATCAGCTATCAGACCTCTTGTGAGTCGTGGTTAATGGTAACTGATGGGAAACTTCTCTACCAATTATTTCTAAGCTGTAGAGGTAATGCTGATTCCTGCATGTCTTTTTTGTGCAGCAATGTTAGTCTTGCTTCTGTCCTCCATCACCTAATGCTACAACAAACGCTGTAACTTCTTCAAGGCTGCAAACATAGAAGTAGATTCTTAGATTTATTTTCTCACACAGACCAAAGGGCAGTTGTAGAGCAAATAGGATGCGATGCTATGGTGTTTGAGTTTCCACAGGGAAAATCAGGGTGGGCTTTTTGCCAAATAGTCTGATTTAAGAACGTGTGGTCAAAGTGGTAAAGTGAATGTAGGGAAAAGTTAATCCTACACTTGCTGCTTTTTTAAAACTTCAACTATCTGAATATATGCAAGACTGGAAGGGGCTTTTTCAGTGGGGTCAGTGCAGCTCACTAACCTAGATTCTTTCCTTGAGTATGGGTTCCTTTCTCAAAAGGGGAGGGTGTTTATTGCTTTCAGATCCTACCTGTTAGTTCAGTTTATGATGTGTTTTTCTATTTAGTTACAAGAAGACCCAGGAAACCCTTTCCCAGGCAGGACAGAAGACTTCAGCCGCCCTTTCCAATGTCGGTTCTGTTATCAGCAGGAAACTTGGTGACATGAGGTAAGGTTTCTGTGCTCCGGTGCTTTGATCGTGGTTTCAAACAGTAACAAGGCTTTACACAATAACTAGGCTGTTTTTCCAGCACGTTGCTGTTGATGGACTGCTGCCTTCTGTGCATCGTAGTTTGGAACAGATTAAACACTTGTTGATGGGATAAAACCAGTTCTAAGGCATTTAAGTTTGATTTGGCTTAGTAGAACTGCCAGAATGTTTTTATCAACCTTCTCCCTTTTACCATCATGTGTTTTTGCTGCAGCTTTTACATCAAGTGTAAGAAACTAGTCTTCAACTTTACCTTTTTCATACTGGATTATGGAAGTGTTGCAATTTAGGATTAGAAAGGCGCCATCACTCCTGTGCTCTGTTACGCTTTAAAAAGGGGCCAAGTCTGGATGCTGCATAGGGTGCAGTTCCAAGCCCTGTGTGTCAGCTTTCCCTGGAGGACAATATATCTTCCAGGCACAGTTACGGCACGTTGATTGGCAGATAATGAATTGATTCAGAAGATCATGACAACATTTAAAAACTTCTCCTTGTGGCTGGTGATTACTTAGATTCCTGAAGCAGATGACCGCTGAAGTAATTGCAAATTTAAACCTCTCGCAACTGGAAAGGGGAGGGCTGATGCCCTTGGTTGGGGTTCTTACTCTGGGAACATCTCAGCTGTACAAAGCTGCAGGCTGGAACTGGTAATTTCCCTGATCTTAGCAAATTTAAGCTGAAGATTGCTTCCCCACGAATGGCCATGTCCAAGTTATTCATGCAAAATACCTTGACCATGTTTTTCTTGCAACTGAGAGCTAATTGTGAACATACAACCCATCTAGGTTGCTGAGGAAATATTCCTTGAGCTTGCATTTAACGTGCTATATCAGACCTTGGATTGAATGGGTAGTTGTCATTCTTTGTAGGGAATTCCCTATTCCTCTGTGGCTGGGAGTATCCAAGTGGTAAGAACAAGTTGGCTTCTGATCACATAGCACTGCTTTGTTCTAGTTCTGTCCTCAGTGAGTTATTTACTGTGTTCCTGGAGGGCAATTTGTGGTGTTTGCCGTAGCTGGCTTCTCTGAATTTGTCAGAGGACTGCCTGGCTTCCTACTCTTCCCAGTATTCAAGTTTAAATTTGTCTTTCTTGGGAATTACCTAGTCTGTGGGAAGAAGAGGTTTACTTGCAGTCACAGGAGCTGCATACTGGCACAAGATATGGTGGTAACAGATTTTGCTAAAGTGATGGTAGTGAAGTAAATCCAGTGCTCGACTTCTGTGGACTGGGCAGGCAGTTGTGGCAGAATGATGGGAACTGTGCTTTTGGGACCAAACGGGGAGCCCCTGCACCAGTGTTGCCACCAGATGAAACCGTTTTGACAGGCTTGATCCTGCCTGTTGTCTTCTGGTTGGGAGAATCCAATTGACTGTGCAGCTGTAGAAATGTTTGTGCCATCGCAGGAGCAGAAGGTGGAGGGAGGGGTGCTGCACGGCCGAGTGAGGAGAGCGCCTGTTACTGCTGGTGACGGCTGGTCTGACACAGCTGTAGTGAAAACTGGCTGTGCAGTCATCCTACAAACATGTCAGACCTTTGCAGGAGTGGTGTTGCTTAGCATTAATCACCAATTTCAACATCTGCATTGCTTTTTCTAGCTAATACCTTGGGTGATGTGTTGTGAAATAGAGGCAGCTTCTGTCTTATAGTTTGGGAATCCCTGCCAAAGTTCTTTCAGTGGAATTTGCTTTGTATTTGTGGCCCTGTGGGGGAACACAGTAAAGATTTTTTTAAGACTTTCAGTTTCCCTGTGTGTATATAAACAGACCTCTGTCTCCTACACTGCATTAAAGTCTTGATATATCTCATTCTGAACGAGGCTGACTCTGAGCATGAGTTTCTGCAGGAACTGTCCTACTTTGCATCTTGCCAGGTGAAATCTGAACGGTGTTCTGATATGTGGTCGGAGCAGATAGAGAGTGAAGTCTGTTGTGTTGTTGTGATCACTTCTCTGAAGGAGTGGGGATGATCTCTGCTCCCAGAGAATCCCCGTTACAGGCCTCATAGCCTATGCTGCAGCCTCCCTTACTGTACTTTCCTTTTCCCTCTTACACTATGAATTCGCTTGTAAATCAGGTTTATTTTCCATCACTGGAAGTGTTGAGATAACAGAAGGGATTTCCTTGTTTAGTCAGCCTTCACCGGTTGATAAATGCAAGGAAGGCGTGATGAATGGGAAAACTGCCTCCGATACATGGAGGGCGTAGTCATAATTCCATGAAAAATGCTTGGACCAAAATTCTGTCAAATGCAACTGATGTGTCTTGGGGTTAAATCATTATGTTTGCTGTATTCTGCTCAGAGGGACTTTCAATGTTGTAGGTGTGGGATGTACGGAGACACTGAAGTTAGCACAGTAACCACATGCTGATGTGTTAATGCGGTTTCTCTGTGCCTTGTCTTAAGGGGAGAAAATGGAGCTAAGTTACTAGGTGGAATTTTTTTCAAATCTTGGCCAATTCAGCCTTTTCTGTTATCTCTTCTTGCAGTTAAAAAGTAAATTGATTTTTCCAATGTTGTGTTTCTGCATTTTACTGACCCCAGTGAAGTGCAGAACTGCGAGTGTTTCCTCTTTGTTGATAACAGCTCTCTTCATGGGTTTGTGTCCCCAATACACTTTGTGTTGTCTGAAGTTTGCTGTACATAATACTACAAGCAAATTCATTGTGAAATGTTAGGCTGAGCCCTAAAGGTGCCTACAAATTCCTGGATTTACATAAACTTCAAATCCTTATTGAGGAGGAGGTGGTTTGCTGCTGGGTCCAGGCACAGACACCAAACAAGAGGAGCAGTGCTTGTGGTATTGCATACAGGGCAGCATGGTGCATGGATGTGTTATCTGTGTTCTCTCTTAAGCAAGAGGAAGTAGAAAGTTGATTTATTTTGCGTGCAAAGACAGCATTTCAAGGAGCCTGCCCTGCCAGAGAGCTGACTTGGATGCGTGGGGAAGTGAAACCATAAAGTGTAACAGCTTTGCTCTGGCTGGAAGGAAAAGCCCTTGTACTCCTTGCCAAGTACTTCAGATCCAGCTTGTTGTGAGTCCTCCTGCAGAGACAAAAAATCATATTTAAGTGGAATAAAACACTGCTTCTGCTTCTTTTTAGAGCATCCTGGTGACCTTCCTAGCAGAAGTAGGAAACTGGACTGTTATTTCAGACAACTGAAGTGGTCCTGCGGTGCAGAATCACACATGCGAATCTAGTTACCTGAGGGAGGGTAGTTTGCCTTGAGACCTAAAAATGGGCAACCAGGTTGTGTGGTAAACATGATATCTTTTATCAAGATACTTTTATCTTTATTGTGCTGAGATGTATTTGCTCTCTGAGCTGTAACTCCGAGATCTTCAGGCTTGGTGAGATAACGTGCAGGTATCCATTGCAGGTTCCTGTTACGGAGGTTCTCTGCCAGGAGTCCTCGCAGTGCTGTCTTTGTATGTGATCTTGTGGTGGGAAATTGGGCAAGGAGGAGGCTTTGCCTAATTAGCTGGCCCTTGGTAAAAACCTCAATTTAGGAAAACCTGCTCTAAAATAAAAGCATCCCCTTGAAGGCAGTGGACAGGGCTAGGTAAAATAGTTTGGGTTGCTGTTGCGCACCCACTTCTTTCCCTCCCGGCACCCTGGATCTAAGTTACTGTGGATGCTGTTATTGTCCTCTGAAAAACTTCTTAGCTTGGCTTATTTGAGTTAATGAAAAGCAATTGGGTTTTGCTTGCTTCTGTAATTGATTTTCAGAGGCTTCCTCCCGCGTAGTTGACTTTGCTGTCCCATGATCCTGTGACCATGCTCCTGCTCCACTGCCCTGCATTTAGTGTTTAGATCAGTACAAGTGTCTGACTGCTGCTTCTTTTTTCTCTCTGCTGCCTGTGCTTCTCCCAGGGCTCACCCCTTTTCGCATTCCTTTAGGTAAGATACCCTTCAAGGCTGTCTCTATGCTGGCCCCTCACAGGCATTAAAGGGGAAGCTGATTATTTAAGCCTTGCTTACTTTTGACACAGATTGTGAAACCTACCCCAAACTAATGCCCTGCGATTGCCATTTGTGTCACCATAGCAGTTCACAGTTAACTACTCATGCTTTCTGTTCTGTGTCTGGAAAATTAAGTTCTGGGCTGCAGCTCTTAAATGCGGGAAGAGAGGGCTGGCTCTTAGCATTTTGGTTGTCCACAGCAGCCTGTTTGTGGGCAGTAGGGGCTAGAACCCTTAAGAAACAGGGGCTACTGCTTTTGCATGGTATCTATTAGTCTAAAACTGTCATTTAACCTTTTCCTCCCTGTTCTGAATGCTTCCGAGTAGCAGTTACTCCATCCGCCACTCGATAAGTATGCCAGCAATGAGGTAATGTACCAGATACCCCCGTGTCTCCTGAGAGGGGTTGGTGGGAGAGTACACTGACTCTGTTGTTACTGGGGTTTTGGTTCTGACTTGTACAACTGGCTCCCTCTTAAGCAGACCCTGCTCTTTATATGGAGTAACCACATCCTGCGGTTTGAGTGATTTGGGGTGTTTTTTTATTCAATCTTTTTATGGTGGTTCTTGGACTAAGCACAGTGTCGTGACCATACCAAAGTCTAACTGAAGTTGGCAGCTTTCAGAGATCGCAGAAGGGCAGGGATTACATCCTCCTCTCACCAAGATGAATCCTAATTTGAACCCTCTGTCTTCAGCCTGGAAGCTCCATACCCTTCTCACGTGCCCTTGTGCTGCATTAAGTGATCTGCTTGCAGGAGAAGCTGGATGAGGCCCACAGAAGCTCTCTCTGTTCATCGTCATCCTAGATTGACAGAGGTTATTTTATAGGCACAAATATAAGTGATTTTTCAGAACAAAAATAACCAAGAGGAGGGTAGTCATCTCCCAGTGCTCCGCAGCCTTGCCTGGGGAGAGCAGCTCTGTATGAGTAATCGTCCAGTCTGAATCCTCAGCACAGAGCTCTCCTCTGGAATAGTTCAGAAGCAAAGCAGCTTGTCAGGTTACCAAACAATTGACCTGGTTTTCTTTGCTAGGAACATGGAATCCTCCGATTAATTTATTACACCATGTTTTTTATGAGCATTTCCTGCTGCAGATGATCACTCCTGTAGTAATAAAACTGCCCGTAGGTACAGGCATGTGGCCCTTCCCCTTCCTGCCCGTGGGATGTAACATGGGAAACTTCGTGAAGTCTTTGTTTTAAACCCTTTTCAACCTTTCCTTTCCATTATTTAAGATAGCATGCTCTCAGCTAGAGGCCTTGTAAAACTAGGAGCTAGTGTCTTCTCTACTTACCCTATTGATTCACTAGTGAACTAGGACTTGTTTCCCACACTGTGTTAGCTTGAGGAGATTGTACATGGTATAAATGGTTTCCTTCTGAGTTTGCATGTGTTGTTCCTGTCTGGTGGGCCTGAGAGGGTTGTGCAAAAGGCTGTGGGGAGCTGGAAGTGTTCTGCGTGCTGCTGTCACTGTGTGGGAATGGCTGGAGTACTCAGCCACCCTCCACAATTTGATTTAGTGAAGAACTAACTTGTCTTGATTAATTCTCTTGGTTTTTTTTTCTCTCCTTTCTGAAAGGAATTCTGCAACCTTCAAGTCGTTCGAAGATAGAGTTGGGACCATAAAGGTAACAGCCTGCTTTGCCATCTAAACATGTAGTGTGAAGTCTTCTGCAGAAACTTGAATTTTTTAGGCAATGTTTTTCTTGTATTTGGGCAAACAGCCTGTCAGGAGTGTGAGGTCTGTGCTGCAGTAGGTGACCTTGACAAGGGGGAATTGTGTTGCCATCGCTGGTTTCTTGTTATCCTAAGTCTCTTCTCTCCTTTCAGTCCAGAGTGGTGGGCAGCAGGGAAAATAGCACCGACAGCCTCCACTCCCCCTCAGGAGTGGGAGACCAGCCTCCACACAACAACGCTCCTTTTTAGACCTGCTTTGTGGCTTTGCACGGCTGTGCACGACCGTAAGAACGAGCCCCCTCCCTCCCAAATCTTCACAACAGCAACAACATGCGAATTCAAGAAGGGGCTGAGCACCAGTCTGGAGAGATCCATCCTTCATTCATAGACACTGCTGCTGGATCCAAGTCAAATAAAGAGAATGCAAAGTTTTGTACACAAATAATATTTTACACTAAAGTTTGTAGATTAAATGTATCACTGCTGTCCTTTTGGGAGAGCATGTAAGATGGAGTTTCCTTAATGTAGCTCAGAAATGCCATTGTTAGAGATAAAAACAGTTTTCCCTTGTTTGACCTAACTTGGAATGGATACATCACCCTGAGCAGCATGAGGAGGGCAGTTCTTGGAGAAGCCAAGTGCATGGGCATCGTAACTTCAGCTTATGGCTGTGTTGTGTCCAGGGCATGCCGTGCAGCTACTCTGTCAGCTCCCAGGCTTCTCCCATTACTGGTTTCTCTGCCTCTCACTGGTAAAGGGGGCGAATGCTAGGGTTGTTTTCTGGGCTCCCACAAGGGAAACTTCACTCAGCAGCTGCCTCGTTGTTACACTAATGCTCTAGCTTTAACAAAACTAAAATCTTTATTTTTAAATGCAATGAACTTTAAAGAAATAAAGCTTACAAAAAACCACAAAAAACAGAAGCTTTGGCATCATATTAGGGCGATGCTCCCTTGGACTCTGAGACTGAATTGCAAGCCTTACATCACCTGACGCTTTACTTGTTTCTGGTTTTGTTCTATAGAGACAACTGCAAGGGTTCTACAGCTGGATGTTGAGCGCTGGAGTTTTGCATCATACAGTCATAGCAGCATGCTTGTAAGCCAGTTCTTGTGTTAAATTCAGTGGCACACTCCGCTTCCTGAGTGTATGAAACTTGCTTCTCCCTTCTGAGTTTATGCTTTTGTTCTTGGAGGAGGAATTTCTGAAGGCTGCTAGCAACAGGGCTAGATTTAACAGGCCACAGCTGTCCCTGGCGATGCAGCCACTGTGCTGGAGGGGCTCTGCCCCACTCCTCTCATGGGCCCCTCTGTCTGGTACCTCTGACTGTGACTGGATGGGTTTTTTTTCAGTTGAAAGCCCCAGCCCTAATCTTGGTTTACAAAACTGGCAGAGTCACGGAGCTGAACCAGTCCCCCTAGGGGCTGATTGTTTTGCTCTTTTGATGCCCAACTTCATTGCTCAGGAGCTGAACAATTCCAAGTTTTCTTCTAAAGGCCTGATCTTACGTTAGGCAAGGTGCCTCCATGTAGAAGTACCTAGGGTGAGCAACTCTGTGCCTTAGAGGCCAAGTGGGACTTACTCAGGTCTTCCTATGTACATATCTGGGTAGTTGTAGTGGTTTATCACCCGGGGGCACAAAACCGCCTCTGACCCTTCTTTAGAGAAGCAAATTTTCACACTTACCTGCTGATTAAGCCCTGTTTAATTGCTCCCCTCCCTCTGCAGACCTGGGGACAGGATGAGATGTTAGAAGGCAGATGTACTAGGCAGTAGGGGAGTGTAGAGTGTGGTTTACTGGCGCTCTGTGTTTAAAACTGGCCTCCCTCTGTGGAGCAGTGCTAGTGAAAAGTGGGTTGCTGAGGCTGGGGTATCAAACTGTTTATACTGATAAATAGGAATCTTATCAATAAACTGTTCCTTTGGGAGAAAATGGGCTGAATGTTCTGGTCTTGTTCTGTCTAACAATGCTGAAGTCTGCTTGCAGGTGCGTGGTACAAACTTATCAGGCAAATACCAACTGCCTGCAGCAGCATGAGGTGAGAAGCAACTGAAATATTTTATCTCCCTCTGGCTTGTTTGTCCGTCGCCTCTCCAGATGCTTTCTCGTGAAGGGATGCACTAAATAACATTTACAGTCTGATGTTTCCTTTTCAAGATGCCGAATACCAGCTGGATCGTTTGTCCTTGCCAACTCTGTGGTGTGAAGCACAGGGCCTGGTGATGCAGACGCCTGTTCCCAACGTGATTCCAAGCCGGGTGCTCACGCAGCAGTGTCTCCGCACGGCTGAGTCCTGCTGCTGGCCTTGCTGCTCTGCTGGGTAGGTTGGAGAGATAATTTAGATCCATAACTGGGTGAGCACCCAGCAAAGAGGAGGGAGCAGCAGGAGCTCCCAAGAAAGCCCAAAGCCACATTTTGTGACACATAGGAGTGTCATCATCAAAGCATCATCAACATCCCCCACCAGCAAGTGCTCAGAGACAGGCTCGCCCTCTTGGCTTGAAATGAAAACTTCCCAGGGGATTTGGCATGTTTGTCTCCTGCCTGTGAGGAAGAGAATGGGTGCCCTTATCTCAGCAAAGCACAAATCCTTTGCTCCTGCATCACTAGGAGTTTCCAAAACCCCAGAGCACGAGATGACATGTGGTGGCTGCACAGCTCAACATCTGGTGTCCTTGCTCTCAGTTTGTGCACTGTAATTGCCTGGTTTGGAAAGTCCAGTGCAGGTCAAAGAGAAACCTGCATAACTTGAAAGTGGAGAGGGGACACAATACACAGGAATATTAAATTCAGAGATTAGAGAGCAACATGGGCAAACTAAAACAGTTTCAAACCACATTTTCCCCTCATTCCCTGTAACTGGGATCTTGGAGTAGTTTTCCTTGGAGCACTATGGCATCGTTCTGGCACCCAGCAGCACAGACTCATTTACCCTTCATGCACCACCCACAGCCCCAGCTGAAAGCAAAGTGGTCTTGCTCAGACTCAAGCCTTGTTAAGCGAGGAACTAGATGACGAAGTTTATCCTGGATGATATATTTCCAAGCAGTGCAGAACACAGATAACATTATTACCTCTAATCCTCATTTTCTCCTGTATTTCATCTCCAATGCAGGAACCTGCGGAGAGACTCTGGGTGTATCACACACTTTTGGGTAGAGGGGTATGAGGTGCAGTGGCTTTATTGGGAATGTCAAAGCAGGGAGCTGGATCACTGCATTTCACAAAGTGGGAACAAGCCAATAAACAGCGGAACTGAAAACCCATTGCAAAAGCTAGAAGGAGCCACTTTTCTCTGCTCGTACCATGTCCCAGCCCTCAACTGAAACTATTACAAGGGTTTTTTAATGGAATTTGTCATTTATACTCATGAGAGGGGTTACACAACTGCTCCAGGAGCCTGTGCTCATCTGGAGCCAAGTGGTCACCCATGTTCCCAGCCTGGGTGCCAGCAGCCCAGGCCAGCCCTGCGTGGATGCGGGGGGTTTCAGTATCTCTTCTTGGGTGCAGGCTCCATGCAAGGGCCAAGGTCAGGGTTGGGGAGCCCTGTGTATCACTGGTGTTTTTGGGGTGAGAGGTACTGAGTGGCCTCTGGAGCTAGGGACAGGGACTCTGAAAGAGCCACCAAAAGAAGAGGGCTGAAGAGAGGGGAGGGTGTGGCATTAATGGTGATGACTCCATTGGCAAGTGGGATTCGTCATCGTTCATTCCTTTAAAACATGAGTCAGAGGCAGCAGACAGGAAAGGCTGTTCGAGCCATACAGGAATGTCAAACACCTGTGGGGGTCACTGAGGTACCTGGGCAATGTTCCTGCACCAGCACTGGGATCACTTGCTCCAGGACATGCTGGATGGGGCGAGTGTTGGGCTTTCACCCAGACAGCAGCGTTCCCCAGGGACTTGCCAGGAGCACCAGGAAACTTGGGCAACTGGGAAAAAGTCAGACTCTTGAGCTTAAAAAAAGGTTTTAACTCTGATTGCCAGCGGGCATTTGTCCATTGAAAGGACCGGCTTGGTGCTGTGCCCTGGGGCACCCGTGGCACCCCACGGCAGCCTGGACAGGGAGTGTGGGTGCAGGCTGGGCGCAGCGCCCCAGAAAAAGCGCAGGTGACAGCGGTCATAAAATCGTTAAAGTTGAAAAGGTGCCACACAAACCTGACTTAAACCCGAGGGTCGGTGGACATCCGCGCAGGGGCTGGAAGAGCAGCAAACTGCCAAAGCCTGCAACTGAAAGGCGATGAGCTGGGCCTCTCCCCTGCCCCACTGCAGCTCTCAGCACCCACCCCCACCGCTCCACGAGCCCTGCAGCTCCCCGTGCTACAGCTCCCAGCCCCACCTGCAGCCCCCCACTCTCTGCAGCCCCTGCCCCACTGCTCCCTGTGCCCTATTGGTGTCCCCTCGCTGTCCTCTGGCTGTTGCACAAAGAAGCCGGCCGCATCACCCCAGCACCAGCTCCCTGGTGGTCTAGTGGTTAGGATTCGGCGCTCTCACCGCCGCGGCCCGGGTTCGATTCCCGGTCAGGGAATATCATTTTCATCATTTTTCCCCGCTCTCCTTTTCTCCCTCCCGCCCCCGCACTGCGCGCTCCCGCGCACACGCACCCCTCCACCTCGCGGACGCGCGCCCCCCCGACTGCCCCCCCCCCCCCCCCCCCCCAACCCCGCGCAGGCGGGGCGGGGCGGGCGGGGTGCGGCGCGCAAGCCGCCGCGTGCGGGCGCAGGCGCGGAGCGGCCGCCCCGCCCCCCCCCGCTTCCTCCTCCCCCCCCCCGCCCCCCCCCGCCTGTTCTGCTCGGTCCCCGCACCGCCACCGGGGCCGCTCCGCGCCCGCAGCCGCCCCCGGGGCCGCCCTGGGGCAGCCCGCGACCCCCCCCCCCCCCCCCCCGCGTCTCCCCTGCGGGGCGAGGTGAGAGCGGGGCCGGGGGGCGGGGGGATGGAGTGGAGGTGCCCTGGGAACTCTGCAGGGCGGCGGGACCCCCGGGATCCCCATTATCCCCCCCCTCTGGAATCCCCTCCCTTTTTGCATCTCCTTCCCCGGGATTTCCCCCTCTGGAATCCCCCCTGAATCTTCACCCGGGATCTCCTCTGGAATCCCCCCGCTTTTGAGATCCCTTCCCCCCAGATCTTCCCCGCAGGATCCCCACTCTCTGGGATCCCACCTTTCTGGGTTCCCCACACCCCACAGATCTCCTTCCCCCTGGGATCCCTCCCTCTGAATCTTTCTTCCTGATTCCCCTCCTCTGGGATCCCCTCTTCCCAAATATCCTCCTGCCTGGATCTTCCCTCCTGGATTCTCCCCGGAGACCTCTCCTGGATCCACTCTGGGATCCCCCCATGGATCCTCCCCCCCTTGATCCCCTCCTCTGGGTTCCTCTCCTCCTAGATTTCCCACTGGAATAGCCCCCAGCCCACCTGCCCCTGGCACCCCCACCCTCCCAGATCCTCTCCTCTGAGATACCTCCACGATCCCCCTCTCTCTCTAGGATCCTTTTCCTTTTAGGGTCCCACCCTATGGGATCTTCCTCCCATCCTGCCCCGGATCCTCCTCCTCTGGGTCCCCCCTCTTTCTGGGTGTCCCCCCTCTGACATCCTTCCCTCTGAGATGCCCTCTCTGGGACCACCCCCCCTACCCCCGCAACATCTTCCCCCACTGGGATCTCCTCAGGGATCTCCCCTCAGGATCCCCCTCTCCTCAAGATCCCTGGAAATCCCAGCCCCTTCCTTCCAGTCGCAAAGATCCAAGCTGTAAAGACTAAGGACCGCCCCCCAAAAAAGGCCTGGAAGGTGATTTGGGAATGGAAGTCACCCATGGCTGTGCCAGCCGCAATTCCTGGTGACCGGAGGCAGGGTGGGGGGTGGGGGGGTTACTTGCCCTTTTCCTTATGTTGTTCTGCTTAATTTGAAAAAAAAAAGAAACGAATGTGCAACCGCTCAGGTCATTATGTGCTTAATGAATGACGTATCCCAGCGGGAAGTAAATCCAGCCTTTCTAACGAGGAACTCGCACAGGCCGCATCGTTTTATTGATGTATGCAGTGTCTTCTGGTTCCCAAATTAAGAATTCTGGTCAGGTAACCGTGGTGGTACGGGATGCACCGGGACGGAACGGAGCCGGCGAAGCCACCGACAGCGCCTGTGTTTGTGCGTTATCCGTGTCTGTCTGCGCCGCCGGTGACTTTACTGCCGGAGCGCATGGCACTGCTGGAGCCGTTTCCCCCGTGGAGAGCAAGGTGAAAGCCGTCCCTGTGGCAGAGAGGGGAGCTGAGCGGTCTGATCCCCTTTTTTAGGTTGTTTTTATTGGGGTGTTGGATTTCCTGTGCAGGGAGGCGTTGCTGTAAAGCTGTGGATGCTTTAATATCCGCTCCCCTGCGGAAAGGCTAGGAAGCACGGCCTGAACGTGGCAAATCACCTCACAGCGGCATGAAATAACGCAGCCTCCTGGCTGGTGGCTGCCTGGTGTCCTCCTGTTGGATTATCCTACGGAACAGCGATGCTGTACGCATGTTTAAATGCCGTGTCAGTTCGCTGCCGGTGAAGGAAACACTTCCAGGCCGTGCTGCCTGGCGCTATCGCCCATCTCACTGGTGAATTAAGCTGTCAAAGTGTGCAGAGCTGAAAGGATTTCCCTTTGGAACACATTAGGATTTTATCTGGTTAAATTCCTCAATAGGAGCGTCCGCCTTTTAAGTGGAATTTATTTCGGTACAGGCCTTTTCCGGTTCTAACGCATCTGCTGCTTTCAGGCTGCTCAGGATCTGTGTTGGCATCTTTGTTTGCTTTTGGTAGAAAATGGGAGCCCTGATAGGACCAAGAGATCCCAAGAAGGAGATGCCACATTCATGCATTAAGGAATTGCTCTGACCGTTCCAACTACACTATGCTCTGGGAGAGAGAAAAGAGGGGAAGCAAAAGCTGGAGTCCAAAATTGGCTTGTGTATATAGAATGTAGGATGAAAATGAATTTATTTTTATGGAGTGGCTGTGGTTTTCTCGCTGGGCTCTAAGGGATTTGTAGAACCCTCTCCTGGTGCTGGTTGTACAGAATCTGCTTTGTGGATAACATTGAGTTTGGAGATGAGAATTCCAGTCAAACAGCTTTCTCTGAGCATAAATAAATGCTTCTTTCCCTCCCTCCTTCATTTCATCTTGGTGCTTGTCTGCAGCATTTCAATGAAAGCAGAGAAACTGCAACGCAGTCATTTTCATCCTCGATTTCTCATGTCTTGCATTGATAAATTGCAGGAACTGGGTTCGAAGTGAACCCAAGGCTGAGATATCCCAATCTCACAGGGCAGCAGGGCTGTGTTTAACCACCTTTTATCAGTCAATGGCTGATATGGCATGTCTTTGTTGTGCATTTTGTCTCCTAGTGTGGACCTTATATCCATGTTGATTATTCCCAAGAAATATAAATACTTTTAAGTCTTTCCGGGATAGTGAGCAGCCGACTGAAGAAGGATTGTTTGTCTGTTCAAGCATTTTGTGTGAGTCTGACTAGATTGCTTAAGAAGTCACGTTTTAGGGTGAATGTATCAAGTTGCTGATAATGGCTCTTTTTTGACTGTCCAATTTCCATTGCTGGAGTCTCCTCTCTGGGGAAGTGGGCACGATTTGAGCCTGGGAGGTTGTTCTACAAATTGGTCTGTTAAATGACTTAACTTGTAAAAACAGTACTGCAGCTGGCCTGTGATCATTGCTATATTTCCTTCTTCTGATCATTTGCAGGGTTTTCTCTCTTTTTAAGTATCATTAGCGTTAATAACCAGATAAAATACCCCATCCCTGAAGGTGTTCAAGGCCAGGTTGGATGGGGCTTTGAGCAACCTGATACAGTGGAAGGTGTCCCTGCACATGGCAGGGGGTTGGAACTGGATGGGCTTTGAAGTCCCTTCCGACCCAAACCGTTCCGTGATTCTGTGTTTCTTATGGTGTTGTTATTGGGTGAACTACTGTGTGGTGATTCTACTGGGCCAACCAGTAGCTGCTTGTTCTCTTGACAGACCAGCATTTGAATGGTGCTCTATCTGAAGATTTGTCTAGAAGTTCAGTTAAAGTGTTTTCTTAATCAATGGAAGCGTAGGAAGCAGGGTTGTTGGACGGTGCGTGTTTTGGCTTTGGAGACGCTTTCTGCCCTATTTCGGGCAGTGTAAACTGATACCAAGGAGCTGCATTCCAGAGCAAAAGTTCCTCGAATCATTGTTTAAATGTCTTTAATGAAGTGATAGTAGCTACCAAAACCCAATGTGTGTGTGCATAGAATAGCTGAATACTGTCAGTTACTGGTGTGGGACAGCAGTTTTTAGTGCATTGTGGCTGTGTGGGTTTGTCCTGGGTAAGAGTGGGTGAACTGCTTCAGCATACATCCCAATTCCTTGTGTCCTGGCACCTTCTGACCACGCTGACCTGTATCTGCATTGCACTGAAAGGTGTTGTTCTAAAACCCTTCTCTGCCTCTTCTGGTAACGCTGCGATGCTGTCGGTGCCAGCGCGTTGTAGGGCCAGCCTGTGACATCTCAGTGTGTTTCTCTTCTGGGTGCAGTTTCCCATCCTCTGAGCACCAGTCAGAGAACACAAAAGGTGTGAGGTGCGTGGCACTGCCACAGCTCCCATGCACACAGAATGACTCTCCTAGGCCTCTGTAGATTCACATTGGCCACATCTGCCTCCACTTTCATAACCTGCTCAAGTATTTTGTAACGAGAGTAGAGTATTTCCATGAAAGACTGTTGGTTTTCTATTCCTTTTTGATGTACTTCAGCACTGTGGTCTGAACTTTGTTGGGTGAATGGTTGAGCAAACAAAAAACCCGATAGCATAACTGGAATTTTTGTGTTGGTGATGGGCAGATGGCTTCTGACAGATGAATGATGCAAGGAAATAGAACAGTTCTCTAGATCTGACTACAGTGTCTGATACTGGTGGCGAGAAGCTGATAGAAGTGCACAAACCGGAGATCCCATCAGCCCCATACACTTCCCTGTCTTCCTTTTGGGCTTCCTCTTCCCTCACAGAATCTGTATTTGTAATGTATGTCTGTCAAGAACAAGTTTTTGCTTCTTTCTCTGGAACGCTGCCATACGCCATCGTGCTGCTGCTTTCATCACGCAGAGCTGCACGATCCTTACCTGGCTTCATCCGTGTCCTGCCACTGTTGGCTTTTACAGGACAATCTGTAGAAATCACAGAATCATGGAACGGTTTGGGTCGGAAGGGACCTTCAAGCCCATCCAGCTCCAGCCCCCTGCCATGGGCAGGGACACCTCCCACTGGATCAGGGGGCTCAAAGCCTCATCCAGCCTGGCCTTGAACACCTCCAGGGATGGGGCAGACACCACTGCTCTGGCCAACCTGTTGCCAGGGCCTCCCCACCCTCACAGGAAGATACTTCATAAGATCTCATCTCAATCTTCCCCCTTTCAGCTGAAAACTGTTTCTACTCATCCTGTCCCTGCCCTCCCTGATAAAAAGCCCCTCCCAAGCTTTCCTGAAGCCCCTTTCAATACTGGGAGGCTGCTCTAAGGTCTTCCTGGAGCTTTCTCTTCTCCAGGCTGAACAACCCCAACTCTCTCAGCTTGTCCTCTGATGGGAGGTGCTCCAGTCCTTGGGTCATCTCTGTGGCCTCCTCTGGACTCTCTCCAACAGATCTATGTCCTTCCTGTGCTGGGCACTCCAGAACTGAGCGCAGGGCTCCGTAGTGAATATATGGGACCTGTGTGTTGCTGATGTTTTGCAGTGAAGGCAGAAGTCCAAAGTTTGCCAATGTCATTACAGCAGCCGGTTGTGCAGCTACAAATCCCAGAAACTCGCGCAAGTTTTCTATTTGCCTTTCCCCTCTTATGTCTTTAGCTTTTGCCTCCATTTCAAATGCAAGTGGTCTTTTCCCTTCCATCTGATGTTGCGTATTTTATACCTTAGCAGGATTTGCTCTTACTGTGATGGCAATATCTCAGTGGCTTTGTTTATGCTCAGTAGTGTTGTGTAATCTCAGTGTCATGGTCCCAGTGCAGGATGTGTAAAAGCATCTTCCTTACCAGTTGGCTTCTCACGGCAGGAGGATGTAGGAATGTTTACTGTAAAAAAATCTTTGGGTTTAAATCTGCTTGGGGAGAAGAGGGGGATGTGGGAGCCCAACTCCAGGTGTTTCGTGGGCACTATTGGTGGTGATGCCTGCAGTAATCCTGAAAGAGCCAGGTGCAGGGAATTCCTTCCACCAGGACTGGGTGACACTGATGGAGGTGTTTGTAATTCCAGGGTATGTCATTCCCTGGTAAGGGAGGATTTTAAAAGATATGTTAAGAAATGTCTTAATGTTTCACCACTTTCCTGTAGCGATGGGGTCAGCGTGGAAGTTGCTACTCCTGCTTCTGATACGTAGGAGGTTGAGGTGGTCCAGGGTGGCTGGTGGGACCTTGGCGGGAGCAGGCACCCATTTCTTTCCCTTCCTGCCCGCATGGTTTGTCTTTTTGCCCTCCTAGATCCTCCGCTCCTCCCAGCAGTCCCTTGGCATCTCCTTACCTGCTTCTCCTCGAGGAGGAGGGAAGGGGCCATGAAATTGTTGTGTGCCTCCACTGAAATGGAAGCTTTAACCAGACGTATTTCCCCTTCTAACCTGAATTAACAAACAGATTCAGTTCCCATTTTGAGCAGTGAGTTGATTGAAGGTGCAGGTTAATTCCTGCTGTTCTTTGTGAACTTCAGGAATATTTTCAATCTGATGACTACTGTCACACAGGGATGCTGCTTCTCTCCATGTGCATAGTTCTGATGTGTATCTCAAGGAGTGATTCTGGTCTGAGTGGTGAAAGAAAAACAGGCGATGAACCATCTCTTTTTTTTTTAGGAAAGTAGTTCTGTCATCGATGGGGTTTGGTTTGACAGATCTCTCATCAGCCAGTTGTTCTTCTGATGGACCTGATGTTAATGTTGGAGAATAGTGGCCTTGCTTTAAGTAGACCATGTCACAGCACAAAGTAAATGCATATTGAAAATTAAACATTGCTTTGGCACAACATTTGCTGTTCAGAGTTAACTTGGGAAAACCAGGAAGCATGGTTAACCAGAAGGGGCTGGAAGATGCAGTTACAACTTCCCAAGTGCACCTCACTGTTTCATGGAATGGTTTGGATAACAGGGACAACTATCAACATGCCTTTATATTATGTTAGGATGAGAGGAAATGGCCTCAGGTTATGCCAGGGGAGATTTAGATTGGATATTAGGAAAAATTTCTTTACTGAAAGAGTGATGAAGAGCTGGCAGAGGCTGCCCGGGGCAGTGGTGGAGTCTCCATCCCTGGAGGAGTTCAAAATGCATGTAGACGTGGCACCTGGGGACATGGTTTAGCAGGCACCATGGACTTGGGCTGTTGGTTGGACTGGTCAGGCTTAGTGGTCTTTTCCAACCTTAACAATTCTATGATTCTGTTTTTCACTACTGGTCCTGAAATTGAGTCTATATTGGATGAAGCATCCTGGCTGTTGAAAATCCAGCATTTTTTGTATTTGTCCTATATTGTGCAACTCCTTACTCAGCTTCCTGTATCTTCTCTTAAAGCAACATTTCTCGCAGTCACTTTTTTCTTGCTGTTTTCTATATAGAGCCCAGTTTGTCCATCTCAGACGTTAACAATTATCTTTCTGTGATGACTTTCACTCTTCCTTCCTCGTCCCTGCCCATTGCAGGGGGTTGGAACTGAATGATCTTTCAAGGTCCCTTCCAACGCAAACCATTCTATGATTCCTTGCTGTTTTGGGGCTGTTTAGATTTGTGGATGTATAAAATATTATTTTAAAGTAACCCTAAATGAGGAAAGGTGCTATTTTGCAACTATTTCTGTTCCTCTTGAGGATCTTCAGGAAGATGAACTCTGGTTTGGAGAATGTGGGTAAGGATAACACTGGTTTAAGACTGCATTGAGAGCATCCCCTTGTGTACTCAGGAGACTGAAGAGATGGCTGTCATACTCTGGTGTTAGTAAAGATCAGAGGGAGGTATGAAAGCATCACAGTCACAAAACCTGTAGGGTTTTCTGACTTTGTCCTCAGTTATTTAGGTGGAAAGAACACTAAATGTGATAATTCTGTTCTTTACACTAAGCTAAAAGGTGAGTGCATTGGGAATGGCAGTGATTAAATTATGGGTCAGTAGAGTAGTGACCTTTTTTGTTCTAAGTCCTGTGAAGTGTATTCCAGTCTGAAAACTCAGTTTATGCAATCTATATGTGTTTAGATGTTCTATTTCTTATCTCAATTATAATGTTAGAAAACTCAGTTACAGTTAAAGTCTGGAACATGTTTTTTCCTGAAGTGCCAGGTTTACAAACTAAGCCTACGGTTGGAAATTCAAGCTGTGCCTTTTCCTGTTAATCACTAGTGAGAAGGCAGATCAGTCGGACGAATACCATTCTTGGTTGCCTTATTATTTTTGAATTATAGGCTTGCTTTGTTTTTTTAAGCAGCCATGAAATCCCAGACTGAGTGGCAGAACTGAGGATGTTCTTCATTGTGCAGTTTGCAGATTAAATGTGTGCAGAGAGAGAGAACGGTGGAGGTAAAAACCAGTGCGGCTTCTGTAGGGGTGAGAGTAGGATTAAATAAACCTTTCTGTTGGTGTGACCACAGTGTATGGTCAGAGAAACACCAAGGAGGTTATCTCCTCTAAGGAAGTGTCCATTTTAATTAAAGCCACTACTCATCCTGTTTAGATATTTCCAACAGGGTGGAGATGCTGTACAAGATCTTGGGTCCTGAGCACCTCGTGATCTACACTGACTCAAACGTGGGAGTTGTGTGCTGGTTAATATATGTGTGGGATATTCCAAGAATATCGTTACACTGGGAGCGGAGTTGTGGTGATTTGTGAAAACCTCTGGATGGCTATGGAATAAATGTGTCATTATCCCAAGATGCTCTCTGCTGGGGTGTTGTGTGTGGTCACCTTGGGACCTGTGCTCCCTTCTAGCTGACCTTAGAAGAAACAAAAATGTTTGCACTGAAGGCACGCCTCTCCAGCATCATCCAGCCCTCGAGAAGGGTTCTGTTGTATTCTCCTGCTAAAATAGCAGGTAAATGATGGAGTGATAGAAACTGTGCTGGACAGTTCAGGTTTTATTGTGAAAATGGATGGGGCATCCATGACTTCTGGGCAACCTCTACCAGGGTTCACCACCCTCCCAGTAGAGATTTTTTTCCCAAGATCTCATCTGAATCTCCCCTCTTTCAGCTTAAAACCATTCCCCCTCATCTTATCCCTCCATTCCTTGATCAAGAGCTCCTCCCCAGCTTTCCTGGAGCCCCTGTCAGTACTGGGAGGCTGCTCTAAGGCCTCCCTGGAGCAAATCCGTTGTACTGGTTTTGCCTTTATTTCTTTATGATCTAATAAAGAAGACTCCAAAGGGACGTTAGAAGCCTGTGTTTTCAGTTTTCACAGGAGGAAATTAAAATGTTCTTTTCCCTGGCAGTTTCTGTGAGGAAGTGAAGCAATGAAACAGTGAAGTCTCGTCCCCACTCCACACGAAGTGGGGAAATACAGCTGAGCAATTTGGAGAAGAAACGGGTTTTTAGATATGGTTAGTTTCTAAACTTTGCTACAGAAGAAAATCTTTGGAACTGAAGTCTTCACAACTTAACTGAGCAGATAGGAGTGCTGTTTGAATAATTAGACTGAGAGGGCCTGATCAGATACACGAGGTTAAAGTAGATCAGGGGAAGAAGTTTCCTTTCTGCCTGTATCAGGTAAATAAGCTTAATTTTCAGGGTTAAAATCTTGTAGGTTTCTGAAACTAATGACTGTGAGACAGAAAGAAAAGCTCTGACGTTACGGAGGCGATTGCATTGGGTTCCTGGTGGCAATGTGACACCTTTTTAGCTTTTCCTGAGCTGGCTGCCATGGTGGGGGGTGTTTTGAGAAACTTCATAAATTCTCCTGTTCAGTTCTGTGTATTTTGTTCCTAACTTTAAGAGGAACATTTGTGTGCTTTTTGGGGGAAGAGAACTGGTAAAGAACTGAACAACAGAGATAATTGACGTGAGAACTGAGCTGAAGCTTCTCAAAGGGGAACACTAGATGTGATCTTTTTGGATCAGGGTGGAGATGAGGGAGTTCCCCTCTGCTGTTGGTACAGCCTGCGCTTGGGGTTTGCCTTTTTACCTGTTAAAATGTACTATTAATTTCAAATTCTTTAACAAAAGCTGTTCCTGATTGAAAAAGCCAGGAGTGTTTATTTGACAGCACAGCAATTCCAATAATGAATTAGTTGTAAAATGATTTTGCTCTACGTTTTGTGGTTTGCAAACCCATAGTTCTACATTATTTACATTTTGAGGAGGGGGAAGACCCTTATTTACCTTTTTATCCACCTCCACAGCTGATAGCAAAAAAAAGATAGGAGCTTTCTTTCTGTTTCTCCATCTCCTGCTACCGTGGATTTGCACAGAGGGTGATGTTCCACTCCCCTTCTAGACTGGTTGCTGATAAATCTCTCTTTCCCTTTGCAACCAACTTGAAGGATGTGTTCAGGGCTGGGGCGATCATTACATCATTGCTTTTGTGTCTCTGGGTGCTTGGCTGGTTTTTTTAGAGGAATTCTGTAACCTTACTTTGTCCCTTCTTGGCCAGATGAAAACTGCCCGGGCTGTAAAAAGGTGCCACTGTGACCCATGTTGTCTCATTAACCTGAGGCTAAAGTTGTTTTGATTTCTGTGTGGTTGTTGTATAGTTACTTCTTCATGCAGAAGAAACACATCCCACCCTAAGCAGTGGGGCTTTTGGAGCAGCAGTTTAGAGGTTGGTAGTCACATATCGACCATTGATCCAGTTTTGTACCTTTTGTCACATGAGTGAATAGAGATTTTTTGTTTTATTGCTGTTTAAAAAAGCCTTTGGTTGTCTTCCCTATGTAATAGTAGAAAACCCATTCTTATGTGAGTAAACCCATCTGGTTTAGTGCTTTGACTATATTGGCACAGTCGTTGACAATATGATTTTTCAGTTGATACAGTTTATTCAGCCAACCTAGCATAAACGGAGCTGTACAGATGCTTTTGAAGGAGTTTAAGGTTTTTCCTCTTTAGAAGAAATAAGTGAAATCAGTGTTGCTCCAACTGCAACAGTGAATGTTGTGGTTGTTCTCATTCGTTCTAATGAACTTGCATGCTACGAGTAGTTACAGTGATTCAAACACTGCGTAGATGAACAGTTAAGAGTAATAATGAGGCAAGCAAACAGAACTACTGTTTTTTTATACATTTTTAAATAGCTGAGTAAGCAGATGGAGGATTAAATAGAAGCAATGAAATAATAAGTAGGGAAAATCCACTACAAACCCCAGCATTTTAAAGAGTAATTCTTTTAGTTGAGGGCAGAGGATAGAAAATGTGAATCTAATCCTTCACAGTTTTTCTCCCTTGATACGGAAAACCTTCTTTAGTAGGTTTGGATCTTACTCTGGTGTGGGGTGCAAGGTCACCGGCCTTTATAACAGGTTGGTCAATCAGACTTAAATGGTTACATTTTAATCTGCTAAGCTTATTAGAGAAACAACGCTTGGATTGCTGTGGTTAAGTTTGTCACAAGTTGCAGTGTAACATCTCTTCCAGCTGTTAACTATGGATCATCGTTACATCAGTTTATACTTGGATTTAGCAGGGAAGTTGTGTTGTCCTGTATTTCAGCTACTTAAAAGCTCTGTGCTGCTGTTTTCTTTTTTTCCAAACCTCATACTTAAAAGAATTTATTGAAGATTCTGGCATCGCAGTCTTTTGCTGTTGGGGATCTGTCTTCTGTTTCCAAGGCAAATGAATTTGGCCACGGTAAGGTTCTTTTTCCAGGAGAGACATGTGTGCATTTGAATTAATTCCATGGATGCTACGTTTGCTTTGCATTGGGATTTATATGTTAGAGTGTTTTTATGGATTGATTTCTCACATGATCTTTACAGAAGGGCTCCAGGCTGAATGACAAGACTCACCCTGATGGCTTTTGTGCTGCAATGCTTTTGTGCTGTGATATAAGATAGAAGCTACACCAAGACACTGACTCTTGGATGCTTTGATGAAACAGTAAATGTTAGTGCTTCAGTTAATAGGCTAAAAATTAGTGTGCCAGGACAGTTAGGGGGACATTCACGAATAGTGCTTAAAATAGTAATGGCCTTCTGAGTACATTTATTAGCCCATTTGCTTTGCCTTTACACATCATTTCCCCAATACTGATAAATTTTGCAAGTGATGCGAGCAAGTAAGGATGTGAAGATAAGGACTTGTGAGATTGTTTGGTCTATTGTATTGTTCATGTATTTATTTATTTGCCTTAATTGCAGCATTAATTCTTTCAATACTTGATACAACCATGTAGCTCCCATACATGACGGAGGTGGACGATGAAGTGAGGTATCTGAAAGGTACCTGTTAACATCTGAGCAGGATGCTGAGAGCTCTGTCAATTGAAGTGTTAAAGAACAGTGGTTCTGTGTCTGTCAGAGGAAGTTAGGACTGACAGGAGGAACATATACGCGATTTATCCTAAAGAATAGATCTGAGGATGTCTGATTTCTGTAAGGAAAGGCAGTCTGTATCTCTTGGTTAGAGGAAGAAGAGATGCTGCACACCATTATGGTGTGCAATGGGGAAAATGTAATATCGGATAAATCAGATTCCAATTTGCAGGAGAAACGAGGCTGGAAGAGCTGGTTTGGGTATGAGTGAAATGGTTGAAAGAACAGGTAAACTTCCTAAGCCTGTTTTTTTCATTTATGGTGCAAAACTTACCATAATGTTAGTGTGTTCCTGAATTTAGTTTGCATTCGTGTCGCCTTGCTTGCTTTTACTATCTTCAGCATTCTTTCATCTTCTCTTCTGATTTTCGTACTTAAATCCATATTCTCTGATTCCTAAACAATTGCTTATTCCCTTCCCCAGACTTTTGAGTTGTTGTGGTTTTTTAAACTGGGTAACATCCATTAGTCTTGATTTTGATGGCTTCCGTTTGGCATCTGCCCTTTGATTTTTCTCTCCTTTTGTTTGTGTTGTGAATATGCTGTCATAATGAGGGAAGATATTTACCAGTAATTCCAGGCAGGGTATTATGTGGAGCTCTGGGTCAGTGGATCTGGCCTGCTGGATAATGAGATTGGATGGGGAGATCAAAACATTCCTGAGTCACTTAATTGGAATGACCGGTTGCACCAGAAACCACGGGAGCAGAACCCCAGCAAGGCAAGCTCCTCAGGCAGGAGCTCACGGGAGGATGTGTTGGGGAAGGGGTGATGAGAAATAGTCAGCAAGGGTTTCTCATGTACTTTGATTTTTTATGAGATGGTTTCCCTTGGAATTGATTCTGTACTTGTTCAGTTATTTCCAGCTGTAAATCGGACTTTCTGCTTGCAATGATAACTTTGCAATGAGTTAGTGAACAACTGATTTGCTTTTGTTTTGTCTTTAGGAGAATCAGTTTGAGGCGTGGAGGCTGTGACCACTTACCTTAACATATCCAAAACAGTCACCGGGTAAGTGCTGTAGTTTTGGTTTCTTGTAGCTAACAAAATCCACTCATTTAAATGCAAAATAATGCCTAGGGAGCAAAGGTCAAAGTTTCTGACAGAAATCTCTAGCACCTCACACAGCTAAACATGAAACACCTCATGATTTCTTGATATTACATTCTTGGGTATGTTGCTCACCTCTCCCCTTTAAAAGTGATTTTTTTCACCCTAGAAAAACACCAGATTGTGAGAACGGCTCTGACTGAATCAGAGACAGATGGACAGGGTGCAGAGGCCAGTGGCACTATCCTGTTTCTGTGATAAATCAATATTTACTAAAGTGTTTCCTGGCTTGGTGGTTTTATTTAGACTTTTACTAGTAAATACTGATTGAGATGGAATAATTGAGTTCAAGATTAACACCTGTAGCTCCAACTCCAAACATTTTATAATTCTGATAGCATTAAAACTCTGGTGAATATTGTACCTCAATGTCCTGCTGCAGTAGTATTTTTAAAGTTAACATTGTTTGGTTTCCTCTGTCCTTTCTGATTTTTATCAGTGGAGCTGAACAGCCACAGCTCCTTTAAAAAGCAGTCTGTGCTCTGGTGAGCAGAGCAGAGTGAGCGGAGTGAGTGACTCTGCCTTGTGTGACTTGCATGGGAAAATACACAAAATTCATTGGAAATGTGAAAAGGGGATATTTTAGGCAACTTGGTACTTGACAGTTTCCAAGGGTTTGTTAATGAATAAATACTTGATGTGTCAGTTTTGAAGTGGAATGAGAAGTGCCGCAGTTCTGCTTTCAGGTGCTCCTGACACACAAATATTATTGGTACCGTCATGGAATTAGCTCTCCACCACTGCCATGAGGCTGTCCCTTCTAGCAGGGATACAGGAATCCTGCTGCTGCCATTCAGTGTTGCTGCAAGCACCTGCTCCCTGTGATGCCAGTCACCTCTGTCCTGCAGCACAGCTCAGCTCATTTCCTTGGAAAAGTGAATCCCCCTTGCTGCCCCCTTCCCGTTAAATACTTTGCAGCATCTTGCAGCGGTGTCAGATGAAGTTTTAGTTCTTCCTCTCAGCATCTGGCCACCTGATCTGCTGTCACCCTGTCTGGTGCTGGCATTCCTGGGGATGTCTTGTGAGTATTTAGTTCCCAAAACCAGCAGAGAACTATTCATTTAAATTGGCTGTAATAATGGTTTGCCATTTTAATGAATTAAATACAGCTTATAAAAGGGCCAGCAGACCTGGCAGAAGCTTAGTTATCACCATATTAGTGAAAGATTATAGGATTCTTTTGGGAAGCTAAGAAGAAAATTAGACTTTCTAAGGTTCAATATACTGTAGATGTATTTAAAATGTTAAGGCTGGATTCCATATAACCCTTCATGTTTAATCAAAGTCCTTTCAGCGAGGTGATATCAGCTGTGCTGCCCCAGCACTGCTGAAAATGGTTGCCTGTCCTGTTAAAGCTGACTAACACAGGATATTCTGGTACACAGATGGTTAAAAAGCGGGTTGTTTAATCCAGGGGATTACCTTTCCTCAGAGCCTTTGGAGAGAGAAACCTCTTCAGGGCATCCTGCTCTGTTAGAACATAGCAGATGGCTTGGTGCTGCTGAATGCAACTCTTTGAAAAACACAGAGGAGTTTTCAGTGTTGTGAATTAAAGCCAATTGTAACAACAGTAGGGGAGATGGTGTCCTGCCTTATTAAGTACTCAACTTAAACAACTGGCACCTTTATTGTCTGTTTCATATTTGAAAAGCCAAAGGTTACATTCCTGGTAGTAATGCTCTTCTGTTCCATTGAGTACCAGCTTCCTAGGTGATCCAAGGGCTGGAGCACCTCCTGTCAGAGGAGGCTGAGAGAGTTGAGGTTGTTCAGCCTGGAGAAGAGAAGGCTCCAGGAGGACCTTAGAGCAGCCTCCCAGTACTGAAAGGGCTCCAGGAAAGCTGGGGAGGGCCTCTTTATCGGGGGATGTAGGGATAGGATGAGTAGAAACAGTTTTCAGCTGAAAGAGGGGAGATTGAGATGAGATCTTGGGAAGAAGTGTTCTCCTGTGAAGGTGGGGAGGCCGGAGGAGTTGTGGCTGCCCTCTCCCTGGAGGTGTTCAAGGCCAGGCTGAGGCTTTGAGTACACTGATCCAGTGGGAGATGTCCCTGCCCGTGGCAGGGATTTGGAATTGGGTGGGCTTTGAGGTCCTTTCCAACCCAACCCATTCATTGACTCTGTGAATTCCCATTCCCAGCTTGTCTTCTTCTGCCAAGGCCAGCGTGTCCATTTTTGCATCAGTTTTGAAAAGTAAACGCAAACACCCCATTGCACTGAACTCCAGGTGCCCTCAACTGTTTTGATTGAAGCAATTAGACATTGCAGCACGATTTTATTCCTGTGCCTTTGTCCTGGACAGGCAGACTGATAGACATCGCCTGGATGAAATTGAATTCCTTTTTATTAAACAAATTTGCCCTAATTTGACAATGGAGAGGTTATTAAGCAGAACATGGTGTATAACACCTGTGTCCTGCAGCATCTGTGCACCAACGGTGGGTTGGTTTCATTTGAAAGGAAGTGTGTGATGCCTGTTACGGACTTTTAAACAATAGTGCCCTTGAAGCTCCAGTTTGAAGCGATGCCTTTGGAAGAGCTAAATTAACATGTAAAATCTTAGCCAGGATGATTTTTTTCTGATTAATCTCACAGGTCCCTGGCAAAGAGCAGGAGTATTAGCCAGGCTCCCCTCGGCTGGATGCTGCTGAGGGGTGGCTGTCGTGATGGAGCTGCAGGAGAGGGTCCTGGGAGGCCTGTGAGGAAGCAGTGGTTGGAGAGCAGGAGAAGCCGAGGCCGCGGTCGGAGCAGGCCTGGGTGATTAGCTAGATTACCAGAGAGACGTCAGGAGCATCAGTCTTTGACCTCAGGACTGGGACTGCTGGAGTGGAGGGGGCTGGGAGGCTGTGACCGGGCTGGCGGATGGCTGTGGAGGGGAAAAGGCTGTCACAGAGGGTTGTGCCTGGTGTGTCCCTGCACACGGGGTTTCCTTCCTGTAATGTTTTTTCATTTCACTGAATCCGATTGTGCCCAAATAAATCAAACAGTTTATTGAGTGCTGCCAGACACAATACGTTTTCCTCTCTTACAGAAACCTTTTGGGAGCTGAACAGTGTCTGTTAAAGGATATACTCAAGGAGTAATGGATTTAAACTAGGGGAGGGCAGATTTAGACTTGATATAAGGAGGAAATTTTTTTGCCATGAGGGTGGTGAGGCACTGACACAGGTTATCCAGGGAGGCAATGGATGCCCCACCCTTGGAAACATTCAAGATTGGGTTGGATGGAGCTCTGAACAGCCTGATCGAGTTAAAGTCATCCCTGCTCCTGCAGGGGGGTTGGGTTGGATGGGCTGTAAAGGTCCCTCCCAACCCAAACCATTGCGTATTTCTGTAATTCTAAAAGAAAATAAAAGATTTTCCCTCCCTACCCATGAATTCATCTTCCAGATTTGGGGTGTATTTTGAATTCTTAGCCGAAGTATTAAGGTTTAGACCTTTTATTATTATTAATAATTATTTGTAACTTACTTATTAGCCTTTAATTAAACTTACTGGAGCTGCTGAAGACTTTGTGAAGGAAATCAGATGAGAGTTCGCGAGTTCAGAGACGCAGGACGCAGTGCCTGATGTTAGAGTGACCTATGGCTGGAGAGGCCAGATGTGGAAGAGCAGTCAGCAGTGGGTCCTGAGATGATCAAGATCTCTATCCGTGTCCTTGCCACCTGGTCCTACTTGCACAGGAATGGCAAAGCCCTGGTGTTGATGCAGAGCGGTGTGGGTTTCGTGGAGCAGATCGGTGCCATGGGGTCAGGCCAAACTCCACGTGGTACCAGGCAGTATCCAAGAGCGTTTCTTCCAGGTTGTTTTTAAAAGGTGATGTTATTAACTATTGTGTAAGATGAAGGGTTAAATTAGAGAAGTCTGGTGCTTTAAATATCTTTTTCAAAGACTGCGTAATCTGGTGTAGGCTAACTGTAATGACATAATCCAAAAATAGCCAATCGTCTCCCCTGCGATGCTCATCCTCGCTCTGGTTCTGCAGCTGAGGAACAGCAAACAGTAATCGCCTCAGGGTGTCAGAGGACACGACTGTGTCTGCCCATGGCATGGCATGTGGGAAGCCTCCACTGCCTTTCACCTTGGAGTGGGGAGCAGGAAGTCATCACCTTCATGAAGTGTGACTTTTAACTACAGTACAGATAAAAGCTTTGAGCCATGATGTTAAATTATAAGGTGAAGGGTCTAGAGCCCAAGTCCTATGAGGAGCAGATGAGGAACCTGGGGCTGTGTAGCCTGGAGAAGAGGAAGCTGAGGGGAGACCTCATCACTGCCTACAACTGCCTGAGAGGAAGTTTTAGTGAGGTGGGTACTGGTCTCGTGTCCCAAGTAACAAGTGATAGGATGAGAGGAAATGGCCTCAAGTTGTGCCAGGGGAGTTTTAGATTGGATATTAGAAAAACTTTCTTCACTGAAAGAGTGGTGAAGCATTGGAAGAGGCTGTCCAGGGTAGTGGTGGAGTCGCCATCGTTGGAGGTGTTCAGACGTGTAGATGTAGCACTTCAGGACACGGTTTAGTAGGCACGGTGGTGCTGTGTTGATGGTTGGACTGGATGATCTTGGAGATCTTTTGCAACCTTAACTATTCTATGGTTATTAGAGACTGGATTTACCCCTATCTCATTGGTAGGCATTTCCTCTTCTGTAGTAGAATGCACAGGCCTGGTCAAACTGGATTTGCCTAAAGGATTTTGCTCGTCTTGGTGTCTTTGTAGTGAGTGGAGAGGTTGTTTTATATTTTAATGTAACAGAATGTCTGCAATTGAAAATACAAATGAAATCACCCCATGCAAGTGTGGTGCAAAAGACAGGCTCAACGTAACAGCAACCCGTCTATTGTCATTGTTTTTACAGGTATTATCACAATTAAATTCATAGAATCATAGAATGTCCTGAGCTGGAACGGACCCAGAAGGATCATGAAGTTCAGCTTCTGTCCCAGCACAGGACAACCCCAGCATTCACACTGTGTGTCCGAATGCTTCTGCAATATTGTAAGGCTTGGCACCGGGACTGCTTCCCTAGGGAGCTGTTCCAGTGCTCCACCACCCTCTGGGTGAAGAACCTTTTCCTAATGTCTAGCCTAACCCTCCCCTGGCACATCTTCCTGACATTCCCTGGGGTCTTGTGATTGGTCAAATTGTCTTATTAAGACTAAGAAAGAAGATGAAGTAGCGTTAGGTCTGTACTGTCTCTGGCTCTACCTCAGTTGCTGGTTTGAGTTTGGAAAGGAGAATTGGGTGTGTACAGTGGTTATTCCAGGGTTCCTGCTGAACAAGTAATAGTTGCTTTCACTGGTAATTCACTGAGTTTGTAACTGGTTAACTTCCACTTTTCTTTTCAAGAGACACTGAAACCTTGTAAAATATGAATTTTCACCTGTAGCCCTGGTTTCAAGGCTAATGTTATTAATGAGGTCTGTGACCTTTGTTTAAGTGTTGCCTGATCTCCCTTTGGCAGGGGCTGGTTCTCTCTGCGTTAGCTCACCATGGCAGACCAGAGGCAACGCTCGCTCTCGACCTCTGGAGAATCATTATATCACGTGCTAGGGCTGGACAAGAATGCCACTTCAGATGACATCAAAAAGTCATACAGGTAAAGGTTCGGGTTTTGCACCTGTTGCTCATAGCACAAATAGCTTTAATTAAGGATTTAGCAGATGGCACTTTTATGGATGGGATTCAGGTGGTTTATTTAAACCTTTTGCGTGAAAAACATGTAAGAAAACTGGGTGAAAAATGTATTTGGTTCTTGCAGAAATTGGTGTTAAAACATGCCTAGGCTTTGTATGGAAGCACTGTTAAATTTTTACATCACATCTCTAGTCGGTTAAATTCTCAAACACGCAGTTTCATTCTGAAAGGGCTCTCTAAAGCCAAACAAACTTTTAAGACAGTGTGACCAGGGTTAAATTCTTCATGTTACGTAGCTTTGTGTCTGCCTTACAGAGCCCAAAAATTTGCAATCTGGCCCTTTTGTCCATCATTTCCAATTCTGACACAGTGAGGTACAGAGTAAAGATGCAGACAAGGAGGAAAATCGAGAATCAACAATTACTTTTTCCTAAAAACTTTGTTCAAAATTTATTATTCTAGGTGGAGTTATGATTTTTATAAGAGGATTTTTTAATTTCATTTCATTTCTTATAGTTAGCCGGATGAAAGTGCTTCATATTGACTGAATAAAAACGAACAGAGTCAAGTAACATCCTCCCTTTCCACGTTCCCCCAGAATCTGCTTAAATGCAATTGCTTCTTCATTCTGGTGGCTGTTTGGCGAGCAGCAGTGTATCCCACATTACGCTAGGGGTCAGCAGGAGGCTTTGCATGAGGATGCTCTGGTTCACCGTTGTTTTCTTACAGTCTTCAACTTTTACTACAGTTTTTCCCCTCCGAAGCTACATTTTAATACTGGTGTCTGTGTGGTGAAGCCTGTGAATAAACTGGGTCCACATATCCTCAACAGCAAGATGTGTCTTCCTGAAACCCTTAAGTGGAAGTTGGCATCAATCATCAGCTGTAGCAACAAGGAAACAACCATACCTTCTTGGGGGGAAAAATGCAACAGTTTTTCCCTTGGAGGAACGACCCAAGTAGATGAAATGTAGCTACTTCTTACTTACCTGAGCCTTCACCTGATCTAGTTTCCTCTGCTGCTGCTTTTCAAAAGGAGGGCTGACACCTCTTGTTTTCACCCCGTTTGCACCTCTGTGCTGGCCTGTGGGTGATGGGATTTGTGTATCCGTAGGATATGGGAAATGAAATTTATTTATCTATTGCAGCCAGGTAGTAGCCAAGCACTTCCCAGGTTTATATAACTTCCCTCTGATTATTAAAACTGTGATAATTTCAGTTCTCACTGAGGATGTAGTGTTAATGGCAGCTCTGGATGCTTTCTACCTGAGCAGCATCGTATACGGTTTGGGTATTTGGGATGCGCACTTGATGTGTTGTTTGAATGCTGTGATATACTGTGTGCTTACAGAAATCTGTATTTTGTGTTGGGCTGTTTCCTCTCTGCCAAGTTATCATGTCAGCATCTCCAGGCTTCTCAAATATGGACTTTCTGGTGATTTTCTGTAAGAGGACGTGGGAGGGGAACTGTTAACATATAATGCTGTACCATTTTTTCTACTTGGGAGCACAAGTGGCTCAAATGGGAAACATTTGAGTATATCTTCTGTTTATAGGGAGGTGTTTGGCCAGGGATTTCTGCTGGTTTCTGTAGAGAGTCTGGACTGTGTCAGAAAGAGCACATTTATCAATGCTTCAACTGATTTTTTGTACTATGTTCAGAGATCTCTGAGACTGTAACTGCTGTCTTTTAGTTGTAAGAGTTCTCTCATGATTGCAGGGTTCACTATGATTTGCTGATATCTTGAAACTCTGAAGCTTTTCTCTTCTAGTGAGCCTTGAACTGAGAAGTACTTCGTTCCTACACAGGAATTGGTGAATTAACCGCAAGTGGCTGACTGTTCTATTTTTGTGTTCAGATCCTGCAGAATAGCTGTGGCAGCTTGTTTTTATTTATTCTTTGGTATTATATCCTAGGCTGTGGTGCGTCTTTTTACTGCTAGCGTGGTCTTTGCTTTAGCAGGAGCAATATTTACTGGTGGAAATTGCTGGAGCTGAGAGGTAGGAGAGAGCACTACTTTTCTTCAGTGTGTCTCTTTTTCTATTGGATTTCTTGCCCAAATCCAGCAGTCTGAGTCAATCCTGTGAGCCAAACTTGACAGTGCTGTAGCTTTTTGTTATCACCTAAGGAAGAATTATCTGGGAGGTTGAATCAGAGATGAAGGAAAGCAGCTGAAACTTGAAAGTCTTCCTTGAGTGACAGACGATGGAATAAAAAAAAACCAGGACCCCAAATCCTTTTTTTTTTAATCTATAATGATTTCTTTTTTCCTTTCCACAGGAAACTTGCATTGAAATATCATCCAGATAAAAACCCCGATAACCCAGAGGCAGCAGAAAAATTTAAAGAGATTAATAATGCCCACGCGATATTGACGGATGCCACAAAGCGGAACATTTATGACAAGTATGGTTCTCTGGGTCTCTACGTAGCAGAGCAGTTTGGAGAGGAAAATGTGAACACGTACTTCGTGCTGTCCAGCTGGTGGGCGAAGGTAAATAAAAATGCAAAGAGGCATTATTCTGGATTGGCATTTAAAACTCTTAAAAAGAGCTCTGTTTTGATAATTATGTGTGTTTTTACTTTAGGAAAGTGCTGGATTTCTGACATTTGGTGGTTAACCTTCTCTTACTGTGTTGCTGTCTCTAGCTCAGAATTATTTTTCTATTACCTGCCAGTGAAGCAGGCCTGATAATCAAATCTTGTATTACTGAGGGAAGCTCAGACCCTTCTAGTGCATTTAAAAGTGATGAGGATCTGGAGAGGATTATTCTCTTTGGCAATATTTGTGAAATTATTTTGCAGAATGAGTCCTGTCTGTGGACTTGAGCTCCAAAGTCTGCTTGCAAACTTACTCAGAGGCTTCCCTGACAAATGTCTTCTCTGATTTGAGAAACTCCAGGTTATTTTCTCCCTTGCCCATCCTTATTTCTTGGGCAGCAGTGTACCAAAATTACCCTGGAAGCTCCTGTTCTCTCACAAGTGCCTGCAAAAAGCTGTGTGAAAGTGTTGCAGGCGTGTGGTACATGTAAGAATTATTGTGTAGACGCCTTGTGCCGCTACCAAAGCGTTACTGTGTTTTACTGGACTTGAATTATTTTTAAGCATAATAGGCTTCTATCTTTTTAGGTAACAACATTTTAAATCACCACATTTACTCAAGAGCACACAATGTGTGTTGCACATTGTACATTCCTCATACTGAAATTATCCAGGGTTTTGCATTTTGGAGCCTGTGTGATTGCCGCGTGCTGGCACAGAAAGTAATAAGTAAAGGGCAGCTATGGCTATGAAACTGAAGTATGAAACCATAACTGCACCAACTTAATTATTTAGGGACACGACGCTGTTCGCAGTGCTTTATGGCTGATTAAAACCTTGTCCTCTTCTTGGCATTTCATCTCGTGGGTTCATTTTTCTGCCCTTTGCCAGCGTTGTCTCCATCTCTCGGTTCCCCTGCAGTAAGAGAACAGTTACATCACTGGCTTGCTTTGCTATTTTTAAAATAATTTTTTCAAACCATTACACAGTGACCTATGTGGAAATTTTAATTTAGCCTGTTGTCGCTGTGATGAGCACCCAGCTGACTTGGCTCATTTCAAGTTCCTTTGCTCACCTGACCTTGCTGTTCTGAAGTTCAGTACGGGGAGCTCTGCAGCCATGCCTACAGCCTTGGGTAGCTCGAAGCCCCTGCCATAGGTACTCTGCACTCTGACCTGTGCATCAGCTTGCCAGCATATACCTTTTCCAAGGTTATTTATGCAGGCTACAGCCTGTCCTAACTTACTGTACCTCCGGATTTTAATACAGATGCTCTTCTTAGGCCTGTATCTTCTTCCAGATGTAGCAGAATACTCCACTTATATGTAAATTGTAGGAATTTTTCAGACAAACCAGGTTCATAGAATGGTTTGGGTCGGAAAGGACCTCAAAACCCATCCAGTTCCAACACCCCTGTCATGTGCAGGGACACCTCCCACTGGACCAGGGTGCTCCAAGCCCCATCCAACCTGTGCTTGAACACCTCCCAGGGATGGGGCAGCCACCACTTCTCTGGGCAACCTGTGCCAATGCCTCCCCACCATCACAGTAAACAATTTCTTCCTAAGATGTCATCTAATTCTCCCATTTTTCAGCTTAAAACCGTTCCCTCTCATCCTATCACTTCATCACAAGTTGACAGTGTTCACCTTTGTGTAAAATGTTGAGAGCTGTAGCCAGTTTTGCATGTATTTAAATATATCTTGGTACTTAAGTATAAAACTGTAGCAAGTAGGTTCTGTCTCTGCATTGCTGTGTTCTGGTCTCTGGTTTCCATGCCTGAGTCTTAGTGTGGTCACGGCATGGTAAGCACAAGTAATGAATATTTCTTTGCCTTCTGTCCTCTGCAGGCCTTGTTCGTATTCTGTGGGCTCATCACAGGCTGCTATTGCTGTTGCTGTCTGTGCTGCTGCTGTAATTGTTGCTGTGGGAAGTGTAAACCTAAACCCCCTGAAGGGGAAGAGCAGGAATACTACGTCTCTCCAGAGGACTTGGAGGCACAGTTGCAGTCAGACGAAAGGGGTAGGTAAAACCGCCACGCGATTTCCAGAACCCAGGTCTCTGAGCGAGCGCATCGTGTGCGGGTGAAACAGCAGTGGTTGCTTGGCAGAGATCAGCACAGGTCTGGGGTTGTGGATGGTGGTTTGGGAATGCTTGTGGCACAAAAGTCTTCCTTAAACTTGGTGGGTCAGCATCAGAGCAGTAGGTGACCACCACTTCTCTTCCTTCCCTCGTCAGTGGAGTCACATCTGATTGTAGAAAATGGCTCTCTTACTCCAGGGGATTGGGGTGTCAGGGCAGGTTTAACTGCATGAGGCTTAAAGGAAGTGGGACTCCTATCCTATGGCTGTTTCTAATGCTGTTTATGAAGATATCATGCTTTTTTTATAGAATTAAACTGATAATTTAAAAAATTGTAGAGCCTCGTGTAAGCTCTGATCACGTTATTAATGGGTATTTCTGAATGTGGGCAAGGATCAGCTGCTTTTACTTGAAGAAGGAGATATAATACTTGTTCCATATGAAGACTTGAGTTGAATGGTTTTGTGTGCAGACTGAGAAACAGTGTCGAGCTCTGTGTTATCAGAGTGCTGCAGGGAGATGAAACACCCTTACCGAAACCGAGGATGCTGCTCATTTTCCTTGCTGTGCTAAACCTTTTGTCTTTGCTTTCCAGAGGCCTCAGACGCACCAATTGTGATACAGCCAGCATCAGCCACAGAGACAACCCAGCTCACAGCCGACTCTCACCCCAGCTACCACACTGACGGATTTAATTAAGTTAAGGAAACACTAATTAGAATAAATAAAATAATACATGGCCAACTCAACACTCATGAACATTAGAAGTAGAGAACGGGGAGGGGGAATAATTCTGCCACAGTAAGAAGGCAGCTTTCCAACCTGCCGAAAATATTTTGTAATCCCTTCAGCCTTTTGTCACCTTTCAGTGTCGTATCTTGATGATACGTGAAGTGCTGTAGCATGCAGTATTTAAAGCAGTTTAGCTACGGTTTTATTTGTTTCCTTTCTTTTTTCTTTTCCCTACTTTTTTTTTTTTCTATAGCATGTATGGAATTCTGTTAAATGTCTGTGGTGTAACGTATTGAGTTGTCACAATGTGTGATGGAGACATTCTGCATTTTAAGCAGTGGTACTGGCCTAAAAATGAGATTTAAAAGGAAAAAATTTCACAGAAGCCACCATTCTTCCATACATCTGAGCTGTCGAAGACCTTTAAAAGTTCACGACTCTCATTTGAGGGCAACAAACCAATTCTTTTATTCCTCAGTCTATTCCTGCGTTGTTATTTAAGCAAGTTTACAAAGCCAAGAACCAAAAAATGCCAGTCTCACAGAGCTGGAATACACTTTACTGCTGGTTTTCAGCTAAGTAGATCTACCTTGAAAAATAAGAAGGGAGAGTTTCCAGTCTTTGAACAGTAAATTGGTGAACAGCTCTTTACAATGCAAGGCAATCTTCAGTGACAGTGTAACTGCAAAGTGTTGTTTGTCACAGGAACAGCTGTGAACGGGCAGATTTGGTGGGATTTTAACTCAGTTCTGGTTTGGTTCGAGTTCAGTAAATTTCCTGACATGCTAAAGACCAAATAGTGCAGCTTTTTGAACACATGAGAGTCTTAAAGTGAAACCAATTCATTGTTTTTCACTGAGTAGGAGAGCGAAATGCAGACAGTAGGCAGCGGCTTAGGTGTTTGGGGAGAAAAATAATTGGTTTTAAAAAATTGTTCTAATAATTTGAGATTTTGTCGACAAATGGCGCATTTTGTGTCTCTTTTTAAAGCTTTTATAACACACTAGCCCTTTAATTTTCTCATGAACATCTTTGTGGAGTACTTACATGGATTTTGAAGAACAAGCCACCTTGCTTTGTGTTTGTGTTGTATAATTTGCACATTGTCTTGCATTTACACTTGTTTACACAGTGTTCTTCTTTTCCTCAGAACAACTATGGGGAGATCATTGAAAGGTTTCCTGTGCTATTTTGAAACCAAGTCATGTTTGAACACCGCTGGTTTATTGTGATTTAACTGTTACAGTAGCATTTGAGGCAGCTGCTGAATTGCTGCTATATTTTGTTGTTAATAATCTCGCTTTAGATGCTACGGAGTCAGGATCTGGAACAGCTACCAGGGAACCTGCGCTTGGCACTTTTAGCAGTTAATTGCAGCCTCTTTAATTCTGATCTTTATGGTTTCCTATCACAATGCCTCTATTGTCCTTTGTATCCTACATCTCCCCTTTTCATTCCTCACTCGGTTCTGCTGAGGCTATTTCCAGCCTTCCGCCTGGCGTTTGCTTTGAAGGGCTGTCGTTCTGTGCTCTGAGAAGATCCAGGTGGAATGGAGTAAAGAAAACCATTGGAAAATGAAGGAGACTCTCCTGGATGTATTTTCACACGGTCTTTGCATGAGCTGAAAACGATGGACCACAAAATCTGACATGAAAACATGTTAAAAGTGCTGGGTAAGAGAAAATGTTCTTAATGTGGTCTCAATGTCAAGTGAGGAATGTTTGCAAAACCAGAGCTCCCTGTTGTTGATACAAGCACAAGTTTGTTGCCTGCCTGTGAGTTTGTTGCAAATAATTGTGATTGGCTTAGGAATTCAGAAAGAACTGTTACTTTCAATTAACTGGCTGGATTTCAGTAGCACTTGCTGCTGCGTGATGAAGTCATTCCTTCCTCCTCCGTAGTCCTTTTAGATCTGAAAGGTGGTGGTTTACTGGAAGATACTTTTTCTATGTGGAAGACCCACTTGGGTGGCTTTGAGGACAGTCGTGAGTGATTTGACTTGAGGTCCTGAGGTCCTTATTTAATTTAAATCTTTGTATGATCGCTTGGAATGAAAAGCAAGTTTTAGGCTTAAAAAACAGTGTTGCATTGGCTGTCTTGGTAAACTTTGTCTGAAGCCTCTTCTTGGTGTGAAACTGCACGCTGGATCATGCTTGAATACCTGCAGGATTGTCCCCTAAAAACTCTGGTTAAAATTACCCTTAGTTGCTCAAATGATGTTTTTGGTTAAAAATAATGAAGTGTTAGGAGATTTTTGGCTTTGTAAATGTGTGTAGTAGGGCAGGGTGACTGAGAGAGGCTGTTTCCCTCTGTGCTGCCATTTTTTATACTCTGTGTCCCATGTAATCCAGGTGGATGACACAAAACCAGTTGTGTTTGTTGATGCTGGGTGCCTATTGTTTGTGTTAGTTTGGAATAATGCTCCATTTCTTAACCCCTCTTGGCTACTTCCACTGTACTAAAACGGCTGGTGGGTGGTTGTGGCTCCAAGGAGATGTGTGATACACCTGGAGTTGCTCCACAGGCTCCTGCATCAGAGCCAAAATGCAGGAGCAAATGAGGATTAGAGGCAATCCCATTATCAGTGTTCTGCACTGCTTGAAAAGATAACATCCAGGATCAATTTGATGGGTTAGTTCCTCTCTTAGCAAGGCTTGAGTTTGAGTGAGACTGCTTTCCTTTCAGCTGGGGCTGTGGGTGGTGCGTGAAGAGTAAATGAGTCTGTGCTGCTGTGTGCCAGAACGATGCGGTAGGGCTCCAAGGGATATCACTCTGAAATCCCAGTTAGAGGGAGTGAGAGGAAAATGTGGGTTTAGGTGAGTATTCATGGGGTTTGAAACTGTTTTAAGTTTGCCCATGTTGCTCTCTAATCTCTGAATTTAATATTCTTGTGTATTAATGTAGTTCTTGAACCATATCAGAAAGCTGTTTGAACATTGCTTCCTGAAACAATGGTTCTGTAATTGGAAGTAGGTCAATGCCCACTATTTTTCTGCTCTTGTGCAAGAGTATCCTGGGCTATGCCTGGAGTTTCACTTCAAATGGCCAAGTTGACTCCTAGTGTGTGGAAATAAAGCTGATGGGGTGCCAAGGATCCCCTGGCAGTGCTGAGCTTGGGCACTGGAGTAGCAGTGGCCCATCAGAGCTGCAGTGGCAGCCCGTCCTCTGGCTTATCTGCAGAATGTTTCCTTCCAGAAGTAAACCTGAGTGCTGTTGATCTCTGTTGAGTGTGTTGCCAGAATTAAAACTTGAGCTTTGGGTTTTTTGGGTTTGTTTTTTTTTTTTGTTTGTTTTTTTTGAAGTTGTATCATTTTTTACGCGTTGCCTGAGACCTCCGTTGCTGTAGTTCAGCCACCTCCACCAAGCTCACCGAACCTCTTCGGCATTGATTCTCTTAGCACTCACAACTCCTTCTGACGAGGGGGAATATCAGGGAGAATCTGATCTGGAGAGTGTCCAAGGGCTGGTGTTAAGGACCAGTGACTTCATTCCCGAGCTGTGTTGCGTTTAGAGCTATTTGTAGCTTAGGGTGAGTAGGGAAAGCTGCTGCCTCGCTTCCAAGACTGCTCAGGTACCATCCCTCCTGCGGGAGAAGGAGGTGGTGCTGGACCCGCCGTGCCCCGTCCTCCCTGGGGATGGGGACGTCCCCAACGCACTGTAGTACACCGAATTGTACACTTCACTTGAAGTGAAGGAAGGGACATTGCACCTGTTAAATGCCAGTTTCATTTTGTTAGTGACGTTTGTAGGAAATTCTTGGATATTTATCTGTATATAAATTTGTTTCCTTAAACCTCTGTGGCGTCCAGTAGGGTGTAGATTTCCGGTGGTTCCATGCAATGATGTTTTAGAGCCATTTTACCTTTTTAGTCTTCTTTTTAGATTTGTAATATTTTTAAACTGCTTTAGATAGTAGTGCTCATCGTGTTCTTAAAATGTGATGCTCTTCAAGGTTTGGGTGAGCACAGCCTGCAGGCTGAACAGAAACACTGGCTGAGGACAGAGGCTGGAGTGCGGCACAGAACAAAAACAAGTCCGCAGCAGTGTGGAAGTGTGGGTTTCACACCCTTCGTGTCAGCCTATAAACACTACAGGTGTAACCAGGGCAGAAGCTTGATGGAGACGTTGTCCCTGTGCCATCTGTAAAGCGGTTGTGTTGGAGGGACACCAGTGTGCTTTTGCATCAGAGCGTTTGTACCTTGAGAGAGGCACCCGCTTTTCTCTGTCCCCTTTGGTGTTCTTGGCATTTCCAGGTGATTTAGGAAATGTGTTGGTGCTGCAGGTTTTTCCTACCCAATGCGAATAGATGTTGGCATCATGTTTAACGTGGAGACTCTTGCGAGGTGGTCAGGGAGGCTTTGCAGCCTCTGCCTTGTGGTGATAATCCTGAATGCCGTTTCAGTACGCGCTGATCTTAAAGCACTGAAACGTAACCCCCCCACTGCAGGTGTTTATAGTGTACGGTTGGTATAAACTTAACATGCTTAATCATTTGATGATGCTTCTCTGTATCATAATGGAGATCATCTAGTTTGTAGTGAGTCATTACACCTACAACTGCTTAAATAGCTTGAAAGAAGTGTAACTGATAGCTGGCAAGGTGGCAGGCGATGTGTCGGTGGTCAAGTCCCGCAAGAGCCGTGGTCTGCTCCATGTGCTGCGTTGTGAGGCTCACGTGCCAGCTGAGACTCAGCAAGGCTGGAATTTTGTTTTCCTTCCAAGTAGATGCTTTCTTTACAAGAAGAAACCACGTGAGGGATACTGTCTGCCTTTGATGTTTGCACAAGCCAAATGCCATAAGACAAACCTCCATTTGGAAGTCAAATGCGAACATTACCTGCACGGTTAATTTTGTTGTTAAAAGGAAAGACTGGGAAGTTCTGGAGGGTTTATATATATATATGTATATGTGTAGAGGAAGCTCTTCTATCAAATGGCCATTCATTTCCGAGTGCTATTGTCTTCTCGCCTCCATTTCCCCTGCAGCCCACCGGGTGGGTGTACTCTCACAGCCTGTGAGCAGTTCCATGGCAAACCCTTCAAAAATGTAACGTTCTACTTGAATTCTGTGAGCTGTCCCTTGTCCGTGGCCTCTCCAGCCGGAGCTGGGCTTTGTCTGCTCCAGCTTCCCTTTGGAAGAAGGTTGGGAAACTTAGGGTAGCGAGGGGGAAAGGGTCATCTCTGGCGTGACTTGGACTTGTGCAGGCTGGTACGTGGAGTTAAATGTGGTGGATGCACTTGTCACTGAAGCTATAATAGAAGACATTGGGTTTTCTCCTTGCACTGGTTTTCACCACGTTTTTCTCTGCAAGTGGGGCTCAGTGAGCTCCCAGAGCAGGTCCCAGACCACGCTGCCAGCTTTGAGCTGCACCCTCACACCTGTACGTATGTATATATGCACAAATGTATATATTTACACAACAGGCGTGCACCTTGTACTTGCTGCTGGTTGTTCTTTGGTGGTAAAACCATGGGATTTGGCTCAAAGTGCTTCTCTCAGCCGGGTGAGCAGAAGGTGTGAGTTTTGTCTGACCAGAGTTGTGCTTTCTCCTTTCAGCTGCAGGCAAAAACCAAACAGGAGCTGTTGGGTTAAATGACAATGAAGGAAATGGTAGAAGGACCCTGTTGTATAAGTAAATGGGTTGTACAAGTGGGAGGGCTGTACTGTTTGACAAGGGAAGAACAAGCATTACTTCTGAGGCCTCCCCTCCTTGCACAAGTGAGTTGACGCTTAGCAGTGCGGTGTCTTTGCACAGACTCCATTCCCAGTGTGCGGTCGGGTTTGGAAGGGTTTAAAGTTATCAGAAATCATAAAACTGAAGTCGGGTGCTGATCTGTGTCAGGGCATGGCGAGTGTACGTGTGAGTGCCACCACATTGCTTCTAGATGCGTCGGGTAGAGCCCACGGCCGGCCCTGCCCTCCTCAAGGCCATCCTTCCTTGGGCAGATGGAGGGCTGGGGGTTCTGCTTCATGGCAGAAGTGGGGAATGCTGGGGTGGGGATTCCTTATTGCTTGCACATTAGCAGTTCTGTTTGTGTCCGTCACGGTTGATGAGCTCTGAGGTTTGCCAGGTTCTGAACGCTCTTTCCTCACCTGGGTGTGTGCTGCCCGAGCCCATCGCTGCCGCTCCTTCCCTCCGCTCGTCCCTGCCTTTGCCTGCTTTGCTGGGTGGGTGCGGATGGTTTGGTTTCTGTTCTTGCAGACATCGAGGCAGTTTGTGTTCGTTTTGCATGTGAGCAAGGCCCTGAACGAAGATCTTCATCCCGGGGTTTGGTTGTTTTGGCCTCTCGGTGAAGGCTGAGGGAGCTGAGGATGTTGAGGAGAAGGTGTTTGCGTTTGCACTTCAGCGCAGGGTTGGGGTGGGGGGGAGCCCAGCTTTAAAAAATAAAAAAAATGTGTAAAAAAAAATAAAAAAAAAACCAAAACCAACCACAATCGAAGTATAAATGCATCTGAAAAGCGATTATAATATAGACATATATATATTTTGTTATGTTACTAAAGGACCATTCTTGGAACTGTCTGTAAGTAGATGTGGCTGTCTGATCTTCGTGGGTTGTTACACTCGATACTACTGAGCTCCTGTACATACACACAGTTACGGCAGAAGGAATTATTTTATGTTTTAGCATGGTAATTTGTGTATTGTATGTCTGAATATAAACTAAAATAAAGATTGCTAAGTTATCTGAAACCACTGTTGTAAAATAAATGTTTTCAATGCAGAAGGAAATGCACATCATTTGTTTTCTTTCTTTCTCTGCCTGCTGGAACTCGTAACAAGAGGATGAGTCTGGGTCCTGCCTTGCACGTGTGGAATCCATGTGGGGCATGGGAGAGGTTCTCAGTCTCCCGCTGTCCCTGGGTAGGAGGGCAGCTCCTTGGCTCCGTGTGCCAATGGATGCAGGAACCCTGTGGCAGGGAATGTGACTGCTTCTTTCTACGCCGTCTTGCACCCACCATGGGTTCCTGGCATTTTTTGAGCATTGAAGCCAAAGACATTCTTTCGATGCTGGAACGTGGCAGATATTTGGGCTGTAAATACAAGTTGTAGCTGCCAGAACTAATTGCAGGGTCCTGGGAGAGGGGTGGGTGCTCCAGTCTCCGTGGAGGTTTGTCTGTCTGCAGTAAAAATATCCCTGTCCTGACAAGCTCATGTCGTTGGAGGCCAGTTTTAATCCTGGTGTTGCTGATGGAGAGGCAGAAGCAAAGAGGAGCGAAAGGTGCACCCAAGGTTGCCGTGGGACTTTCTTCCCAGCCAAGGCAGTGTAAACCCATGTCCAGCACTTCGGTCTGCGGTGGATGAAAGGCACCTACAGCTTTTATTGCCAATATGGCTCACCTGGGACCAGTCCTTGTGAAGAGGTTGATTCCCATTTGATGGAAGTCGGCTGGAAGGAGGTAAGCACAAAATCCTGCTGTTCCAACTTGGTGCTTGCTCCTCAGTGAGACTCGCTGTGGGTGCAGCCTTGGGAAAGTCCCAGGGTTCTGGTCCAACCCTGCCCCATGTAGGACCATTTCCAAGGGGAGCCAGAGCTAAACCACTGTGCCAGGACACACTGGTGGCTTTGGGTGGCTTTGCTGAGGAAGGGCTCCCATTGCGCCGTGCCCTGCCCTGGTGAGGGTTGTCAGTGGCTGGTGGGGCAGGAACAGAGCGCAGCGAGCAAAACGTTCCTGCTGGCAGCCTGAGGCTGGAAGCATCCAAGCTGAGTAGGGATCGTTTGGGCTGCCTTCTGCTGGGAGAAGGTGACCCGTCACTGGGTACCTCCTGCCTGTGCTGCTCTCAGGGCACTGGGGACCAGGCTGGGGCTGGCTGTTCATTAAATGCTGTTTGCTTTTGGAGACCTGGTTATGTTTTGTGGGCTATTTTTCTCTCAGCAATTTAAGCCCCTTCCTATGATGTAGGGTTTGTATCAGGGCCTGCTTGTGTGTATGGATTTCATCCTCATCCCAACTCAGGATGAAACCTGGTCCCTCTGTGCTGTGGGCACCCTGCAGCCAGGCTCTTTGCTCCTGTTGATGAGGCTGCTCCCTGTGGATCTTGGCTTTCTCATCATTTTGAAATGCTAAATGCAAATGGTGACCCATGTGCTGATGGCCAGAGGATGCTCTGCCTGTGCACTGACAGCTGGGGGATGTTCTACTCTCTGGCTGCCAGCAGTGCATCCTTGGCTCAGCCTGGCCAGCACAATCTGGAAATCACGCTCTTGGGGAACGTGGGGTTGGAGTTCAGCTCAGAGCAGCCAAGGAAGAGACCTCATAAACCACCTTTCAGTACCTGAAGGGGCCTACAAGAAAGCTGGGGAGGGACTTTCTACAACAGCAAGTAGTGATTGGATGAGGGGGAACGGCTTTAAACTAGAAGGGGGAAGATTTAGATTAGACATTAGGAAGAAATTCTCCATTATGAGGGTGTGGAGGCACTGGCACAGGTTGCCCAGAGAAGTTGTGGATGCCCCATCCCTGGAAGTGTTCAAAGACAGGCTGGCTGGAATCTTGAGGAGCCTGGTCTGGTGGGAGGTGTCCCTGCCCTCCCTGCAGGGGCTTGGAGCTGGATGATCTTTAAATTCCCTTCCAACCCAAACCATTCCATGATTCTATGACATAGAGAGTTACAGGAGAGGATCCAGAGCCTCAAGACCCTCTCTGGGCTCTAGTGACCTCCCTGAGCTGTTCTTTGAGCCAGGAGACCTGACATCCCAGAGAAAAAAGCTGCAGGGTGGCTGGGCAGGGGAGAGAACACAGCAGCACGGAGCCAGGGCTGGAGTTGCCTCTCGCTCATTGCCCGTGAATGGCTGCAGCCTCACTTGGAAAAGGTTCTTCTGGGTAGAGGGAGAAAGGTGCTCGGGCAGAGAAGACCAAAGGGAAAGCCAGGCAGGGGGTCAGGGTCAGGCTGGGCTGGAGTCACAAATCTAGGTCAAAGCTGTTAAATTTAGGCACGTGTTCCTTACTAGTGTGTGTCCACCATAGCACCAGCTTCCCTGCGCTCTTGTCTTGGCACCATCGTATGCTTTATCTTGATTTATTTCCCAACCCCACAAGTCTCTGCTCCCTCGCTGTCCCTTCTGATGTCCCCGGGGTGCCAGACGTCCTGTCTGTCCTTGTGCCCACCTCTGCTCAGTCACCCAGGGCTGGGATGGCTGAGCTGGCTGTGGGGTGGGGATGCTGTGGACCCAATGGTTTGCAGAGGGCTCTGTTCATGGCCCTGGGACACTTTCCTCCTTCCCCCGCGTGATGCAGCAGAGCAAACCCTCCCACCACAATGGCCTGGGAACTTTCCGCAACTCAAATTCCTTCCCCCAATCCAAATTCCTTCCCTGATCCCAGTTCAGCTTCACCTTGCCCATCCATGGTTGCTGCAACACTGTTACATCGAAGTATTCCCAGACCCTGTGTCTGAGAGGTAGGTGGATACAAATGGCTCAAAATCAGGGATACAAACCCCCACGGGGAGAGCAGAAGAAGCCCCAGGTAGGGCTGGAGAGGGGAAGCGCAAGAGCACAGCAGCGGGGCAGGTGCCAGGGTGAATTTAATGCACAACAGCAAGAGCAACACGCAGGACGCAGCAATGGGGACCCCAGTGGGCAAGGGGTGGGGGGGAACTCCCTGGGCATGGCTCCAGCCCGGCAGGGCAGCAGCATCCCCACCTCCTCTCCGGCCGTTCGCTATGGAGTCGTTCTCCTTCATTCCCCACCACGACCCTTCCTTATTTTCCTATACTCTGCAGCAAGAGCTTATTGCTGAGCGCCTTCTGGGCCAGTCTCTCCTCCCGGGACATCTCCAGGAATTCGCGCAGGAGGTGGAAGGTGAGATCCAACGAGTTGGGTTTGCCATCTCGCCTCTTGCCAGTTTGCGGGGCTCGTGGGGCGCGGGGTTCTGCAGTGGGTTCTGCCCCACTGGGTTGGCACAGTCTCTGGGGCTGCGGGCTGGCGGCAGGCACTGGGGGGCTCGGGGCTCCCAGCCAGGGCTCCCAGGTGGGTTGGGGGGACAAGGTCATCCTGCGGGACAGGCCTTGCGGCCACTGCAGAGGCGAGCAGGTCTCCGAGGGCAGGAAGAGCAAGACGAGGACGGATGCAGCTGAAATCATCCTGACCCTCATTGCAGCCGCTCTGGGGCCAGATGCCTGCAAGAGACCCCACCCACCCAGCCCCACATCCCCCATGCTGTTGTCAGTGGGCACCCAAGGTCCTGTGCACCATGGAGGACCCCCACCCCAGAGATGAGATCCCCTTGGGGATAGAGCACCCAAGAGGGGACCCCTCCAAGGGTAAAGGGCCCGCTGGGATGAGAATCCCACCCAGCAGAGGGGATCCCTCTCCCCTGCCCCTGGAACAGGAACCTCCTGGAGACAGGACCCCCGTGGGCTGTCACCCTCCCTCCCAGGACAGCCCCCTCCACCCCAGGACTCCCGCTCCCCTCCCCTGCGATGGGACCCTCTTGAGGACGGGGCAGCTCCCTTCCCTATCCCTGGGACAGGACACCCCTGGGGACAAGGATCCCATTCCCTCCCTTGTCCCTGGGACGGAAACCCCCGGGGAATTGAACACCCTCCCTCCCAGGACAGACCCCCCCAAGGACAGAATTCTCCCCTCCCCTGTCCCTAGGAGAGGACCTTCCTGGGGACATGACATTTGGGGGCTGTCACCCTCCCACCCAGGACAGGAACCCACTCCCCTGCCCGTGGGGACGGGACCCCCAGGGGTTACACACCCTCCTCCCGTGACAGGACCCCCTCCCAGACCTGGGACCCTCGTAGCCCAGGACAGGACGCCCCCGGAGCTGGGATACCCCAATCCTCCCCCCGGCCGGGGTCTCTCTCACCGCCGCCGCCGCTCCGCGCGCCCCGCGCCGCCCGCCCCGCGCTTTATAGGGGCTGCGAGACCACGTGACCGCGCTGCCGGGCGGGGGGGGGGGGGGGGGGGGGGGGGGGGGAGCTGTCCGCGGTGCTGAACCGCCGCGGGGGCACGGGGGCGGGGAGAGAGTCGGGGGGACCCGGGGGATCGGGGGGGGGGGGGGGGGGGGGGGGTGGGAGAGTTCGGGCGACATGGGGGTACTGGCGGCACGAGGTCGAGGGGATGTGACTTTGGGAGGACACACGGGATCGTGGAAGTGAGAATCTGCGAGTCCAAGGGGGCACATGGGGAATGAGGGGGATGTGCGTTTGAGGGGGGACACAGGAGATCATGTGGGGTGAGAGTCGAGGGGGGCTCGAGGGAGCAGGGTAGGAGTCAGAGGGAATTGAGGGTACACGCAGGTGAGAGTCTGGGGGGACTAGAAGATTGGGGGAGGAGAATCTAGGGGACACGGGGGTATGTGGGGTTGTGAGTTTGGGTGGACACAGTGGAACACAGGAGTGAGAGTCGAGGGGAACATGAGTGATGGGGAGGAAGTGTGAGTTTGGGGGATCGCGGGGGATTGTGGGGAGAGAATTAAGGGTACACAGGGGATTGGGGGGTGAAAGGGGTATAGTCAGAGGAACACAAGAGATAGTGAGGGGAATATGGGGAAAGTCTGGAAGGATACGGGGGATCGTGGGGGTGTGAGTTTGGTGGGACATGGAGGATCATGAGGGCTGAGACCTGAGGGGACAGGACATGAGAGTTTGTGGTGGGGAGAGCTAGGAGAGAAACAGGGGATTGTTGGGGGCATATGGAGGATAGTGGGGCCTGAGAGTCGAGAGGGACACAGGGGATCAAGGAGTGAAGAATCAGGGGAACATGAGGGATGGAAGTGGAGAGTCTGGGGGGACATGGGGGAATGTGCAGGGAGTTAAGGGGATTGAAGGGGAAGAATCAAGGGGACATGAAGGATTGTGGGGGTGAATCTAGGGGTACACGGGGGCACAGTGGGTGAGGGTGAGTGAGAGGGCATGCAGCAGGACCAGTTGGCTGAGCACCCTGCTCCTGTGTTGCACCGGAATATGTTTCCAGGCGCTTGGATGTGAATCTGCACTCAGTCCCCACGGGGCTGTTTGTGCCCATGGGAGAAGGGCAAGCAGGGGCACAAACGTGTGTGCAGGGTCGACTCTGAGCTCTGCATCACTTCATTTTGCAGGAAAAGTTTTCATCACAGGCACCAGCGGCTCCTTCAGAAGTCATCCAGTGAAGGCAGCTCCAGCACCCTTCCTGGCTGTTCTGAGTGATTCATCTCCTGGTACTATGCGGATGAAAACTTCAATTCAGAAGTGTAAATGTGCTTCTGGAGCACAATTTTCCCCCTTTGGTGGAGTTCAAAAGGCAAGTTCTCTCCCTGGCCTGATGGCCCAGCACCTCTGGGTGCAAAGCGGGGTCTGAGAGATTCATGCATGTGATTCATTTGCTTTTTCCTCCCTCCCTGCTGGAGCTTCCATCATTCGGCACTTGGAGCTCAGCAATCACTTAATCTTGCAAAAGTACTGCTGTCTCTAAAATTAAAATTCCCTCTTGAGGAATAAACATTTCAAGAGAACAGGAAAAAAAACAAAATAACCCACATGAATTGAATGAATGGCAAGAACCCCAACATCACCCTTCAGGTCAGGAGCCACTGCAGAAACAAGGGCTCTGCTGCTTTCTGGAGGGTCAGTGAAAAAGGCTAAGAGGATTTGTGGGGGTGGCAAGTGTGGGACTCCCCTGCACCCCCTCAACTGCAAAATAACTCCTAGCAGAAGGAAAGCGGCCATTGCGTGGGGGGGAGCATCCGCCTTTCACTTGCTTTATGAGTGCTGCATTGTGTAAGTCCTTTTATTTCCTGAATCATCGAGAACTGCTGTAATTTCCAGTGCTCCACCTGAGCCTGCTTTTCCCTCTGTCCCCCAAAGCCTGACCCCCATGTTGTGGCTGAGCAGTGCTGACCCTGTCCTTACCATGCTGGCAGGAGCCCTTGGCCTGGGGTGGATGCTGCCCTGCTTGCATCTCCTAGGGCATCTCCCAGACCTGGTGTGTGCTGAGGGCAAATGTGACCCTTTCCAAAGCTCCAGGAGGAGAAGGAAAGACTCCACCCATGATTGGAATCCCAGGGAGCCTCAATGTGGATGAATGGAGCTGCTTTCCCTGTGCTGTCCAACTTCTCATGGGAGCTCCAGACATGGTTTTAAGTCTCCTTGAAGTCAGGTTGGAATCCCTCGGGCGTTAGTGCTCCTCTGCCATGGGGTAGTGTTGGTGTGATGTGTGCAAGTGAATCTGGAGCTTAATCTTACATAGGCCAAGCATGGGGACAGGTGACCCCCAATGACTTTGAGCCACAGGAGCTGAGGTGGCAGAGCCAGGCACCAACAGCCAGGGAGCCTTTGCTACAGGGTCAACACATGTTTCAGGGCTGCTCTGCCCTCCAGCTGCAGTGGCTGGGCCTGAGAGACCCATTGGCAATGATTTTGGCTGCTCCGCTGCATGTGAAGCACAACAAAGATGGTGAAGGGTCAGGAGAACAAGTCCTATAAGGAGCAGCTGGGAGAAAGACCTGGGGTTGTTTAGCCTAGAGAAGAGCAGGCTGAGGGGGGACCTCATCACTGCCTACAACTGCCTGAAAGAAGGTTGTAGTGACGTGGGTGTTGGTCTCTTTTCCCAAGGGACAGGTGATAGGATGAGAGGTAATGGCCACAAGTTGCACCAGGGGACGTTCATACTAGATATTAGGGGCTGTAAGACACTGCAGAGGCTGCCCAGGGAGGTGGTTGGGTCACCATCTCTGAAGGTGTTTAAAAGATGCATAGACGAGTTTCTCAGGGCTTTGGTTTAGTAGCAGACAAGTACAGTTGGACTCTATGATCTCAAAGGTCTTTTCCAGCTGCAGGATTCTATCATAGAATCATATAATCATAAAATTACCTGAGTTGGAAGGGACTCAAAAGGATCATTGAGTCCAACTCCTGTCCCTACACAGGACACTCCCAACATTCACACCTCTTTCTACAAAATTATTTTTGTTCCCTCTCCTAGGGCTGCTCTGCAGAAGCAGCACTCAGGAGGGCCAGGGGCTGCAGTGGGAGGGCCTGATGCCCAGAGCATAGTCCATGGGGCTTTGGGGACCACCTAGGGTTGGGATGATCGAGCCAAGGACTCTGAGCAGGGGGAGCTGCTCCTGCACTGACACCCTCAAGGCCGGAAGCAGACACAGGAAGATGTAGCTCAGTTCATCTGTTACCCCAATGGCCAGCACTGGGGCTGGAAATTCTTAAACCATTTTTCTTTCAGTCTGAGAGCTTTAGGATTAGTCATTTAATTGTGGGAAAGACAGTGGATTCAACAAGTGCGTCTTGTACTTGTTCTTTATTTAGGAAGATTAACTTGGAAAATAAGGAAAAAAAAATATATTACTTCTGTTCCCTTCATAAATTATTGACATGTTCAATGCTGAAGTGCCCTGTGTGCTGCCTGGGGATTCATTATCGTCGCTTTTAGGGATGTCACTGTCTCTTTCTTTAGTCAGGAGTGTGAGGAGCGACGTGTTAATGATGTTTTCAGGGATGCCAAATTCACCCCTCGGCTGCGCTCAGTGGCTTGTGGAGGGATGGATCCAGTGGCCTCACAGCTGGTGGGACTCAGAGAAGCTCCTAATTAGGCACTTTAAGCGCTTTGAACCTTCAGTCTCATGAACAGTAAATCACACGTGGCAGCCGCTGCTTCACTGACCATAACAGTTTTGGCGCTGAAGTGTGCCTGAGCTTCCAGCAGCTTCTCCTAAGGACCAGGTGGGATTTGCCTTCCACTTTCTTCTCTTTGCTCCCTGGGGGCTGGTACCAACCTTTGTCCTTCCTCATCATCACAAACAGCCCCGCTGGGGTTCACAGGTGTGTGGTGGTGAATGAGTACAGACAAATCTTTGGGGTCCCTCTGCTCCCTGCCACGCATCTCCCCTCTGGGTGGAGGGCGCGGCTGTGGGGCTGGTGCTGCCCATCCCGCTCTGGAGAAGGCATCTCATGGGCTGACGAACCTGAGATTGACCTTTATGTTTCAGCATTCTCAGGTTAGACAGTCCTGGAGGTGCCCCTCACTTGGGCAGCTGCCATGCTCTGAGCCACGCTGGATGCCAGGCACCTGCCCAGACTCCTGGGTCTTTGAGGAATTTGGAAGACAAAGAAAAGGAGCACATCTTGGTTCTGCCTTCCCACAGAGGCACTTCAGATCCTCTCCATCCAGATTTGACCTCTGGTTCTGCATGGAACAGCCCCTTCCCAAAGAGGTACCGGTGGAAGTCTGTTTTACCTAGGGATGCCTTGCTGCCATGGGGCCAAGGCTGTTGCAGAAGGAAAAGTTTCTCAATGGGAATGAACCCCTTCCCACACACCGTCTGTGCTGGACTGGTAGTTCACCCTCTCCCTCCATGTTTTCCCCTTCGTTTCCACTATTGCATGTTGCCAGGGTGGCTCTCAGCAGCACCGGGGACTATTTTTTGGGCTTGGCATCCAGAAGCGGGTGCAGAGAGCCACAGGAGGAGGGATGTGCTCCTGGATGTGCAGCCATGGGCTGGGTGAATGGCCATGTCCTTGGCTTTAACAGCAGGTGGTGGATTTTTTTTGTCTGTGTGATCAGGTGCCACTGGGACTGTGCTTTTACGGTGGCGTTGCCTGTTGGACTTACTCAGTTCTCCTAACACCCCCAGCGACCCAGCCCTGCACACTCTATGTAGACTTTGAGTTAAGCCACGCAGCAGCACTTGGGCATCTCCTGATTCAAACTGGACCAGCCAAAGGGCTTTCTCCTGAAAGGAACTGATTGTGGTCCTGCAGGTTTTGCGGATGCAAAGTGCTGGCAGGAGGAAAGCTCAGGCCAAGAGTACAAGACTTGTCCATCTCCAGGGACCAAGAGAGAAAGAGGTCAGTGCAAATCATCTCCAGTTGAGCTGTGTGCCTGGGCTTAGCCAGGCTGGGAAGGAGAAGCAGGGATAGGCACGGCCACCAGACAGTGGAAGGGGCTGTAATTCCTGCAGCAGCTGGGCTTCGCCCATGCTTCTGAGCAGCGTTGATGTCTGCATGGTCTTGGCTTTGGCAGTGGAGGAGAACTTTGCCTTTTACCTTGACAGGAGGAGGGTAATCACGTGAGTGCAAGCTCCTTGAAATCCTGGCCCTACTTTTCTCCTGGGTGGACGTATTCTGGTTTTGAAAGAAAGGAGATGCATGCCTGGGGATGCTACAGCCTATTGGATGGGACATGACAGGACTGTACGGAGGGGGAAGGCTGTGTGCAGTCTCAGAGAAGGAGCACTTAGAGCAGCACTGCTCCTCTTGTGTGGAGATTTGCATCTGCCTGTGTGGGGCAGAGCACCAGGCTCCATCCGCCTGGAGGGGCTGAAATCACCAGGTGCTGCAGCTAAACAGGGACACTGGGATCAGGGCTGCAGTGGCCCAGGCCAGGAGAGTGCAGAACCACACATGGGGCTCAGGAGGGGTCTGGGCCTGGCGTGGGTTGTGGAGTTAACTCTGCCATAACCATTTCTGAGAGCTGCCTGTTCCTGGAAAGACCACTAATGGAGAGTCTATCTGTCCCCCCAGGAAATCCTCTAACACCTCATCATCTTCCAATTGTCTTCATGTCTAATGCAGTTCCCTTGCTGAGATTCCTTGAGCCATCAGGCATCTGAGGCAGGGAAGAGCACATCTCCCTCCCCTCCGGAACACCACTCTCAGGCTTGCAGACCATGCGAGCAGCAGGAACGCCAGACCACGTTCCTACAGGGACTGCCCCGGATTTTGAAATCCACTAACACAAAAACCTTCCTCCCATCTCTGCAGGTAACAGTGGGGGTTCCCAATTCAGCTTCCTAATGCTATGGAATGCTGAAAACTGTTTCTCCAGGGAAAGTGATCTCCAGTGCTGTTTCTTGCAGCCTCATGGCAGAGCGATTTGCCGTAAGTGCAGAAAAATGACTGTTAAAATCTCATCAATTAAATGAGTGAAATAACTACAAAGTCAAAAGGAATGATTTTTCAAGTTCAGCTCCAACAAGCTCCATGCAAGACCTGAGAAGGCCTAGGAAGCTGTCAGGAAAGGCACAGAGGAGTCTATGATCCATTTTCAACCCCTTTCCTTGATTTCTTGCTTCCTGACATGATCCCATGTGTAGGGAATGAACTGAGCCTGATGCCCCACTAGGTATGTGCAGCCAAGACAATCTATTTCAATGGTGCGACTCCGAATTTGCCTGGAAGCGAAGGAATAACCAGTCTTTCAGGCAGGAGATAAGGGGACTGCAGAGCTACAGCACATCTTTTTCTTGTTGAATACCTCTATTGGAAATCTGTGATCAGCTTTTGGTGACTTCTAAGCTTTGCATTATGGGCTTGCAAAGAGAAAAAAAAAAGAGAAAAAACCAAATAGAACTACTTTTTTTCTGAGCAAGATTGAGTTTTAGTAAGTTTGGGAAGAAGAGGCAGACTCCTACAGACCAAAGGAGCCAAGTAGAAAAGCAGTGAGGACTTCCAAGAACAATTAGAAATCGCTTCTGCAGGAGGGAGCAAAGGAGGGTGCAGGGCAGCCCCTGCCTTACCTGCCACCACACGTTGTCCCTGGGGAGGTGAGGCAGAGGTTGAATCCCCCATGGTGCCTGCTTGGCCACGGCCCCTCTCACAAGCTCTCCTCCACCCTGCCACCCCCGCGCTGGCTTTTATGGCCTTGCTTGTCACTCAGCTGAGTTGAGCTGGGCTACAGCGAGTTGCCACGCTTTCTGCTGGCTTCCTGTTTGTTCGTCGTGAGCGTCTGTGGTAAAATTTCCATTACACGCTGGACAGGCAGGGCAGCAAAGAGAGGTGAAGTGAAAAAAAAACAAAACCAACCCAACTCTGTGTTTTAGTGGTTCTCTTGACTCATTTGAAAATGAGAAAGCGCCTGGCTGCTGTTAGACAGAGGGAGGTGAGGAGGGGTGTCCTGGTCGCAGGAGCTGCAAAGCATCCTCTGCTTCCTGGGTCCAGTCTGGACATGAAGCTGCTCTGGGTACCCCCCATCCTTGGCCCTGGCAGGATGGAGAAGTCCTGTTCCTCAGGTCAACAAGCAGAAGACCCTCATTTCTACCCCGCTCACCAAAAAAAGTGTGTTTCCTATGTGCTGCCTCTCTGAATGCAGCCAGAGCACGTGGCAAAGCCCCATCTTTCCCTGACCAAGGACTGCATCACGTGTCTGCATCCCCTTCATCCTAAAGTCACTCCAGCTCAGCCAGATAGCTCCTGGCCTGACTCCTGCCTGTGTTTCTCCCTCAGCCGCACCAGAGCCCTGGGCTGTCCCTGCTTCATTCCAGTCCTGTGTCTTTCTTTCTGAGTTGAAACGGGGCTGAAAGGCTGAGTGGTGGTGATGATGGAGAAAGGCAGTCTGGGGCTCAAGGACCCATGTTTGGTTTATTGCCTTGGATGGGACATTGCTTCCTCAACATCCCTTTCCAGGAGAGCTTGAGAGATGGCAGAGGGCTTGTGGAGCTGCAGCCCAGCTCTTCCTGATACCTACGTGTGAACACTGTGTGTTATCCCTGGATGAAACTTCAACACCAGGACATCGCCGTGGCCCTTGCACACCTATCTGCATGGGATCCCTGTGGTGGGAACCATCTCCAAAACCTCCTTGGCTGCAGCAGGCAGCGTGTGTGTCTCTGCACCAGCAAAGCCAGTGATGAGGGCTGGAAACGCTACGGTACCAGCACCAGTGGTCGATGCCGGCCATTTGAAGGGTATATTTAGCTAACTGGGTTGCACCACTTCTCTCAACCACAGCTCAGAGCAGAGGTCCAGGTGTCAGAGTAGCTCTCGGGTGCAGCAAGCTCCAGGTCTGGCTGCAGTGAGTGGAGATCTCCATCTCACCCTCTGCCTGGGCTTACCTGCAGTCTTCATGGGACAGACAGCCGCAGGGAGGCTGTGAGCCCATCTCCTTCCCTGCACATTCTGCCCTTGCAGCCTCAGCTTTCAGGGCTTTTGTTTCCCTCCTATTTGTGTCAGACGAGGGAGTTACCCCAGCCCAGACTGTGCACGGGTGGAGCTGTGCCTGGAATGGACTCGTTAGCGTGGCTCAGGTGGCTGCTTACCCCCCCCCCCCCCCCCCTTTTCTCGTATCATGGCTATTGTTCACATGAGAGAGGAAAGAGAGGAACCTTTACATGTTCTTTGCTTTTTCTTTCAGTTTATTAAAAGCAGAAAAGGAATACTTGAGATCCAAGATTTCTTCCTCAGCTCTGAGGTGCCTGAACTCAGGAGCGATGGGATGCACCCAGCAGATCCTGGTGTGGAAGAGACCTGTGCCTTGGAATGAGCCTGCCTGCCACCACCCAGTGGGACCTACACGTCTGCAACCTGCATCCACGGATGCTCCACACTAACTACCCTTCCCAGCACAGCTTGTGGTGCTACAGAGGAAAAATGATGCTCAGGTAAATAATGTGACTCTTCCAATAGCTGTGCACACTCCCAGATACAGCGTGCAAACGTGCTGCTGCTTTTGTACCTAAGACTTTGTAAGTTGTCATTAGCACAACAGTATTGTTTCCCGTTAATTAATATTAAAACTATTGTGGCAGCACGGAAGATAGATATAGATGAAATTTTGCAAATGTATTTGCTGGGCAATGGAAAATAAAGCAGCATTCAAAAAACTGAAGCCCTTGCTGCCAGATTTCAGGGATGTTGTACTGAGTTTCAAGGCACATTAAAATTTTACTGCCTAATGAGCTGGAAAAAAAACACTAGGGATAAGTCTTAGAAAAGAAAGCCCGATGGACTGACTGCTAAGAGCTACCAAATGTGTGTGTGTAAAACAATGACCACTGTCAAGCAAACTGCTGCATCCTCAGCCCACTGTGACCAGACTTCCCCCCCCAAAACATGCAAAAGGTGGAGCAGTCCCGTGCTGGCAGCAGGTACAGATCCACTGTGGGGGCTTGACCATAGCAGAAATCTGTCACTGAGAGTTTCAGTCACCAGATACTGCTCTCTCCCTGCACAAGGCCAGCGATAATAGCAGGATGGTTACACAGCCCTGCCCTGAACATAGCTGAGCCATCAGTATCCATGGGGCTTGGGAAGAGCTACCAAAAGAAGGAGAAGCTTCCTAAAGCGCCCCACTGTAACATCCCAGATGCTGAAATCTTGAGCTGTGGATGCTACAGTGGACCCTGTTTTTTCAAAGAATCGTAGAATGGTTTGGTTTGGAAGAGGCCTTAAAACCCATCCAGTTCCAACCCCCCTGCCGTGGGCAGAGAAACCAATGGATCAGGGCGCTCAAAGCCTCATCCAACCTGGCCTTGAACAACTCCAGGGATGGGGCAGCCACAGCTTCCCCAGGCAACCTGTGCCAGGGCCTCCCCACCCTCACATTAAACAATTTCTTTCTAACATTTAATCTAAATCTCCTCTCTTTCATTTTAAAACTGTTCCACTTCATCCTATCACTACATTTCTGTGTGCTTTGAATCTTTTTGGTGAACTCTTTCCCAAACTTTTCTCTTCTTGTTGCCATTTTTCTGTCTAGGGGGTTAATGGGGTTGTATGATTCTTCAACGTAGATTTGTTGAGGTTGAATACAGTCTTCAATTTTTATAAATGTCTCCATGGGAAGTGAGCCTGACCAAGAATTCCTTTTGGCAAGAGACAGCATGAATTTAACTTAAGTTGTTGTTGAATAGTTTCCAGTAGCACTAGGTAAATATGTTTATGCATAATATGTCAGATCTGTTCTCTGATTGCTGTCTCAAATACTGCTCGTACAACAGCTTCAAAACACCCCTTTTTCCATTGCTGTTTTGATACCAATTTCTGAAAAACCGCCTCTGTTAGCAGAGCAGGGTTTCTAGTGCAAGCCCCGCCAGCGGTTTTTTGCAATAAATTTCCTAATTTATAATACACAGAAATTAAGAATTTATTTTTTTTTCAGTTTGCCAAGAGCTGTGGGATGGAGCTCTGGGTCTATGGCATGGTGATCTACCCAGAGCTTGGTGCTGGGAGGGAGCAGTGAGGCTGCTGCTCGTGCTTGTCAGCACAGCCCACTCCTGCAATGAATTGCCATATTCTCAGGTAAGTGGTGGGGGCGAGTGTGCAGTTTCAACCTGCAGGTTCTACCTCTTTCTATACAAATAGGAAAAAAAACCTGGTGGCAAGTAGAAAGGAAAATGAGTTGTTTCTGACCTGATTGATCACTGGGTGGCTTTCCAGCCCCACTACAAAGAGCGCAGCCATCTGCACTGGAAGGTGCCTCAGGCAGTTACCTCAAACTGGCAGCAATGAGATGCTTCACCTATTTCAGAGAAAACCAAGCCCATCTGCTGCAAAAAGAGAAAATACAACCCCAAAGTTCTCCTCTCGGGTGCTCCTGTATCAAAATGAGTGTGTTGTCTCTTTGATGGTCAAGCAGATATTGTTCTCATTTTCTTTGTGCCTTTTTTTTTTTCTAACCGCTCCAATCTATTTTTAGTGACAGGGGATTGTGCTCGAGAGCCTCTGCTGGTCAGATCAGCTGTGGTTTGGGTCGCTCTGGACTCTGGGCAGGAAGTCAAGCAAAGCCAATGCTGGTGCTGCGCTGGGTCTGCAGGCACTGCTGAGACCACGGGCCCTCTGGTGGTGGGGTGGGACCCCCAACTGTGGTGGTGGCTCTTCAGCCAAGCCCACAGACACCTTGTGGTAGCAATAAATCAAACGCCTTTTGGAGGTGTTTTGGCTGCATTAATGGGAGAGCTGGGAGTGTGGTATTTTGTGGGTGTGTAATGAGATAAAAGGGCTGAGAGAGTTGGGGTTGTTCAGCCTGGAGAAGAGAAAGCTGTGGGGAGATCTTAGGGCAGCCTTCCAGTACTGAAAGCGGCTCCAGGAAAGCTGGGGAGGGGCTCTTGATCAGGGAGTGCAGGGATAGGATGAGGGGAAATGTTTTTTAGCTGAAAGAGGGGAGACTGAGGTGAGAGCTTAGGAAGAAATGTTCTCCTGTGAGGGTGGGGAGGCCCTGGCACAGGTTGTCCATAGAGGTTGTGGCTGCTTCATCCCTGGAGGTGTTCAAGGCCAGGCTGGATGGGATTTTGAGCCCCCTGATCCAGTGGGAGGTGTCCCTGCCCATGGAAGGGGGGTTGGAACTGGATGGGCTTTAACGTCCCTTCTAACCCAAACCATTCTACGATTTTGTTTTCCCTTGCCTTTCTCCAGTATCCCTGTGTTTTGGGAAGCAGTTGCAAGGGAAATGACTGCGTCTGCCCCAGGGGTGGCTGTCCTGCAGGTGTCCCTGTGTGCCACATGCTCATGGCTGGGCTGGTCAACAGAGGCAGTGAGCTGGAAGTGGAGCAGGAGCAATGTGCCCTGGAAGGTGACTGCCACCTTGCCCAGGTAGGGCCTGGGGAGCACCATGCTCAGCCGCAGCAGCCGGGCACCACACCACAATTCAACAAACCACCACATTTGCTCTGTTTTCCACCTAAAAAAGAGCGTCATGACCCTCGCAGGGCTTTTTTGGGCTGGGGAGAAGAGCAGCGTTGCCAAGGGCTGCAGCACCCGACACCCCGCTGCAGTGCAGCCTCTTGGTCAGGGCTGCCTGAGAAAACCTTAGATGGATATCTTGGCAAAAGAAAGATTGTTTTTTGTTGTTGTTCTTGCTCTCACCACCCCAGCCTGTGAGTGGCCGGCACCCAGCAGCGCGTGTGCCGGGAGGGCAGCGAGGCAGAGGCGCACAGGGGAGCCGCCCACCTCCCATGCAGAGTTTCCCATGTGGCATGTTTGCTGCCAGCAGTTTGTCACAAACAGAAGATATTCAGCCCTGTAGCACTGGTAATGGCAGAGTGAGAGGCTTTGTGGGGCCTCCAGACCACGGCCAAGGGAGGCTGAGGGCACCCAAGATGGCGCTACGGCCTGCGGACACGGGCGATGGCGGCAGGAACGGGGCTGCCCAGCATTGAGCCTGCCTGCCAAAGCGTTCACTGCTGAATTTGCCATTGTCACCTCAAGCAGGGTGCAGAGAGGGAGGGGAGGGGAAGGCATCATGGTTTTGAGAGGCAGGAGCAGCCTGCCCTGGTGGGAGCGTTGGGGTGGGGACACAGTTGGTTTGGTGAGGTAAAAGATGGCTGTGTGGCGGCAAACCAGGTTTGCTGGGGTGAAATGTGGACGTGCTGAGGGAAGAAGTGGATTTGCTGAGGGAAAAGTGGATTTACTGCGGGAAGAGTGGATTTACTGAGGGAAAAGGTGGATCTACTGTGGAAAAATGCGGATCTGCTGAGGGAAAAGCTGAATCTGCTGAGGGAAAAGGTGGATCTGCTGAGCCAAAGTGAACTTCTGAGGAAAAATGTGGTCTACTGAGGGAAAGTGCACATCCTCTGAGACAAAATAGGGATCTACTAAGGAAAAATGTCTATCTGCTGAGGAAAAAAGTGCAGATAGGAAAAATGTGGATCTACTGAGGAAAAAGGTGGATCTGCTGACGCAAAGTGCAGATCTGAGGAAAAATGTGGACCTGCTTGAGGGAAAGTGCAGATCATCTGAGGCAAAATAGGAATGTACTAGGGAAAGATATAGATCTGCTGAGGAAAAATGCGGATCTGAGGGAAAAATGTGCCCCTGCTGAGGAAAAAGGTGTTCCGAGGAAGACTGTGGATGTACTGGGTTTAAAGCAAGAGTTGTCCTGGATGCAAAGGTCTTGGGGGACCTTCCTTCATACTGGGAGGAGGCATGGAGGATGGTCCCAAAGATCTTTGGCCTGTGTGGGTCCAGTGGCCGTGCCCATGGGACAGGGCATGGTCACTCGGACCTTAATGTGGTGGCAAGGGGGGGCATGCCATGCTCCACCATGCCATCATAGCTCTGCCAGCCATCAGCCATGGGTGCTGGGGACTGCTTGGGTGCGTGGGTGGCATTGAGCAGCCTGGAAGTGCTGCAAAACAAGACATTGAGGCTCTGGTGATGCCTCCTCCTCCCCACACCCTTCACACCCCAATTTTTGTCTTCCTCTCCCATGGTTGAATATCCTACAGCTGCTGTGGTACCTGTAGCTGCTGTAGGGTTGCAGGTTCTTTGGGCACATGAAAGACCACAGGTGCAGGGCACCTTCTGGTGCTCTACATGGTGGGTCAGAACCCCATTGCTCAAGACCTGTGCACAGTCTCATGTCCCTCAAGGAGGCCAATGGCACTGCTCAAACAAGGTCTGCTGGAGCTGTGTGCATGAAGGATGAAGGCAGCGTTCATTCATGGGTTTGAGCAGTCTAAAAAGAAGACACTGAGCTCCTCCAGCACTGAGCTGCTGCTCAGTGGCTGCAGCCCAGAGGAAGGATTTGGGATACAGACACACTCGTCAATGGCCCTGGTGATGCTGCTGTCCCTTGTCCCACCACTGCTCACCTGGTGCCCCAGCCAAAACCCTCTGTGTCTGCCTGCCCTCCTCTCGTGTTTTGTGCTTGTGAGTTCTCCTTCCACCTACGCAAGGAACTATTTTTAGCAGACACTAATCAAGTGTCAGTGCAGGCTCTGAGTTGAGAGTGGTTTTCAAGCCGAGGGCTCATGCTTTCGCTGAGCTCTTGCAGGAACTCAGGCATGTGTTTTCTTTTACATTTAGTTGAGAATTTATACAACGTGCCGCAGAACAGTGGCAGTTATTTTGAGCTCATCACACCTGAGCCCACACTGAGCTATCACCAGGTGACTTTCCATTTCGGCGAGGGCCTGGCAGAACACACCCCTCCCAGTCCCGCTCTCCTCACTGCTGGCAGTGCCTGTCTGCCTTGCCTAACCCCTCTGGAGCCGGCTCTGAGCCAGGGACACCCAGCTGAGGGGTTGGTTTGCTCCTCTTGGCCCATTTATCTCCAGTACAAGGATGTTGCATTGGTTCTTTGAATCATGCAGGAAAGGAAAATACCCTGTGTTCCGCCACAGAGGTGACAGCCTCCTCTGACTAGATCCACCTCGTGGGGCTGGCCAGCTCCCCTTCCGCTGAGGTTGCTCTGCTCTGCTAACAGCTTCCTGGAAACCATTACAAGACCTGCTCCTCATATCTTGAGCAACTCCGATTCAGCAAGAGCAAGCTGGTGTTTGGGTGAGCTGGGTTTCACTTCAGCTGTTGAACTGAAATGGACTTGGTGCTTCTTAAGCTGAAGCATGATGTGATCCAACCTGAACTCCAGCTTCCTTGCAGACATGAAGAACAGCCCTTCTTCTGGTACCAACGCTTCACTTGGATCTAGGGCCTGGTATTTCCTCCCCACTGCAAGGCAGCAAGAGACACAGAAGGGAAGGAGAGTGGTGGGGTTTTTTTCCTGCTCACAGCCTTGCTGCAAGTGCGAGACCTTGATCTCCTTACAGAGAGGCTGCAGGGTGCTCTCTGTCCCCACCAGCTCCCACGAGGAGAAGGTTCTTTTGCATTAGACAGAGCAAGCGCACCCCATGGGGATGTCATCTCCCATCCCATCTTCCTGGGGTGTAAAAGCTTCAGTGGTCACCAAAGAGAAACTCTGGCCAGCTGCCTGTAACCAGCATCAAGGCAGAGCTGCAAGAACCGCTCCATGGCTGCAGGGTCAGCCTGCTCCTCAACAGCAGGGTCTCAACCTCCCACTGCCATTCACAGCACCTCTGCTCCAGAGCAGTAGTTCCAAAGGGTTGCGACTCCTGAGCACCCCTGGGCTGTGACAATGAGTGGCTCCATTCAAGAAAACCAGAGAAAAAAATTTATTATTTTTCTTTATAAAATATCTCCAATAAGTTATATAGGCAAATCTTTAAATTAAAATAAATTAACTCCACTCTATGCTGGGACACGTGCCTGTCCACAAAGTCAAACTAGGATTTGTGTTTCTTTGAAAAAATATGCCCTAGATTTCCAAGATAAGGTTTGAAAAAAATATCTATGCTTGGTGAGGAGGAAGGAGAAATCTCTGCAATGGACAGAAGGGGTTAAGGTGCAGTGCTGAAGCTGCCTGTCGCCAGTGGCATCTCCACATCCAGCTAAGTGCTAAGAGCATCTTCATCATCGCTCCAGTCGGGAGGAGCGTCCGTCCCAAAGTACCGATCGCCAAAGTTCCCTGCGGGGAGAAAGACAGTGGAGCTGCAGGGAGCTCTGGGACCCATCCTCCCACCCGCCCTCATCCCAGCAGGCAAGGAAGCAAAAACAGGTTTATCCAACAGCTTAAATGGCACTAAAACCTGTGTAGCAGCAAAACTGGAGCAGCCTGGGGGCTGTTTTAGCACCCCGTGGCAGGGGTGTTTCCTGGCCCAGCAGAGGTGAGGACAGAAGAACAGAGTGAGCTTGTTTTAGATGAGCTTGTTTAAGATGACAGCATAGGGAAGGAGGTGGGCACAGGTTTGCTCCAACTGTCCCAGCCCGGCTTCTCCACCTGGAGCTGGAGGAGGCTCACGGCACGTGGAATGGCTCCGTTTGCCAATGAGGTTATGGCTGCCTGACAGTGCTCACAGCATGCATGTTGATCCCAACACCCATGAGACAGCAGGATCCAGGAAAGGCAGTGGGTTCTTGGGTAAAATAAGGTCAGACTTAAGCTGCTGCTGACAAGCAGGGCTTCATCTCCTCTGGCGAGTGGGCCAGAAGCACTGAAAATCCCCCTGCAACAGGTTACTCCTACCCAGACACTCACCAATGCCGGGGATTATCCGGAAAAGGTTATTCACCTCCTTGTCCACAGCTGTGGTGATGATCTTCACCCGGGGGAAAGCATAGGCGACAGAGTGGACACCCATCTCCGCCATAAGCAGGGAGAGGAGGAAGATCTTGTCTTCTGGGACATCATGATCCTACAGGGAAGACACAGAGACAGCTTGGGGTAAGGGTGTCTAAGGCGTGTTACGATCCATGCCTCCAGGAAGCAGCACTTGGAGCACTTGAGGGCATTTTCTCTCCTCCATTCTCCACGGCCAGCTGGGGCTACAGGACCAAGAAACCAACTAAAACCAGGCTGCTGCTACACAAGGAAGGGGTGACTTTGTCAAGGCTTAGTTATGGAGTCACTCCACCTTGTGCTGGCTCCCATGACACTGTCAATCACAAGCAGGAGACACCGTTGGCACCAGGCCTCTCGGCATGGTTGGTGTTTCGCCCGTTATCTGGGGGTGAACCACCCGCGCTCCGCAGCGCGCCCGACATCCTCCGTACCAGCAGCACCCGCACTGCCATCATGGCTGCAGCACCCGTGGAGACCGTGCAGTCCATCAGGATGACGTGGTCTTCGCTGATGTCCTTTGGCAGCCGCAGGTAGTGGAGCTGGGCAGAGGGAAGACAGATCAGCTTAGAGGCTGCAGGGTGAAGGCGAACGGAGCAACCTGAGCCATTCTCTTAGAGGGGTGAAGGATCTTTTCCACATCTCTGACTCAGGGACCACAGCTGTCAGCTTGGAGCCAGGCGCTGGTGCAAACAATTGGATAGCAAACCAGCCCTTGTGTGCACAAACACGCTGGCAAAACCCACTTCAGAAGCTTTCAAAGCACTCAACCCCTGCCAAGACTCACTCTCGGATTGCTGAAGAGCCCTCAGGAACTACCTGAGTCATGCCCTCCATGCAGGCTAATGCCAGGAGATGCCCTTGGCAGCCCAGGGCCCTGGGCTTTACCTCTGGCTCTCCCGTGTTGCAGTTGGTCTGGATGAGAATGGTCCCGATGCGGACATCCTTGCACACCGCTCGCAGAGCTGGCTCCATGGTCTCGCCCGCTCGCAGGATGGACACCCCAGTGATCTGCAGCACACAGCGAGGGGGGAAGGGAAGGCACGGAGCAGGAGATGCACAACACCCCAGTGTGGCACTGGGCCTCAGCAACGGGGGATTCTAACGGGACACCCCAAAGCACATCCCTTCCAGGAGCGGGTTGTGTTACTCCCAGTCCCAGTTGCCTCACTCAACAGGAGGGCACAGTGACACTGCTGATGGAATCCCTGGCTACTGACCTGGTTCCTGTCCTGATGATACACGGCATCGTACTCATGACACCAAACCCAGGCCTGATGGAAGCCCCATCAGGGGCCCCAGAGATGTCCTTCCCCTGCATCCTCATGGCTTTCAATGTAGCCCTGTGGGGCAGAGCTGAATAGCACCTTTTGCTTCCACTTACTTGCTTCCCACTGTATGTCTTCCCTTCGTAGTCCTGTCCTTGAGGGGTCTGGACTGTGCAACTCTGCAAAAAACATGCGAGAAACATTACTGGGGGCTCTGACACAACTCTCAGAGAAGCTCACCAGCTGCAGGCTGAGCTGCCCCCTTGGAAACTGAGGCTGGACAAAGAGTTGTCACCAAGGGCCATGCCACTGCTCCATGGTCTAGGCAGTGCTGTCCATTTTTAGCTTAGAAGGAAAGAGTGGATATGTGGGGAAGGTTGGAGGAGCAGTGCCAGGTCTGTCCTGTCTCCCTGGCAGTTATGGATTAGGAATTGGAGAGGAAACACAGCACCTGCTGCCCACCCTCCCAGCTACAGCCCCAAACCCACCTGGAATGGGAGCAAGGAGAGCGCGTGCTCAATCAGCAACCGCATCAGCCTCTTGGAGTAGAAAATGAACTCGTCTCTGCTGGTCTCCCTGTTTCTAGAGGGGAGAGAAAGGCAATGTAAGCTGTGGAGCAAAGACTGCCCCTGGAGATGTTAGCATAGGACAAAGCGGAGGAGAGCAGCCCCTGTCCCTATCCGACTGTCGGCACCTTGTTTGCACAGGGTCCCTGGCTGAGCCTGGAATTGTGGCAATTTTAAGGTAAAAGGTAGAAAAACTGTTGCCCAGACCATGGAGCGCTCACAGCACAGCTCCTGCATGCAGGGTCCACCACCATCTATCCCATCTGTGCCCCCAAGTCATGAGGACAAGGGCACAAGTGGGATGCAGGAATCCAAAGCAAGCCAAGCCTGCCCCAACTGGCAGTGAAGCCCTGTCCCACCCCAGGAAGCCGGTGTGCCGAGGGCTTTACCTGATGATGGTGTGCATGCCCCTCACCTGAGGGGTGCTCTTCAGCACACTGAGGGTCTGAGGAAGAGGGTGGCACTGGTGGGCAGAGGCCAGGGCAGCCCTGAAAACCAAACACATGGTCAGAAGGTCTCTGGGCAAGGCTGCTTGAACGCTGGTGCACAGCACACGGCCAAAGCCATCCTCCCAGATGTCATCTAACACTGCAAACGCACACCAAGGCCATCCAGCCAAGCTGAATGAATGGCCAGTCCTGCCCGGTCCCCCGCAATCGCAAAGGGACCTGTTCCCAAGAATGGGGCAGGGAGCGGGTGCTCAGTGGGGCCAGTGGGGTCCCACAGCCCAAGGAGCTGCTCTTCCTGCTGGGCAGCAACCCGTGGTTGGCCCATCTTGGTTACCACTGGTTGGGAAGAAAGTGGATAACAAAATCAAAACCTTCCCCTGCTCAGGAGTCTTATCTGGTGGTGGGTCCTGAACTCATGGGGTAAGGACGAGCTGTTGTGGCTGTCTCTGTCCTACAAAACAAGTGCCATACGTCACCGATAACGGGACAGGCAGCCAGGCCCACGTCAATCAGACAGGACAGCGTGGTGGGAATGGCTGTGCCACCCGGTGAGGGCTGTGGAGCCAGGCTGCAATGAGACTATTTCTGAGAGCTCCTGGCCCATTCAGGAATAGTCAGATGCACACCAAATTGGGAACAGCTTCAAGACTTTATGGCTGGAAAGGACTGGCTTTGTGTGACTCATCTCCACATAACAAATAGGGTTGGGAAGCTATTCTTGGATCAAGGGATCACCGTTCATGGGGAAGCGCACAATGGGGCCCCATTAGTCACCTCTCTCTTTGAGAGCGGCTGTAATGAGAGGAAGGTCACATCTATTTGACTTCCACTAGGCTGGGCAGGATGGACGAGCGACTTTGTCTGGGAGGAGGGCTGGGGTCCGAAAGCCACCCGTCAGATCACAAACGTGCCAGCAGCTGCATCCCATCAGAGAGATGCTGGGAAGGAGGAGAAGAGAGCAAACAAACAAACGAAAGCACCATGTGATTAAGATTCCAAATCAAGCTGAAGCCTGCATTAATTATGCACACACAGAGGCACACAAGCAGAGAAGAAGACAGAGAAGATGACTAGGCAGGAATGGAGGCGGGCAGGGCTAAATGACTTGAGGCCTCCATCCACATAGCCATCTCCTGGTCTTGGCCAACCAACACCAAACGAGACATTCCCAAGGCCTGCGGGTACTTAAGGGCTCCTTCTTGCTTTTGCCAGCTCTGGTCCTGCATAGCAGCAAAGAACCCCTACACAGGGAATGCTCCTGCGAGCTGAGGCAGCTCATGGCTGCCATGGAGTGCATGGGATGGGTTGTGCCCCTGTGGCAGGCTTGCGCGCTGCCAGCAGAGCCCGGCTGGGCTGGGGCCCAGCCTGGCACGCTCCCGCAGACCCCACCGCCCGTTTGGGACAAGCAGCCCTCAAGGTCCCAGACCTGCTGTCCGTGGAGCGAGCTCACTCTGTTAGTCACCACAGCCTGGGTTAGCTGCCTTCAGAGATGCTCCCACACCAGGGCTGTGCTGCCAGCAGCTCTGCCCCCAAAGCCCCTCTCCTGCCTCCTGCCAGACCTGGCCTGCGGACAGATTCTGGGGGCACAGTTGCCATCCAGCCTTGCCTAAACCCCTCCTGGCCCCAGGGATGCACACCCACATGGTGAGTGAGGACCTGAGCTCTGCCTTTGGTGGATGCTGGTGCCTGCACAGGGGCTGTCTGCTTGCCTGCTTCTGTGGGGGAGGCAGAGATCAGCCCCCAACACAGAGCCATGCACCAACTCATGGCCCCAGCTGGGTTTTCAATGAGAAACTGCTGTCCCCTAAAGCAGAGGAGCTGCAGGGGTCACATCCCACAGGGCTGTCTCCCACCCAGGGGCATACACTTGCCAAGGGCACCTCTCTCCTCCACCACTGCCAGGACCACATGGCAGCATCCTGTCACACCAGGGGGATGGGCAGCCCCTCTCCTGCCCTGCTCTCTGTGGTGCCGCAGGTGAGATGCGGTGTGACCCAGCTCCTGCTCCTTGCCGCAGATGCCAGAGAGCACTCCTACCCCTGAAACCAACCCCACGTGCCTGGAACACCTCCCCTGCACCCTGAGCTGTCAACAGGCCCCCGGTAAACGCTGGCAGTGTTTTGTGCTTTCTGCACCTTCCTATGACACCTGTGCAGGTGCTACTGCTCAATGCAGGGATGGAGAGGGCTGGATGCAACCCTCCTTGAGCCCCTGTCCATGACAGCCCAGGGGAGCTGCCTGGTGCAGGGGTCTCCCCGATGCTTTCTGGGGGAACAGCAGCAGGTGCCATTTGTGAGGTCAGGATAAAGATGGTCTCTCAAGTCCCCCCACCCCAGTTTCCCCACACAGCCCCAGCAAAGCAGGACCCTGCGAGCTGTCTGCCTGGGTTAGTAACGCTGCTCACACTGCGCAGCCCTCGCCCCCATTCCCCGGCGTTAGTGTCACAACCAAAACCCTGCCGTTAGCGTTCATCTCCTCACATATCCCAGCGCAGCTTCCTCTGGTCACCAGGTGGGAGGGATGTTCAGGGGAGACAAGGCAGGAAACATGAGAGTTTAAGGGGAGGGGGACAAACACGACATGAAACAGAGGAAAAAAGCACTGTCATTAGTCAAAGGGGGTGAAAGGCTCTAAATTGAGCTGTGGCTCCTGAACCTCCCTGGTGCCCAGACCATTGCCGCACCACAGACCCCAGCGTTTCTCCCTTGATCACCAAGTCACAGCTGCACTCTGCAGTACCAGCTCCACTCCTGGCTCCACAAGGGGAAAGCTCTGCCAGCTCTCACCTCACCAGAGTCACAGTATGGACATCATCACATCTCTGTCCCATGTGGTACCATGCTGCAAGACCAGATGCAGTTCTTGGAGCCCAGAAGGAAATGTCCAGCTCTTGCCCGGGGCTCTGCTGCAATCCCAGAGCAAGTGCAGGTGCTCAAGGCCAAGCCTCAAGGCTCAAGGCCAAACACCTTCATCCAGCCTGCCCTGCATGCACACAAACTGCTGGTGGGCTCCAGGGGTGCCCATCTCCTGTCACACTGGAGACACAACCTGCTCAAGCTTTGGAGAGCCTTGGAAAGCCAAGAGTGCTGGGAGCATGGGGAGAAACCTGGCTCTTAACTGAACATTGCTGCCTGCTGAGATCATCTTCCTTCCCCCAAGCTGACCTGGACCTGCCCTGAGTTCAGCATCCCCTGGAGAGGGGCTGCAGGCTGAGGCAGAGGGAAGAACTCAGCCTCTCCAGCAGCCACCCTGCTACAGCATTATCGTATGAAACGCCTTCCCCAGCTCTGCCAGAAGGGATGGAGGGAGCTGATCTCAGCCTGCCTGCAAGAGCAACGCTTCCTGTTCCTCCCCTTGCCAGGCAGGACCATGACAGAAAATTCAGACCAGCACCTATGAGCACGTCAAGAAAACATCTCACTTTGGAAACTTATTTTTTCCCCCTCAAGAACAAAAGCTTTAAAGGAAATAAAAAGAAGAAGAAGAAAGAGAGAGAGAGAGAGAAAGGGGTGACCATCTCTCAGGAAGGCTTCAGGGAACATCCTCAGCTCTTTGTTGAGCATGCTATCAAGCAGGAAGCAGACAAGAGACATCCAACTACAAAGGAGCAAATGCAGTCAAGGCATTTCAAACACGTACAGCGGTTGGCTTTCATGGCTGACATTTCAAACGAGGGCTATTAAACCGCGCCACAGGTTGATATTTAAAGACACAATTGGCAAAGGGCATGCCAAGGCAATCGAGACCTTGGGGATGGGGAATATTGATTGGTGAGGGGAATTGGCTGAAAAGAGCACTGGCTTGGAGAGCCGGGCTGGGTGCTGAATAGCATGGTGGAAGGGATGGCAAACAGTCTGGGCTGAGAGCACCGCGCCTCGGCACGATGGGCTTGCCCGTCCAGCTCCTGCTGTTGGGCTCCAGGAGGAACACTCACCTGGGCATGGATGGAAAGGGAGTGCCTGTATGTAATTACATCCCCAACACATGCATGGTTAAGCATGTGGGAAGCTGGACAAGAAATACTCCAGCTGCAAGGACTCTAAAGTCTGACCTGATGATGCTCCTCAGCAGCCAGGCGTTACAGGAGGAAAACAAAGCTTTCACATCCAGGGAATGGCACAACATTCTTAAAACTCCTCACAATTCACCCATTTAATCAGCTGAGAGCCAGGGAGAAGCACTCCCTGCCCATCCCAGCCACTCCCTTGGTCATGGAAAGCTGCCCATAGCCAGCCTGGAGCACAAGGACCAGTGAAGCACCTCGGACTGGAGCCAGATCTAAGCATCCAGTTTTTATTCTACCAGCTACAAAGGCCTCGCTATGCCCCCACGGCCACCAAAAGGTGATGGCATCAAAACAGCAACCGTGACATTTAGATGAAGCCATTCAAGACAAGAGGATGGGGAATTGTTTTAAATGAAAAGCCTCAGACTTGCTGAGCACATCTCACTTGACATGTGTCTCTGCATCCACCTCACTCTTCTTGTGAGCGCAGAGCCACAGAGGAGCTGATGGGGAACCTCAGCAGCAGGAAAAGCACTGGGACTTCAGGAGTGTAAACAGATTTTTGGCAGGAATTTTTTTCCAGACTTTCTGGCAAAGGCATAAATGGAAACCATGAGCCCTAAAGGGAACATAAAAATGCCTGTGGCTGTGGTTATCACGGAGTTATTCCTGAAGGTCAGTTACATTTCCAAACTTGCTATCATGAAACTACTCTTTTTTGCTGTATTATTAAATACTTGACTTTTAAGGGGCACGAAAAGATCAGCTATGCTGACTGTGCTTTGATTAAAGAGGAGAGCCACTGGAAGAAAGGAGATTTTGTATCTGTGTGTATATATACATGGGCATATATCCATATATACACACACATGCATCAGTCCGCTCTCTAATGTTATTCCTGCAATTTTTTAAAGCAACAGACTTCTCTCCATGCTAAAGAGCATCTTCCCACCTGCATCTCCAGACACACAGGGAAGCTTATGCCAAGCACACAGTGTCTGTGTGGAAATGTCAAGCCCCATGGTGTCAAACAAGCAAACAGCAGTAAAATAAAACATCCAGTTGCCTAGTTTAGCACATGAATGGCTTACACAGAAATAAGTGGAGTCTTTTTCCTGTTCATTTTATGTATTTTAAAAGCCCTTTTATGTCAAATGTAAATTTTAGGGTTACTTAATTTAAGTGTCTCCCTACAATGCTGGAGATCTAAATGGAAACCCATCTGCAGTAATGCATCCCCTCTGCTCCCTACAAGAATACTTGGAAACTTAGCTGGCTGCTTAATGGAAGCAAGAGAGCTCAAGTCCCATCTGGATCCACGCACTGAAGAGGTTAAGTAAATCACCGTGTACTTTATAGCATCCACCTGCAGATGCTGAGAAATTAAAGACCCTGCTGGATTAGAGCAGAGCTACTTTACTACTGCCCAGGTAGTTGCTGTGCAGGCTTGTGATACTGTAGGACCCTGGGTACCTCTCGCCACGCCGAGGCTGCTGCACTCCCTGTGGGTGCCATCAGGCTGGCAGCCGAGTGCCTCTGTGCGTGGTGAGGGATCCAGAGCTCCCACCACCCTCGAGCCACTTTGCTTAATCTAATAAATGATATTTAATGATGTCTAATGATGTTTAATCATCAGGGATGGAGAGTGGCTCTGAACAACCGTTCATCTTAGAAGATGAATGGAATTAGAGAGAATCCCAGGATGCAGAACCTCCCCTCTCACAGAGACTGGGGGTGCCCACCTAAGAAACCTGCCCCAGCTTCAAGGCTCTGCGCTCAAACTGGTGGTGCCCTCGCAGGATAAATACACCCTTGGGGAACAGCCCTCTCCCTGCTGGTCCCAAAGCCAAGGACAAGGGGGATTTTCACCACCTTTGAGCATAAGGAGGCTGTGCAGTACGCGAGCGGCCAGTCTCGACTGCAGGTCAGGGTTAGGCCAAGCAGTGCCTGGCATTGGAAATGCCTCGGGCTGCACAGACAGGACAGAGTTAGGGGCTCTTACCTGACACTGAGTTCACGCTGCGGCAGCAACACAAAGACACAATGCAACCGGTATTAAGCATTGTCAACACCAGGGGCGTTTCAAGATAAAAGAAAAGGAAAAATAGGAATATTTTCCTCCGTTCACATGTAGCCTTTCCCCTTCTTTCCCTCCCCAGGTAAATGAAAGACTCCCCTAAGCGAACCCCTGGCCTGGCTTGCAGCAGTGCTCCAGGGAGGAGCTGCTGTGTTTGCTTGCTGCAGCACCCAGCCACGAGCTTTCCTGGCCAGACCCCAGAGGCTGGGAGAAATGTCCATTTCCCTGCTCCTGGCCTGCACCCACAGCCATGTGCCCTCCTCAGCCTGGTGCTGGCAACAATGCCAAGGCTTTGATCTTTGCTCCTGTGACCTAGGGTTTAGAAACCAACTTGCTGACTTGCAAGAGCTCAGCACTGTCAATCTGGGCAGTCAGAGATCCCCGGCTGCTGCCTGCAGCCCTTCGGAGAGCTGGGTGCTCCAGGAGGGGGAATGCCCCACCACGCCTTTGCAGCAGAGCAGTCCCTCCCGAGCAGGCGTGGAGGCAGAACGCTGTCACCTATCAGCTCACACCCAGGGGCCGAGTGGCTCCTGCTTCTGGGAGCTCAGAAAGGCCTGCAGGAACTGAGCCCTTGGCTTTCAAGTGCATCCAATCTGCAGGTCATGTTCCTTCCTCCTCCCAGTACATCACTCTGAGCATTGCCAAACATTGAAGCTACAAATGTGGGGTGGGAGGAGGTTGTGATGCTCCCACGTTAACACACAACAACATTGTTTGACTGAAGGCTCAAAGCACAAGTCAGGACTGGCCCAGGACACACAGAAGACGACTTGTTAAACCCAGTGAGATGGGAAAGGAGACTGGAGCATTGCCTGGATCTGGGCTCAGGCTGGACATCGAATGTGACAAGACTTTGGGTTTTAAAATCCATGGGCTGCACCCAAAATAGAAGTGGAAAAGTGGGCTCTCGAGTGGAAGGACCACGCAGCAGTGTTGGTGGGGGCATGAAGAGGAGATGCCAGAGCCAGAGAGCTGATGTGTTGCAGGGTTTGGGTGGTGCTGGCCCTGGGAGGGCAGCAGGCAGGGCAAGTCACTCAGATCACTGGAGGACGGCGGGTTGTCCCCAGATGCCTCGCTCTCTCGGGGAGGGAAGGAAGCTCCTGCTGGACTGACAGAGGAACCTTACTCTAACCTCATCAAAGGGACAAGGCTGTCCCCTTCACTGAAATGGAGGGAGCTGAGCTGGGAGGAGCTCACGGGGACAGCCCCATGGCTCACACGCCTGGAGCACGGCTTGGCTCTCACAGCCTCCTACCTTGGCTCCCACAGCTTCCCATAACGCCACCGTTGCACAGTAGGGTTGGCCCCACCATCAACACCTGGGGCACCAGGTGGCTCTTACCTCTTCCAGCTGGCTGTGGACGTGCTGAACGATCAGGTCGATAGCCACTGTGTTTCCACTCCCTGGAGGGAACCAAAAGCAAAAGAGAGACAGCCTGGTCAGAACTACAGTGCCAGCAGTGCCTGAAACATGTTTCTTCCCCAAGCTCGCCACTATGTTCAAAAATACCCCAAATACCCCTTCCCTAGCAAAGCATGACCCAGCAGAAGACATTCCTGCTATTATTAGTTTCTTACTTAGTAATCTATTATTGAATATCTAGAAGTCTCTTCTAGCTTTTATATTGCTACACTGCAGGAGCTGGAGAGGGAAAAGAGCAGACTTTCCCCCAGGAATCTGCTTTTGGCCAGTGTTTGGAGACACCCAACTGGAGGGACCTTTGCTTTGACATGGGACAGCCGTTCTTCTGTCCTGGCCAGTAGGAGGAACTGGCCAGCAGAGCCAAGGGCAGAGGGATGGGATCTCTCAGGTCCCACCTGGGACTGAGTCACACAGCAGCTCGGGGCAGCTCTGGGCAGGTACCTCGGGGCACGACGATGTCAGCCAACCGCATGGTGGGCTGGATGTGCTGGTCAAAGGCTGGCTTGACAAACTTATTGTACTGCTTGATGACACCCTCGATGTCACGGCCACGCTCGCTGATGTCCCTGCGCAGGCGGCGCACTAAGCGGATGTCCGAGTCCGTGTCCACAAATATCTTCAGATCAAGGAGCTGCAATGAGAGGGGACAGAACAAACCCCACCAGGTTCGGGGTGTGATTTGAACTGATCTCCTCCACCAGACACACCCAGGCGGCCGAGCCCTGTGCACAGCACAATGTTGGTATAGCAGAGCTCAGCTCAGCTCTGCTCTGGCCTGGGAGGAAGCTTTGCCTCTGCAGCCACTAAACCCGAACCTGGCTGGCTGTGCAGATGCTGCTGTCTGCCCCTTACTCTCACGCCCCCTGAGACCTATCCTGCCCTGAATGTGGTCCCCACTTCTAAGTAGCCTCAGCACTCTGGCCGGATGCTATTTAAGAGCAAGAAGGAGACAAGAGAAGTTAACAGCCATGACACAGACCAACAGGCTTAACCCAGAGGTGCTGGCTTGTGAGTGCTGGAGGGGAGCCAAGCACAGCAGGTCAGCTCAAGACATTGCCTTTAATTGCGAGACAAGAGCAGGAGTGCTCAAAGGAGACTCCTGGGGGATTTATCCAGCTGTCCACTGGAGGTCATCGTTGCTCCATGAAAGCACAACCCAAAGGCTCACTTGGCAGGGAAGGAATCTTTCTAGACTGAATTTGGCTAAGGTTGTGCATGGCTCACTCCTTCCTACAGCACTTTTCATGCATCCAAACAATTCCCAGCAGAGCCTGAAGTGCTGGATGAGTTCACCCTAGGAACAGCAGGCTTTGCAGTAGAAGTACAGCAGACTTTGCAGTGTGCAGGCGGGCTATTTCTAGTCCTATCTACGCTGCACCACTGCCAGGGACCAGGTCACCACTTGGCTCCTCCTTCGTGGGAACGGATCACTGGGTTCAAAGTGTCTGCTGAAATGTCTGACCTCTGCCGGGGGCTCTTCCCGTACTGCTGCAAGAGTCAAAGCTATTTCTCTTGCCCAGTGAAACGTAAACTGGAAGAGAAGGTTGTCTCTCTGCTGCCGACCTTCAGGAGAAAGCATATTCCCACCATGCCCCAGCAGCCAGCTTCAGGATGGAGGGCTGCTTCATGGGGGTGATGCTGAAGCACCATAGGAAGACAGAGGCATACAGGAACTCCAGGGCACCTGGGACTCCTTGCCTGCCAGACTTTCCCAGAACCGATCCCAAACCCCTTCTCACCTTCAGGAGCTCCTTGTCTGTGAATGCCATGATGCCTTCAAAGATAATCACATTGGCGCCATATAGGGTTTTCTGTGGAGTCAGAATTGGTGTGGTCAGACAGAGAACGTCTGTTTAGAGAGGCCTCATCTCATGGCATCCCTCTGGGTTGTTAGTGACTGCAACAGTGGCACTGCTCACCCAAAACGAGCACCCTGAGCCAGCCACAGAGCACAAGGGGGACTGCATAGGTCCGACTCCCACAGGCAGGGGCTGAAGGGATCTAAAAACCACCTCATTCCCCTGCCTTGGCCATGTCCCACCTTGCCCCACCCTCCCCAATGTCCCATACCCATTCCTTCTTCCGGCTGTGGGTGGTGAAGTCGTAGATGGGGATCTTCACGCTTTTGCCTTGCTTCAGCTTTTTCAGGGTGGCGATGATGAGGTCAAAGTCAAAGGCATCGGGGTGGTCAAAGTTGAAGTCATTACTGGCTGCCTGCTCCTGCTGCTGCTTGGTCAGCACCTACCCACGAAGAAGGGGTGAGTGCACATGGCCATCCCCACCTGCAGTCTCCCCTTCCCACTGGTATGCCCAGCAACCTCACATTCTGTCCCAAGAGCCACCTGAAGCCATAGCAGCCTGAGGATCCGGGCAAGAAAATGCACAGTCTCACCTTGTAGAAGGAGTCCATGGACAGCAGAACCACCCAAGGGACATCAAGGGCCTCAATGATCATGGTGGCCACTGTGGTCTTCCCAGAAGCGCTCCCTCCTCCCAGACCTGCCAGGAAAAAGGAGATGAAACCACCAACCCCAAAATCTGCCTTTCCAACCACAGATTAGAGCCCAGGTCCTGCTCTGTTGCACTAAGTTGGAGGAAACTCCAAAGAGGGAGATTAATAGGCACTACAAGAGAGAGACTATCCCTGAAAATGTCAAAGGGCATGTACTCTAACTGCCAGCAACATGCACAGCAACAGCTGGAAACCCCTTTGTCAGATGGTTGTGTAACAAGGGGATAACTGCCATGAGAACCAGCCTAGCCCAAATCCCTGGGAACTTGTGACAACCCCCCAACAAGAGCTGACAGAACAACAGGCAAAGATTGCGGTCTGCCCAGTGCCAGCTATAATCCATCATCCCTGCAAGCCCTCAGCTTCTGCCCAATCCTAGGGCTCACCCATTCAATGTTTGATTAACCACAGGGACTCTCCCTGCTCCTGGGCTGAGCTGCTCACAGCTTGGAGTCTGAAGCCAACCTGAAGTTCCAAAGGTTGTGGGGCAGGAATCCCCCGAGATCTCCCAGAGAGCCACTGGGCAGGCAGTGCCGATGCTGGACTGGCTGCAGCACAGAGATAGGACACGTGCTTCCTTCACCTACCTATCACAAAGGCTTCCTTGGACTGTGTCCCATGCTCGTTGTACCATGGTGGCCGGCCAGCGGTGTAGATGGTCCTCTTGCTGGTCCGCAGCAGGGGGGGCTCCGACTTGCATTGACTCGTGGTCCGTTTTCGGGGTGGCTTGCTGGAGCCCACTGCAGGGTACAGCCGGTCCAAGGATTCAGCACTGCTGTTGCTGCAGACAGGGAGAGGAAGGAGGAGGTTACTGGTGGTGGGAGCAGAGTTTCCAGGGGATCCCATCCTGTACAGGTAAGGGATCATAGAATGGTTTGGACTGGAAGGGGCCATGAAGGTCATCCGGTCCAACCCCTCTGCAGTGAGCAGGGACATCTTCAACCAGATCAGGTTGCTCAAAGCCTTATCCAACCTGACCTTGAACTGTTTCCAGGGATGGGGCAACGGAAGACGGGGAGAGTCAACCACAGCCCTGCTGCAGCACCACCAGCACCCACACCCCTGGAACACCAGGCCACGGCCAACATCAAGAAATCCTCACACAGGACCACATCTCAACCTGAAAAAGGTGCAGCACAAGCAACACTTCCTACAGCCTCACTGCCTGGGGAATGCCTACGTTAAACAAACACCCCAGAGAGCTCTTGAAAGCACTGAGGGGTGATATTACAGGGGGCAACAACATGTCCTGACCTACCGAGGGATCTTTCTGGGGGATGGAAGCCAAACACACAGGCTACAGCTAGACCATCCTCAAACTCCAGCGTATATTCCCTCTCTCTCCCCACTCTGCGCACTCCACTCCCACCCAGACCTCTTGTTCTCCCACCCTTTAGGGCTGAAGCCCCTGGGCACAAGCCCACAAATTGGCCAGAGCTGGGCAGTGGGGCTGCCAAACCATTCACATCCTCTTTGCTGTGTGGGCTGAGGAAGCACCAAGCAGGGCTGGAGCCCTCAAGCTGCTAAATTCCTCTCTCTTATCTCCCCTCCCACCGCAGCCCAGGGAGAGGAACAAATCATGCTCTGGAGCCCTTTTGAGCTTGGCAGCAGGAGAGCAGAGGCTGGGAGACGATAAGTGGCCTCTGGCCAGGAGATAAGCTGCAGCCGTGCCGCCTGGCCAGCACGGGCGTGGGGAGGATTATTTATACCGGCTCCCGCTCCTCCCCGCTCGCTGTTTCGCCACCTCGGAAGGGACGTCTCCTCCCCGTGAGATGGTGCAAAGGGCTCTCCCTGCTCACACTTGTTTCTCTCCCCAGCTGTGACCGGGCTGGAAACGAAACCTCTGCAAGGTCAGAAAGCCCTGGGCAACTGTGGTGCCAAACCCAGCATGGTTTGGTACGGCCTGGCCACACTCACAGGGCTTTGCTGCCTCTCTGTTATTTTTTCACTCTTAAAAGGGCTTAAACTGCACGGCTTTACAGATTTTGGGTTGATTTTAAGCTGTTTTGCTATGAAGATTAATTCCCTGTCCTCCCTCAGCCCTTTTTCAAACGATTTTAGAAAAATATCCGAATTTGAGACCAGCCATCTGCACATAAAGCCCTCTGGCAAAACCTATGAGCATGGTGCAAGCTCTCCGGCCATGCCATCCCCACCTCCTGTGCAGGCACAGCCCTGTGGAGCAGGCAAGGAGAGAGGGGTTTGCTTGGCTTTGCTGAACCCCTCTTGCAAAAGGCAGGCTGCAATTCCTGCCCCTGCTTCAAGAGACCTCACCCTATCAGTAGAAACACATGAAGTCTCCCCGTGAGAGCCTCAAGCCACCAACATCCATTGGATGAGCCCATCGGCATCCATGACCATCACCAGGCACCGCTGGCCTCCAGCTCACCCAGAAGCGGTAAACACCCCAAGGATCATGTTTAAAAAACAACATCAGGAGGTGACATCCACCAGGAAAGCCTCCTGGGGTTTCTTTCTATGCAAAGATGGCTTCTTCCACCAGAGAGGCAGGAGGAGCAAACCCAGATGGGATATTTCGGTCTCCTCTCCCACCAGCGATGCTGCCGCAGCAATTAGCCACGGCACGTTATTCCCAGAGCACGGCTGACATCAGCCAACGACACTGGCGCATAAACAAAGTCATTTTGGCTTGATAAAATGCAAGAGATGACACAGCCAACAGTTGTTTACCAGAAAATAAAACGATTCCTCTCATGTGTGTCCGAACCCCTCTCCTGGGACTGCGGTTACTTGAGATCTTTGCCGCCGTTACCACCGCCCAGGGCTGCTCGGCCGGTTTTCCTCTGGGGATACCCAGCAGTCTCCATGTGACAGGCGAGCGTTTCGGGATGCTCTGCTCTCCTGTGCCACCCACAACCTGCAGACCTGCTTGCTGTGATTGCTGACAGAGGCCATGATTCCCAAAGCTGGGCAAAACTCTGGATGCCGGAGCCAGAGTGGAGCCTGAGAGGGAGGCTGGACCTCTGCAAGGTCTGCTCACGGTGCTTTCAATCATTACCAACACAAACCAGCTCCTGGCAGCAATGAGGGGATTTGGACCCTGACAGCTCTGGCTCTGCCCACAGTGTGGTCACAGGTGACACCCCGCTTTCTCATGTGTCACCCCTCCGCTTCAAGGGTGCTGGGACAGAGAGGACCCACCAGCAGCTCTGCGTTGAGGAATCACTGTAGGACAGAGACAGGATGGCCCTCGTCATCCTCCCCCTCATGCACCACGATGCTCCTGGATGCAGCATCCTTTTCCAAGAGCTGAACTGCTGCTCCTCTCATCCAGACACTCCCAGGCTCTCACCTGAACTCCATTCCTACAGACACCTGCCTATGCAGTCTGTACCCGTGCAAGAGGCAGATATTCCACATCTCCTAAACCAACAATTCCCGCGGTTTAGCTCAGACAAGCAGGGCCATGGCAATGGTTCCGGGACCATCCTGGAGTTCAGCAAAGGTCACATTTTCTCCTAATGTTACACTTTCAGTTTTGTAGATGTTTTCCACGACTGTCTTTGCCAGGAAGGGACTCTCCTCCCCTCTGGAGGAACGGCTGATCCCAGCCATCTCACAGCTATCTCCTGCTGTCGTTTCTTTCTATTACTTTTTAAGAACTCCCTGTACAGTGGCAAAGCCTTAGCAATGTCCCTACTGGCAAGGTGAAGCACCCAGAGGAAGGGGACTCTGTTTACAGATGAAGTTAATTTCTGCTCTAACCCAGGGATGGTCCTTGTCCTGTGCAGACCCTCCCAGCCTCCCCGAATCGAGGGGGCTTCAGCAGCGCAATGCCATAACAAGGTAAATACAAAGGGAATCATAGAAATTATGGAATGGTTTGGGTCGGAAAGGACCTCAAAACTCACCCATCCACTCCCCTGCCATGGGCAAGGCCACCTCCCATTGGGTCAGGGTGCTCCAAGCCACATCCAACCTGGCCTTGAGCACTTCCAGGGATGAGGCAGCCACAACTTCTCAGGATAATCTATGCCAGTGCCCCACTCATCCTCACAGGAAAACATTTCTTCCTCAAATCTCATTTTAATCTCCCTTCGTTCAGCCGAAAACCATTCCCCCTGGTCCTATCCCTGCCCTCCCTGATCAAGAGCCCCTCCCCAGCTTTCCTGTAGCCCCTTTCAGTACTGAAAGGCTGCTCTAAGGTCTCCCTGGAGCCTTTCTCTTCTGCAGGCTGAACAACCCCAGCTCTCTAAACAACTCTCTAAAAAAGCCCAACATCGTTCCAGGCTCGGTAACCCCATTCACGTAAAAGCCTTCCCTGAGGATCAGGCTGCCACCAACTCTCCACACCCTCCCCAGCTTTTGGGAATGCTTTGACTTCCCTCTAGCCTTGATGGAGTCCGCCCATGCCCAGCAATAGGGTCTGCTCCCCAGAAGGGATTTCAACCCTGCAGACATGCTGGCACAAATGAAGGAAGAGTTTTGCTCCCACTTACCCCAAGTATGTATTTACTGGGATGAGAGAGGCACCCTTTTCCCATTCCCATTCTGGTGCTCTCCACGTGAAGGCTCCCTGCATGCTGCTACCCTCTGAGACCCCCAACCATTCCGGATCTGTGCTGGGCTGAGAGGAGAAATGCAGCAGGTCCCAAGAACCCCTGCAGTCAACAAGGAAAAATGGCAAAGCCCTAGACCTGAGCTTGGAAGCAAACAGGAGAGCTCGCCCTCGGCCCTGCACCCCATAAACAAATCCACCCGCCAAGTTCCCTGTTGCACGGCACCGAGTTGGCTTCATCCCTCATCCTGTGGGAAGCTGATCTTTCTCCCAGCTGCTGCCTGTGCTTTCGCAGCCTTCGGCTGGCCAGGAGCCGGGAACTGGGACCAAGGGACTGGGACAGCTTCCCTCCAGCAAGCAAGGACTCAAAGTAAACAGCTGAAAACAAGTAAAACCCACCCAAAACAGAGCAAAGGAGGAACTCACCCGCTGTCCGGTCCAAGGGCCCAGCAGCCTGATATGCGGACACTGGAGAAGGCCGGGGGACTGCTCATCTCCACTGTGCCACGAGCGAGAGGCGATGCTGGGCAGATGCTGTCACCCCCTGTCCCTGCCTGTGTTTCAGCTCCTGTCCCCAGTTCCCAGAGTTACCACAGCGAGGGGGTGACAGTCCCAGTGGGGCTCCCCAGGAAAACCCTGCTGCGAGGAGTCATGCACAGAAGTGCCTCCTCCAGCTGTGGGGTCCTAAGGGGCTGGGGTGATGTGGACCCCCCAGCAGAGCTGGGGGAGCTCGGGATGGGAAGATGGAAGCAGGAAAGAAGAGCGCTGCCGGGGGAGTGTCTTTTGCTGGGAGCTGCGGAGCGGTCAGCACGCTAAGAGGATAGCTTAACCTAGAGATTACGTTCATTACCTGATATTAATAGCACTGGCTTGATTAAAGAAAAAGCGGGGGGGTCAGGGCAGTGATGTGACACCTCCCTTCACCGCCCCCCGAGCACAGCCCATAAACACTGCCCACCCCACGCCTCTGCTAACGGGGATCGGGGCTCTCACTGTGCTGTTGGGGATGCGGGGGCAGCTCTGCCGCCCAGCCGGTAAGTGTGCGCCCGCGACCGCTGATGAGCCTCTGGTACCGGATAGATCCTGGTAGTGGCAAGATCCCAGTACTGGATGGATCTTGGTATCAGCAAGATCCCAGTACCAGATAGATCCTGGTAGTGGCAAGATCCCAGTACCAGAAAGATTCTGGTACTGTCAAAATCCTAGCAAGATGCTGGTACCAGCGAGACCTCAGAACCAGTGAGATCCTGGTGCCAGCGTGGAAGGGGTTGCAGGGGGGCAGAAGAAGGCAGCCCCAGGGCAAGGATAGAGGGGGTATCCAGACAGCACCCCAATTCCAGCCAATGGAGCCAGCTGGGGCTCAGAGCTGGGGTGCTGCTGGCTGTGCCAGTGCTGTCAGTGCAGGACTAATCCCCCCTCCCATTAGCTCCCAGATGAGAGTCTCCCCAGCTCAGACCCCCTGGGAATCTGGTCCTTGCCATCCCCTCAATCCAGAGTAAACAAGTGGGTGAAACCAAACACCCTGGGGCTGTGGGTGGCTAAGAATAACGTCCTGCTGCCTGGTCGGGCCCTGCAATCTGCTTTCTCAGCCTTCCCCCTGCCAGCTGCCCGCTGCTTCCCTGGCCTTTTCGACTCTGCACCCAGCGCCAGCCTTGCCGAGGAGGGCAGGGAGCCCAGCAATGGGTGGGAAACATGACCAGGTACTGTAGGAGAAGGGGTTCTGGAGCACAGGGAGTGGGGCAAGGCAGCACAGGGAGGTGGCGGAGGTGACACCAAAATGCCAGCCTGGCAGCAGTGGGCAGGCTCTGCCAGGGATGCAGCTCATCACAATGAGGTCCTGAAGGCACCGAATGACCCCCCTGGCCCTCTCTGGTATAGCAAGACGAGAGCTCAGCTTCAGCACACCCACACTAAACATCAAGCTGGGCTGAATGTCTGGAGATGAGGTCAGGGATGGGGAGAAGACCCCTCTCTCCTCCTGCATCCTGGTGTCCTCAGCAAACGCCTGCTGAAAGTGGGGGCACTGGGCATGGCCATGCCACATCTCTCCTGCTCCTGTCCAGAAACAGGAGCGCAGAGGAGAGCATCAATCTGAAATGTGCCTTGATGACCTCAACAATGCTGGAAGCCAGTGACATGGCTCCAAACCCCAGGCAGGGGCCATGGGAGGAGCAGGATGGGGACAGGAGGGATCTAGGGGTAACCTAGAATCATCGAATCATTAAGGTTTGAAAAGACCTCTAAGTTCATCCAGCCCAAACATCAGCACAACCATGCCTGCTAAACCATGTCACCAAGTGCCACATCTACACAATTTTTGAACCCCTCCAGGGATGGAGACTTCACCAATGCACTGGGCAGCCTCTGCCTGTGCCTCACTACTCTTTTAGTAAAGACATTTTTCCTAATATCCAATCTAACCCCCACCCTGGCGAAATTCAAGTCCATTAACCTGTCCCTACGTTGAGGCCTGCCTGCTGCCCCAACACCAGCAAAGCCAGCAATGATCAAAGGAACTTTTTTCATCCGGCGATTTCAGCACAGACGCCCCTCTCCCTGTAAAAGCGCTTTCAAAAGGTTAAAAATAAACCTGTCTTCCGCAGCGATTTCGATTCTTTCTCATTAAAGAAGCCCAAAAGAAAAGGGACCGGGAACTTGGCGGCGAGGAGCCCTCGCCCTCGCCAAGGCGGCATTGTTCCTTATCGCACGCTCCCCGGTGCCTTTTTTCCTGCCTTTGTTCCAAGCGATGGGAGCAAATCTCACCCCACATCCCATCCAGGTGGGATGGGAATCGCCCACAGTGGCTCTGAACCCCAGCAGCAAACTGAGCCTTCCTCCCGGCACACATTCCTCTGCAAACCCCCAGAATGTCCCAGTTCCCTGGGGAGGGACTTTTTACAAGGGCATGGAGTGATAGGATAGGGGAGAACAGCTTTAAATTGGAAGGGGGAAGATTGAGTTCAGGCATTTGAAAGGAATTCTTCATGCTGAGGGTGGTGAGACACTGGCTCAGGCTGCCCAGGGAAGCTGTGGCTGCCCCATCCCTGGAGTGTTCAACGCCAGGTTGGGTGGGTCTTTGAGCCCCCTGATCCAGTGGGAGATGTCCCTGCCCATGGCAGGGGGTGGAACTGGATGGGCTCTGATGTCCTTTCCAACCCAAACCATTCCATGATTCTACGATAATATTGCCATTGGACCTGTGTAAAATCTCAAACCCACAGCGCAGGGGTCCCTCTCCCAGCTCCCACCTGTGTGAGCGGCACTCACAGACGCATGGAGACCAAACCTGTTCCCTCCACCTTTGAGCGTGGTCTTTGTTGAGTCTGACCTGAGCTGGGCCTTCTGTGTCCTGTAGCATCTTCAACTTAAACCAAAAGCAGCTGCATTGCAACAGCCTGGTGCAAAGGCTCTGGGACTCCACACCAGGAACCCCCTCATCTGGGGCCCAGGGTGAGATGGCGCTGAATCCCACCACCCTGTGAGCCAGCCAGGGTGGAGGATGAGTTTGGTTCAGGAAAGGGTTCAGGAAGCCCAAAGTGTTCAAATGGAGGAACATGCCCATGGGATGGAGAAACACACCAAAGGGATGGAGGAACTCAGTCATGGGATGGAGGAATGCACCAATCAGATGGAGGAACACACCAAAGGGGTGCAGGAACGCACCAAAGGGATGGAAGTACTGCCTGTCACCCCATTGCCACCAGCTCCATGGGTGCCGAGACCTGGTGGTCCTGCTGTGCCATGCCCATGCCATGCCCTTCCTGCAAACTCACTGAACATCATGCCCACTTTTTCCAGCCTGGCACCAAGCTCCACCACCGCCCTGGCCAGAGACAGCACGGAATAGCACAGAGCATCCCTGGGCAGCTCAACACAGGCATGCTCTTCCAGCTCTATCAAGGACTCAGATTCCTAATGACAAAAGGACAAATATTTCCCTCTTCAAACCCAATTATCTTGCTGCTATTTTTATGGAGCGAGGGCCTCGGGAACAGCATGGCCAGGCGAACAGGCAGCTCGCTCCGCGCTGGAGAGGCTTGGTTATACAACGCGGTTACTCATCGTTACTCGGGGCAGCTCCTTCCTCCTCACGCTCATCCTCAGCCTCCTTGCTGCCCAACGTTGACCCACAGGAAGGGCAAAGGCAACACCATCACCAGCTTCATATGTGGCTGCCAAAACACGCGGTTTGGTTTTGTACAGACTCACACGGAGCTTGTGCTACTGAAATGCCTGGGTGCTGGTGCCCTACAACCAGGGATGCTCACATAGGATCATGGAATGGTTTGGTTTGGAAGGAGTCTTAAAGCCCATCCAGTTTCATCCCCCTGCTACGTGCAAGGACATCTCCCAATGGATCATGGTGCTCAATACCCCATCCATCCTGGCCTTGAACACCTCCAGGGATGGGGCAGTCAAGACCTCTCTGGTCAACCTGGGCCAGGGCCTCCCCACACTCGTAGTGAAGAATTTCTTCCTAACATCCAATCTCAGTCCTCCCCCTTACAGTTTAAAGTCATTCCCCTTCATCCTGTCACTCCAGGCCCTTGTAAAAAGCCCCTCCCCAACCCCAACTCTCCCAGCCTGTCCTCATAGCTGAGGTGCTCCAGCCCTTTGATCATCTTCGTAGCCTCCTCTGGACCAGTTTCAACAGTTCCAAATTCTCCCTATGTTGGGGATTCCAGAACTGGACACAGCACTCCAGGTGGGGTCTCCCAAGAGCAGAGCAGAGGGGGGAGAATCCCCTCCCTGCTGGCCATGCTGCTTTGGATGCAGCCCCATAACCAGGTTTGCCTCCCTTCTGGTGATGTTCCAGAGCCAATTCCCAGGTATCTGGTGTTCAGGTGTGCTCCTGCTCCTCCATGCCTGAGGATTGAGTTGAAAATAGGAGTGGAAAACAGCAGGAAAACCTGAGTCAGGGGTGGGGGAAACCACTTCATGTGCTTTTGTGGTAGCAAATTGTAGTTTTCCCTGCTGCACTGGCACATCGTGCCAGTAATAAATTTATTTATAAATTAAAATTAAATTTTATAAATTAAAATTTCTAAATTATATTTGGAAATTTATACATTAAAATTAGAATTTCTAAATTAAATGTATACATTTCTAAATTTAAAAATAAAATTTACAAATATTATAATTTATATTATCATGTTATTTCATGTTTATATTTCATATATTTATAATATAGATATATTATTGAAATTTATAAATTTTAATTTAGAAAATAAAATTTTGACATCAAAATTTATAAATCAATTTCATATAAAAATTATAATCTTGACAATAAAGTTGATGTTTTGAATTTATAAATTGAAATTTAATTTTTAAAATTAAAATGTATACATTTATTTATAATATTGTATAGAAGAGGAAAGGAAAAAACCCTATGTAATAAAAACTCAAAGAAGAAATAAAGCCCAGCTTGGAAAAAAATTGGGGATAACTGGTTCCCTGCTGCTGCGTGATGGGATGGGGAATGGGAAAAGGGTATTTTGAGGGGAAAAAGGGGAAGAAGGGATGGGATGGGGAAAAGGAAAAGGTTTTTTTGGGGAGAAAAAAGGAGGGGATGGGGAATGCAAAAGGTTTTTGGGGGTGAAAAAGGGAAGGATGGGGAGGCCCCGCTCGGGAAGCGGCATCACAGGACGGGACCGGGATCGCAACGGCCCGGAGCCGCCGGCCGGCGGCTCCGGGCCGTTGCGATCCCGGTCCCGTCTTGGAGGGATTGGATGAGGGAAGGATGCGGGTCCCTACCTGCCCTGCGGCTCCTCCGGGGGCCCCTCGGGCAGCGGCGCCGCGGCCATGGCGGGGGGGGGGGGGGGGGGGGGGGAGGGCGGGGAGGGGAGGGGCCACGAGGGGAGGTCGGGAATTGTAGTGCGGGGGGTGGAGGTGTGGGATGAGGGTGGGGATAGGGCGTCAGGGGGTGGTTTGGGCACGAGTGGGTGGTGTGGGGCTCAAGAGGATACCGTAAGATTCAGACGGGCGGTTTGGATGTGACTTGGATGTGGTGGGATGCAGGTGGGTGTTGCCAGGTGCTTGATGGGTGCTCTGGGGCTCAGGTGGGTGGTTTGGGGATGCGGTGGGATGCAGGTTGGGCTGGGGGCAAGAGCTGCTCCCTGTTGCCCCACATCTTGCCCTCAGGGAGCTGGGACAATCTGTCAGGAAATGTAGGGTTAATGGTCAACAACTGGGAGATCGGCCTGATTCCAGCACTTATTTGGGTTTGGTGCCAAAAAAAGACATTAGGAAGCAGCAGAGGATTTGTTCCCACGATGGGATGGCTGGGAGGTGCTCCGGGTCCTGAGCATCTCCCTAGGGAAGAGACGTCCCGTGCTGGATGCAGCCTCTGGGGCTGGGAGACACTGGGTGCTGCTAATGGAGGGCAGACTGGGGCAGATCCAGGGGCAGATTTGTGCTGTGTTGGCTGTGGGAGCATCACTGGTCCTGTCATCATAGAATGACAGAATGGTTTGGGCTGGAAGGGATGTTAAAGCCCATCCAGTTCCAACCCCCCTGCCATGGGCAGGGACACCTCTCACTGGATCAGGGGGCTCAAAGCCCCATCCAATCTGGCCTTGAACACCTCCAGGGATGGGACAGCCACAATTTCTTTGGGCAACCTGTGCCAGGGTCTCCCCACCCTCACAGAAAAACATTTCTTCCTATGATTTCTTCTAAATCTTCCCCCTTCATATTTAAAGCCTTTCCCCCTCAGCTTGTCACTCCAGGCCCTTGTAAAAAGTCCCTCCCCAGCATTCCTGAAGCCTCTTTCAGTACTGGGAGGCTGTTCTAAGGTCTCTTTCTCTTCTCTAGGCTGAACAACCCCAACTTTCTCAGCCTGTCTTTGTACAGGAGGTGGTCCAGCCCTTGGATCATCTCCTTGGCCTCCTCTGGACCTATTCCAACAGTTTCATATCTTTCTTATGTTGGGGATTCCAGAACTGGACATTATACTCCAGCTGGGATCTCACCAGAGTGGAGTAGAGGGGCAGAATCCCCTCCCTTGCCCTGCTGCCCACACTGCTCTGGATGCAGCCCAGGACACGGTTGGTTTCTGGGCTGCGAGTGCACATTGCCGGCTCACGTTGAGCTTCTCATCAGTCAGCACCCCCAAGTCTTCCACAGGGCTGCTCTCAATCACATCATCCCCATCCTGTATTGAAGCCATTGATTGCCCTGACCATCATCCAGGACCTTGCACTTGGCCTTGTCAAACCTCATGAGGTTCATACAGCCCCATCTCTCCAGCCTGTCCTTGTCCCTCTGGATGCCATCCCATCCTTCTGTTGTGACAATTGCACCACTCAGCTTGGTGTCATCAGCCCCAGTCCAGTCTGGGCCTCCATCCCTCCTGGCATCCCAGGAAGGCTCTTTGGCCACCATCAGCCACCCACAGAGGAAGGGCAAACCCAGCCCATCCTGCACCCAACCCACCCAGCTGCAGAATAACAGTGTGATAATAGAAATAATAAAAAATCAGTAAACATTTATTGGATACGGCTGTTTTTAATACACACAGCAGAGCGAGCCCCCGCAGCGCGGGGCAGAGCCGCATTACAGCACTCTCGACTGAGGATTTGCCAATGAGGAACAAAACAACAGATCGTCACAAAGCAGGAGTTTATTGTAAGATAGTTTACTGTTAAAACAACTTTTTTTTTTGCAAATAAACACTTTTTAATATATATATTTATATATTTATATATATGGTTACAAGTGATAAATTGAAAATTTTTTTTTTCTTTTCCATTTTCTCTCTTTTTTTTTTTTTTCCCCAAAATACACTTATGCACTAATAACTGGCATTGACGAGAAACATTCGGATATGCCATGGGATGGGTGTCACCAGGAGAGAAAGAAAGAACAAAAACGCTCCCAACGTTGATGGGCGCGAGCGATGCTCCAGGCCGGGGCAGCTCTCAGTCCCTGCTCCGGAGCAGAGCGTGGTCACGCTGAGAGTTTCCAGCCCCGCGATCGAAGCTTTTGGGGATGGCTCGGCAAGGTTTTCCCCAACCTCAGTGGGGTTTAGCCCTTTCCTCGAGGACACGGGTGGTGGGATGGCTGTGGGGCTGCGGTGTCACGGTCCCCAGGTGCCGCAGAGGCTGGTGGCACCTGGGGCTGCAGCTGGAGGAGCCGCCCCGCAGCCCCTGCTGTGCTCTGAGCTCCCGCTAAGTCACTGGGCCTCCAAACCCCATGGGTGAGGGGACGGATGGGAGAGGAAACGCTCCTCCCTGTCTCACCCCACGGCCTCTGCCTGCCCATCTGGGATGTGACAAATTTCTCCCTCTGGCCACTGCCTCGCCAGGAGCAGCCGAATGGGCACACCCCAACTGGCACAACTCAACTAACACAAGTCAATGAGCACAATTCAACGGGCACAACCCAACGGGGAAAACCTAACTGGCACACTCCAATGGACACAACCCTTGCCACCATCATGGCTGGCAGCTACTGGTATTCCTGATATCGCTCCAGAGCCTTCCCTGGACAAGCAAGAGATTAAGGGATGTCTCATGGAGAAGGTGGCGGTGCGAGAATGTATCCCTTTGGAGTGGTGACTACTGGGGGAAAAACACCTTTTAAGGGGTAAAAAAAAGCCCTGAAGGTTTGACTTTCTCCTAAGGATTCCCACCCGACCAAGGTGCTGCTTTTGCAGGGGTTAAGGAGTGTCTCCCAGCTCTGAGGGAATGGAACTGGCACTACCTTCCTCACTGCCTGCCCCAAGACCCCTAACCATCCCCTCTCCTGCCTCTCGTTCCTCCAAGGATGCTCATTTGGAGACGCTTTGTTATGGAGGCTTTAAGCCTGATCCCACAACAAATCCCCAAACTGGACCTTCCCCAGGTCTCCCTGAACCGAGCAGCTCCCACCCAAGCTCCTGCTCTGGGTTCACTCCCAGCACGGAGCAAAGCACTGCCTGTTAATTGAATCCACGAGAAACCAATTAATTGCATGTTAATGACAGTCAAACCCTGTGATATCCCAAGGCAGAGGGGGTTTTAAGGTGAACATCCAATCCAGCAGCCAAGGCCACCTAGGTCCCCCTCTCCAGACCAGAAGCTTGGCTGGGGTCTTCCACCTAGAGTGGGACAAGATTTCGGGATCTAGCAGCTCCCTCTGTCCCTTCGTGGAGATTTCAGTGCCAAACCCTGTGCTGGGTCTCCAGCTTTGCCCGCTCTTCCATTCCCACAGCTGCCGACAGTCACGGTGTGGTTGTGACCACCATCGGAGCACCCTCCTTGGCCGTGGGGTCCCTCTGGTGCAAGCACCACCGAAACAAAGATGGGATGAAGCACAAGCGGCGAACAGGCTGAGCCGTAGCGACTAATTACACTTTCTCACTAATTGCTTCAAAGCCAGGTGCAACTGGTGGGTTCCTCTGGTGGGTTCCCTTGCCCTGCTTGCAGCTGAGCGTGCCAGGGATACAGATGGTGGCATCCAGGTGCTCCCCCAGGAAGCTGCCCCAACTTGAGACACCACCATCCCCTCCCTCCTGTAATAACCTGCCAGTGGAGAAGGATGTTAATTATTACTGAGTGGCTCCTCGGAGCAGGGAGATGACACTGAGCCTCCAGCAGGCAGTGATGAGCAGTGAAGGAAAGCGAAGGCTGAAGTTTGAACTGATTAAAATAAAAGCAGAAGCTCTCCTCCTCCTTCCTGATGCCACCTTCCTGGCTCCCGCGCAGGGGAAAAAAAAATCAAATTAAGGTTTGCTGTTGTGATACTGAGAGAAAACGTGCCCGTTTCCCAAGGACCGAGGTAGCCTGGTTTGTGTCTGGAGACAGACGCATCCTGGCCTGGGAATGGTTCCCTCCGGGCCAGAGAGAGGCGTGAAGGACCGTTTGAGTGCAGATGCAAAGAAAGACCTGGGGAAAGAGAACCAGCAAGGCTGGATGCTGGGGCTCCCCATCCCCGAGGAAGATGGTCAGGGGCTTGCATGCATTGCAGAGGAGCCAGGACTCACCCTGCCACGGGTCCCGGACAAAGTGAGTGCAACAGGACCGAAAGCAGGACACATGATTGTCACTTGATGCTGTCCGTGTCACACAGCTTCCGCAGCCACAGCTGAGTGACCAAAACCCCATTCTTCTTCCTGGGCAATCAGCATCTTTGGGATGGGGCACAGTGGGGACCTGAATCGCCCTTTCCACCAGCTTGACCAGCTCGAGGCTGCCAGCTCACCCTTACCCATGTCCAGCTATGTCTGCAACAGCACCCTGGGCACTGGGGCACAGCTCCCCTTGTCATGCCCCACCCACAGTCTCACCACAAAGCTCCATGATGCTCACGGTGTTCCCACAACTTTCAGTTAAACCCTCCAACCTGATCCATCCTACAGCACCTGCATCTTCTATTGATTTCCAGAGGTACTTGCACCTCCCACACCCTCCCGTGCAGCTGCGGCCGGTCCTGCTGTCTCAGGAAGATGCTCTGTTGGCCCCACGCTCTTTCCTTGTGCCTCGCGCTGCCAAAAAAAATCCCTGCAAATCATGGAGATGATCTCTCCTGAAAGATGACCCCTCTCAGCCCAAAGCCATGGGGAAAGCGCTACCAGATCACCCACAGCATCCACTGTCCTTCTGCCCTTGCACGGATCAAACATCTTTGGAAACATCACCCTGGGAGCAGGGATGCAGGTGCTGCCTGCGCTGGGAGGCTGCAGGGAGCCCCCCGCTCTGGCACGCAGCTGCAGAGAGACCCCATCTGAGGGGGTCTCACTGCTATTGCACTTTCCTTTCGCTCAAGTGTCACCACTTTGGCGTGGGGAGGAAGGAGGGAAGGTGGGGAGGGTGGTGGAGAGGCAGCAGGGTGCCACAGGGCGGAGGGGTATGTACATGGGGGGTGCAGAACGGCCCAGCTCGCTTGATCCTGTTGGTTTTCCAGTGTGAAACAAGGTCCGTGACTTGTTTAAAGTGGTTAATTGGTATTTTCTGTCTCTTTTTTTTCTCCTTTTTTTTTCTTTTTTTTGCAAAAAGGGAGTGAGTGGAGAGTGGGGGGAGGTGGGATACGGGGAGACAGAAAACTGGGAGAGACCCCCACCCTGTTACCCTGGGCTGTAAACGAATCCTCGGAGACGAGTCTCTGAGCTGCTCATTTCTCGGGCATCTTACTGGCTCCCCCCTTCCGCTGGCTCGGGGGCTTGGGGACACGCTCATCCCCGTCGGGGCTGCCTCGGGAGCCTTCCCAGTGCTCGAGGGTTTTCTTGTGATTAGTCTTTGCTGCCACGCTCTCTCTGCCCTTCGGGGATGTTTCTGGAGGCCTCTCTTTGGGTTTCCTCCCTCTTTTCTTTCCGTTTGTGCTTTTCTTTTTCTCCTCGTTGCTGGAAGAAAGCTGTTCCCTGCTTTTCTTTTTCCGGCTGGCCTCTGCGGAGGTTCGGAACCAGTTCTGTGTCCGTGGGGTGACACGGGGGTTAGTGACCATCCTGGGGCCAGGCAGGGGCACCGGCACGCACCACCCATGCCCAAGCCTGGACCTCCCCAGCCCTGCTGGCATCACCTCCCCAAGGACAAGCTGGCAGCACTGAGCAGCCACAACCAATCTGGGGGTGTCAGGGACCCGAAGGGGAACAGGGAGGTCCCCTGAGCCTGTCACAGCATTGCTGATGATGCCAGGAGCTGCTGCACTCGGCTCTTGGCAGGCACGGATGGATGGAGCAGGGCAGCCCAAGGACAGGCATGTTGTGGTAGGGACCAGCCTGGACTAACCCAAACCATTTCCTTACCTCTGAGTGAGCCTTGATGATGTGGTATTTGACTCCACTTTCAGAGCTGAACTCCTTCTGGCACAGGAGGCAGCGGTATTTGCCCACCAAGTGGTCCCCCTGCAAGACAGAGCATCCTCCTGCGGTCGCAAGCAGAGCCAAAACGCCCTGGAGGGCAGGTTCCCCCCACTGTGCTTCCCCTGCAACAGGAGGCTGATGCTCCAATCTCAAAGCAGCAGAAAACAAATACTCATTTCTAACCCACCAGACTCTGTCAGCCAGAGTTCCAGGCAAGGAGCTCACAACTGTATCTTCTGCTCTGAATTCCAGTCCATGCTGGTTGTGCTGTGGCAGCGTTGGCAGTGCAGGCCATCACATCACCAGCACCAGGTATCAAAGTGCTGGGTCCAGGGAGCTCAGAGGGCAGAGAGCAGTGGGTTTTGCTGCCTGTGCATCCCCAGCACTGGTTGTGACACTACCACCTTCACCGTGTGTGTCCCCGTGTGTGTCCTCAGGCTCACAGGAGGCTGACAGAGCCGATCGCCTCATTTCCTCACTGTCAGCAGATCTGTGATCCCCTGGGACTGAACCACCATCTAATTTATCTCCAACAGACTCACCTAATTTTCCTTTTACGCTGTCAAAGGGACGCAGTGACTGCTGGATTTCTGTCATTAGAGCCCTTGTGGGGATGACTGATCTCCCGGCTCTGCCGCAGTTCATGGCACAGGGGAGATAATGTGCTTTCTATTGATGAGGGGGTTATGGATGGGCCCCTCCAGGCAACATATACGCTCCTTGGGAATTCCTCCATAGCTGGCTCTGTGCTGTAAATTCAGAGTTAGACAGGTCTTTCGTTCCAGAGACAGGCAGGACGTGGGTAGGCCTGGCCCCGCTGCAGCCTGGCTTCAGAAATACTAATGCAAAATCCACCTTGATGCATCAATCCCAGGCTCCGCCTGGCAGCATCCTCTGCCCTCAGCACAGCTTGATGTATTTCAACCAGTTCTGCAGGGTTTCACAGCAGAAATCACAGGCCAGCTCAAGAGGGGCTGTGATTTACACCAGATCTGGTGGCACACAAATCCACTGCAAAACTAAATCCTCTGTAAGGGCGATAGTCATGGGTTGGAAGGGATCTCAAAGCCCATCCAGTTCCAATCCCCTGCCATGGGCAGGGACACCTTTCCCTGGATCAGAGTGCTCCAAGCTTCATCCAGCCTGGCCTTGAACACCTCCATCCAGGGATGGTGCTGCCAGGACTTCTCTGGGCAACCTGTGCCAGGGCCTCACCACCCTCACAGGAAAACGTTTCTCCCTAAGATCTCATCTCAATCTCCCCTTTCCAGCTTCAAACCATTCACCTTCATCCTGTCCCCTCAATCCCTGATCAAGAGCACCACTCCAGCTTTCCTGGAGCCCCTTTCAGTACTGGAAGGTCTCCCTGGAGCCTTCTCTTCTCCACGCTGAATAAGCCCAACTCTCTCAGCCTGTCCTCATGCGGAAGGTGCTCCAGCCCTTGGATCATCTCTGAGGCCTCCTCTGGACTTGCTCCAGCAGATCCATGTCCTTCCTGTGCTGAGGACTCCAGAGTCCTCCTGAGAGCAGCACGTGGGGGCCACAAAGCAGTAAATTCCTCAGTGCTGACTGCCAGTGCTCTGCCCCAGCTATGTCAGACCTGGAGGGTGCAGCTCTGTGGCTGAAGAAAGTGCTCGTGCAAGCGCCCGGCTGCTTTCTGTGCATGGCACCTGCCGGAAAACAGCTCCCTTTTCTCTCATTTGCTGGTGGGCTGCGCGGTGCTTCAGTCCAGCAAAGGAATTGCCCTCATCTCCTGCGTTTGCATTTTCATATCCTGTATAAATACAGCTCCTTCTGCCGGATCTCTGCAGCCCATTTTCTAAATGATCTCATTAGGGGCTGATGTTCCAGTTAGTGCTGGAGGAGCACAGGAGTCTGTGTTTTCAATAACCACGGGGTACGTATTGGAGCTGCCTCCTGGAAGCTCCATTCAATGGAAGTTGCAGCTGGAAATGTTTCAGGGTATAAAGCTTTACCAGCTCTTACTCAGTTCCAGTTTGAGGGACCTACACTGAGCTCCCGATCCCTCCCCTGTGGTGGCTCCAGGCCACCGCAGCTCACAGCAGCCGGCAGCGACACTGCTCTATTGAGCAAGAGGTCACTGGCCTCTGCATAGACATCAGCTCCCTCCCTGGGAGGCACCACACCAGCCTCCCTCTAGCTGGGGAAGCTGCTGGGCCTCCAGAACATTCAGCTTCCAAGGCGCAGGTCCCTGGCTCTGCACTGCTGCCGAGGATGTGAGGCTGCGTGCAAGGTCGTGGCCACGCCAGGTAGCCTGCGTAGGGGCTGCTGCAGGACAGGAACACCAAGGTGGGAGGATGTAAGGCAGGTGGGCTTGCTCTTGCTGCCCCCATCTCTGAGGTACTTGGTGTGTCAGAGGTCTGGGCCTTTGGCTGAGACATTTGCATTGCAAGTCCTCTCCTCCAAGGCTGGAGTGGCAGCTAAATCCCTTCCATCACGTATGCTCAACTTGTGCCTCTCCCCTTTTGGCTGCCCATGGCTGTGGGTTTGATCCTGCCCAGGAGGACAGTGCTGAGGGCAAATGGCTGGACTGGCACAGTGTAACAACAGGCTCAACAGTGAAAACTTGATGGGCAGAGACACTGCTTGGCCAGCCTTCCCAGCAGTCATGATCCTTTTAACTGTGCCATTACCCCTTGGCCTGTAGCTTCCAAAAAGAGCCAGGGGCTGAGAGAAAACCAAACCAAACCCCATTTCTGAGCCAAGGCTGTAAAATGAGGGACCTACCTTGTTGCAGTTGGCCAGGTGGGCTTTCAGCCCCGAGACACTGGAGTAAATGGCTTCACAGCACTGCAGGAAGAAACAAAACAGGGTTTGCCACAATCTCCCCCAATACCTCCGTGCCTTCCTCCGTGCTGGGGCCAGGAGCCTGCTGCGTGAGCAAGGCCACCGGTCCAGGCTGAGCAGCGCGAGGTTAATGCTCAGCGAGACGCGGAGGGCTCTGGTCACACGTTTCCTATTAGCGCTAATGGGAGTCATGTGGCCACATCCCTTTGCAAGGGGCTGAAAAACATCTCCCCTAAATGTCTCTGTGGAAAAACCTATATCTGTGAGCAGTCAGGAGGTCCTGCTGGGCTACAGGAGTTCCTGGAGCCACAGCAGACGCTTGACAGAAAAGAGAAATCACCCAGGCAGCAGCATGACCAGTTTCTGAGCAATGACTTTTCAAAGTGCCTGTGTATGACATTAATTAGCCAGCACGTCTCCCCCAGCCTCGTGGTCACAGCCCTGTTCAGAACTCCCATCAGCAAGGCTTTGTTTCAGAGGATAAATCAACAGCCCAGCATGCGGGTGGAGTTCACCTCCCTGCGAGTGCAGGCCAAGGCTGTGCTTTACAGCAAGATAAAGTGCACATGCCATGTCCCTGAGGTCTCTGCCTCTCCCAGGGCTTTAAAAAGAATAGTTTTAAATCAGTCTTGGCGTTACTCTGGGAAAAGCAGGTTATCTGCATCAAAAGGTTCTCAAGCACAGAGCATGCAGCCTTTGCCCCATCTGGATCTCAGGGCTTCTCAAAGGTAGCTCCAGAACCCAAACCGGGCACCCAGGGAGAGGATTGCCCAGTCCCCAAGCTCAGTGGCTCAAGTGTACCAGGATGGTCCCAAAGGCAGGACATGCTTCAACCAGGCACAGCAGCAGCCCTGGGGAGAGGTGAAATGAGGATCTGAGCATCACCACTCATTTCATCTGGGGCCCAAGGAGAACCTGGCTCTGCCCCCAAACTCCACCCTCCTCCTGCAGACTGGGACCAGCCAGATCAGAGAAGAAGAGAGACGGTCCTCACATTGTTGGGACAGTTGATGTGGCCCTTCTCCTTCACTTCGTTCTTCCAGTTTTCCAGCAGCCTCGGATTGAGCTTTGGAAGCCCTGGCCGGGTGTAATTGAGCTGCAAACAATAGAAGATGATTAGCAGAGTGGCACACACCAGTCTGGTCCTTGGTGTAGTCCTCGCTCCTCATACAGATCTTACTCCCTCCAGAAGTGAATTGGGGCTGAAAAGCAGCTGGGAGGCTTCCCCAGAGATATATTTTCCACACCTAGCACAGCACAGCGGAGGTGGCTCTGCCCACTGCTCTACTCCAGTGCCACAGCCACCTCCACGTGGTGCTGCTCTCACTCACAGGTCCATGTCCCACTGCGTGGCCAGGCCTAGATCCAGGATTCGGTGCACCGTGTCGGTGCGGCCCTTCTGCCACGTTTTGTAACCAGGAGAATAAACAATCCCGCACGCTGGGCAGAGGGGACGGACGCCAAGAGCCTCCATGGCTGCCTTCCACCCATAAATGGGCACAACCCATTAAACAATGAAAGGCTCTTGTGTCTCTGCCTCTCCTTTTGGCAGGGCTGCTCTTTCCAAGTGCTTTTAATTACCGCTTTATTAGCGACTTTGAGGTTTAGCATAGCGGACCGGCCTTCCCAACTCCATGTTCAGCACAAGCAAAGGCAACTGTGGCCTCTCTGTGCCTCCCGGCCATTGTGTTGGCCACTGTGCCATCGTACTGCAGGGGACATGGGGCTGCTCTGCCTGCAGCTGGCCCTGCTGGCTGAGCTCTGCTAGGTTGGATGGATGGTGCTTGGGTCTCAAGCCCCAGGCTTGCCAGGAGTAGGAGCAGGGCTGGGGGAGTGCAAATATCACACCCTACGGATGCGAGTACCGACCATGGGCTGCTCTCTGTGGGCACGGCCGTACTCATGTTGGCTGGGGAGGATGAGCAGGCAAACGGTGCTTGCAGAGAGATAGAAACCCAGGAGCTGTTCTTGAAATGTGCCCTTAGTACCCAGAGCTCATGGTTCTGACACTGCAGGGAGGCAGCTGGCTGGATTTGTTTTCCAGCTGTGACTTTTCCTGAACGTACTGATAAAGCTGTGAATTTGTCCAGTTCCCTCAGACAGGCTGCTCCCAAACCTCCTGCAAAGGGGGAGCTCACACTGAGGGCTTGGGGACGAGGAGGGCTCAGACACCAACTGCTCATTCCCACTCAAATTTAAGTGACTCACAAGCCCCCACCTCGGCACGCAGCGGAGCACAGGGAGAACCGGGCTGTGTGCGAGGGGCAGAGGCAAGCGGCCTTGCGAAACAGAGCTATGAATGCTGCTAAGGATGGATGTGGCAAACTCCCCCGAGCCCCAGAGTGCTGCTAATCCATCGTGCTTTGCGGCCAGGGGAGATGCCAGCAGAGCTCTTTGAAGCACTGGGATGCTGCATCCACCAACCACTTGGTCCCTGGCCCGAGGAAGGCAATGTCACCTCCGGGGAAGAACACAGGAGTCCCTTTCTGTCATTGATACTGAGAGCCAGGATGCCAAAAGGCCTCCTTAATTAAAAACCAATCAATCCCATGAATGAACAAACATTAACAGTAACCGCACACAGCCCCAGCAACAACCTCTCCCTCTGCGAGTCCCCGGGGAAGAGACAAGGGGGGATGTTCAGAGATGTGGACTCCACTGATCCGGCTTCCCACTCCAGAGAAAAATCCCTCCCCACTCTCCTCCAAAAGCCCTGCATAATAACATGCAACTCTCATGTCTTCCCAGGGCACTGCGGTTCTGGGAATGTCAAAGTCATCTTTATGTCTCTATTAAGAGGGAGCCCCAGGCGTGGAATATTTTATTTTTTTTTCCATTTCTTTTCCTCAAACAGCCTGTGAGTGAAAATCTTCATGGCCAAATCATTAAACGACTACAACTGGGTTTGGCCGCAGCCCATCTCTTCTGAACAGTTGAAGGATGTCGGGGTGGGAAGGCTTGTTTTCTTTGACTGACTGGTTTTACTTAATTAACTTTCATATTTCAATCCTCTCCGCTCCCTAGACAGCTCTCCCCTTCCCCAAAATACACTGCAGTAAATGAGAACCATGCAGGCTGCCTTGGCCCGGCCAACAAACTCTCCTGGAAGCCGTACTGAGGTCCCCAGCACCAGGCACGGCTCTTCCATTGCCCCGTGGAAACTGCAGCTGATGCTGTCCGTGAGGTGAAGCCAAAACACAGCCAGGGGTGCTGGCTGGTGGCCAGGTCCCATACGCAGCTCTGGGTGGCTGGGTCACACCACACCGGGGCTGCCAGGCAGTGGGAGAAAGGATGGACTCAGCCTCACCGAGCTCCAGGTCCGCAGCTGGTGCTGGGATCCAGTTTGGCTCACCAGTGATGAGTCCATGGGGCTCAGCTTGGCTCCTGCCTGGATAACAGGGCCATTGTTTTTTGGGAAAAACTAGAGCCAGGCTTTTCTGCTCTGGAATTTACGCTGGTTCCAGAATGGGTTTTTCTTAAAAACTCGAGCCTGGAGGAGACTCTTCCCCTTAGCTTTACAGCCAGACAACAGCAGCCCTTTGCTCTGGAACCTGACCTCGAGGCACCCAGGCACCCCGGGGAGGTGCAGCCTCTGCAGCTGCCCCAACCCTGCAGCAACACCCAGCCCCTGAGCTGTGGCGAGGTGGACAGGGTGCTCTTGCACCCCATGGAGCAGCTCTGCATCCCTCTCTGCGCAGCACAGGGGCTGCTTGGGATGCAGGAGCCCACCACCACCTCCAGCACAGAGCTCATGGCATCTTGAAATAAGCAACCCAACCATGAGTTCTACCAGGAAAGCATCACACCATGAAACTGTGGGATTTCCCTGGCATATTCTCCCTTCTCACCTTTTAGATGCCACTTCCCTCTGCTTAATGAGGCTGCTTCTCTCAGTCCGGCCTCCAAAATGGGTAAGGACATCATCCCTGCCCAGAGCCCACCACCGTCTGCTCGTGCCACAGAGCTGGGAACCTGCCAGCCTCTCACTCCTTCCATGGCAGCACTGAGGCTGCTTACGGGCAGGCGATGTCCCAGTGAAGGCCAGAGGAGGGTGAGAGGATCAGCATCATCTTCACGGAGCTTCTGGAAAGGGGATTTTTCCCAGAAAAGCAGCAGGAGTGCGCCCTTCCCCATCCGACATCGCCAGCGAGCAGCCGTTGTGAAAAGCCCCATCTGTTTCAGCTTATCCAGAGGCAAATAAAGACCGGAGCGAGAAAATGAGACTCCAGTGTATATTTAGAAATGCTGGATTTGGTTAGTGCAGAATGAAGGCAGCGCAGGGCCTGGGATCGAGCAGCAAGCGTTTATTCTAATGCCATCACTTTGGTGCAAAAGAATCCATACTCCTGGGGAAAGGCGAAAGCATCCCACCACGGGCCACCAACGGCATCCAGACCTCACGTCCCTCTTCCCAGCTGGGACTGGCTGCCATGTGGCCACGAGGGCTGCAGCGCGGCCATGCCTGCTGGGAGGATGCAAACCCCCGTATCCGACTGTTTTGCTGAGGTGCTGCTTGCCTTCCCCTAGGGAAAAGCTTTGCTGCCTGGAGAAGGGATGGAGAGGAGGGTTGGTTTTCTTCATCAGCTCCCTTGAAATCCATGTTGACTGCTGGGTCTGTGGTGGGTTACAGGATTGAAGCAGGCCCTGCACTGCAACAAGTCCGGGTGCATCCAGCCATTGCTGGTTACAGACTGGAGCTGGGAAGCATCCATCCCTTTGGGATCCTGGAAAACCCCAGGTACTGCTGAGATCGTCCAGGAAGAGCCACAATCTGCCAACGAACACTTACATCCCACCTCTCTCCAGGTCCAAGCTGGTGAGGGGGTTCTGCAGTCCTGGCAGCACATTCCCAATGGCTGGATATGACCCGTGAGAAGGGATAGTGGTACGGTGGCCTTCCTGGGAACCATCAGTCCTACTGCCTTGGTCATGGCTCACTGGTGTTTGTCTTTCTGCAGCTCTACCAGCTCTGGGTTGTCAGCTCCCTCAGAGGGATGGCCACCACGTGCCCTCAGCAGGGCGGTGGCACGAGGACATGAGGACATACCCTGCTCCTCTGAGCCTCCCACACTGCCTGGGGCTGGACCTGCCACAGAGCTGAAGCTGGTTCTGAGGGAAGGGCTGTTCTGGGGCCTCTAACAGGGTCAAATTGGGCATTTCCTGGTGTGTTTGAGTCACTCACAGCTGGGAGGATTTTTTCCACACCCTGAACTGAAGCAACTTGTAAAGGTCAATTGGTCCTGAGCGATGCAAGATGAGCAGAACGTGCTGAAGTCAGCAAGCTCCCACCAGAACCTGCCTCCCACCTCCTTCCAGCACTGCTCGTCAAGAAAAAATGTCATAGACAGAACAGATTATATATCAGAGCGTTGCCAAGGGAACGTGTCAGTCACTGTGAGACGCTCACAGGCACGCTCACAGCTACAGACGTATTCACCCACCACACTGACCTCCTCTGAAACCCATCTGTGCCACACACGGCCAGCAGAGCCACCCGTGCAGGGCCCCAGGTCCCGATCCACCAGACCAAGAGCCTTGCTTTGCTACCAGGGAACCAGTCCAGCTCCCCCCTTCCTCATCTTCAAAGCAAACCTGTTTCTGCCAACCTTGCAGCAATTCTTTTTGTTTCTTAGCACTGAGATGGAGCTCAGATAAGCAATTAGACTTAAAACACAAGAAACGTTTCACAAACAGCATTTCACAGAGCAATTACACCAGCAGTTGAGACCTCTACAATGCCTTTCTATGTCAGCTTGCACACGGGCACCTTGTCCAGGCCCGGGACTCCTGGCTGCTCCCTCAGTTCAAAGAGAATATACCCAAAGTCAAGAGTAAGAGGAGCAATTTGAGCAGAAAAGAGGAATGCAAGTGCTGAGCCTGGAGGAGGGAGAAAAGAGCACCGCACCTCTCCTCCCACAGTATTTGAAATGAAACAGCTACTTTGGGTTGAATTTTTTTACATTATAAATGCACCACAGCTGGAGGCATCTGGAAACCAACACCACCACCAAGCATACGAGAAACCAAAAGTTCTCAATCAGATCTGTCCCCAAAACTCCCAGCACTTCTCCACCAATACTGCAGGCCCTTAACCTCCATCTCAGAGATGAAGGAAGAGCCCTGGAAGGGAGGAAACTCCCCCTGTAGCATCTTTGCTCTCCAAACAGTGCAAGGGAGATCATTTCACATCTGACCTCTGCTCTATTCATATGCTCCTCTTGGCTGCCAGGCCCAGCCTCACCACCTTCCAGAAATGACCTCCCTCCACAACATCCTCCAAGTTGGACTCTGACCTTTCCAATGCCCACAAAGCATCATCTTTTGCTCCTTTTAGATTTAGGTCCTGGCAGAGGATGAGGGCAAAGCTGCCTGCTGCCAGGCTTGTACAGAGCCTCCCGACCACTGGGGCTCAGCCTGTGCTGGCCGGGCTCTTCAGCAATAAAATTGCCATCACAGTTAATTGATTTAAGGCAGAGAAAATGAGACACATCAGCCAGCTGGGGCCATGCGAGCATCCCAGGATCTCTGTGTACAGCTGGTGCAAAATGAAATGAGAAATAAAGGCTTCTCACCCGCTTTGTTTCAGGCACCAGGTCATCCTTCATCCTCCGCTTGGTCCAATCCTTGGCGAGCTCGTCCTCCGCGATCTCCTGAAGGTGGAAGACGGCTACTTGGGCTGATGTCCGACGGATGCGACCGCTCGGGGTCCTTTCGAAATCTTCTATGGGGCCAGGCTCTGGCTTCACCTCTGGTTCCTCTGGAGGCTGCAACAGAGACAGAGTGAAGCAGAGCGTGAGGAGGGGAGAAAAGGCAAGTTCTCTGGCCCTGGGATGGGGATGCTGAGGTTTGGGTGGTGCATTTCCAGACCCCTCTCTGTGCAGGCAGGGGCTGTAGAGAGACCAGAGAGACCAGTGTGCCTCCACACCTGAGCATGGGAACAAGGGGCGCATCCCGCCTCCCTCAGGCAAGCAGCCATGCGTTGGGCTGAGTGCATCCTTTCACACTCCCATGTGTATAAACACCTCCATTTATTAGAGTTATAGAGTTATTAGCGTCAGCTGCACTGTCAGTAGGGATCAATGGAACAGAAAAGGATTCTCCCCAGGGAAGGATCCTGCCACCCTAGTGCTGGCAAGCAGCTGGTGCTTCTTTGTTGCCGAGGGAGCGGTCTGAGCTCTGTTTATTTTCCCTGCAGAGCACGGATGCAGGGCGGGCTAGAACCCCTGGGGACACCAGGGAAGGGGAATGCTGCCAACTGCTCCGCTCTGTCAATGCAGCTTTTTGGAGGGGTGGAGGGGGTTGCATCCCATTTTCCCCCCTGACCCCACACAGTACAAAAACACGCGCAATAATGACGTGAGGAGAAAACAACATCGGTCCAACGGCTGCACCTGCCTTGCCCGGCCCGGCCCTGCCCGGCTCTGTCCTGCCCACAGGCTCTGCAGCTCTGCAGTCACCCCCAGGGGGGGATGGCCCCGCTCCTCGGGCTGTTGAGGTGTCCGGGGGGCTCACCGAGACCGTGTGTTCTGACCGCACATGGTAGTCATGCCCGGCCTTGGATTTGTACTTCTTGCCACAGTGTGGACAGCTGAAGACAGGCTTGTCGGCCTCGGCGAGCTGCTTCCCACACCGCTTCTGGTGGTACTGGTAGCCCATCAGACTGGAGAAGTTGGCCATGCAGCCCTAGGGAGATCGGAAGAAGAGAACAGTTAAGGAGGGCTAGGGCTTCACATCCTGATGTTGCAAGTAGCTTCAGGGAGGAACACGCCTTGAGGAGCCCTGCAGAGCAGCTCCACCAACCCCTGAGGGGGGATGGCTGGCTGGTCTCTCTCCCCCAAAGGGCCATGTGAAGGCAGGACAGTGCCATGGGGGGATGGCGAGCAGCCCAGTGCCCAGTGCTACCAGTCCCCGACACCGACAGGGCTCTCAGGACAGACACACGGAGGAAGGGCAGCAGGAGGGAAAAGCGGAAGGCAGGCACTGCCTGGGTGGAGAGCAAAGCATCCATGGGGACAAACCTCTGCCACACGCCCCTGTTACCTGTTCGTGACTTGTCTGCCACCGGCTCGCAACCATTTTTGGTGCAGTTCGGTTTAGTTTTACGCTGTGCCCAGGACAGCGCCAGCTGTGCCCCTTCCTGAGTTCAGGAGGCAGAAAAACTGCCCTTCAGTGCTCCTCAACCTACCCTACATCCTCCCTCCTGCCAGGACATCCCATCACCGGAGCCCACGGAGCCAGCGGGATGGGCACCAGGTTGGCTGAGCTAAAGTGGAAAAGTCAAGTGTGTGCCAAGGGTTGCCTGGAGAGCACGTGCCCCTCTCTGCATCAGGACTTGCTCCTTCCACCTTGTCGCAGAACGAGAAACAAGAATCGTTCTTGTACCTCATTGGGGCATTTCAGTTTTCCCATCTGCTTTAGCACTTTCCTCAGCCTTTCACGCTCTTCCTGTTCACCAAGTCCAGCGGTTTCCACAGGAACAGGCTGGAAACAAGGAAGTAACAGAATCGACATTTTCACCTACTTACTCATGCCCTCTGTGTCTGGAGTGAGTGGTAAATCTCTGCCTCGCAGGAGCTGCCCTTGGCCTGAGAGAACCTCTCGTTAGAGGAGCTGGATCTCCCCCTGCTTTACCACATCATTAGGTGCCAGCTCTGCTCATGTTTCTCCTGTGTTTGCACCCAAAGGGGCAGCTGAGAAACCCAGGGGCAGTTCCTGCATGGGGGATTCATCAGCCAGACTGAAGAGCAGGAGACAAATGCACAGGTAAAAGACAAGTCACAACTGGTAAGTACGGGAGAACATGGTTATGCCTTGTCCTGGTATCTCAGAGATGTACATGACCAGATTTTTAAGAACAGCATCTAAATTGGTGCCTGCCAGATATTGTTAATGATAAATTTTATGGCTGCTTCTGCACAGTGGAGAGAGAAACACTGTATCTGGAGAATCGTGCAAAGCAGAACCCATCAGTCCCAGATTTGCAGGCACAGTTTTGGAGGCAGAGCTTTGCCGCTCAAAATACGCCTCTTCATCTTGCCCCATTCTAAGATTTGAAATCTTGTTTTAGTTTTGCAGTCCTCTGCTCATGGAATCACTGTGAGCCTAACTGATGTCTGTGCAGGAACAGCTTTGCTCAGCGGGGAAGGGGGGAAGGCCTCCATCTGGACAGCAGCATATGAAATGCTGCAGAGATGGTGTTGTGAATCCCCCCTTCACTAAGACAAAGGCAAGCAGGCTGCTGATTGCTTAATCTTCCGCATCTGCATCGGGAAGTGAGGTGTGAGATGAGAGCTGCCCAGCTCTCTTACCTTGCTGACATGTTCAGCCATGGTGTGGTAATTCAGCCCAGCTTTGGACTTGAACTGCTTTTTGCAGTGCTGACACTTCAAGGCGTCCTGCAGCTGAAGGAATTAGAGACAAGTCACCACGCAGGCCATGGACCTCTGTTCATCCTTGCAAGGGTGGCTGCTGCTCATCAATAAGCCCCATGGGTTATCTCGGGATGGGACCTAGCAGGCAACGCAGTGTCGCCATTCCCCATCCCAATCCCAGCCCACAGCTCAGTTTTCTCGGTGTTGTCCTGGATACTCTTATCGAACCCACATGCCCCAATTTTTTGGAAAACATCCAATTTTGGAAGTAGATTTAAAGCTCCACTGGCTGGAAACATCTGGACCTGGTGTCTTAGTCTTCCTGTTAAGGGGTTAGGAAAGAGAAGAGGCTTTGATCTACCAATATTTCAGCAGGCTGTGCTCTGCAGCCCTATTCACTACAGCAGATGCTGGCAGATGCTTCACTTGCTGGGTGCCTGGCTGTTGGAAATTAAGACACTGCTGGACACAATCACAGCCTCATTCTGCTCTGCTTGAGTTGCCTTGGTCTCCTGAACAACTGGGGAGATGCATTCAATGCACACACTGATGTACAGGGGGAACTCGCAAAGTGAGTGAGTAGATCATGACTCTGGTCAGGGCAGGAACCAGAATTTATTGGCTCAGGAGGTGAGCACTCTGGGCTCCCAGGGACAGGACGTCTCAACAGGGAGCCTGGAAGGCTGTGGCTGCTCCTGCTCGTCCTGCCTGGCTCCACCTTTTCCAGGTCCCCTCCAATCAAGCCTGGACTAGAAGCTGGAGAGAGGATGAAGATGGGAGCTGCAAATCCCTCCTCATCCTGGAGCTCTGAGGAAACGAAGAGTAAACTCACTGCAGCCAGTTGGGAATGACTCACTTGTACCTGGTCTCCCACCAGTTAATCTTGTTCCAGACCCAAGTGCTGATCCTAACAAAGTGGATGCTAAAAGCTCCTTGACTCACCAGATGCCAATGCCAGCTGATTTGGGATGTATTCCTCTGGTCAACACTGAAGAACATGCCCATCTCCATATCCTAACAAGCACTCCCACCTGGGACACCAGGAGGATATGCCTGCCTTCGTCTCCTTTGGGTTAAAGCATGTTGCAACCATCCTCATTCCTTATTTCCTTTCCAAAGCCAAAACAAACAGGCCAGACTGCTTAGTGATAGGGAAAGGAATGGAGGAATGGATTGCCATTGTTTCACAAGAGTTTCGGGAGCCTGCTTTCCTTTTCCCATTGTCCAGCTAAGAAATACTCAGTCATTAAAGTGGAAAGCAAGCTAAGAGTGGGCCCGGGTCCCTTCTGATGGGGATTCCATGTGCGTGTAGCCGCAGGGCCTCGCTAAGGATGTTCCCTAAGTTTATTGTAGACATGGAATGCTGAAAGCTGGACCTGTGGCCATGGATCCAGAGCTCAGGAACTGTCCTATCTGTATCACAGCTGCTCCAGCAGGGATGCTGCAAAGCACTCCAGCTCCTGGAGCAGCACTGCAAGCCCTGGTAAGGACTGTGCCTCAAGGAAAAGGGTGAGAAAACACTCATATCCTAGGGCTGGAGCCCCGACTCCTCAACTGAACACCCACTGGCCTATTTATAGTGGGGAAGAGAGGCCTGGACTGCTCTAGCAGAGTCACATCTGGCATTCCAGCTGGCTATGCAGCCTGAGTGGAGCCTGCCTGACCTGGGAGATGCTCCAAAGGGCAGGAGATATGAGTGCTGATGGCCAAAATCCCTACTGCACTGAAGCCTTGAGGACATCAGAGAAGGCAGGATTCTGCCCTGCATCAATGCAGTACAGGGTTTGAATGGGACAGTAGCCTCCCACTGCTATATAAATAGCGAGGCAAAGGCTGAGGAGGCAGTTACAGAAAATGAATGTGGAATCAAAGCTCAGCCACGTATTTTCAAAGCGGGAGGCATCGATCCCATGTTGGCTTTCTCTGGCAATGGCTCCGTATTGTGCCAGGTGACGGATGAAATGTAATCTTGTGCTCTGATGGATGGCAGTTTGGCAGAGAGACAATTTTTCACTGCACCATTACTGAACTCCTGTGTCCCGACAGCCTGCCTGATCTCTTCCAAGCTCAGTGTCTCCCCAAGACGTGCTCTCATTCAACCACAAGTTATCTGGCCTGATGCAAGGCAGGGCACACAGTGAAATCCCACAGCCAGGACTCCGGAGCAGGCTTAGAACTGTTTCTTTAGCTATTAGAAACACTCAACTCTGCTGCAGACACTGAGGCAAGGGGCCCAGACCACAAAGAGATTCAGAATCACTGAGAATTAGGTGTCCAAATCTCTCTGCGCATCTGAAATGAGGTGAGAAAGCCAGCTCTTTGAAGATGACAAGCAAGTGCTGTATCAAACATAGCCCTAGAACTGGCTTTAGGACCACCAGTACACATTCATGGGCAGCACATGTACACATCCATTCCCCTCCAAAATCTGTATGTGTGTGACTGAATAAGACAAGTCCTTACTTTCTGGCAGACGTCCATGTGCTTTTTGAGCCCCACAACTGTTTTCCTGGTTATAACGCTGCAGGTTGGACAGGCGACTTCTCCCTTCTCGCTGATCTCTCGCTGCCACTGGTCCTCGGGGTTTGCTGGTGAGGAAGAGGGGAGAGGTGTTACACTCAGCCTGCCCGGCTGCTCGGCAGAGGACAGCCCTGGGGTAAGGCTTGATTTGCTACGTTGAAGGGCACCGCAGTGAGGAAAATGTTAAAAATAAAAGAGAAACACACTCCCAGGCATGGACCAGGCCAAAACCAGTCAAAACCCATGCTGGCACTCGCAGCTCTGCCTGCCCCACAGCTCCTGCAGCTGCCTGGGCAAACTGGGTCACTGGGACACTTTACACAGTTACCCGATCTGCTGGCATTTCGCGGGGAAAAGGGGGTTCGCTTTTCCAACTCAGCTGGTATCCTGCACACTGGGAGCTAAAACATGTTGCCAGCCACCTCATCTCGCCCTGTGTGGAATAATTCCCCCCTGCCAGAGAAAACAATTATCAGGAGTGAAACAAAGGTGAATTTCTCAGCTCCATCCGGATGTGTGCCTGGAAAGCTTGCCTGGCACTCCTCTTCCCAGCAGACACACAGGCAGCTAGGGGAGTGCTAGCTGCCAGGCTTAGGTTTATTTGAATGGATGTGATCAGCTTAAAAAACACCAGAAAAAGAGATGTGTAGGGCCAAAACCTGCTCCCAGGTCCAGAGTTCGTACCATGTTGTCAGCACAACAGTGCTGGGCTTCCAGCAAAGGAAGCTTGGTCTGCCCAAAATCCACTAAATCTGTTTATTTGGATGCTTTTGCACGGCTGCAAGATCACAGAGTCGTTTATTTGAATTTGAAAGCAGTGTAAGGCATCGCAGCTGTGTTTATCTTGCACATCCTGCATTCCTCCTGTTGCCTGATCTCCCAAAGAAAGTCAGCAACCTGTGCTAGGGTGTAGGCTGCACCTCGGAGGAGACGTAACTATGCCCAGAATTATGCACTGGTGTCATTCATAGAGATGATGTTAGAAAAATGTCATCATTCCAGATGCTGACCCAAATCATGGTCACAATGAAGCCACTCGCAGCGCTGTGTCCTAACAGGCACCCCTTTGGGATGTTAATTGTGGCTGCACTAGTATTTTAGGAGCAGTGGCTGTCCCCACATCTGTGCTAAAGCTCAAAAGGGAAGGAACTATGTACTCCTATTTCTGATTTTCGGCTGCATTTACTCGCAAATCTACCAGAAAACTAATCCAGCAAACAGCTCACTGGGCTGGAAGCAGTGCGGGGACCACCAGCTGTAGCGTAAAGGTGGGGACCACAGTGTGAAGGTGGGGCCATGGTGTAAACGTGGGGGCCATGGCAGCTCAGAACAGAGCACAGGACTGAGCTTATAAAGCAGCTGAGCTGCACACAGGGCTGCTGCCTGTGCTCTGCCTCCACCAGCCTCACCTGGTGGGACATGCACAGTGGTTTCCTTCTTCACACCAGCTCCTGGAGGTTTCTTTTTCAGGTCTTCCATGTTGCTGCTCCCCTCCAGCTTCTTGGCTCGATGGGCTTTTGCTTTGTCCTCTGCTTTGACGAGACCTGCAGGGAGAGGATTTTTATTCAGTACTTGCCTTGAAACCTTCAGACCCACTCACATTTAGTGAGGAAACCCAATCTTTACCTCTGAACTAGGGACGCTGACCTAGCTGTAGGTCTTCCAGGCTGTATGTGGAGGACCACGTCCATAATTATGACAAGCAAAATCACAAGAGTTTGTGGTGGTCTATAAACAGAATCATTTCCCCCAATGCAGACAGGTTATGAACTATGGAAACTATGGCAAAGTGGGGTAGGATGTTTCTAGCAAGGCTAGACAGGGAAGACAGGCTGAGTAGGAGGCAAAAGGGCATTCTGCAAGAAAGCAGAATGTGGAATTGGAACAGCATTTTCAGAAAATAAAACTGGTCTGTGCTGAAGAACCTGTACTGGAAAAGCTGTCCAGCTGCTTATGCCAAGAAAGCGTCTGGATGCCACGAAGCTGGCTTCCCATCTCAAAAAACTAGGCAAACTTTGGGATCCCAGACACCACATCCTGCAGGATCATTCATCTTCGGATCTGCATGCAGATCATCATCAGGATGAAAACAGGTCTATCCTGACCCCACCAGGTGCTGGGAAGGGTTGGGAAGGAACAGGAGAGGAGGGGTGACTGGGCAAGAGCCACACAGGGAAGAGGAAACCTGGCACAACTCCCCCTGGTTGTTGGTGACTGTCCTGCAAGGCAGAGAGGAACTTGAAAGCAGGGCTCCCCGTGCAGGCAGAGCACCAGGCTTGCAGTCAGCTTATTCACTCTCCCCCGTCATCTGTGCCACATCCCCACATGACTGCACAGGTAAAGCGTGTGATTCCCATTCTCTGCTAAAGGCATTGGCTGCCAGTAACCGAAGCACCATCCCTGCAGCAAGCAGGGTTAAGTGAGCAGGAGGAGGCTCAGCACGTGCTGAGGGCACGTAGGCATGAAGGGCTGCCCGACCGCCCACTGCCAGGCAGAATCCCTCAGCAGTTCCTGAGCTGACGTAAGAAATGGAAGACGTGACTTGCAAATGATGCTTTGGAAAGCCTGGGTAAGAGAAGAGGGGGGCTCTCCCCTGGGTTCAGCCACCTCCAAATCCATGTGTTCAGCCCTGTGCCAGGGTCACATCCACACCTGTCCAAGGGTCCACATCTCCCTGAACTTGTGGGTCATGACTCTTGCAAATACAGCGTCTGAACAGAGACAACATCGTAAGTCAGGCTGGTGGCATCCTTGTCTTTCAGAAGCAAACAGCCCTTGGAACCTGGGGATGTAGGCAAATGCCTGCTGGATCTTCACGCTCCATATGAGGCAGCAGGTCACCGGGGGGACCAGCTTATTCTTGAGGAACCCATGGCAGATATTTCAGCCTGTGGCAGAGCCTCTGTGGTGAAGTTAAGGAAAACAACCTCAGGCTTCCCAGGAGACAGGGAACAAGAAATCAGAGACCACATCCAGTCAGCTCCCCGTAAGTGCTTATTTCCTTCAAAGGCTTTAGTGCCTCTCCCTGAGTGCCTCTCGTATTGGAAGATGCCACCTTCTGCAGTGCCTGGAAACCTGCTTTTTATTTCCCAGGTTGAATGAATTTCACAGCCAGTCCAAATCCAGTTGCTCTCATGCCAGGAATGCTCTGGGTTTCCTCCCTCCTTTGTACCCAGTTGGGTGCATTTACGGAGCACGACCACAGTCCCACTCACTCTTGCTTTATCAGGCTGACGCAGCCAAATTCTGAGCCTCCTCTCAGAAAAAAATCCCAGTAACGTGAGTCTTCCCTCTTGAATCTGTCTTGTTGAATGTGGGCGACCAGCACTGGAGACACTTTCTGAGGGATGGATGCGTCACGCAGCAGAAATCCTTCTCAATGCCATTGGAAATAACGTAACATCCCAGTAGGGTGGGATGATGAAGACATGACGTTTCTCATGTCTTGCTTGTGTCAGCAGCTCATTAATCCCATGTTACAGCTGGACACACCTGGATGCTTTGTTTTCTTCCCTCCTTTCTCAGAGACAGGCTCCCAAGTAGAGCAGGCAGGGTGTTATCAGCGCCTGCTCTGCTGCTGCCTTTCACTCCCTTTATGACACTTTTACGGTAAAAGGCATCATCTCCTCCACTGTGATATTCCCAGGTTCCAAGTGGCTGTGTCTTGGAAATAGGGCTTCCCTGAAATGTCCCAGGGAGAAGCTACAACCCTACAACTGACCAGAGTCATTACCTTTCAGGCCAAATGTCCCCGAGATGGATGGCTGCTCCCCCGTAAATTTCTTAGGAGTTTTCTGTTTCCTTCCTAACTCAAAAGAGAGAAACAGAGAAAGAGATTTGGTCAAATAACTGTACTGCCAGGGGGGCTGCAGCAGGCCTAAGGTAAGGGGGGACATGTGGATCACCTTGAGGAAGGCTTTACCCCTGTGAAATACAGGGCCGTTGAGTGAAGCAGCCACCCCACCAAAACCAACAGGATGCTGCTTCTCCCCCAAAAAACAGGAGAAATAATGCCATCCAAGGCCAACTCAAACAGTGGAAGCTGTGGATCTGTCTTGCTCCTGAAGCCGTGTGGTTTCCACAGCCTCAGGAGGAGGCTGGTGGTGGCTAACTTCAGAGCTGCAAGCTGCCCATGCTATGATGGGGACAACCATGACCCTGCCAGCCCCACAGTGGTCCCGGACAGCATGAGTCTCCTGACCATGTCCCAGTACTTAAAGAACATGTTTGCCAGATCCACCTTAGTTTAAACAGCCACACTCAGTGAGGACAGATGGGCTGGTACGGCAGCTTGCTGTGCTGCAGGGAATGTAATCCATTTCCAAACCTACAGGTCCTAGAGAAATATAACACCTCTACTACTCGGTTTTAACTCCCAGTGGAACTCACTGCTGCAAGAAACTGGGGGGGACACAAATTATTTGGATGCTGTAAAAAGGCTTGGATACATTCAGAGAGACACTTGCAGCACAAGCTGGAGCAGAGCCCCTTCCCGTGGGCTCTCCAGGCTCCTGACCCAGCATAGCCCCAGGCTCTAATCTTACTGTGCTTCATCCTCTCGGGGTCTTCCTCCTGCAGTGAGGCCTGGCTGCCCCCCTGCTGCACCGTGTCCTTGCCGCTCGAGGACTTGGCCGTGGGGGTGGCGGCTGCCATTGCCTCGGCTGCTGCGATCTGAAACTCCTTGCTCTCCCGGCTCTCCGCCAGGCATTCGCCGTTCTCCGCGTGGTCCTGGGTCACGGCTTTTTCCATCTTTGCCTGTTTGGGATGGATGGTGGGGCAAGCTGAACTCTCAGCAGCTCTAGGGCAAAGCACAGAGGGCTTGTTTAAAGAGGGGTTGTTAGACAAAAGTCCTGACACCTCTCCCCCCTCACCAGCCCAGATCATGGGGATGGAGGCAGGCACGTTCCCCCTCTCCCAGTCATCCCTATGCCACCACCACCCAGCCCAGCCACAGCCTGGTACCTTTTCTTGCCACTGCTCTTCCCAATGGCCTTCGGCACTTTGTTTTCCCCTTTGCTGGTTGGCATTGGCTGGTTCAAGTGATTCCAGAGCCGATGCTTTTCTAGCTGGGTTTTGGAGGTGAAGGCAGCTTCGCAGAATGAGCATGAATAGGTCAGTTTCTCTGAGATCGCACCCTGTGTGGAGCAGGGAGAGAGACATGGGCATGGATGCCAGCAGGCACAAATACACATCACATGTAACAGCTTTCTGCCCCTCCAAACGGTTACCGACGGTCCACAATCCTCTCAGGCCAGACCTCACTCTGAGCTGGAGGACCCCAGTCCTTCTCATACACACCTCACAATCTGTCCCCAGCCCATCTGTGCCATCCCCTTTTCAATCTCACATTTCTCCTGGGGTTGAAGGCCTGAGAGGGGTTTTACCTTGTAGATGGTAGCATAAGAGCTGGCCACTGGAAAGGACACATAGCCCTCTGGTCTCCTTACCCCCTGGCAGCGCTGATAGTGGTACTTCAAGCCATAAATGCTGGGGAACTCCAGCCAGCAGCCTGAATTGGGACATTTCACCCTGGAGTGGGCTTTGAATTCATCCTTCCACTGGTTCATCAGGGGGAGCTGGGAACAGGAGAGACAAGAGGCACAGCTGAGCAAAGATCACTGCGTGCCCAGGCGCGTGTCAGTGCATCCTGAGGGGGCTGGAGGGCACATGGGACTTTCAATTGTTCCTGACTACCCCTTCCCACCACGCAGCTGCAAAGTAGACCCCAGGGATGTGTTTCAGCGCAGCAGTGCTCCTTCAGTGACGGGTGCTGGGACGAAACTGCAAGCTCTATGTGCTAATGATTCCTCCTGAGAAGTTACCTCGCCCTGCCTTGCATGCACGGTCCTGGCCAGGCTGGGGAATAAATCAGGCCAGAATTCGCCCGGGTGATTTAATCACTCCACATTTCATCTAGTCAGTAAATCACCCCATGCCCATGCTCTCATGACAAACTGCTCTGTGTGTTGTCCACACTACTGTGCAGGAATTAAACTGCAGAACTCTGCAGAGAATAAATCACCCCTCACCAGGGCTGCCAGATCATTGGCCAAACCTAATGTGGCTGTGAGAGAATCCAGCTCATCTGGGAACAGTCACAGGAAGGGGAGGCTGGGGTACTGTTCCCCATCAGGGTTTTGGAGGATGCTGGGTGCCAGCAGGGAGGGGTTTCAAGGGCCAAGATCTTGCTGAGCCCAGGATGAGGCTCCTCTGAAGACGAAACCACCAGGAAGGCAGGTTTAACCCTGGCGTGGGACTGGGGGGAGTGAACTGCATGGCGAGGCACGGAGGGGAAGTCAGAGGGAGCGATCACCACGGATCAGAGCGCGTGGGGTCTTACAGGGATGTCTTTCAGCGCCTGGTTCTCAGCCTTGGGTCGTCCTTTCTTCCTGCCTTCGGTTTTGTCACTGGTTGCATTTCCTGCAAACAGACACAGCACAGGTTCCCTGCTGTCAGCCAGCTGTGCCAGAGGAGCTGCTGTCCCAGCAATCCTGCTGCCTGGCCCCACGCCCTCACTCTGCATGGGGTCTGCCTTGGCTCTGGCAAGGATGGAAATTCCCTTTTGGAAGGCAATGCCAGCTCCCCTACAATTCAGTGTCCAGCCCCTCCACCTGCACTAGAGGTGGCTGTTTCTCCTGGGCTTTCCTGACCCCTCTTCTTTCATCTGTCAATGTTGTGTCCAGTTCTGGAATCCCCAACACAAGAAGGATATAGAACTGTTGGAATGGGTCCAGAGGAGGGCTACGAAGATGATCAGAGGGTTGGAACACCTCTGCTACAAGGACAGACTGAGAGAGTTGGGGTTGTTCAGCCTGGGGAAGAGAAGGCTCTGGGGGGACCTCATAGCAGTCTTCCAGTACCTGAAGGGGGCTACAAGAAAGCTGGGGAAGGGACTTTTTACAAGGGCCTGGAGTGATAGGACGAGAGGCAACAGCTTAAAATTGGAAGCGAGAAGATTTAGATTAGACATTAGGAAAAAATTGTTCACAATAAGGGTGGGGAGGCCCTGGCACAGGTTGCCCAGAGACATAATGGCTGCCCCATCCCTGGAGGTGTTCAAGGCCAGGTTGGATGGGGCTTTGAGCCCCTTGATCCAGCGGGAGGTGTCTCTGCCCACGGCAGGGGGTTTGGAACTGGATGGGCTTTAAGGTCTCTTCCAATCCAAACCATTCCATGATCCTATGATTTACTCAGAGTGGTTTCAGAACAGCAGAGCTGGGGCTTGCTTTGGAAAACCATTCTTCCATTTGGGTTGGAAGGAATCCTCCAACAACTATGCTATGTAGGAAAAGAAACCTGTGCCTAGATCTGCACACTGGGCCCTTGGCAGGCTGTCAGGGACAGAAATGCCCCATCCCTTTTGCACGGCTGCCAGAGGACATGGCCCAGGAGATGTGACAAGCACACAGGGAGCAACAGGGACAGGCATGGCTGTGGAAGCAATGGAGTCTCCATCCCTGGCGGTGTTCAAAAAACATGTAGATGTGGTATTTCAGGCCATGGTTTATCAGGCACGGTGGTTTAGACTGATTGTTGGGCTTGATGATCTTGGGGGTATTTTCCAGCTGCAGTGATTCTATGATTCTGTCACAGGGCAAGGCAGTGCTTGAGGGGCTCAGGTATGGAGGAGAAGCCACTGGGACACCTTCATGAAGGGTCACAGCTCTGCATGTGCTCCAAGCAGACTCTTGTGGCATCCTAAGCAGGGGTTGAATTTGAGTGGGGCAAAAATGTGCCCAGTTCAACCAGATAGTGCAACCAAGGGAGACTACAAAGGCTCCAGTGTTGTGTGATGGGGCTTGCCAAATGCAAGCATGTTAAACTGCCCTAGACCAGACACCTCGGCTCACAATGGCAGCAAACTCCTCCATGTCACCTGATTCACACCCAAAATGGAGTGAGTAAAGCACTGCAAACACCATGACAACTTTCACCAGGGTTTGCATGCAGGGGCCGAGAACAGCTCACCAAAATCAATCCACTTCCACATCCAACCTCCCATCATTCCAAGCAGGAACAGAGTACCCTGGTCACCCCATGAATCTGGGGAGTCTCTTGAAACCCCGCTCCCTTCACTTAGCACAGTCCTCCCATGGCTCTGTGCTCTGGCAGGCCTTAAGCTGCATTTTGAGGGTTAACTTGTAATTTTAAGTGATGCTGGGAGCCAGTAGAACCCAAGGATGAGCGGGACAGATGTGTCTGGGCAATAGGAAATGCCATGTACAGAAAACTTGGGCTGAGGTCTGGGAGGGTTTAATCAATGGGACTGGGAAAAAAAAGCATTTGCTATGTAAACAGAAACAAGTCGAAAAGCGTCCCTGAGAGAGAAACCCCAGAACAGCTAAGAGAGGATAACTGAGATTGAAAAAACTAAAGTCAGCCTGAAAAATACCCTTCTCTGGTGAAAATCAGGTAAGAAGAAGAGGCTGGAAGCTGATCCAGAGCCAGCCCAGTTCTTCTTTCCAACAAGGGAGTGAAATCAAACAGAAAGCCAACCAGTTACTTACAAAGGGACTGCCAAACCACACCCTCTCCCCCTTTCCATTGTTCTGCCCCAGCAGCCAGGGGCAAAAGAGCAAACAAGGCAGCTGACTCACTTATTTCCAGTCCTCTGCAGTCACACTGGCTGTCTGGCTCCACTTTGACACCTGTAAAAGCATCCCTTGGTAATGTAGCATCTTTTGGGAATCCCTCTGGCCCAGAAGGCCTCGTCTGCAGGAGGTGGTGGCCCTTATGCACTATAAAAATAGGTCCTTAGAAATCCACTACTTGGCCCCCTGCAAGGCAGCCTCTATGCTGTCCTGAAAACACCCCGTTTGGTATGGACTTCCATCTGTCGGACTCCTTCCCCGAAATGGCTCGTGGCCCTAAGGAGACAGGAGGGTTTTGCAAGCTTGGCCCCACATCATGCTCATAATGGTGCAACAGTGCAGGCTGCATTTAGAAATGCATGGTGAGTGCTCGTGAAGGACGTCTGTGCTCTCCAGCTGCCCTGTGTGTTCCATATTTTCTCAAAAGTGCACACTAGACCAGACTTTTCCTCCACGCACACAAGTGTCTCACACTATGTGTGAAATGGAGCTACATTTCTTGCGCATCCCAGGGCTCCCTGAGCTGGAAGTTTATGAAAACCCACAGAATAGTACCATATTTGCAGAAAAAGATCATAACATAGCAGTTACCTTCTTATCGCTCTCCTCATTTTCTGCTTTCTCTCCTAAACCCTTAAAATATCCCAAATTTGAAATACACCCCAGCAGCACATCCCTGTCGCTCTGAGCAGCTCTCCTTGGGAGCCCAGCACACCCTGGGCTGTGGCTTATGCAGATGCTCAGTGATGGCTCTTCCTCTCCTTTTCACAACTTGCACAACTTTCAAAACTTTCAAGGATGTTTTGTGTCAAAGAAGTGCAGCTGTTGGCTGGGGACAATGAGGACACGGATGGAGAGCAGAAAAAGCATCTCCCCTTCCAGCATGCCACACCTGGCTCACACCTGGCAGCTCTGCTAAACCCTGGACTTTATAGGTGCTCACAGGAGAAGGGAACCTGACAGTGCTCAAGGTTATGGCTGTCACCGTGGCCGCGTGCCCTTGCAGGGTTATTACAGCCATATGCCGAGTCAGCTGGGTGGAAACCGCATCCTCTTAAGAAACAGGGATGCCTTGTTGATGGGCTCAAGACTTCTCTGAATCAACATCTGCCTTGGAAAGGATGCTCTCTGCACCAACCAGGCTGCTGCATCTGAGGGAGGCCAGCAAAGTGATTGCAAGAGAAGCCACTCTCTCCCCAGTCCCCATCAAGCCAGACTTGCCCTGACAAAGTGAACCCTGGCAGAGTTTCCACCTCCAGCACCTTTCCAGGGAAAACAATAAAATACCTTTATCACAGAGCATCCTTCACTCTGCCTTGTTGTTTTCAGTCCATCTAAACCACAAAGACAGGCTAAAAAGGCAGCTTTTCTACTTCTAAAGGTGCTGACAAGAAGTGGGGCAGGGAAGAACAGTCTCCTGAATGCAGGTATGTTCATGCTGCTGGAGTCTGTTCCCTGTAGCAATGTCACACCCCTCTGATAGCAATTACAGCTTCAAACCCCTCAGGGAAGAGCATCATTTGGGAAACATTTAGGGCACAGGCGTTTCCCCGTGAGCCCACTGATTTTGGGCGTGCGGTTTGAGACACAACTCTGGGTCTGACCCTCGCCCTGACAACCTGTGGTGTCCAGAGCTGCCACCAGCGGGATAAAGACAGCGAGAGCCTCTCCACGCAGAGGATCTGCCCTGCATATGCAGACAGGAGAAAAAACCATCTCCCTGGGCTTGGGGATTCCTGGATAGAGAAATCAGCAATCCATCAGAGTGACAGCCCTTAGCAAGTGGGTCCCGCGGGGCTCGTCCGCTCGCAAGCCTCCACCCTGGGGGCCACGACACGGGAGACACCAGATGGTCTGAACTCATTTAAGCCTTTCCATCCTTTGATGTAACACTGAGCTCCCACCACGATAAATCGGCGCGAGACACCCAGCTCGTTAAGCCAGACGCATGCCTCACGAAAGGGAGGGACCGTCTCCATCCCTCCCTCCCCTCTCGTTCCCGGGGAACTGGCTTCTCTGCAGCTCCGAGGGCTTTTTTGGCCCAGCACAGCCCTTGTTGTGGGTCGAAGCAAGGAGAAGGGCCACGCCAAGACCTGATGCAATCGCATCCCCTCGTTTTGGCAGCCACTCCCTGCCCACCAGGCTCATCCCCTCTTCCCTATCCACCCCCAAGGGAAGAAAATCCAATTCCTTACCAAGCTTGGGCAGTTCTGCTGGCGGGTTTATCCTCGTCTCTGTCCTGCTTTCTTTGCTGGCAGTGGGTTTGTTCGAGCCTGCAGTTTTCCTTCCACCTTTACAGGCAAAGGAATCCGCCATCTCTGAAAGAAGCAGGGGAGGCGTTAAAATTCACTCCTCGGAGCCGGGAGCAACACATGCTGCAAGCAAGGGGAGCTGCTGGGGAGGGAGGGAAACTGGAAAACTATCCTGCAGCTTAAAGATTCCCACAAAGAGAAGAAACAGGATGCGTTTCTGAGTATTTTATTCCACGGTCGAGCAACGCTACAGACATGGCTGAGAAGCTGCTTTCATTATAGGCTGGTTTCCCCTCCACACGTAACGGCAAAGACTTTATTAAAAATTATGGGCTGGCTTTGCCCAGAGAAGCAGCGAATAAATGGCTTTTCCTCTCCGTTTATTTCTCTGCTTTCATTTAAGACACCAAAAGAAAGAAAAAAAATAGTGATTTTTAATGAACAGATGTAGTGATAAATTTCCAATTTTCCTTATTAATGGGAAACTGTTATAAACTGAGAATTGTTAATGTTATCTGAATTTTCTGTATTAATAATTCAATTTGGCTTCTCTATAAATAATGAACATCAGGAATTATCGCAGAAGGCCCACTCTCACTCCTGACAGAGGCAGGCAGCAGGATACCCCTCCGCCTTGGCACTGCCAGGAGAAAGCCCATCCGGTTCTGCTCCAGGGTGATTTTGAGTCCTTTCCTGCCCTCTGGACAGCATAAGCAAATACACATCTGAGGACAGGGGCTGTGTCCAGAGATGCTGTGCATGGCCCTGGGGGGAGGAGTCCTCCACACCTCCACACTAAGACCATTAAGCCCTTGGGAGGTTATTCCTTGGATCACTGTGGCTGCATCCAGCCTTGAGACCTTGGTCAGGATGCAGTGCTGAGGCTCAGTGTGACTGAGCGCTAACCGCTGCCTTCCTCACCTTTGCTCAACACTTCTCTCCCCCACAGACGGGATTTTTAACACACAGATTTCACCTGTCACCTCCAATCCCTCTTGTGAGATCACGTTTAGCGCCATTTAATTTGATAAAGTTGACATCCTGAGCATCCAGACTCATCCCACCTGTCCTTGTGCCCAGAGGGACAGCGGAGGTCAGAGCAGCCTCTCCCATGTTCCCAGATCACCAGCCATGCCATCAATACAAAGGACACAAGGGTCCAAGAGTCCTTCTGAGGTGCCCCTGGGGATTTCCCATGCGGGATCGGGCACTGTGCATTGCACACAGCCCAGATGCTCCAAGGAGAAGTGGCAAAAGCTTCCAGCCTGTGTTTGGCTGGTGACACATATGTGCTTGTTTGCAGGGACACAAAGGTTAATCGGATCAAGTGAGAAATTCCTTCCTTGGCAACAGGTTCTCTAGCATTTGGTGCTGAACACAGGCATCATTTATTCCGCTAATTCAGGCTCTTTTGGTGGGAGAGCTGGGTAGGAGCTGCAGCCTGACTGCCCGTGGCTCCCTCCCAGGGATGGCATAGAGAGGGGTACCAGCAGCCCCTTCCCAAATAGCAGCTCCAGTGCTACTGTCCCTGATCCACCATGAATGAATGTGCCAGGCCCTTTCCTGTGCTGCTCCCTGCCACCCCTGCTCCTCTGAGCAATCCTCAGCCACGTTGCTCAAATTAAAAAGGAAAAATAAAAAGGCTCACAAAAGACCAAGCAACCAAAAACTGAAGACGACGAGATCTCCGCGCTTTACAATGGCGTGAAAAGCAAGGGGAAATGCACCCAGCTGACACATTCACCCAACCCGGGCTAGCGTCGAAACACAATCATTGGTTTCACCCTTGGGCTGGGCACAAATCCCAGCAAAAAGGGAAAGGAGGGCAGTGCTGGGCAAAGGCTGAGCAGGACCTCCATAGGTAATGCCAACCACCAGCACACATGCACCCCGAGGGATGAGACACCCTGAACAGGCAGGGCTGGTGTGGAACAGGTGACAGACCACAAAACCTCCGAGTTCATCTTGCTGGGCAGCTCCAAAGATGACTGGCAAAGGGTGACAGACAGGGTAGACCCCATTGGTGACCGTGAGCACCCCGTGGCAGCGCACCCCGAAGCATGGGAGCCGGGGTGGCCCCAAGCATCGCCCCCCAGCGCACCCTTCCCAAAACCACTGAGGTGCCTGGCTCAGTCCTACTCCTGCAGCTGGACACTTCTTGCTCCCCTTACACATCTGTTCCCTCAAAGGGATTCTTTTGGGCCAGCTTAGGGCACTTTGAATATCTTTTGTTTTCCACACCAAATACTTATTTGATTTTTTTTCCCCCTTCTTACTTTTTTGGCTAAATGAAAAATAAAAATTCCAGAAAACACTTAGCGAGAGCCAAACTCTGCTCCATGGCCATCGATACAACCTCAGGGATCCCGGAAGAATTGTTCAGGAGTTAGAGAGCAGAAATCTGCCCATTGTTGAATTTTTTTTTTCCAGTGTCCAAACTTCTCACTCATTTTGAGTAGCACATGCTGAAACCAGGCACCAGCCTGCACCCTTCCATGCTTCCATTATAGTTTTGGTGAAAGTCCTTTTGCACCCAGCAGCAGGAGGAGATAGCAGTAGATCCTGCCTGTGAGCAGGGCAAGGATGTGATGTGAGGTAAGGACTGACAGCCTTTGCTGATGAAGCCTCCAGCCTGGTTTTAGGTACCTATTCAGACATTCACAGCAGAATTTTCAAAGCATCCTACCACTCCAGCTCCAGCCTATGGAGCCAGCATGGGATGAGCCGAGGCTCAGTGGCTACAGGAAAAGAGGAGCAAAGCCTGGGAACCTGCTATAAAAAGTGGTCTACTCCCAAGCCACTGGCAGCCCTGCCTGGCCACTCCACTGGGACTGACACGGGACAGCAATGTCCCAGCCACTCACCACCCTGAAAGGCTCTTTCCCTCTGTGACAGACCCCTCATGCAAAGCCATTCAGCTCTGCAGGCTGGGCACAGCCTGGAAACTGGGCACAAGCTGGAAAACGGGAAATAATTTCATGCATAAATGTCTGCCTGTGACCTTGGATCCACAGGAGCATGCAAGGAGCCAGGGATGGCTGTGACCCTCTCAGCCCCACAATATCCTTATGGCTACAAGGTGAAAACATCACCCATGGTTCCTGAACACAAATTCTCTTGATGCCACGCTTGACCGAGTCCTGTTGTTATGAATGCACCGTGCCTGTCAATCTGCTCCACTCTTCATTAATAACTTCCCAATGGCTCCAGATGCAGGTAATGCCAAAACACCCAGCGAGCTGCCCGGCTGTGTGGGTGCTGCCCTGGCACAAGGGACATGCCAGGCAGGACACAGATAGAGATGCCATGAGGCCAGTGGATGATGGATGCCAAAGGGCGCTGCCATCGGAGGAGCTGTGCTCCCTCCCATGAACCTGAGGCCAAATCAGAGCCACAGCCACGTGCTGGGAGAAACTTTCCAGGAATAAAGACGATGAAGTGGCTGGAGAGATGGGAGTGAATTGTCCTTGCTGGAGTTTCCTGAGAGAGATCCATGTGGAGGGTGAAGTTCCTCAAGCCCCGGCCTTCCTAGGCATGGCCGGTGACTGGGCATCTCCATAGGGAAGAGCTGCAGTCTGGGCACGGCCGGTGACCGGGTATTTCCGTAGGGAAGCAGTACAGCCCTAGGCACAGCCAGTGACCGGGCATCTCCGTAGGGATGCGGTCAGCCCTGGTTGGCACCCACGCCAGTTGAAGCCCTGGCGAGGCCCTCCCGTAGGGAAACACCCACTCCATGGTGTGAGGCCACCATGCTCCCACCAAGCACCCACTCTGGGTGCAGAAGACCCTTCCCCATGGTGTGAAGTCTTTCCCTGAGCTGGGCAGACAGGCAGAGCATCCTGCAGGGGGTTGTGACACACGGGACACCGTGGAAGGTGGGACACTGTGGAGGAGGACTGTGGACCAGGACTCCCTCGGGGAAGGGGGGGACAGGAAGGGCACCCTGGAGGGGAGGGTGACACACAGGACACCCTGGGGGTGGGTGACAGCCAGGACACCCTGGAGGGGGCGGGGGGGGGGGGGGGTGACACGCAGAGCACCCTAGGGGGGCACACACAAGACGCACGGCACCCTGAGGGGGGGGTGACGGGCACCCCCCTGCCCCTGCCCGCCCCCCGCGCAAGGGGACCCCCCCAGCAGCCCGGGGGCGGGGCGGGGCCGCTGCCCCCTGCCCGCGCCGCTGTCCCCGTCCCCGTCCCTCCCCGCCCCTCCCCGCCGCCACCCGGGTCCCTGCGGGGGGGGGAGGGGACGCGCGCGGCAAAATGGCGGCGCGGGGGGGGGTTGGGGGGGGGGGGGGAGCGGGTGTCGGGGTGGGGCGCAGCTCGGTGCTTACCTGGGGCCGCGGTGCGGGGCGTGGGGACCGGCCCCACCCCCCCCCGCAACTCCGCAACCCCCCCCCCACCCGGTGCGGAGCCGCCGTGCGGGGCCCGGGGCGCTCCCGCCGCTGCCGCCCCGCCCGCTCCGCCGCGGCTCATGCGCGCTCCCGCCCCGCCGGCCCGGCCCGCAGCGAGGGCACCGAGCGGGATGGGGCCGGGGGAGCGGCAGCGGCACGGCTGGGCCCGCCGCACCGCGTGCTGCCTGCCACCCCCACCCCCGGCTGTCCCGTCCGCGGTCCTGCCCTCCAGGGTGTCCTGTCCGCGATCCTGCCCTCCAGGGTGTCCTGTCCGCGATCCTGCCCTCCAGGGTGTCCTGTCCGCAATCCTCCCCTCCAGGGTGTCCTGTCCGCGATCCTGCCCTCCAGGGTGTCCTGTCCGCGATCCTGCCCTCCAGGGTGTCCTGTCCGCAATCCTCCCCTCCAGGGTGTCCTGTCCGCGATCCTGCCCTCCAGGGTGTCCTGTCCGCAATCCTCCCCTCCAGGGTGTCCTGTCCGCGATCCTGCCCTCCAGGGTGTCCTGTCCGCGATCCTGCCCTCCAGGGTGTCCTGTCCGCAATCCTCCCCTCCAGGGTGTCCTGTCCGCGATCCTGCCCTCCAGGGTGTCCTGTCCGTTATCCTGCCCTCCAGGGTGTCCTGTCCGCAATCCTCCCCTCCAGGGTGTCCTGTCCGTTATCCTCCCCTCCAGGGTGTCCTGTCCGCGATCCTGCCCTCCAGGGTGTCCTGTCCGCGATCCTGCCCTCCAGGGTGTCCCGTCCGTTATCCTGCCCTCCAGGGTGTCCAGTCCGTTATCCTGCCCTCCAGGGTGTCCCGTCCGTTATCCTGCCCTCCAGGGTGTCCTGTCCGCGATCCTGCCCTCCAGGGTGTCCCGTCCGTTATCCTGCCCTCCAGGGTGTCCCGTCCGTTATCCTGCCCTCCAGGGTGTCCTGTCCGCGATCCTGCCCTCCAGGGTGTCCCGTCCGTTATCCTCCCCTCCAGGGTGTCCTGTCCGTTATCCTGCCCTCCAGGGTGTCCTGTCCGCGATCCTGCCCTCCAGGGTGTCCTGTCCGTTATCCTCCCCTCCAGGGTGTCCTGTCCGTTATCCTGCCCTCCAGGGTCTCCTGTCCGTTATCCTGCCCTCCAGGGTGTCCTGTCCGTTATCCTGCCCTCCAGAGTGTCCCATCCGCGATCCTGCCCTCCAGGGTGTCCTGTCCGCAATCCTCCCCTCCAGGGTGTCCCATCCGTTATCCTCCCCTCCAGGGTGTCCTGTCCGTTATCCTCCCCTCCAGGGTGTCCCATCCGTTATCCTGCCCTCCAGGGTGTCCCATCCGTTATCCTCCCCTCCAGGGTGTCCCATCCGTTATCCTGCCCTCCAGGGTGTCCCATCCGTTATCCTCCCCTCCAGGGTGTCCCATCCGTTATCCTGCCCTCCAGGGTGTCCCATCCGTTATCCTCCCCTCCAGGGTGTCCTGTCCGTTATCCTGCCCTCCAGGGTGTCCTGTCCGCAATCCTCCCCTCCAGGGTGCCGGCAGGACACCCTGCTCCTCGTGCTCCGCTCCGAGGTGTTCTGCCTGTCATTCTGCCCTCCGAGGTATCCTGCCCATTGCCGTGCCCTCCAGTGTGTCCTGCCTGCTATCCCACCTTCCAGGGTGCAGGCAGGGTGTTCTGCCTGTTGTCCTGCTCTCTAGGGTGTCCACTTGTCATCGCCCCTTCCAGGGTGTCCTGCCCATCACCTTCTCCTCCAGGGTTCAGGCACTCCTGCCTCTCATCCTGCCCTCCAAGGTGTCCTGTGTGGCATCCTGGCCTCTAGGATGTCCTGTCTGCTCTCCTGCCCGTTATCCTGCCTTCCAGGGTGGCCTGACTGATGTCCTCTGCTCCAAGGTGAATGACCTGTTATCTTGCCTTCTAGGGTGTCCTCTCGGCCATCCTCCCCTCTCAGTTGTCCTGCCTATTACTCTGCCCTCCCGAGTGCAGGCAGGACATCCTGCCTGTCATCCTCCCCTCCAGAATACCCTGTCTGTTTCCCTGCCCTTGTTGTTGCACCCTCCAGCTCCTGCCTGTCCATCCCCCGGCTCCAGCCTCTGGGGTGCAGGCAGCTGGGAGGAGGTTCTGGGTCTCCTTGTGAAGCCATCCCAGCTCCTGAGGACATGACTGGATGCGAGACCAGTGCAGTACCCATGGAATGGTCATTTTCCCAGCTCCCAACCTTGAGGTGTCGCCTCCACAGAGCCAGCAGCTCTCAGGAAGTTGCCACAGGGCAGAGCCAGGCTTGATCGCTAGTGCGGGCATCCAGCATTGCCATCCAAGTGGCTGCAGCTGCCTAGAAATGAGGGAAAACCAGTCAAAATTTGCCATGTAAGAGCAAAACCCAGAGCGATCATCACTGTTGGGGCTGCCCTGCAGCACCATCTCCGACGTGTGGCTCACATGGTGCCTCTGAGAATTGGGAGGCCCCATGGTGCAGCCACACAAAGTTGAAGTGAATAAAACCCAAACCAAGTTGGGAGTTTCCCCATGGTTCTCCCTCTTTGTCTCCATTGTGGGGGGGAAAGAGCTTAATTAATGTCTGTGGAGAGCAGGGAAAGCTTTGTGTAATTGCTAGGTATTATTATCAGCAGAGCGGAAGGTGATCAGCGGGGTGGGAGGAATGGGCACAGCCCACCTTCTTTGTATAAAATGAGGCATATCCAGGCGGCTTCTCCTCCCAGCCAAGGAGCTGCCTGCCAGGAGGGCTGCGAACCTGCAGTGGGCAGGAAGGCAGCTGCCTGGTAAGGCTGTCAGGCAGCTTCACATGCCAGTTGCGACCAGGCAGCATCTTCAGCACCTTCAAAACCTGAAGATGGTGCCCAGTTGCCTTCACCGATCCCCGCAGCATCATAGAATTGTGAAGGTTGGAAATGATCTCCAAGGTCATCCAGTCCAACTGTTAGATGGACCCCATCATTCCCACTAAAACATGTCCTGAAGTGCCACATCTACATGGTTTTTGAACCCCTCCAGGAATGGTGACTCCTCCACTGCCCTGAGCAGCCTCTTCTAGTGCTTCACCATGCTGTCAGTAAAGAAATTTTTTCTAATATTCAATCTGAACCTTGCCTGCCTCAACTTGAGGCTGTTTCCTCTTGTCGTATCACTTGTTACTTGGAAGAAGAGTCCAGTTCCCACCTCACCACCAGCTCCATTCCGTTAGCCATGCCGGGCATGTGTGTAAGCATGCACGTGCATTTGCAGAAGGGTTCATTTTCTACAGCTGCAAAACACAGTTTTTCATCTCAAGGACTGCGGTGAGAGGGAGATGTTGGGAAGGCCAGTCAGCCCGGGAGGGGGGTGTCATGAAGAGGCTTGGAGCGTGGCTGGCCGTGGGCTGGTTGAGGTACAGAAACTCAAGAATAATGCAATATAAAGGCAACCACAATTGCTATTTTCAGGCCCTGCTGAGCTGAGGGGAAGGGGCCAAGGATTGGACTTGAAAAGAACAACAAATGTAGAACAGATGCCGAGGAGCGCTTTGTTTTATGCACAGGGTTGTACCGGTGTGGAGGAGTTGTGCTGGGAAGGGCAGAAGGAGAAGGAAAAGCAGTGGGTACAGTGGTGCTGCCTTCCCACACATACTTGTGGGAAACTGTGGCATCTCCTCTTGCATCGTGGCTTCGTCACAGAAGCGGGCCATGGATGAGAGCTCGTTCTCTCTGACCAGATTGATGGTATGGTGGGGATGAGGCCACATGTGCCGAATGGTGATTCCTCAGTGCTCTGGCCTCTGGGTCACCATTCCTGATATGCAGGACAGGAGAAGGCAGAGGAGGAGCAGCCCAGCACACACTCTGGCCATAAATGCCTGAAAATGTGTTTGGCAGCAGCAATTGAGCAGTCCAAGCCATTGAATGTGTAAATCAAATTGATAGGGACCCTAGGAAGAGGGGAAGGGGTGAAAAGCAATTATATAGCCAAGAACAGATAAATCCTGGTGTGCAGACCCTTTTACCAGGCTCCCCATGGAGGGGGTTATGCTTTATGCAGCTGCTCCTTTGCATTGGCTCTGCCCGGTTCCAGCATCAGGCCGAGCAGAGGGCAGGGGGTGCAGGAGGGGGCTGCAGGCAGGGGAGGAGGCTCTGCCTTCTCCAGATGACAGGGAAAATTCAGGTATATTCCAGGCAGCCTTTGCCAGAGCTGGCAACCCCAGCCTCATCTCCCTGCAATGAGCAAGGGCAAAATGGGACATTCAGTAGGACAAGCAAATGCTCAGCGAGGACAAGACAAGTGTCAACAAGGGGCCAGATCCCTGTGGTTCCAGTGCCCTCAGGGAGGCACAGCCTGGGCTCCACATCCCCTTGGGAGCCCTGGTCCTTTTGGAGCATCAGCTGCTGCCATCAGAACAGTCTCCAGGCAGGCCATGTGCACAGTGAGGTGCTGCCATCCTATGTGCGCTCCTGACATCGCTTCCCTGGCCTCTCGTGCTGCTGCGGAGCACAAGGGTTCCCTGGAGCTGCCTTGGCTCTCCCAAAGCTGCCCCTGTGTCCACCAGGATGCAGTGACACCCACCCATGACCCAGTGTTGATCTTGGGTACCCCCCAGCAAGGGTCGACTCTGGCTTGTAAAGACATCTGGGCAAGAGTTAAAAACACCAGAAACGATCAAAAAAAATCTTCTAACAGGAGAGGCAGGAGATAATCTGATTTTCTGGCTGCAGGTTCTCCCTCAAAGAGATGTTGGGATCATTTTGGACTGTGGGTTGTTCATCCCTGAATCCAGCGCCGTGCCCCTTGTGCAGATCAGGGCCAGCTGATTGGGCACTTAATGATGAGTGACTTTAAAACACCTATTAACCCGCCCGGCTGCAGCAGCGCCTTTCCAGTCGATAACAATGTGAGAATAAAATGGATCCTGGGTTTGCAGAGCCTCTTCCACACCCTGCTGGCTCTAGAGACATCTCAAAACCTCCTGCTAAGTGCTGTGTGCATGGGGCTGTGTGGGGCCAGCATCAGCTGGGAGAATCATGGGATGCTCAGTGGATGGGACTGGAAGGAACAGTGAGGGACTGGAAGCCCAGGTCTGCTGAGCCTTGTGCATCAGGTGCAGGGACTGGTAAGGGAAAGGGCATGATTGCAATGCTCGGTTCCAGGGTGAGGGACCTAGCACTTCCATGTCTCCCAGGACTTTATCCTGGGACAAGGGATCGCAGCCAGCTTTGGAGGATGCAAACCTGCTCAGCTCCATCGCCATTATCTTTAGAATTCAGAGGGGAGAAATACCTTTAACCACCTCTGTGCTCCTGCATCCGCAGGACGGGCTGTGTGGCTTGGTGGCTGGAGCGGAGTGATCCCGGAACAAAGAGGGAATCTCTGCTGGGTTGTGCAGCAGCCCCAGCCCTCCTCCCTGGGCCTCTGATTGGAAACCAGAGCCTGCGACGATCCGTGCGAGCTGTGAATTATGCTGATGGGTTCTTTTATTTTTTTTTTTCCCCCTGTTCTTTAACACACTCAGCAAATATAAGCAAAAAGAGGAGGGAGGGAAAAGAGTGAGAGAAAATCCTAACAGATTTAATTTTAGATACGGCGAGAAAGCAAAATGGCTGCAATGCAAGAAGGGAAGGTTATTGGAGGAAGTGCTCCTGCTTGCAGAGAGAAACAGAGCTCTCAGCAGCCCTGAGGCTGTCATTTATTATTTACAGGGCTGTATCAGTGTGTGGGGCACCTCTCACAGTGATCCAGACCTGAGCCTGGGGGGAGGTTGGGTCCCTGGGGCACCCACAGCCCCACAGAGGGCAGCAGGGACTGAGGCCCCACCTGGAGTCCTGTGTCCAGTTCTGGAATCCCCATTATAAGGATATGGAACTGTTGGAATGAGCCCAGGGGAGGCCACAGAGGTGATCCAAGGGCTGGAGCACCTCCCATCCGAGGACAGGCTGAGAGAGTTGGGATTGTTCGGCCTGGAGAAGAGCAGGCTCTGGGGAAACCTAAGAGCAGCCTCCCAGTACTGAAAGGGGCTTCAGGAAAGCTGGAGAGGGGCTTTTTACAAGGGCATGGAGTGATAGGATGAGGAGGAATGGATTAAACTGGAAGCGGGAAGATTAAGTTTAGACATTAGGAAGAAATTCTTCATGCTGAGGGTGGTGAGACACTGGCACAGGTTTCTCAGGAAAGTTGTGGATGCCCCATCATGAAGGTGTTCAAGGCCAGGTTGGATGGGGCTTTGAGCTCCCTGATCCAGTGGGAGGTGTCTCTGCCCATGGCAGCGGGGCTGGAACTGGATGGGCTTTGAGGTCCCTTCCAACCCAAACCATTCTGTGATTCTGTGACAGGACTTGGGGACCACAGGCTGGTGATGAAGCTGTGTGGCTGCAGAACACCCCACTCCTCTCTGGTTTTAAAAAATGCAACTTCTGATTGGAAGTAAAGCAACTCATTGGGGAGGGAGGTTGAAGGTTTTTACTGGAGCTCCCCACTACCAGCCTCCATAAATCTGAGCCTGAAAATGTTGTGTCAAAACCAAGCCTGAAACTGTCCCTTCCAAAATGCTCGGGTGAAAGGCTGTGAATATTTCAACATGTTTCTGCAGGGCTTGTGGTTACAGCAAACCTGTTTGTACATCCGCGTTCAGCAACAGTGCTGGTGGACCCGAATGATTTTGGGACAAATTATTTATCTCCCACTGCCTGCCCTAGGTTGGGCTTCCAGTTGTCACTGCTGCCTCATAGGATCATCACTTGGGAGTTCCCAGTCTGCAAATGCCATCTCCCCCTTCCTCCCGCCCTGCCAGACCTATTGAGACCGGCAGCCAGGGACCTGCTCCGACCCTCCCTGGGTGCTGCCACTTTCTGGCATTGCTGCAAACCTGGCCCTGCTCTGGAAAACGCAGCACCTTGGCAGCTGTACCTGCACCCACCCCTCTCCATCCTTCCCAGCCCTGCATCGTGTCTGCTGGCCCTGGGAGCATTTCTGGCTCTGGAGAGGCAGGGCACTCAGCGAGCATCCAGGAACGGAGAATAAGGATCTAAAAGTAAAGGAACCAATACAGGAAAAAATGAAATGAACCAGTTATCCTTGCTCTGATACTTTCTAATTAAGAGAACTGTCACCCTTATGAAGAGACCATTAATTCATTGTCATAAGTCACCACCAGAGTGCAAGTACCAAAAACGTGCCTGGGCTATCGGGAGCGGAGCAGCGTTCCCTTCTCCCCAGGCCGCAGACTCCAGGGCTCTGCAAGAGCCATGCTTTGAGGCCACGGGGCTGCTCACAGCTTTCCACAAGCAAAGCCCTGCTCCCTGCACTGCAGCTGGTGCTTTAGGAAGCTGCAAGCTCTGCTGCGGTGCTCAGCTGGTCCCAGGCAGGATGAGCCCATCCATCTCCTCATGCATCCCCATGCACTGTGCCCTGTGCCATCCAAATGAGTTTGTGGTGCAAACCACGCGGTGATTTCTCAATAGCGATCAGCTCTCAGCCACTCTGGGGAACCAAAGCTCCAAACAATTGCCAAAATATCCCCAGCCCTGTGTTTAAGGCCAGTGTTGCCCCCATCATCACTTCCTGCTAACAGCCAGCTCTGTCTGGCAGCCTCTCATTATGCATTCTGCATGGAGGGCCCTGTATCAGCTTAATTAACAAGGTAAGAAAGACGGGACCTTTGAGGAAATCTTAATTATATTATCCATCTCACCCTGAGTGGCACCTGATCCATTCCCAACACTGCTCTCAAGTTCATTAGTAATGAATCAAGATTGATTAGTCCTGGTTGTGCAGTGAGGACATGCTGGGGCAGAAGGCTTCTGCCGAGATTGCCACGAGACTCTGTGTATCCCCAAGCTCTGTCTTGTCCTCCGGCACCAGACACCCAGGATGGGGGCCAAGGCTGTGGGCCAAGGCAGCTGCAGGTTTGCCCATGCTGGGATGAGGCTGATGGAGCATCCCAGGCTGTGCCCCTGCCATGCACTGATGTCTCTCCAAGCTCATGCCTCCCTGAGGTGCTGTGATTTACACCAGCACCCATGCAGCCATGCCAAACTGCTGTGCCCACCTCCCCCATGTCCTGTTCCCCTTCCTCAGGGCTTGTGTGGTCCCAACATATGACACCTGCCACCACTGACTGGGATTCCACCTTTTTTGTTGCCTGCCATCCTGCTGTGACACATTCAGTTGGCTGCAAGTCTCCAGAGCAAGAAACTTCATAGGGAGCTCTGAGAGCATCAGAAAGGCGGTGATTCGAGGTGGTTTGTTATCCCCCTGGACACCTGATGGGAGGACAGACACCTAATTAGATCAGGTTTGCAGTCTACTGGGAACTGGTGTTCAGCTTCAAACTGGCCTCCATTCAGCAGAACCAGTGGCAGGTGCTGCCATCCTTCTCTGCTCAGCGAGCCATGTCCTCAAGCCCAGGGCAGCCAGGGAAATCACAGGCTGTGCTCATAACCAGGCAGGAATTTCAATGCTGGGGGAACAGCGATTGTTTCCTGAATCAGAGATGCAATCAGCAGCGTTTCAGAGCTAGAGGTGTCTGTATCATCAAGCTGGGCTCAGTAATTACTTGGAGAAATTAGGCATGCATTTTCTACGTGCAACTATTGGCTTTTCTTTTTCCTGCTTGAAAATTTTGCTAGAATCTGCAAACCACCTCTCCCACTGGAAAGCATTGCTAGATTTTTCCTTTATTAGACAAGAAGATGCTGAACATTAGTGCAAGGTCCTGCACCTGGGTTGGGGCAATCCCAAGCACAAATCAAGGCTGGGCAGAGAATGGTTTGAGAGAAGCCCTGAGGAGAAGGATTTGGGGTCGGGGGGGGAGAAGCTCAACATGAGCCACCAACATGCACCCACAGTCCAGAAATTAACTGTGTCCCAGGCTGCATCCTATGCAGTGGGACCAGCAAGGTGAGGGAGGGGATTCTGCCTCTCTACTCTGGTGAGAACTCACCTGGAGCCCTGCATCCATTCTGGAATCCTGAGCACAGGAAGGACATGGATTTGTTGGAGCAAGTCGAAAGGAGGCCACAGAGATGATCTGAGGGTTGGAGAACCTCCCATACAAGGACAGGCTGAGAGAGTTGGGGCTGAGCCTAGAAAAGAGAAGGCTGCAGGGAGACCTTAAAGCGTCTCCCAGTACTGAAAGGGGCTCCAGGAAATCTGGGGAGGGGCTCTTGTTCAGGGAGGGCAGGGGTAGGATGAGATACAATGGTTTTCAACTGAAAGAGAGGAGATTAAGATGAGATCCTAGGAGGAAATTCTTTACTGTGAGGGTGGGGAGGCCCTGGCACAGGTTGCCCAGAGAAGTTATGGCTGCCACATCCCTGGAGGTGTTCAAGGCCAGGTTAGATGGGGCTTTGAGCCCCCTGATCCAGTGGGAGGTGTCCCTGCCCATGGCAGGGACTTGGAACTGGATGGGCTTTGAGGTTCCTTCCGAACATTCCATCATTATTTCTTAAGTCAGCAGTGCGTTGTCCTGCTTATTGCAAAAAAAATTGCCACGATCAGAGAAAGTTGATCAGAGAGGACAAAGCTGTGTGCTCGCCGATACCTGCCATTGCCAGGCTCTTCGCAGTGTTGCTGCCTGCCTTCTCCTGTCCACTGCATGGGATTTACTTAAGCTTGCTGGTGTTTTCAGTTTCGTTTAATTGTTGTCTCTTTTTAATATTGCATGAATCTGCACCCGATTCATCTGCATTTCATTGTCTGGTGCTGTTTGTTTTGGGGCAGTGCCTGAAACCCCACTGGTAGATAAGCGCTAGACTAATATAAGGTGTTTTCCTTGCTCGGCAAAAGCTGAGGAGTGACCAGGCTGTCCCTTGGTCTGGAGAGGAGCCCCAGCACCCATCTCCCTCCAGCACTCAGGGGTTCCAATGCGGCATCTGCCAGCCCTGGTGCTCACACAGGAGCCCATGGGGAGGACGGTGATTCCTCGATGCTACCATGCAGAGATTTTGCTGCATGCCTGGAGCCACCAAAGGCAAACACATACTCAGCGCTACTCCAGATGCCCTGGGAAGAGTCTGGTGCTGAGTGACCCTTGGATGGTGGCACCAGATGCTGGTCCAGAGCTGGAGCAGTGGTTCAGTGTCTGGCTGGAAGGATGTTCCACTCTCACCATCACCATCTTAGCCAGGCTGAAGGCACAGCTAGCACATCCTCTGCTAGGGCAGGGGGCTGCGGGGTAGGACAGCATCCTCCTACCTGCCCCGTGAACATCGTTTTCCCTAGCTTCTCCAGGTGTCCAGAGCTGTCCTGCCAGGTCTGGGCAAGCCCACGTTGGTCTTACAGGGACACCCTGAGAGAGCCATGCTTTGGGGTGTAGCTGAGTGCACTGATAGGGTTTCTGCTTTCTTCTGTGCCTCCTTTCTTCATTTCAGGTTAAGGAGCTGGAGGGAGCCAGAGCACAGCCCAGCACAGGTGGACATGGCGCACGGGGTTGTCCCATGGCCACACAAGCCCTCAGGAGCACAGCAAGAAGCAGCCAGGCTTTGGGGCAGGACCTAGTTGGGGAACTGTGCTTTTGCAAGTGGATCAGAGACAACCTCAGCACCCCAACTCTATTTTGAGGAAAACCACCACCAACTCGCTGCATGAGCCAGAGCTGGAGCCTGGAGAAAACATTTCTCCTCTGCGCAGCTCAGAAGCTCTGGAGAAAAGCTCAGCATCTCCCTCTAACGATGTGCCTCACCCAAGCCAGACACCCAGCAGCCACTGCCTGTTCTCCCTGGGCAGCCCACAGCTTTGTGTGCCCCTGCTCAGCTCCTGCAGCTCCCCTGGCACCCACCACCCCGGCAGAAACCAAACACACGGTGGGAGAATCATCCCAGCTCTTGGCCACAGGTTGCGGTGCTTGGGCTTGCTTTAGGCCTGAGATACCCAGGGCTGAAGGCTCATTGACACCTTGAAGCATTCTGCAGGACATTTTTTCTTGGCGATTTCAGGGGTTAAAAAAAAAAACTTTGGGAGCAATCACAATTTTTGCTAGCTGTTCTTGGGTGAAAATGACTCATTTTCAGCTCCTCTTTGATCCCACCCCTATGGAAATCTTCCATCTCCTTCACTGGGGAGCAGGGTGACTGTGTGATGGGACAGGGATGACACCAGGCGGTGGCTGCTGTCCCATGCCAGGCCCAGCTGCCTTAACCTTGCCCACAGCCCCTTGCTCTCCCATCCTGCTTAGCACAGCTCATTAGCAGGGATGATGCCACTCACAGACAAGCTTTGGAGACCTTTCCTTTGCTATGAGCTGTCATTACCTGTGCTGAAGTGGTAACAATGTCCTCAAAACCCCCTCTCCAGCTGCCCAATGGCAAAGATTAGTAGCTTCTTAAATCTCATTCCTGCAGTGGTTCTGTGGAACTTGAGGGGATTCAAATACTGGCAAACCCTCAGGCTGAGGCTCGTTCCTGCAGGGTTGTCTGGCAGGATCCTTATCCTCCATGGAAGTGCTGGTCCTAAGGGATTTAAGGCTGTAGGCATCTCCTGAGCATTCCCAGGAAGGGCTGGAGGGATCAAACCCTCAGTGCAGGTTCAGGCATGGAAAGAGTCAGAAAAGCAGCAAGTTAAAATAACAGTCTCTTGTTTTATTACTGGCAGAGGAGCAGGCGGGTGGTGGGTGGGTACCCAGCTGGGGGGGCCACCGTGACCTGCCCCTGCACTCCTGCCAGCTCTGATGTCCCAAGGGCTTTGGGATGCTGATATTTTGTCGTGTCCTCCCCCCCCGCTCCAGTGCTGCCCTCATCACCGGAGTGGAGCACGTAGGGAGGTGACTGCATCCACCCTGACCCCAAATCCTTGGTTTGATTCATCATTGTTCCTTACCTGCCCGCATGAGAGGTTTATGGCTCTGGACAGGTGGGTTTGCGTGGTCATAGGGGTGTAACAGTAAACATTGCTTCACCTTAACGATGAGCTGGGACATTAGGATGGTGCCTGGGTTCAGTGGCACCATCACCAGCCCCTGGGTAGGAGGTTGGGGTGAGCATCTGCAAATGCCTAGAGAAGCAGAGCTCTGCAAAGAGCTGGTGGGAGTGCAGAGGGTGCGGGAAGATGCATGACTGGGCAGCGGGGCCAGGGGGGACCTGGCACCCAGGTATCCCCAGCCTCACCCCGGGTAGCACCCAGCACCACCCAGCAGCATCCCCAGCCCCTGCATCGGCTGCCCTGTCTGCCGGCAAACGAGGGCAGATGAAGGACGAGTTCCTGGCACAGCTTCCTCCAGACCACAGCACCCTTCTGGCACATCCACACTGCCTTTGCTCCCAGATTTTCCAGCTCTGATGACTCAGCTCCCTTTTTAGCTCACCACGTGGAGCTGGGTGCTGGTGGCTTGGCCCCGCTTTAGTTTCAGTCGGGTCATCTTGTTTGCTGCTGATAACGTTACCTCCTAGGATGCTGGAAGACAGCCCAGTTCAAAGAGACAACTAAAGCTCCCTTAAAAAGCTCCAAGGGTGCTGGGATGTCGCCCATGTGCATAAGGCTCTGAGCTGTCTTGGGAATAACCACACTCGACTTGTGCACAATGCTGAGCCCTGCCTGTCGTGGTCTCCTTTTTTCCATCTCTTTCCCTGTGAAGCATCAGGCTCAGGTGGGCAAAGGTTTGTCTGTCCTGGAGTCTGTTTTGCTAATTTTCCTCCAGCGTAGAACCATGTCTGCTGGAGGAAACCTCCCATCTCTGCACCAAAACGTGTTCGTAAAAAAGAAAGAGAAAGAGAAAGAGGAGGAAGGAGAGAAGCCCCAGTGTGGCTGGGAAACTGTCTCTTCGTATTCCAAGCGTGCGGTTCAGGTCTCATATCGGCGGTGCACAGCCCATCCCAGAGGTGCTCGGTTCACAGTGTTGGTACAATCTGCCAAACAGATGGATCAGCTAGGAGACATTTCCAAAAGAAGCTGGAACAAGGCGGGAGAGGAAGGAGTAAACAGCCTGCAGGGTGGCACATTGCAGCTCACACACTGCCAGCCCTGGAGAATCCTGTCCCTTCTATGCAAAATGTCACTAATGGATTTTGTGCTGTGCACCACAACCCATCCCTGTGCGTCACAACCTGTGCACCAAACCCCATCCCTGTGCACCCCAACCTGTGCACCACAGTCTACATACCACAACCCATCACTGTGCATCTAAACTGATCCCTGCTCATCAAAACCCAACCCTGTGCACCAAAACTCATCCCTGTGCACAACTTGTGTAACCGGAAAAAACCACCCATCCCTCTGCGCCCCGACCTGTACTCCACACCCCATCCCAGCCATGGCACGGGTTGCATTTGTGCCAGCGATGTGCAGGTGGGTGCCTCTGGATTTGAGAACCCCCCCAGCCGCTGCTCTCCTTGTCCAGGTGGTTGCAGGAGGGGCACAACCTTCTTGGGGTTCGGTTTCGCAGCCTCTCTCCCCACTCGGCCTCCCACCAGCCCTACCTTGGCTGAGCAGCTGCAGGTTTCGGACCTCCTCGCGCACCTGGAGCTGCAGGACCTGCTGCAGGACCTCCTGCCGCTGCGCCTCGTGAGCGATGCCCATGCGCTGCAGCTTCTCCCCGTTCAGCCGCAGCAGCGCCCGACCTGCAAACACAGCCTTGCTCAGCGCCCGGCTGGTGGCACTGCATGATGGGGACACTGTAAAACTGCAACTCAAATGGGAGCCTGTCTTCACGTGAGGATAAAGAAGGGGGAAAGGGAAGAAACCCTAAAATGCTCTTTCACCACCTGGACTCACAGAAGCCTTGCAAGTGCTTTTGGAGAGCAGCTTGAGGTCCCCAGCCTTAGGCCAGGTACTGAATCTAGCAATCATGTAACCCATCCCTGCAGGCAAGAGCTTTCCATTTCTCCACTCCACCTTCTGCATCAGGAGATGTGTTATCCCCCCCGTGCAAGCTGGCTCTCTGGGGGAGAATGGGGTTACCCATCAAAACACATTAGCATTGCCACCACTGTCCCCGGTGAGCCACTCTCCTCCAGTCCAGGGGCTATGAGGCAAGGGATTCAAAACCAGCTTTTGTCCTTGTTTCCAAGTGTACATTTGCTAATGCTGCCTTTGTTGCCCATGCAAGGGCTGGCTGAGCTCTTACATTAGGACTTTGCATCCCTTGCGGGCACCTCCAGCTGCTTTCTCCTGGCTCTGGCAGAGCTCTGCCTGGCCATGCACGCATTGCGGTCACACAGGGACGATGTTCGTACACAGGGGTCAGAGCCAGTGTGTGCAGGGGCCAGAGAGGGGAGAGCAGGTCCTAGAGGTTATTCTCCTCCAACGACTTGGCTGGGAGTTGGTTTCAAACCTGGATGAAGATATTTGCAACTTGGACTCCAGATTGGCAGACATATTTCCTCATCTGCAAAAATTTTCAGTATTTAAAAACCTATGAAAATATTCTTATTCTTATTCGTGTCCTGCACTTGGGTCACAACAACCCCATGCAATGCTCCAGGCTTGGGGAAGAGTGGCTGGAAAGCTGCCTGGAGGAAAAGGACCTGAGGGTGTTGCTCGACAGTGGCTGGACATGAGCCAACTGTGGCCCAGGTGGCCAAGAAGGCCACCAGCATCCTGGCTTGGATCAGCCATGGTGTGGCCAGCAGGAGGAGCGAAGGGATTGTCCCCCTGCACTCAGTGCTGGTGAGGCAACGCCTCAAATCCTGGGTTCAGTTCTGGGCCCCTCACTCCAAGAAGGACCTTGAAGTGCTGGAGCATGTCCAGAGAAGGGGAACAGAGTTGGGTAAGGGTCTGGAGCTCAGGTGTTCTGAGAACAGCTGAGGGACTTGGGGCTGTTTAGCCTGAAGAAGAGGAGGCTGAGGGGAGACCTCATCACTCTCTGCAGCTCCCGAAAAGGAGGTTGTGGTGAGGTGGGTGCTGGGCTCTTCTCCCAAGTGAGCAAGTCATAGAGCAAGAGGAAATGGCCTCAAGTTACACCACAGGAGGCTGAGATTGGATATTAGGAAAAATTTCTTTACTGACAGAGTCGTGAAGCATTGTCAGAGGCTGCCCAGGGCAATGGTGGAGTCTCCATCCCTGGAGAGGTTCAAAAACTGTGTAGATGTGGCACCTGGGGACACAGTTTAAGCAGGCACAGTGGGGCTGGGCTGACAGTTGGACTGGATGAGCTTAGAGGTTTTTTCCAACCTCAATAATTCTATGATTCTATGATATTAATCTAGGCAAGTAGAAGACTCTTCCCCATCTTATAAACAACAATCTCCCCTGGACAATTCATGCTTATTTTAAAGAAGCTCCAGCCTGCCCTGGAGCTCACGCTGGTGGCAGATCCCTCCTGCCCAGCCTCGGTGGGTGTCCTCATGCCTGGTGCTGTGGGGTGCCTCTCACCCTGGCTGCATCTCTGTGGGAAGTGGGAACAGAAATGGGGGGTATGTCTGCCTTCCAAACTATGAACTTTCAAACAGCTTTTGCCCATCATGATGGCAATTAGTACTGAGAATTAAATGAGGGAGCCTGTCATACCTGTGATGGCGTGGTGGGAGAATGCCTCGACGTAGATGAGATAGTTATGTGGGCAGTGTTTCTTCAGCCATTTGCACACATCCTGCTGGGTCCAGAGCACCACTGGCTTGGCCAGGCTGCCCAGCGTGGGGCTGGTGTGGTATATGCCATAGTGGTCGCAGCCACGGCCCTGCGGGCAGCAGGAGGATAAGAGGTTAATGACATTTGGTCCAGTGAGGAGGGAAACACGTTGTCAGGATGTCAGCCCAAGGGAAGGGGGAAGATGCTGGCTGGAAGCACAGGACTGTGGTGGTGCTGCCAGAGTTTGGCTTTGAACCCTCTGAAGCCTCTGGGCTCACTCTGGAACAGCAGCTTCAGAGGAAACAGTGAGGGGTGGGAGAGAGAGGTGGGGGCCCTGCCCTGCACAGTCCCCTCACCCAGGAGCACTGGGTCTCCTGCTGCAGGCAGGGGCCCCAGGCCATCTCCCCTATGGTGTCTCCCAGCCCAGCTGAGTAACACACAGGCTTGGGAGACATCCTAGGGGTCCCCAGGGTCCACCCTGCTGGGCAGAGAAGGGCGCTTGCTGCCAGTTCTCAATGGGGATTGAGCCAGTGAGGTCCAAGGGGGAATTGGTACTGGTGCAGCGACTGAGGGATCTGGGATGGTTCAGCCTGGAGAAGAGGAGGCTGAGACCTTATCACTGTCTGCAACTCCCTGAAAGGAGGTTGTGGCAAGGTTGTTGGTATCTTCTCCCAAATAACAGGTGATAGGGCAAAAGGAAATGGCCTCAAGTTGCCACAGGGGAGGTTCAGGAAAAATTTAGTCACAGAAAAGGTTCTCAGGCACTGGCAGAGGCTGCCCAGAGAGGTGGTGGAGTTACCATCCCTGGAGCTGTTTAAAAGCCGGGTAGATTAAGTGCTTAGGGATCTGGTTTAGTAATTAACAGGTACAGTTGGACTTGATGTTCTGAAAGGTCTTTTCCAAACAAGCAATTCTATGATTCTATGATTGTATGATTTGGTTTTCCAACCAAACCCCAGCCTTTGGGGGACCCTGGCAGCTGCCACCCCTCTGGGCACATCCTGAGAGCTGCCTGCCCACAGGAGCATCCCCAGCCTCCTCGGGCTGCTCGGCTCCTTCACACTCGGCTGAGCGCGCCGGAGAGCAGAGCGTGTGGAGGGGAGGAGGAGGCGATTTGCTCTGCACTCACTAACGAGCAATGATGAGGAGCGGAGGGGCTGGGGGAAATAACAGCGAGCTTCCCATGAGCTTCCTGCAGCTATTTTCCAACTAACCCTGTGTGGCACAAGGGAAGAGGTGACAAACAACCTGCAGTTGCCCTTGGCGTGCTCACATCTGCAAGCGCTTCGCCCAGCAGACACAGCTGGGGACCCAGCTCAGCATCCCTAAATCCTGTGTTGCCAGCTTGGGGCATGTCGTCCTCTGCGGCTGCTGAAGCCCCCTGGGTGGGAAGGGGAGGTGTAATGAATCACAGGCTCGTTTTCCAGCTGGTTGAGCTGTGCTGTCTCTCTGATAAAACTCTCAGCCGTGAATATCGAGTGCCGGTGTTGAGGAGAGCAGGCGGGAGGGCTCGGAGGCTGCTGCATGGAGGCAGGAGGTTGCTGGGAGAAGCTGGGTGCTGGAAGCCCTCCCCTGGGAGTTGCAATCACCTCACAATCACAGCTTGGACATTTTTCCTTGCTTATAGCAAAATTAAAGCCTTTCACTTCCCCAAATCCCTATGGGAGGGATGTAGAGGCAGATGACGGAGAGCCATGATGGGAGCAGCTGGCACCTGCAGAGGAGCTGCTGTGTCCCTGTGCGGGCAGCACGGTCCCCATGATTTGCAGAGACAGGAGAAGGAAAGGGCCACCAAGGTGCCTGAAGGGGCGATGGGGACTCTGCCACCAGGACAGCAGACACCGCACCCCTGGGGTTGCTGCTCCTGTGAGCATCACAGTGTGAGGGTGGGACCTCACCCACCTCTGCGGAGACCTTGCTCCCCAAACCAGCCTGCAAAACCATTTCCACATGGGAGGCTGGAAGTTGGGCAGTTCCATTTCCCTTGTTTTCTTTCCAGCGTTCATTGGCTGGATGTGCCACCTCTGAACACCGCTGTTAAGAAAGGGTTAGGAAGCACCAGGAGCCACACGCTGGGAAGATGCTCCTTCCCATGGCTGTTTAGAGCCAGGGCAGCAGGCGAATGGGTGGAAACCATCAGCTCACAGCCTCCTTGCTGCAATGAAGTCCAGAATTTTTGGAGGACAATAGCCCAAACCTGGCTAAGAGACACACCAAAACCCTCAGGGATTGTAAGGAATTTGGTTCTGGAGGAGAGGTGACGCACTGAGGTCACTGCAGCACAGCCCCCAGCCTGATGATAATAGTAAATTATTATGGTTTTACATATTATTATAATTAAATGCCCAATAATCATGTAGGCTTTCAGCAAAATGGTATCTGAAGGTCTGATCTTGCAGAGAAAGCAGAGATGCTCCTGCGGGGAAGTGATAGCGGGACATGAGGAGCTGCGTTTCCCTGGGCAGCCCTGGGGCAGGGGATGCAGAGGAGCCCGGGGGGTACCTGTGAGCCCTCGGTGCCCGGCTGCCGCAGGAGCTTGACGGTCCTGCCACCGTCGGGCCGCTGGCTCCGGCCGTCGTGCCAGGTGAGGCTGCTGCCCGGGTTCCTCTGCAGGCGGTAGCTGAGGTTTTCGGCCGAGACCGTGTGCTCCAGGAGGCTGCGGCAGAAGCTGAAGTGAGCGGCGGTGGCTGCGGAGGGAAGGAGGGTGAGAGACAGCCACGAGAGCCTGTCCACCCCGTGCTCGGGCATCTAAAACTGCCTCTTCTACCCCACACGACCCGCCCAGCTCAGCTGTAACCCCTGCTGCCAAAACCTCCCCATTCCTGCCTTCCCTTCACATTGCCAGGGAGAAAACCCAGCATCCCACAAACGCGCCAGCTGGCGCGGGGAACCGGCAGGCGCCGACAAGATGTTTGCCCACACAGACCCCTCGTGAGCGACGCTTGTTTTGACACCCGCCAGCCGAGCAGACGTGGGGACCCACAGCTGATCTTCACCGCATGGTTGTAACCTCCTGCTCATCACCATCACTCTGCTGAGCGAGACATTGAGAGGAGGTAGAGGGGAAGAGGCACTTCCCATGGACCAGGCTGGCATTAAACTACCACCACTGAGGGACGGGGAGCAGATAAACCCCACCATGGGTGTCCTGATGGAGAAGGGGATGCAGGTTGGTCCCTTCCACCACAGACTTTGGCTGCTTGGGGGCAGTTGCTACCCTGCAGGCTCACAAATCTGTGCAACCAAGTGATGGCTGAACACGCACCAGCCCATCAATGATGACCACGAAGAGCCATTTACCCACAATGAGGGGTTTTGTTGCTCACCCTTTGTGTTTTAGGGTGTTTAGGGTATTTGGGTTAAAAGAAGGATGCAAAGCTCTCCTTTGAGAGGGGCTGAAGGGACCCAGCTGCTGTGGAAGGAGGAGAAATCGGTATTAGGGGCTCATGCGCTCATCTGCTCTGTATAAAAGCCATCCAGCTTGACAGCACTGATCCACAGGAGCAAAGAGCAAAGCATCCCCCCAGCTCGCCTGCTCCCACCACAGCAAATGGGGGAAGTCCAAAACTACCACTGAACACAAAGCAGCACTCGAAGGAGGTCCTCCTTCCAGCAATAACCCACCCTGGGAAAGCAAAAGGGCTGGAGAAACCCCACCACAGCCTCATTTTTACAATCAGTGAGCTTTAAGAGGGCAAAGGTTGCAAAGAGCCCTCTCAAGAGCATGTTCATGCAAGAGGAGACAAACCAGCCAAAAGAAGTCAAAATGCAGCAGGAAGCAGTTGTTATTGTGTCTGTGTGTCCCAGGTTATCCAGACCATATCACAATGCCTTCCTCCTTAAACACACCCAGCACAAGCATTGTCATGGGGAAACTGAGGCAGAGGACCTGACTGACGGCTGGGGAAGGGAGGGGCTTTAGAGAAAACAAGCTGAAGGGAGATCCACAGATGGGCTCAGTGCAGAGCAGAGACAAGGTGGTCTCTGTGCCTGACTCGGGTGGTGGAGATGTCTCTGATGTTTTCCAACAGCCTCAGACACCCAAGACCCAACAGGCAAGAACTACAGTGGGTTGTGCTCCCTCCAGCCAAGGATACCTGAGATGCCCTGGCTGTCCTGCCTCAAGCACCCTGAGCATCCAGCTTTGCTACAGCCGTGCTGGACTACCCTGAGCTGAAACCACCCATCCCGCCGGGCACGGGGGCTGATATGGACCCAGCAGGTCCACAGAGGCTGGTGCCAGAGCTCTGTCCTCCTCCGCTGTGCCAAGGCTTCCCCAGGACTCGTTGCAGAAAGGCTCAGTTAAGGAGCAGTGGGGAACAGGGCTCTGGTCGTCATCAGGACCTATATCCACAGGAGACTAGAGAGCATCTGCCGCCAGCAGCAGGATGGGGGCATCTACGCTCTTCCAGCAAACACAGCTGGAGGCAAGAGAGCCGGAGCAAGAGCAGATGGGAGAGAGAGGGGAAAGAAAAGGGAAAACCAATCCAAGAAGAAAGGCAGGGCTGGAAACGCCAGCGCCTGTCAGGGCAGGCAGCTGCCAATCCAAAGCCCCTGCTACCTCCAACATCAGCTCCTCTGCAGCCCAGCCCTCAGCTCCCAACTTTCCCATTGCCCGGTAGCACTTGTGAAGGTAAAGATAGGGGTGCTGAGCCAGGGCACAGGGGAGCATTTTGGAGTAAGGGAAGGATGACAGCAGAGGAGCCCTGTGGCAGAGCAGCCCCTGGGCTGGGTCCATGCAGGGACAGAGGGGTGGCCTTAGACATGGGATTTCCTCTCCTTCCCTTGCCCTGCACAGAAGCAGCCACAGCAGTGCCATGAGCACCCAGCCACCCTCCATCCCTTCTGCTCATTCTCTGCTGAGCCAGAGGCAGTGCCCGCCGGCTGGAAATGCACATGCAGCATCTTCCTCCCAGCCCATCGGCACTGCATCCCCCTTGGCCATGCCCCCCAGCGGCCCAGCCATGCTCCCCAGCCCCCGGTCCTGCCCTGCAGCCCCCTGACTATGCCCTGCAGCCCCCTTACTATACCCTACAGCCCCCCAGCCATGCCCTGCAGCCCCTATTCCTGCCCTGCCAGCGCCCTGGCCATGCCCTGCAGCCCCCAGCCATCCTTTGCAGCCCGCCAGCCATGCCCTGCAGCCTGTGGTCCTGCCCCACAGCCCCTTAGCCATACCCTGCAGCTCCCTGACCAATTCCCACAGCCCTCCAACCATACCCTGCAACCCTCCAGCCATGCCCTGCACCCCTCTGGTCCTGCCCTGCAGCCCCCCTCACCTGGTTCAGGTGGTCCCTGCGAGCTGCGGATGGTGGAGATGCAGCAGAGGGATGGTCGGCCCTGCTGCATCTCGGAGGGAGGAGGGATGTGCGCCAGCTGTCACGAGCGCGGCTCCATCCCTGCCTCCCCTCATACCTCGTCCACACCTGACTGATTCCCCTGATCGCCAATGAACAGTGCCGGCACACTCGCTCTGGCTTCAGTGCCTGGCTGCCCCCAGCCAGCATCACACGAGGTGAAGGGGGGGGAATGACGCCCCCTCCCCACTGTCCTGTGGGCGTTTGATCCGGAGGGATGCTCAGTGTTTTCCTCACGTGCTCCCGCCTAATCCGGCAGCAGGGCCAGCTGGCACCGGGATGCACTGGGGGGCTGCGGTGGGGGATGCCGGACCTGCTGAGCATCAAAGCACCCCGGGGCTGAGCAGAGATGTCACAAGCTCATGCGCAGCAGCACTGGGGTCACCGGTGGCTTAGGGTACTTGGGATGCAGGAGGCATGTGATAAAGAAAAGAAGGAGCACAGAGGTTTAGTAGTGGTTGGACTCAATGATCTCAAAAGTCTTTCCCAATGAGGAGATTCTATGATTCTATGATCCTTGCTGGGCAGGGGCTGCAGGTCGTGGTTACAGCTGCATTGGGGTCCTGCAGCACAGCGCAGGGAGCAAACGCTGCGCTGAGCGTGCGGAACAGAACATTGAAATGGGGCTGCAGGAGCCTTTGGGCTCCTGAGCTGGACCAGAAAGAGAAGAGCTCAGCTTTGGTCTCAAACAGCCACTGTGCTCCTGTCTTTCTGGGTCCTGTACTCCCTGCACCTTGTCTGGCAGCCCTGAGTGATGGACACCCCATCGCCTGGGGAATTGCCACTGGTTTGCTTTGTCTCATTGACTCTTTAATCCATTTTGGGCATCTCCCCAAAGGAGAGGGAGGCCAGGGGCTGGGTCATCTCAGGGGGACCAGCAGGTGCCTGTCCTGGGTGGGGGACAGGGTCTGTGGCAGCAGCAGGGACAGTCACTGCTCCCTCCCCTCACCTGCATGCCGCCGCTCCCTTTCCTTCTCCAGACATTTTTATGGCTGGTGAAACGTGAGTGCTGGAGAGGCTCAGAGTAGCAACAGCCACTGCCAGAGAGAGGGACAGGAAACCTCCCCGGGATGGAGACTTCGGGGCAGGACATGGCATCACACCCAGGTGAGTCCCAGGGGTGATTGCTCCCAGCACACCAGCTTCGATTTGACTGTCATAGACTCATAGAACGGTTTGGGTTGGAAGGGACCTCAAAGCCCATCCAGCTCCAACCTACCTGCCATGGGCAGGGACACCTCCCACTGGATCAGGGTGCTCAAAGCCCTGGACATGCAACACACTGCCTGCATCCAGCTCCCTCCCACTTCCCAGCTCGGGGATGTCCCTGTGTCTTAGGCACTGTTGCACGCATGGGCACCCCACAGACCTGCCCTCCCTTACCTGCAGGTTTTCAAAAAGCAATAGCCGTGGCACTTCGGGACGTGGTTTAGTAGGCAGGGTAGGGCTGGGCTGACAGTTGGACTAGGTGATCTTAGAGGTCTTTTCCAACCCTAATGATTCTACAATTCTATGATTTCTGCTGGAGCCATGTCTGCAGGCAGCTGCCATGGAGGGCAGCCAAGCTTCCTGGGGTCAGCCAGGCTTCCGGGGATTAATGGTGAGCCCTGGGAGAACCCAGGAACAAGCTTCCCAAGGAGTGAAAGCTCTTTGTCAGCTTGCCCGGCTCCGGGTGGCTGGGAGGCAAAGAGATATTTAGCACCAAATGGGCTGAGAGATTTGCCTGCAGTCAGAAGATTCATGGGGAGCTGGTTGTCCCTTTTGTGTTCCTTCAGGCAGGTGAAGGGTGAATGCAACCAGACCTCTCCAGGAACTCCTGGGACTGAGAACCCCCTCTGTGGATGGAGCAGCTTTGCAAGGGACTCCTCTCGCTTTCAGCAGCATCTGCCTGAGTCACGAGCCCAGCCAGCACTGTCATTGCCCAGGTCCCCTCTGCCCCTTCCATGTGGCTTCACCCTGGTTCAGGGCAGAGCTGCTGCATGTGCTGGTGGAGCTCCTGGGGAGACAGCGCTGTTCTCTGGGACCCTCCAATGCAGGTAATCTTTGAAGCTGTATCAATAGGATGACCTTATCTTGCCCTGAGCTATTCCCGTAGACCTGCTGGCCCCAAGAAGGATGAGACCACATTCAGAGAGGATTGACACCCCCTCAAGCCTCTCTGAGTTTCCTTGGGGGGGGGGGTATCTGGCCCAGGCTCAAGCCACAATGAGCATCGCCCCAGTGGTTTGGTTCCCTCTGAATTCCCTGCTCGTGGAGGTGAGATGGGAGCCCCGCAAGTGGATGGAGCTGAGTCTGGTGGCTGCTCACTGCTGGTGTCTCCCAAGGAAGGATGAGGAAGGGAACAAAAGGCTGCTGTCCTTTTGGTCCTCGCTGTGCAGCACAGTGCCCGGGGTGCACACTGGGAGAGCACGCAGAAGCATTGCCTGCATGAAGGGGCACCAACCTCGCACCAGAGGGGAACAGCCTTTGGAAGGAGTGTCTGTGTCCTTTGGGATGTCTGTGGTCCTGAGCCTCCCGTGGGTACTGCCAGAAGGTCCCCAAGCACCTCAGGACAGGGGATGTCTGAACAGTTGGGCACCCAAGAGAATGTGGGCTGAAGGCAGCAGGCAGGACCTCGTGTCAGCTCTGGGCACAGCAGGCTCTCCTGGCAGGACACAGGTGTGGGAGCCCACAGACAAGGACACCCCCACCTGCAGCAAGCCCCTTCCACCTTGACAAGCTCTTGCAGGGGTCCTTTCTTGCTCCAGCACCCCTGAGCCTACCCTGCCCTGTCCTCACACCCGCACCGCCTCCCTACAGCCAGATTTCCCAGTCCATTTCGCTGGTATCTCGCAATACCCTGGGGTAGGGCATGGGGACAGACCCGTGCTGGGATGCTGGGAAGACCCCCGGGATGGAAAGGGCAACATCGGGGGATATAAGGAGGGTAAGGAGGCACAGACCTCGGAATAAAGGGGGAACACTGGAGAGGGGATGGAGAGGGGATGGAGAGGGCAGCACCGAAGCATGGAAGGAGGGGCAGACCCCGGGATGGAGGAGGCGGCACAGGAGACGGGATGGAGAGAAGACCCGCGGAATGGAGAGGATAGCACCGGGGATGTAAGGAGGGGCTCCAGGGATGGAGGGAGCAGCACCGGAGAGGGAATGGGGGGAACAACACCAGGGGATAGAAGAGGGGCGGACCCCGGGATGGAGGACGTGCCCGCGGCGCACCTGCTCCCCCCCTGCCCGGTACCTTCCATGTCCTTGTGCTGCCCGCAGCTCATCCTCCGCGCCGCGGGGCCGCGCTTAGGGGGACGGAGCCCCGTGCCCCGCAGCGCCGCCGCCGGCACCGGGCGCTCCCGCCCCGCCCCGAGCCCGAGCGGGGGCGGCGCCGATCGCCCATCCCCGCCACCCATCCCAGCCACTCCCGGGCGCTCCGCTCCGCTCGCCCGATCCTTCGCGAGGATGCTCCGAGCATCCTCCGCATCCCTGCCGGGGCATCACCCCCCTCATCCCTGCCCGCGCACGACCCCACACATCCCTGCCAGAGACTGCTGGGCATCATCCCTGCATCCCTACCTGGAGTCTGCCTGGGCATCACCTCCAGATCACTGCCTGGAGGCTGCCTGGGCATCACCCCCCACATCCCTGCCCGGAGACTGCCCGGGTATCGTCCTCCAGGATCCCTGTCTAGAGGCTGCTAGGCATCACCTGCCAGACCCTTGCCCGAAGACTGCCTCGCCATCACCTCCCAGATCCCTGCTCAGATGCTGCTGAGCATCATCATTTCCCCCCAGATTTCTATCTGATGGCTGCTGGGCATCACCTCCAGATCCCTCCCCAGCCCCAGTGACAGCACCTGGGGACACCAGGATGCAGTGAGCACCCATGCACAAGAGTTTGTGATGGGCACAGAGAAGAAAACAACAGCTGGTTGTTTTCTTCCCCCCAGATTTTCCTTCTCTTCCAACCCGCTGCTCCCCAGGTGGGTGCCAGTGACGTAGGCAAAGGAGGGTGCTCATCCCCGTGTGTGAAGGCTGGGACCTGATGGGCAGCTACAGCATCAGTGAGCACCTGACAAACCCTGCTTCAGTGCACACACTGGCACGAAGAACAACACCACCAGCACCCGTCACTCCTCCAGGGTGTCAACCCCACGGGTATTTTTGGAGGCATCTGCCTTCACTGTTGCACTGGATTCCCAGCCAGGGATTGCCACTGTCACCCTCTGGAGCCATGAACCCTGCGGTGATTTTATGGTGTGGGACAGAGACAGGGACACCACTGGGTGTCCAGGGCGAGGACAAGTGGATGCCTGTACCACTATACTTCACCTCTCCAGTGAGGTGAATGCACAGGCTCCCCAAGGAGGCAATAATTGTGCCAAGACTGACAATATTCCAGAAGCATTTGGAGGCATGGTGTGAATGTTGGGACTGTCCTATGTAGGGACAGGAGCTGGACTTGATGATCCTTGTGGGTCCCTTCCAAATCAGATCATCTATAGTTCTGTGTTTCTACCTTTTGCAACCTATGTTCCCCGTCACAAACCGACCACAGCACCACACAGCGCCCTTGCCCTTGTTTTAAGACGAGAAAAACTTGGCCTTGTGGGATGCTGTTTCCAAAACCACACTCCCCTCTCAGAGGATGGCTTGGGCTGGGCTAAGCACATCACACTGTGATCACCCGCTGTGGGCTGGGCTGGGAAGGTGCAGCAGGTGGTCCTGGGGGTTGAGCCTTCATGGTGGAAAGCCTACTCAGACCAGGCCATGCAGCTCTGTGTGTGTGTGCAGCACTTGTAAAAATTAAATAATTCATCTCCTCCAATCAATACCAGCTTTCAAACATTTTGGATGCTTGCTCAGGAGCTGCTCTGGATGGGATGCAAGCCCCAGCCCAAGCTCGGTGCTGAGGACATCGGCTCAGCTCGGTGCTCTGAGCCAGCCAGGGCTGCCATGCTGGGCACTCCAGCCACGCTGCCCTACCAGGAGCAGGGACACGGGGCCACAAACCATGCACACAGCCTGCAAACACTCTGCTACTAAAATATTACTCCCCACTCCACCTCCTCCCACCGCAAGAGAGCGGTCTGGGCAGCACTGCTCACTGCAGGCATCTGAATCCATCAAATAAAGCAAGACCCTATTTTCCATCACTCTGAAATTCCCAGGTCTCCCTCAGTCTCTACACATGGAGCTTTCAAGCTGTGGCAGAAATCTTCCAAGAGAAATGCGGTTAAAGACGGGTCTTGGCAGAAAAAGGCTAATGTTGCTTGAAAAATGTGTGTGGATTACGCCAAGCTGTTATTAAAAATAAGCGCTGCACTGCTTCCAGCCTTTGCTTTCCCTGTTCTTTCTGGTACTAATTGCACTCCTCCAGGAAAGGTTTCCTGTGTCTGGGGGAAGCCATTTGTTTTCTCCTCTTGACTTGCAAGCGGGTCCAGCACCAACCTTGCATTCTCCTGGTGTCTGGTGATGTTCAAGTGGGGTATGGGTGCCCGGAGGAGCCCAGGCTGCTCATCCAGCTGGAATTCCAAAAGGTTTCAGAAAAAAACAGAGCCTCAGGGCTTCCTGGGGAGGGCTGGGGAGATGGTGTGGTCCTATGCATCTCTGTGTCTACTCCACACTCTGACAAACCTCATCTACTACAGCATCCAGCACAATTTCTTGGGTTACCAACTCAGTCCCTCCCAAGCTGGAGCATCTCAACCAGCCCCAGTTAGTCTGTCTTGGGGTTTGGTCTGATTTGGGGTCTTTTAATGTCTGATGAGGATTTTTCATAGTTAAAGAGGAGTTAAATAACAGGATGGATTAACCTGTACATTGAACCCAAATCCAGAATACAGCCTGGGAAGCTTAAAGCACCAGTCAGGGTCCCTTTCACTATGTTGGTGTGGTGGGAAGGGGATGAGCTGTGTACAACTGTCTCCAGAGATCCCCAGACCTACAGGATTCCCCTCAACGCGTGTTGGGATTTGGGTAGGGAGAGCACCACGGGCCCCATCCCACCACTCCGCCAGCCTCCGGAGAGGGTGTGAGCATGGGATGATTCAGCATATTCATTTTACAAGGAATAAAGGAAGTAATTAAACATCAGCTTCCCTCCCACCGCAGCCCTGTGAGGATGAGAGGGAGAAGATGAAAAGCCTTCTGACGGAAGTTATTTGTCTAAGGAGAAGAGTGGCTAATTTCTCTGTTGCTTTGCTTGTCTGCTTGTTAAGGAAAACCACTCGTCAGCAGGAGAAAAGAGCACCCAGAGAGGGGGGAGGAACCACACTGTCCATCAGTGGCCAGGCAGGTGGCTTTGGACATCCCATCCTCATCGGAAGGTCACCTTCTCAAAGCCCTCCATGGCATCCAGGCATGGAGCTGGGGCTGCAAACACAGATGGGCGTTAGGTTGCCCTCCCTCCCTGCAGGCCCACGGGTTAGGACTGGGTGCTCCGAATGCCACACAGGGGTTTTCCCAATTCCCTTTCTGAATTTTTGTGCAAAACATTTAAAATCAGTTTGTTGAAGCACTTGCAGGAAGACAGAATGGAAAACAGCTTCGTGCCTGAAGCTGCCTGCTTGGCGTGGGGTGATGGATGGCGCCTGGCTCGGCTGGAAATATTTAGTGTTATGGAAATCTCTTCCTGAGAATAATTTATTTTCATGTGATTATAAATAACCAAATCTCACTGATGCGGGGTGGGATTTGCTTCAGGTGGCAACAAAGCTCCAGCTTGCAAAGCCCAGGTGGTGCCTGTGGTCTCCCTGGCCGTGCAAGGACACCCTCTTGGCACTCACAGCGCAAGATCCGCACTCTCCTGAGATGATGATTTACTGGCAGAGGATGCTTGAGGCATCACTCTCTGTTTTCTGCTCCCTCGGAAACAGGGGGGGAGGGCTTCAGACCATGAAAAATCCTTCATTTGGAGGTTTATAGAGATCTATTTCTAATTGGCTTTTGGCACATCACCATTACTTCCAAGGCAGGCTGTAATTATTGGAGAGCGCAGCCCCGACCGCCTCCTTTCTCACAGCACAGAGGGATTTTTAATATTGTTTCCCAAAATGAAATTGTGAATTTGTAACTTAATCCAATGAGAGGACATGTGTGATGCCATCAGCTGCAAGGGCAGAGTGAGGCAGTGTGATTCACCTTTCCCAGCTTCCTAACCAATTCACAATCAGAATAAAGGATTCAGAGCAATATTCTGATTCTTCCATGAAGGAATAAAAAGCTGTTTGAGGAGATTTTATGAGTTAGGAAGATTTTGCTCATCCTGCTGTGTCTCAGCCCTTCCTGTGTAGAGATGCTGAACACCACAGAGATGCAGCTGGATGCAAGGCAGCCTGTGCATCATCTTAGGATGCCCACAAACCCCAGGCTGTGGCAAAGGAGGGTAGTTGGATGCTGTTCACAAGTTTTTTCAATTCCATCAGAAACTTAATGAAATTGCCATTAGCTTTTTGTTTTTTTTTTTTACAGCTGTTGCGATTTTTTGGGGGCCAAAATAATTTCATCCAGCTCCATCTGCTCTCCATTAGGTAATTGAAGCCTGGGTAGGACGGATCCTGCTGTCCCCCACCAGGGACATCCCCCAGGCTGGACACTGCCATCCACCCGGTGCTGTCCTTGTTCTTTCAATGCCCAGAACGGGCACAAATGAAAACCATCATTCGAGCTAAGCTTTCCAACATCCAGCAGCTTAAGTGCCAGCAAGTCAATCACCGTGCCACAGCCCTGCTACATCTTAGCAGCCTGAAGTTCTGTGTTTCCTTCAAGCCCGATTTCAGGGCTCGCTTGCTGTATTCAGCTGCTTACAGAATCCAATTTATTATTTACGTCGCAGGGCACAGCCTGGTTTGAATTGATTTGTTGTGCTCTGATTGCCACCGCGCGCTGGTGTGGGATGTGGAAACCGGTTGCACACAGAACCAGGCTGCAAAATCAGAGTTTCAACAGTTAGGGAATGCCAGGCTTAAAACTGCCCGTGTATCCTGGTGCTCTATGTCCTGCTGCTGTCCGTGGTTTCATCTCTCAGGATGCAGGGAGAGCTGGTCCCCCCAAGGGTCATCACCCCATTGCTGCAGGGGAAATCAGGCCAGTGGAATGCATCACCCCTTGTTTAAGAAGCCCAAGTCCAGAGAATGAGAGGGGACAAAGCAACATCTGTTTTTAGGAAGGAGCCATGAACAGGAGCACAGAGCAGATGGAGGGAGCAGAAGTGATGAGAAATAATAGAGCTGGGAAACCACTGGAAGCTGTGGCGTTTTTGAGGGTGTTTAGCAGGCCCTCACCTCCACCTTAAGCTTCACTTTTACTATCACCTTCACTATCACCATCACCATAATCTTCACTGTCATCTTCACCTTCGCCATCACCATCACTATCGCCATCTCTATCACTATCACTATTATCACTATCACCATCACCTTCACCATCAACTTCACAGTCACCTTCACCATCGCCATCTCTTCCACATTAACTCCTTACCCTGCCCATGGTCAGAGTTTGCAATGCCTCAGGTGGCAGGAAAAAGCAAAAACCCTGCAAACTCAAGCCCATTGCTCCAGGGCAGTGGAGACCAGAAGCACCTGGGGCTCATGTGGCTTTACTGATGTCTGACCTATTGGAGATGGGCCAGGACCAGGCTGCAGCACGGTGAGCCGGTTAGCAGGACCATGGGCACACTGCCCTTGGCACAGGGATGTTCTGCACCCGCCTCATCCACCTGCCCAAATCACTTTGGGAAACGTTGGTCCATCTCCAAGAGCTCTTGACTCCAGCCATCCCTGTATTAAAAGGCAATTTTAACGAAGGTCATTTGGGTACATCATTAGCGCGCTGCTGGCAGGCAACAGCACCCTTGAGCTTTCTTCCATGTGGGGATTATTTCCTCTCTTTCAATTGCCAAATGTGTGAGTTCTGTGTTGAAGACCCCTTAGCAGCCTCTGCTAATTGTCTCTGAGATCTAAGACGGCTTTGGGGAGGCATTCAAAGGCACCTTGCTCCCTCCCAGCTGTGGTGGGAGATTGGCATCTGCCTGCTGCCTGCTCTGGCGAAGCTCCCCACCGTGCCTTGGTGCTCTGCTTGGTGCACGGAGGAGAGCAGATGCTGGAGATGCGTCCTCGGGGCCCCTCCACATCGTTACATGGGACTAATTAAAATTTCAGGAAGTATATTTACCTAATGCAGAGTTGATTTCACTAACTAGGACATCCTGTCTTCAGAGGATTTCACGGCACGGGGTGATAATCAAGTGAAAACAGGCTCCAAAAGTGTTAATTTAGTATCTGAGCCAACAGGGATTAAAAACAAGTCCTTGTTTTAGTCTTTTCTCACACTTCCACATCTGAAATCCACGTAATCATCCTATTTGGAAGCGCAAAGCAGAGTACCTCCACCCAGCAAGCACCATGCTGGCTGCACGTGCAAATGTGCACGGGGTTGCTGTGGCCAAATTGGGTCCCTTTTGCCTCCCAGGGCTCAGCTGAGGAGCTTACACTGCTCTGAGTGCCCCTGGGTACCACTGGGATGCCCTGTTCCCAGGAATACACACGGGAAGGTGATGCTGGCATAGGGCTGAGTTTCTGCTCCACAGCCAGGAATTTTGCAGGTGGACACCAGGAGTGAGCCCTGTGATGATCCAGCGCAGCGGCTGCATTCTTACTGTGCTGTGTGGTGCTTAAAACCATGATTTTCCAGCTTTAGGAGAGCCCTGGGGGTTGTTTTCCTGTTGTCCTGGGAGAGGCCGCCGCCTCTGCTCTCCCTGGGGACACAGAGGCAGCTTTGTGTGAGCAAGGGGGCTGTGGTGACCCCTCCACAGTTGCCCTGGCCATGGGCTGGACATCTTGCTGGGCTTTGGGCCAGATCCGGAGCTACTTGGCCCCTGATGGGAACCATAGTAAATGCGCTCGGCCTCACACTCCCATTTAAGTGATTATTTTCCACTTTCAAGCCTTTGTGAGCCATTAGGTGCTGACGTGCACAGCATCCCCTGCCCAACTTTGCTTTTATCGTGCAGAAACTGAGCTCAAATAGCCCTGAAGTAGAAGCTGGGGGGGGGGGATTTTGTGTACCCAGGAGAGAGGAGTGACCAACAGCAGCTGCCAGTGGTGCCTCCACGGCTCTGGGGTTTTATTCCCTGTTCACAAAAATGCTGTCAAGGGAGATTAGATGCCCTGTGCCAACCTGAAGTCCTGGCAGAAATCCCCTGTGGGGGGTGTATTGTATTTGGGGGATTTTGCTCCCCTCCCTGACACTGGAGATGCTCCCATGGGCTTTGCCCTCACTCCAGCGTGCCTCACCAGGAGATGTGGGACACTCCTTCCCTCCCTCCCTTCCCTCTCCCATCACCCCAACAGTTTGGCTAAAATGATTCTTTTTTTCTCCAGCAAAACCCAAAAATAGGCTGATGGGAAGCGGCTGGGTTGCCATCAGCATGCGAAATGGGGCTATTTGTCTTCCTGCAGCTGGGTTCTTGCTCCAAGGTTTTGAGCATGGAAACCTGGCAGGGGCTGGAGCCGGAGGCAGGATTAGGTGCTGGGAGGGGGCTGCAAGATGGGAACACGCCCCAAAACAGCCCCAGGTGCTTTGAACCCCTCTCGCTCCCCCTTGCCCTTGCGATCCGTGACCTTGAGCCTCCCCTGAGGGACAGGGAGGCTTTGGTTCCCTGTTTCAGCTGGGCATGGATCTTCGGGTCACCTGGAGATTTTGCAGATGGCAGATGGTTAATCCTGACACCCTGAGAGAAGCCTGCCTGGTGCTGCTGGCTGGGGAAACTGAGGCAGAGGCCTCTGGGATGTCCTCAGGTCCCCTGGGACAATTGATGGTGCAGGCAGAGGGGCTGATGCATTGCTCACCCCTAGATCCCTGCATCCCAAGGAGTTGGATCCCTGTACCCCCAGTTCCCATGGGATGCCTCAGCTACTTGGCACAGTCTCTGCTGCCAAGCCAGGGGCGAGAGTCTTCCAGGCTGGAAAAGGGATGAGTTCAAAAACTGGCTTGTGCTGGCAGAGATAATTTCTCTTGGAAATCATTAGTGGGTGGGAAGTGGAGGGGAGCAGGGCAAAAGCAAAACTTGCACATCGCATCCCCGAAAGTGTGGCATGGGGAGGGGCGAGGATGAGCAGTGCCAGGGGCCCTGCTTGGGACCTTATTGGTCTCTTACTTCCTTTTTCCCCTCTGTCCAGCTGGAGGTTGCTAAATACAAAATATCAACTTTGCTTCCCAGCAGAGATGCTCACCTCCCAAGGATGCTCCAAGAAATCTTCAGTAGCTACTTGTTTCTTAATAATAATTGCAATAAATTTTAAATGCCTTGCTAGTGCAGCTTCAGCATTCCCACCATCCCCATCATCCCCATCCTCATCGTCTCCACCTCATCCCCATCACCCCCATTCTCATCTCGATCAATCTCATCCCCATGCTCATTCCTATCTTTCCCACCATTCCTATCAGCCCCATCCTCATCACCCCCATTCTCATCATCCTCAGCCTCATCTCCTTTACCCCCAGCCTCATCCCCATTCTTCCGATCCTCACCATCCCCACCATCTCCATCCTCGTGATCCCCATCATCTTAATCCTCACTGTCCCCATCTCCATCCCTATCATCTCTGTCCCCCCCACTCATCACAGCAAACCCTGCTGCAGGGAGAAGTCCATCAGACCCAGGCACCGCTGGCTTTACAAGATCCATCTGCTCTGTTAATTACAGATGCAGAAGGAGAAGGACTGAGTTTATAATTAACCAGCCAAAAGACCCAGCTGTTGAACGCCCTTGCAGGCTTTGTGCCGGGTGTGGTGTGCGTCGGTGAGGGTTTTTTTAGTTATTGGAGGGAAATTAGGAGGGAGATGGGCGGTGTCAGGGCTGGAGCACCCAAGGGTGCCCACACACATGTGTGCCCACATGGCAGGGGTGGCCAAGCCAGCACAGAGCATGTTCCTGTGAGCGATGGCATGCGTGGAGCCACACGTGCGGGGCTGCAGGGGTGAATGCACAGAGGGAGGGGTGAGGCTGCAGAGTTGTGGGTGGGCGGTGGTTCCTGTACACGTGTGTGCAATGTCCATGCAGGTGTTTGTGCAATGTCTGTGCAGGTGTGTGTGCAGAATTTGCGCAGATGTGTGTGCAGGTGTGCGTAATTTGCATGCAGATGTGCATGCAGATGTATGCACACGAGTGCTGATGCACGTGCAGATGTGCGTGCAATGTGCATGTAGATACGCGTGCAGTGTCCATGCAGATGTGTGTGCAGATGTGTGTGCAGATGTGTGTGCAGATGTCCGTGCAATGTCTGTGCAGACGTGTGTGCAGCTGTGTGTCTTATGTCCATGCAATGTCCTTGCAATGTCTGTGCAGGTGTCCGTGCAGATGTGCACGCAGCGTCCCTACAGATCTGTGTGCAATGCGCGTACAGATGTGTGTGCGATGTCTGTGCAATGCCCTTGCAATGTCAGTTCAGACGTGCATGCAGATGTGCGCGCATAGCTGTGCGCAATGCCCATGCAGATGTGCGTGCACTGCACATGTAGAAGCGCACACACCCCCACTCGGGGCGGGGGATACTCCGGCCCTCCCCGCCGCCAGGGGCCGCTGTGCCCCGCGCGGGGCCGGAAGTGCCGCTCGCCCCGCCCCCGCCCCCTCCCGCCGCCGCTTCCGCCCCCGCTCGGGTTCCGGCCCGGCCGCTCCTGTCCCGCTTCGACTGCGCCCCCCGCACCGGCACCATGAACAAGAAGAAGAAGCCGTTCCTGGGCATGCCCGCGCCCCTGGGATACGTTCCGGGGCTGGGCCGCGGGTGAGGAGCCGCCCGCCATCCCCGCGGGCCCGGCCTGGGCCTTCCCTGCGCCTTCCCCTTTTTTTCCGCCCCTTTTCCCCCTCGCCCCCGTTCCCCCCCGTCCCCCTTCGGCCTTGTCCTCCTTCTTCTTCCTTTTCCTTTCCATTCCCCGCACCAGTCCGGCCTTTTCTGCCCCTTCCCTGCCACGGCCACCCCTCACAGCCACCTGCTCACCTTTCCGTTCCCCAGGACACCCCCAGGCCCCATCCATCCCTGTCTTGAGCTTTCCAAGTGTTCTGCTTCCAAAACCATTCACGTTGCTGTTCCAATAGGTGTTTTATCCAAACACAGACGTGGTACCAGGGATGCTGGGGATGCGTTCCTGGGTACTTTAGAGCCTCTGACTGAGGGAAATTATGTCTCTCTCGGTTTTGTGAGTGTGTGTGTGAGGCCCCATTGGGAATCATTAAACCTGGAGCAGCAAGAAGCAGTTTTAGTGAGGGTAGACACCAGGAGTTGTTTTTTTTTTGCTGAGTGTGCTCTAGTGAGACCTCACAAGGAGCCCTGCATTCAGTTCTGGAGACCTCACCACAGGGAGGACGTGGATCTGTTGGAGCGTGTTCAGAGGAGGCCATGGAAATGATCTGAGCTGTTGCAGCACATCTCACGTGAGGAAAGGCTGAGAGATTTGGGGTTGTTCAGCCTGGAGAAGAGAAGGCTGCAGGGAAACCTTAGAACAGCCTTCCAGTACTGAAAGGGGCTTTTGATCAGGGAGTGTGGGCATAGGACAAGGGGAAGGGGAGATTGAGATGAAATCTTAAGAGGAAATGTTTTCCTGTGAGGGTGGGGAGGCCCTGGCACAGGTTGCCCAGAGAAGTGATGGCTGCCCCATCCCTGGAGGTGTTCAAGGCCAGGTTGGATGAGGCTTTGAGCAGCCTGATCTAGTGGGAGGTGTCCCTGCCCATGGCAGGGGGGTTGGAAGTGGATGGGCTTTAACGTCTGTTCCAACCCAAACCATTCCATGGTTCTGTGATTTGCTGGTGCCCTTATGTGGGCTGATCCTGGCGGCTGTGCCCTGGGAAGTGTGGTCTGGTGAAAGGTGAAGGGTCTGACAAGCCCTCCTCGCCCTATCCTTGTGCTTGGGCCCCTGCCTCATCTTACCCTACAGTGTGTAGGATCAGCTCTTTTAACATGTCCCACCGAGGGGCATGCAATTCAGCAGAGAGAGAGCTCTCAGGATAAGATGGGCACAAGAGCAGTGAGCCATGGGGTTGTAGGGACTTGTAGATGACGTTTTCCCTATAAAAGGATGTTTTTTTCCCCCCAGGCTCTAGGAACAGTAGGGAGGGGCACTGCCTGATGCCATTCTTGCAAAAGAATGTCTTTACTCTCTGTTATAAGTAATAGTTTCACCCCACTGCCCGTGTAACCAGCAGAGGGGTTGTAGCTTGCTAAACAGCTGCTGGTTTATCATCACAGAGCCACAGGTTTCACCACTCGCTCTGATATCGGCCCTGCGCGTGATGCGAACGACCCTGTGGACGACCGTCATGCTCCGCCAGGGAAGAGAACAGTTGGGGATCAGATGAAGAAGAATCAGACAGCTGATGATGATGATGAGGATTTGAATGACACCAATTATGATGAGGTGATGAGATTTTCGTCTTCCTGGAGATCTTTCTTACAGGAAAGCTGGGGAGGCGCTCTTTATTGGGGAATACACGGATAGGACGAAGGGGAATGGTTTTAAGCTGAAAAAAGGGGAGTTCTGGATGAGATCTTAGGAAGACATTTTTTCCTGTGAGGGTCGGGAGGCCCTGGCACAGGTTGCCCAGAGAAGTGGTGGCTGCTCCATCCCTGGAGGTGTTCAAGGCCAGGTTGGATGTGGCTTTGAGCCCCCTGATCCAGTGGGAAATGTCCTCTGCCCATGGCAGGGGGTTGTGACTGGATGGGCTTTGAGGTCCCTTCCAGCCCAAACCCATGATTCTATGAGATGTTTTTCCCCAAGTGCCCCTGCTCTCTGCCGGTGAATCCCCCCCGTTAGCTGAGGTTTCAAGGCCAGAATTTGCTGTATTTTGCTGGCAGCACTTCTTTTTTTTCTTCGTTTTTTAACTGAGGCTTTGTTATACAGAATGGCACAGTGCTTGCAGGTTTTTTTTCTTGTGGCTTTAGTCCATGCATTTTGATTTAATTATCTATACAGAGTCCCCAGAGCCTTGGGAAGGGATTAATAAATGAAATATTAGTTTTAAATGCTCTGGGGGTTGTATTTTGTATTCTTCTGCACAAATGAAATCGAAGTTCTTGTGCTTTGACGTATAGTTATCTTTATATGGTCCCTATAGTCCCTTGTGTTTAAATCCCTCTCTGGGTAGTTAAATGTTATTCTTTTTGTTTGCTTTTGGTAGGGGGTAAATGGAAGAAAATGGCCTTTCTATACTGGGAACTCATTTATTGCTCAATAGAAGCAATTTTGAAGCAATTTTCCTTTTGAAATGGTGTGGGAGAATAACCACAAGGAGTGGCAGAAAAAGCTGCTTTCATTTAGGGACGTGTTCGACTGATGCAGTGTTGTTAGAAATAGCGCGCTCGTGCGTTTTCCTCCTTAGGGGTGACTGCTGGCTGTAGCAGGAACGTAACAGAGCTTGAAACTGAGGATACTGCTTTGCTTTTCTCTCTTTTTTTCCCCTCTTTCTCCCCAAATCCTTAGTTCAATGGCTATGCTGGCAGCCTGTTCTCAAGTGGCCCTTATGAAAAAGATGATGAGGAAGCAGATGCTATTTATGCAGCATTGGATAAGAGGATGGATGAACGCAGAAAAGAAAGAAGGTAGGATACATTGTAACACTGTGAGTGGAGTGTTTTCCTGTTGGTTTGTGTTCTAGAGCTTTCCTCTCCCTCTTCCATTTCCCAGTTTGGATTTGCCCACTGGGTACATTTTCAGAAGTGTACGCAGTTTTATTTGTTTGAGTGCCATACCTTTGACCCCGTGGCTCCAATTTTTAAGGACAATGGGTGTTTTGCACAACTTGCTCTGAGAGTTGATGTGGTTGAATTGCTTCACTGTAGCTAATTAAGATTCACTGTAGTTCATTAAGATGATGTGAGATGCTGAGTGGATGGGTTTGGCACATCGCATACTACACAGCACACTGGAAACTGAGAACAGTCATGTAATGCAGGTGTGTTGGAATCCAGGGGTGTTATTTACCTCGTTGAGGTCCCTGCCTGGTCTGCAGATAAGAGGACATTAAAGACTGATTTGGTTGGAGTTGTCTGTCTTCATGCTATAATATTGTCCCATTTGTAAGATGTCTCATGATGTTGATAATCTAAGCTTGGAGGAAATACTTTTTTTAATGCCTTAGCTCTTCTCAAACACATTTCTTTAATATCAACACTTTGTGTAAAGACTTGCTCAGTGTTACTTACTTGGTACTCCTTTTTTTAAGGGAACAACGAGAGAAAGAGGAAATAGAAAAATACCGTATGGAGCGACCCAAAATTCAGCAGCAATTCTCAGACTTGAAAGTAAGGGAGAAAATGTTTCCCAGAATGTGACTTTGTACTTGATGTGAGGAAAAAATTCTTCACTGAAAGGGTGATTGGCAATTGGAATGGGCTGCCCAGGGAGGTGGTGGAGTCACCGACCCTGGAGGTGTTTAAAGGGAGACTGGATGAGGCACTGAGTGCCATGGTTTAGATGATGGTTGGTGTTAGTGTTAGGTTATAGGTTGGACTTGATGATCTCAGAGGTCCTTTCCAACCTTATGATACTGTGATACTGTGATACTTTATAACATGTGGACAATGGTGTCTGTCTGTATTTCTGTGTTCGGATTGTGTGTGGTAGCAAACAAGTCCTTTCTGTTGGAAAAAATAAGTAAATGAATCCAAAGCTGGCAGCTGGTGGTGCAGCAGCTCCTCTGGATGTGACGCTCTCTCAAGTTCTGCAGTGTAATTTCCAGTCTGTTGCAGCTGCACAGGCATAGGCAGCGTAACTGGTAGTGCTGGTTTAAATCAGAGTGGCAATGTAATCTGCAGGAAAGGATAAATCGTTGTGGTCTCTGCAGACAGTGGTGTTCCCTGCTGCACTTGGTTGACAGGAGTGTTTATAAGTGACTTTGTAGGGCCATGGGAAGATACAGCGATTCTGCCCATTGAGCACTTTTCTTATGGATACACAAAGCAATTATATTTATGTGAATTTCGGTACCAAGCTTTCGTTTTGTGCTTTATTGCCACTTCACATCATCTCTGGAGAAAGTGCCATACTTCTGTCTTTGAGGGACTGGTAACTCAGTATTGAAATAGTTATTGAGCAGAATCTGACCCTAAATCTTCTTTTAATAAAATGTGTCATTTCAGCTGTTGTTTAGTAATTGGTGATAAAACACTGCCGTAGGCACTGTGATTAATCTGAGTATTTGTAGCACTGAGTTTAATACAGAATTGATTTGAAATCTCAATCTGGACTAAAACCAAATTCTAATTAAATGTATCTCATTCTTTTGTCCATTGGAGTAGAAAAAAACCTGATCTTTGCCCTTTCAGTCTTTAATCGATCTGAATTCTTACAAGAAAAGAAATCTATTAAGGAATAAGCAATTAGAAGGAAAAAAAATGCTTTAACAAATAACGATGACCACTCCTGTGTGAATAGCGGAAGCTGGCGGAGGTGACAGAAGAAGAGTGGCTGAGTATTCCAGAAGTTGGTGATGCCAGGAACAAGCGTCAGAGGAACCCTCGTTATGAGAAGCTGACTCCGGTGCCCGACAGCTTCTTTGCAAAACACTTACAGTCAGGGGAGAACCACACTTCTGTGGATCCACGCCAGACAGTAAGTGCAAAGCAAACCTGATTAAGATATTGAGATATCATCTGGGTTTTGTAATTAGACAAAGGTTGAACGGTGCAGTCAGTGGTGGCCTTTGGAAAAAAGATACTTAACCAGAAAACTGGTCTGGGAGTCTGTCAGAATTGTTGGATGTTAAACTCCTGTTTGTGCCAGAGTCTGTGTGCATACCCGTTACCAGAGAAGGCTTGAGGACAGGCTGAGAGAGCCTGCTTCCTGTGTTAAAGTTGGAAGACAGTGTTTTGTTTTCCTTTTCTCTGGCTGTGAGATGGTGATGATGAGGTTTGGTGAGCATAACCAACATCCGTTTCTGTTACAACAACATTGTGCAAAAATGGAACAGAAGATAAAGCTTAGCTTCACCTAATGGTTTGCTGAACTCTGGAGCAATTGTGTTAAAATTCTTTGCCTTATTTTCAACTGAGAATTAAGTCATTTAGCTCATTGCTACGTGACCGCAGGCTGCTGTGGTCACACAGTTGCAGGAGAAGTGGACTGGCCCTGAATTGGCACCACATGTCTGTGGGATGACTTTGCAGATGTCCTTCTTTAAGTGCACTGGGTTTAGATGCTTGTGCTCAGATTTTTCACTTTCTCTTTACTTATTTCACTGATTTAATTGACCTGTGTAATTACCTACAGATTTACAAAACCTGTGTGAGAAATGCCTTGTGCTTCAGGGAAGCTGCTGTTCTAATTTTGGCATCTCTGTGTGGTAGCCACTGGAGAAGAGCAGACCAGCCAACAGCCTCGACCATTTTTGAAGTCTCGGAAGAGATTTTAGCAATGTCTTTCTCTTGGTCTTGTTTTTAGCAATTTGGCGGATTGAATACTCCGTATCCAGGGGGCTTGAATACTCCATACCCAGGAGGAATGACACCAGGCTTAATGACACCTGGGACAGGTGAATTGGATATGAGGAAGATTGGCCAAGCCAGGAACACCTTGATGGACATGAGGCTAAGTCAGGTGAGGATGTTGGAAGGGAGGATCTGTTGTAGCCGTACCTGGGGTTGGTGGTGTGCTGCTGTTTCAGACCTGGTCTTAGAGGACTGTGTCATTCTCTTGGGTGTTAAAAGAAACAGCTCAGCTGTGAAATGATTTTATGCTGCTCCTCCCCAAATCTCATGTCCTCTATGCTAAGGGAATTCCCTGAGAAGTAACAGTTTGTCCCTGGAAGTCTTGGTCTGGAAGTGTGGGAGAGGAGCTGACCCTTTCATGCTGAAGATGTGCTTCAGACAAACAACACCGGTAGTTTTACCCACGGAAGCATCTCTTGCATTTTGTGTGGGGGTGCAGGACTAAATGCTGGAAAATACTTCTAAATTGTTGTTGTCTTCCATTCTTCTTCATTGATTTTCCCATTTAAATCTGGTTTAAATTAAAAAAATGGGCTTAAGCTGGCAGGGCTGTCAGAGCTTTTGGTGGCTGAAAGCAAAGCTGCTTGTTTTCTCAATTTTCAGAGTGGTACTAAATTTTTAATAATCAAAGTCATGTATTTTAGAAGTGGAAAAAAGCTAATAAGCAAGGTTTTGTGTTTTCCTCCTTCCTTGGTTTTGGTAACAGAGGAATGTCTATGTTTTTTGTACATCTACAGCATCTTTTCCAGTCTCTAACACCTGCAGGCAGACTGTGGTGCTGTGAGCAGTCATTTCAGTAGTGCTGACTTAACTTTTGTAGGTGTCGGACTCTGTGAGTGGCCAGACTGTAGTGGACCCAAAAGGATATTTGACAGACTTGAATTCGATGATTCCCACACATGGAGGAGATATCAAGTAAGTTTAAGAAGGATTAACTGTTTTATCCTCTTAGCAATGGCTGTGCTTCTGCGTATAAATGGAAATCTGCCTGAGCGAGTGGCTCTCAGCTAGCATTTAATTTGTGAAAGATACTAGGTGAGTTTCTGAGGATGAATTCTTTTCACATGAGATCTGGTGTAGTCTTTTGAAGGGATGTATTTAGCATCTGACCTGGATGCATCACTTGTGGGTATTGTTTCTGTTCTATCCCTGGGCTAACATGCCACAGCGATGGCAACACGTGGCTGCCTGCCAGCCAGGAAGTAACCTGGTTAATTGCACTTGTTTGCTGCTAATTTAGGCTTGATTGATGACCTCTGAAAATCTCTTTAACTGCAAGTTTAACACCTGTTTCATAAAGAAATGCCATTTAAGTCAAAGTAATGTGTGCAAATGTTGGTGTTAATATGTGACTTAAATCAATGCTTGTGCTTACCAGCTTCCAACTGCGAATGCCCAGATGTAATTCCCAAAGTCTTACTTAAAGATGTGATCTTGCTGTGTTGGTGTATATTTGTAAGCTTGTTTTGTTAGTCTGTAATTTGTGTCACCAGTATGAAACCTTTGAGGTCACAATTACTGTGCAGCTGAGCGCGGCTGTCAAGAACTGACTGTAAAGTACTTACTGATTCAGGAGGAGTCTTTGCTGGCATGCTGGAAGTTCCTGCCTGTCCTTTCTCCTCCTTTAGTGATATCAAGAAAGCCCGCTTGCTCCTGAAATCCGTAAGAGAGACCAATCCTCACCATCCGCCAGCCTGGATAGCATCAGCTCGACTGGAGGAGGTCACTGGCAAGCTCCAAGTGGCTCGAAACCTCATCATGAAAGGGACGGAGATGTGCCCCAAGGTCAGAATTGCTTTGCCTCCCTGCTGATCCTTGCTGGATGGTAGGAGAAGGTTGTGGTTATGAGCAGCATTGTGTATGTTGAGCTTCTATCAGGCTATATCTGGTACAGGTTCACCATCCACAGTGTTAAAAGAGCATGTATTTGGCTAGAAGCTCTGATTTAAACTCTTGTTTTGATGTAAAGAAAGCTTGTTTCCTTTCCCTGGCAGAGTGAAGATGTTTGGTTAGAGGCTGCTCGGCTTCAGCCAGGGGATACAGCCAAGGCTGTTGTGGCCCAAGCTGTCCGCCACCTTCCACAGTCTGTCCGAATCTATATAAGAGCAGCAGAGCTGGAGACAGATATCCGTGCAAAGAAACGTGTCCTTAGGAAAGGTGAGAGCTTCTGCAGGGTCAGGGGACAAAGGCAGAGTCTCACTCTGTTCGTATTGCATTATAAGTTGTTTGAGATGTGTCTATAAATTTAAGTGCTTGGTTTTGCATCCTTGGTGAAAATACAGTTGTTAATCACGTGTGTCTTAACAGCAGAAATGCTGCTTTTGGGTCAAAGAGTGGAGTTGTTGAAGGATGTATGAGATGTCCTTCAGCAGAAAGCTGCTGTTACTGAGCAACTGCAGAATGACGTTTCACTTACCAAAACCAACTCCAATGTGATCAAAGTTAGATAAAAGCAATTAAAAAATGGTGAAAAGGATGTTTTTATAACTGTCACCTTGTGATACCCTTTGGAAAAGATACTGAACTTCGTGTTTGTGTTCTAACTTGTCTATACCTGTTAATGACCACAGTGATTGCTAGTGGAGGATTTTTAGAGGTCTTGGGGTTCCCATATCACTGAGCCTTGTGGCTGTGGGGCTTTGCTTTACTGTAGCAAATTCTGTGTTCTGGACAAATGTTTTCTCTGTGGTGCTTACCTGAAACCTTATGTCTTCTGCTGTATTGCACATGGAGGTTTTTCTCTTTTGTGGAATTAGTCTTTTCCAAGACTAACAGCAGTTTATTGTGTTGTCCTGAATGCAAGTCTTCCTCACAGGTTCCTACTATTAATTCTTTGATTACTAAGTTACTGTGCCTCCATCAGTAGAGATTTGATCCTTTGTGACTTTTGTATTGGTTAAATCTCCTGACTTTAATCTAGACAGGGGAAAGAGTCTGCATTTAACGTGTTTACTGAATCATTGTGAAGCAGTGTACAGTATTGACTGCTTGGCATCAAAGAAGGTGAATTGCCTCCTACCTCTTACTATTTCACATAAAATTGCACATCTTTGGTGAAATGACCTCTTACTGCACAGGAACGAAAGACCCTTAAAGGTTCCTGGGTTTGAAGGTGTAAGAGTTCAGATATTAATGATTCGGTAGTTTTTTAATTGTCGTTGGTTAAGGTGTCAGTGTGCTGTGAAGCGTCTCTCCTCTGGCACTGTGTCCTTCTCAGGAACAGTAAGAGATGCTGAACACAAAAGCACTTTTACATGAGCAGAAATAGGTTTCCAGCTTGGGTAGGGGAGCATCTTGTGTGAAAACAGTGACTTAGCATTAAATACTGAGCTTTGCTTTAACACTGTATTTGTGAAGAGAAAAACGTTTTGGAAGCACCTCCTTGATCTCTGATACAAAGGTGTTAGTGGGATGGAAAAAAAAATAATATTTTCCCAGTTGGTGCCTGTTAACAGCTTCACAGAGCTCTTCTGCTGCCTAGAGAACATAAATAATACAATCCTTGGAGCTGTTTGTATATAGGCCTTAAGATAAGGGACAGTTTAACCCATTATTTGTCTTAAAATGAAGACGACTGACTGCCAGGTGATGTCACTGAAATGTGACCTTTCATAATGTGTTTCTCTTGTCTGCTGGCTGTGTGCATTTCTGCCATTGAGCAGAACCTCTGGAATTTTTAAAGCCTCTCTTGCTGACTGGAGAGCCACGAGGCTGAGTGTTTAAAATGCATCTTGAGGTGTGAAAAACAAGTGCTGTATCTATGACAAAATGTTCTGTCTGGCTGAGTGGTGTTGTAAGCTCTTGCAGGCTGTTATAATTCACTTTAAAATGCTTCAGAAAAATCTGCTGCAGCTTCTGTAGACCTGAGGAGAAATGGTTAATGCCCCAAACCCTCAGTGCATTGCTGCTTGTAAATGCAGTGTGCATTCCTGTACAGTGGGGATGTGCTCAGAGGTTCAGGCCCAGCAGTGTGACTCTGCCTTTGCAGAAAAGCTTGGAGTAGCCTTGTCTGGAGGTCTGGCTGGTTTCAAAGTGGGTTTAGGTGCCTCTTCCCACCTGTGTCTGTTGTGCTGCAAATGTGCTTGCTTTACTGAAGAAGGATGTGCTCAGTCCTCTGTTAGTACAGTGAATTTGTGTGCAGTCACCATGGGAGCAGTGGAACTCCTACTGCAATGCAGCTAATGCTCGTAATCTGTGGAGTGAGCTGTGATGACAGAAGACTAAAAATGCCCCTTTAGTTTTCTCAGTGTTTCTTTAGGATAGGAGGTTATGAAGAGAAGGCTGAGAAAAGCTGTTGTGTAGACTAAAGTGTTTCAGACAGCAAACGTAGGACAGTCTGCAGAGAATGTGGTTTCTGCCAGCGGTCACTAACTCTTGGATGAGATGAAAGAAGCTGCAAAGACTCTTAATTAGATGGAGCACATTGGATTGCTGAAAGGACACTTTGGATTTTGCAGCTTAGGGTGTTAGTGTCAGTGATACCTTTAAGCCTTTAGGCATCCTCCTGTTTTATATTTTTGCACGGCGGGCAAATAACTTTCTGGGAAGCTAAACTGGGATCCATTAAGCTGTCAGGAGATGCCTATGGGAAAAGTAAATTGTGAAGGGATGTCTTCAGCATTGAAGGAACAAGGTTGTGTTGTTAGCTAGCATTGAAGATGCCCCTTATTTATAAAGGGAGACCCAACATGATGAGGCTACCAGGTTTTGAAGACCCTGCTTGTGCTCATTTGCTGAGGCTGGAGGTGTTGACCTTGGTGTTTTACCGAAGAGGCTGCAGTTACAGCTTGTACAGGGAAAAAGCCCTTGACTCTCCAAAACTTGTTTCCAATTAAAATTATTAAATAAGTTTTTTTTATTCTCTGGTTTTAAGTTCTCATTGTTGAGGCAAGAGCTGATGTAATTATTGTTCCGTCTATCTTTAAGGGAATTTCATCTATAATAGGAGAAAGCCTTTAATTTCTCTTTGGTGAACTACTTTGTCATGATTGACGTAACTGACTGTTTTGCCTCTCTAGCCCTCGAGCATGTTCCGAATTCAGTGCGTTTGTGGAAAGCAGCCGTGGAGTTAGAAGAACCTGAGGATGCCAGGATCATGCTGAGTCGGGCTGTGGAGTGCTGTCCGACGAGTGTCGAAGTAAGTTTTAAAGCAGAATAATGCAACTCCCTGCACACCACTTTCAGTTAGCAGTAGAGCTTTGAAAACAAAAGGCAGGGTGGGTGCAGTCTTGAGTTTTCTACCACGTGCTTTATACCACAGTGAGGCAGATGTGATGAGTAGTGGACTGTGCTTTTTTTGCTCCAGAGTTAATTATCTGCTGGTCATTACATACCTCATTTTCTTGTGTAATCATTGCATTAGTTATGGCAGTGATACTGCTGGCCTGCCAGCCAATTAGTCCTGTGCATGTACATGTTTACTGCCTTGGCAGTTGTGAAAACAAGTGTACACATGGCCTGGGGAATCTGAACCAAAGTGGGTCCTTTCTGCAGTGCTGAACTGGAGTTCATTCCACTATGTGAAAGGTGATGTGGGCAGAAAATGAGTGCAGCAGCCCAGCAAACAGAGATCATGGAATCAGGGAATGGTTTGGTTTGGAAGGGACCTCAAAGCCCATCCAGTTCCAGCCCCCTGGGGAGGGACATCTCCCACTGGATCAGGGAGCTCAAAGCCCCATATAGCCTGGCCTTGAACACCTCCAGGGATGGGACAGCCACGAATTCTTTGGGCAACCTGGGCCAGGGGCTCCCCACCCTCACAGAAAAACATTTCTTCCTATGATTTCTTCTAAATCTTCCCCCTTCATGTTTAAAGCCCCATCCAACCTGGCCTTGAACACCTCCAGGGATGGGGCAGCCACCACTGCTCTGGGCAACCTGTGCCAAGGCCTCCCCACCCTCACCAGGAAAATGTTTCTTCCTAAGATCTCTCAATCTCCCCTCTTTCAGCTGAAAACCATTCCCCGTCATCCTATTCCTGCACTCCCTGATCAAGAGCCCCTCCCCAGTTTTCCTGGAGCCCCTTTCAGTACTGGGAGGCTGCTCTAAGATACCTCCAAAGCCTTCCCTTCTCCAGGCTGAAAGCCCAACTCTCTCAGCCTGTCCTAGTATGGGAGGTTCTCCATCCTGTGGAGCATCGTCTTCGTGGTCTCCTCTGGACTTACTCCAACAGATCCATGTCCTTCCTGTGATGGTGATGTGAAAATGATATCTTGAAGAGATTAGGATTGAGCTTTAAGGATGGTATTTGTCTCTGGTTTTGCTATTTCTTCATTGCTGTTCTCAAGCTTGGTAATACTACTTGAAGGCATTTGCCAACCAGTAGCAAACAGCATAAAGCTGCTTATGTCTCTGGGCTGACACTGCCGTACAGCGGTGCTGTCATCTTGTTCTAACCTAAAATACATCTTCTGTTGTTCCGCAGTTGTGGCTTGCGCTGGCAAGGCTGGAGACCTACGAGAACGCTCGCAAAGTCCTTAACAAAGCCCGCGAGAATATTCCAACGGATCGTCACATCTGGATTACTGCTGCCAAACTGGAGGAAGCCAATGGAAACACCCAGATGGTGGAGAAAATCATTGACAGAGCCATCACATCTCTTAGGGCTAATGGTGTGGAAATCAACAGAGAGCAGTGGATACAGGTATTTGCTTGGTGTGGGTTAGAGACCCAGAGTAGTTCTTCAAGTTCTGTTTTGAAAGCTACTGATGTGAGATTTTATAGGGTGGAGTGATTTTGCGCTAGGCTTATCCTCATGAGGATACAAGAGGTGAGACCAAAAACACTGCAGAGGGCCAAGACCATGATTAAGGGATACACGGGGTGCGTGTTGAGCTGAGGGATGGCTGGTTTACTTCTGTCTTGGAAGCTAACCAGCTTCAAGTTGGAGCAGCTGCTGTGCCTTAAGTAGGACAATGGCTTTAAGCCTCCGGTGAAGGATTTATGTGTTTTTTGCATATGTCTCTCTTTGCTTAAAAGGTGTCTGCTTGCCCAAGAAGCCTTTGTCAGATGATCTCATAGACTTGAGGCTGTGCAAAGTGGTTGTGGCTGACACATGGGACCATGTCGTACAGTGACATTCACAAAATGCGACCTTTGTGGATGTTCATCCCAGGCCATTGTGGTTTTGTGGTTCTGTACCTCAAAAACTTTTAGAGGTTTCTAGTGTTTCGTTTACATTTGAAAGCCGTCGTGCTTGCGTTTCTTGGGTTAGTCCTTCAAGGACTGTTTCCATCTAAATGGCTTGATGTTCAGATTAAAAGAACCCCTTTGCTCCTGAATGTGTACTGTACTTTCTTTAATCATAAATCTTTAAACCAGTTTACTGCTAAAATCACTTTCAGTGGGTCAAGGCAGCAAAATGTTCTTGGCACACTGCATAAAGGAGTACTGATAGTGGACAAAGTATTTAGTGTTAAAGATATCCTTGATAGCATCTAAAATAATTATAACTTTCTTTACAGCAGTAAAGCAATTAAAGGTTAATTTCAAACTCTGTTTAAAAACCCAATGCCACAGCCTCTGTATCATTGTCTTCTCGAGTTCCTTTTCTGTACTAGAGCTGTTCCATTCCAGTTATCCGATCAGACGTCTTAACAAGTTTAAGCAAGACATGCTTGGCTTTTCTAAAGCTTCAGATGTCTGAAACCCCACTTTTGCATACATGCTCTGCTGAGGCAGTCTTTGCACCTTTGACTTAACAGTGCTTTAGTTGTTGCTTGGCCCTTACTGACACTTAGTAATCAACCCAAAGCTGAAAGGAAGTCACTATTTTTGTTGTTACCATTCTTTCTCCTCAAATTCTTGTGTTTTATTATTGGTCAGGTCCCTGTGTGGCCCAGCCCACGGCAGGTCACTGGAGCTGTAAGAGGAGACTTTTCAGGCTGGAAAGGTCATGCATTGTCATACTTGCTCCTTTTACAGGGTGTACAGTTGACAGGCTCTGTTCCTTAACCAGCTTCTGATTGATTCTGTATCCATCTACAGCACCCTCTTTGTGGGTGTGGGCTCACTCTTAGTGACAAGATATGTTTGAACAATAAGACATTCCTAATGTGGCAGTGACCCACAATGTGTCTGAGTTAGCGTGTGCAGAGTTGCTGTTGTGGAATCTTAACTACTTGTGCTGATTTCTCAGAATGAGCAAGGTTTTACTCTTGTTTCTAGGATGCTGAGGAATGTGATAAAGCTGGAAGCGTGGCCACATGCCAGGCAATCATGAGAGCTGTGATTGGCATTGGGATTGAGGAAGAAGATCGGAAACATACCTGGATGGAAGATGCTGACAGTGTATGTCCAGCTGTGATGCTGGGTTGTTTTGATTTTCATTTGAGGGAAATTGGACTGGACCTGGGAAATAGTATTTTTTATCAGTGAAAAAGCAGATGTGGTGCCTACAACATTGCCTACATTTCGCTGGTCTGCCCCTCGGGAGCTTATTGTGTTATAAGTGCTTTTCTGATATGAATTTTTACTAAGCAAAAATTGGTGGTTGTGAATTGTTTGGTGGGGTTTTGTGTGCGTGTGTGACATGAACAGAGCTTGAGGTGTGATTGAGGGAATGGCAGTTGAGTTTCAAGGCATAAACATTGCAGTTGAAGAGTTAATGTGAGGTTGGAGAAGGGGAGTGGGTAAAAGTTCTACCAGGCTTTCTTTGCTTTAGGGGAGTAGTTTGAACATGCACTGAAAGCTGAATTCTATTTTAGTGTGAGAAATGTCCACTTCCCTGGCCTTGAGCTGGGCTGACAGCAGCAGGGGGGCATATGCTGTGGTGCTTATGGTTTTTCCTCTAAGAAGTAAATGAAGTGCAAATACAAGAGGGTTTACAATGCCTTGCTAATTTTTCAAGCTGGCCTGTTTATGTCAGTCCCAGTGAAGGCCAGCAATAACTGTACTCTCATAGAGGGATGCTTGAAAATTCCCTCCTTACTTTTTTTTAGAAAGCTGATGGTAACTCTTCTGTTGTGAACAACACCCCATGTATTACTTGAGTTATTGAGTTCTTTGTTGAATTATGTGTGTGTCATTGCTTCTTGCACTTGATTTCAGTGCAGCCCCAAAGTGACTTTCCTCTGTTCTGTTTTTACATAGTGTGTTGCTCATAACGCCCTGGAGTGTGCCCGAGCGATTTACGCTTATGCCTTGCAAGTCTTCCCGAGCAAGAAGAGTGTGTGGCTGCGGGCAGCATACTTTGAAAAGAACCATGGAACAAGGTATGTGTGCTGCATATTCCTTGGGTGGAGGGGGTTCATCCTTTTTTACAGGGGGGTAGAAAAGGTGCAAGGTGAGCCTTTAAGTGTTTTGTTGCGTGTGCAGAGTTAGTTCATCTGGTACAAACTCACTGGTGTTGTTTGCAGGTCTGACCACAATAATAACAGAGAAAGTCAGACCTGAAGACATCTCTGTTTTTTTATAAAGTCACAAAAGGTTTTTGGCAGTATGAATGACATGATTAAAACAGCTATGAACAGCAAGGTGGGGATAGTCATGTCTGAGAAGGCATCTCTAAAAGAAAATGGGAATACAAATCGCAGATCGTGTTTCATTTAATTTTCATTGATAAACTGCTTTGTTGCTGAAATTGTCCCAGCATCTCTGGTCTTTTCTGGTTAAACAGACTGTGAACGTGTACCACATGCAGCATTAAGGTTGGTGTTAAACTATCACCTTTCAGACCTCTCATTTTGAAGTCTATTCATAAAGCTTTAAACTTTCTGTTTAGAATAAGGCAAACTGTGTAGCAGACCACTGGTGCACAGGGAATCAGCCTGATTAAAGCCAACCAGGCCATGGTGAGGAAGTCACTGTAGATGCCGAGTTCTGCCTCATTCAAGCCCCTTTTGTTGGAATAAGCATGACTGTTTTTGATGTTGTCCTCCTATTTCCCAGTGGTGGTTGGATTTTAAGCCCCTTGTTCTACCCAAAAAGTATATTTTCCAGGGAAGGAAAAAAAATTCCAATATGATGGAGCCAGCTTCATCTAATAATTCTGAAAACCTTCCTGTCTCAGTTTCCACTGAGGTTTGTAAAGAAGAATGGCTCTTCCCAAGACAAACGAGCTGTTTGTGTGCAGGGTCTTTCCGCAGAGGCTGTCAAACAAAGGTGTCTGAACAATGAGCCGTTTGTGGAGTGCTGATTTCAGAACCCTTGTGAAAAAAGACCCCACCCTTTCCTTGTTATGAAACAACTTATCAAGGTTTACAACTGTTGGACTTTGCAACAATATTTATAACACTGAGTGATAGTGGAAATGGTGTGTGAGAGCTTGCCTTTGGCAGTATTTGGATTGTAACTTGCTCTTTCTTGTCGCAGAGAATCCTTGGAGGCTCTTTTGCAGAGAGCTGTTGCTCACTGTCCCAAAGCAGAAGTGCTCTGGCTCATGGGAGCCAAATCCAAGTGGCTGGCAGGAGATGTGCCAGCAGCCAGAAGCATTTTGGCCCTGGCTTTCCAGGTGGGTATGTTAGACTTGTGTGATGGTGTTAAGTACGACAGGTAAAGAATAGAGAGTATGTTGCTCTGTCAGCAGCGGATTCCTGCTGCCATTCAAAGTGATGGGAGCTTCCGCTGTGCTTTGATTGTTTTATGTGGCAAAATGTTCTCCTGTAAAATAGTGGCAAACCGGAAGCACGAGTGCATTACAACTCGTTTAGAAGCACCATGCCAGCTTCTGAGTTCACAAGCCATTACTTTTATTACTGTGGCTCCCACCAACCCCTGTCATGGATCAGAATCCCCCTTGTGTTGGGCTGTCTGTCTCTGCATCAGAAAGGGAGTTCTCTGCCCTGACTAATGAGGTTACTTGCATTGCTTATGGTTTGAACCAAATCCACAGCAAAATAAAGGGAATCGTCTGCTGGATGGTGAAACGTGGGCAGAGAAGGGACAGTTCTAACGCTGTCAGTGAGGCTTAAAAGCTAATTGATAGCAAACCCAAATGACAGGTTCCAAGATGGAAGGTATAAGATACTTACTTCCTCAATTTGTTCTTGCTGCTTTTTGTTACCACCCTGAAGACTTTTTGACATGGCTGCCACTGAAGTGACTTTCATTGGAGGAGTGTTCGTAGACCTTAGCTGGGAATTCAAGCTTCAGTGTTTTTGCTTGGGGATAATAAAATGAGGGTCTCATTGTGGCAAAGCCTATGATCTTTTCATTATTTAAACTGGAAGTTCAGAAGATCAAGCATTAATGCTTTTCAACAATTGAGAAGCATCCAACTTCTACACTGGCGTATGTCTTTGTGCATCTGTTTTGGAGAATTTCTATAAACTTCAAAAGTCAAAGAAGACTGGGAGGAGCTTGAGCTGAAAAAAATCCTCGTGTGGATTGACAAAGCTCTGATTTCAATTTTAATCTGGATCAAACGAAGGATTAAATCTGCTGTTGATTCACTGTATGCATTTGTCTGTCATTTAATGTTCCTGCAGGCCAACCCCAACAGCGAGGAGATCTGGCTGGCTGCCGTGAAGCTCGAGTCAGAAAACAATGAATATGAAAGAGCGAGGAGGCTGCTGGCAAAAGCTCGCAGCAGTGCCCCCACTGCAAGGGTAAGGATGTGTGAAGGGTGGGAGGCTGAGACCTCTCTGGGCCGTGGGGGAGTTGGGACTGAAGGAGGAGTTCCTTCAGTTCTGTGGCCCGAGGGACTGACCAGATGGCTCCCTGCCATCGCCTTTTGCAGGCATGTGGCCGCTTTGCTGCTGCGCTTCTCCAGCGAATTGCGACACAAAGTCACGGCATGATGGGAAAAAGAGGGTAGGATCAAGTGAAGGGCTTTGTGTTTTTTTGACACAAATGGCAAAAGTCAGGAAATTCCCAGTTTGCAGCTGTTTGTATAATGCCCATGTTGCATAGAAGCACGACTTGGAGAAATGAGAGAGAAATACTTTCACGTAAGACTCACTTATGCCTGCAGTGCTAAAGGCAGCTCTGGTCAAGTTTGCTGTTTAAAGTTGCACTCTGTGTTTATCTCTGCAATTACTTCTGGTATGGGAAACTGTTGATTTTTCAGCTCTTCATGCAGAACCATTTTAACTCATCCAAGTAAAAGAAAAATCAGTTTGATTTCCTCCCTGCCTCTCCCCCCTGCAAATTTGTGCTTTGTCCTCTGTCTTACACTGTCCTCTTCCTCTTTAGTCAGTCAGGGAGCTTCTCTCCGGCTGGCACGTGGGCCTGAAGCTCTTGTCTCAGGACAAGGAGTAGTGGAAGTGCATTTGGTCTATAATGTGTTTCTGGTAACTTCCACGTGCAGCTAAAAGAGAGACATTTCAGGCAGAAAAGTGTATGTATTGGTTTGTAATTAGCAGAATAATAGTTGCAGCTTGAAAATGTAAGTAAGAATAGGTGCTTGTGGTAGCTCACGTCTAAGGAGATCAAGTTGTGCTGATGAAGCAGGCTTAAATTTGTTAATTGGTTGTGCTCTTAAAGCTGTACTCTTTGTACAAATGCTGTACAATGTCAGCTCTGTACTAGTAGGCGAGATATAGATTGATCAGGCTGTTCCAACTCCTTTAATGTTTGCATTTATTGTTCTGATTATCTGATCCCAGTATTATTTAACCCTGGTAATTATTTTTTTTCACTTTAAGCTGTAGCTAATCAATAACATTCTAATTAATGTATGGATGTTGCTAGTGATAAGCAGCTTTGGTTTGGTCTCAGGTATTCATGAAGTCTGTGAAGTTGGAATGGGTGCTTGGGAATATTGCTGCAGCCCAGGAGCTTTGTGAGGAGGCCCTGAAGCACTATGAGGACTTCCCCAAACTGTGGATGATGAAGGGACAAATAGAGGAACAAAAGGAACTGGTAGAGAAGGCACGGGAAGCTTATAACCAAGGGGTAAGTTGTGTGTTATTGCCAGTTGGCTTTTCCTTCTGGCTTGGAGAGTTGTCTGTCTGTGAATCAGAATGGAGAGGGCTCTGCCCCAGGCTAACCAGAGATGTGATTTCTGTACTGGTTAAAACAATAACAAAACAAAGTAGGACCTTGAAATAAACAGCAGGAATTTCTCCTACCAGTATCCATCTGCATAATGTGCTCTTGCTTGAGGGAGTTTGCTGTGTGCTTGACTCCTCACTGGTAGGAAGAAAGTCATCGCACAGTAATGCTCTAGGATGTGTAAAGACTAAAAGCAGAACTCTTTCAAGAAGAGCATCCTAACAAGCTCTTAGATACACACAGCGAAAGGAGGTGGCCTGCAGAGCACAGTGTCTGTTTTCAATGGCAGTCTATGTCTTTGGCCATGAGTGCTTCTGAAACAGCTGTGAAGGTAATGTGAAAGCAGGTTTGTCCCAGTGCCAGTGTCCTAACAACTTCCTGAGTTTCAGAGGTGCTTTGTTCCCAGCACACACTGTAGCTGTGGGCTGGTCGTATATAAAAGCCCTCCGTTTCCAGAGGGAGCACAAACTGCAGATGGATGTTAAGGGAGGTGTATTCTTTCTCTTGCTTCTGGGATAGCTCAGTCAAGGTTGATGTACCCGACTGTTTTGGATGTAGGAGAAACTCGAGTTCTGTACTGTAAGACTATCTAGGAGAAACTGGAGCAACGTAATCAACTTTGTCTCTCTCCTCCTAAACTCTCCAGGAGGATGTAGGCAGGGAAGTTCTTTTCTGTAGGGGTTATATTTGTTTCTAATTCACATATTACCATACTCTTTTGGTTTTTAAACAGTTGAAAAAGTGTCCCCATTCCATCCCCCTGTGGCTTTTGCTGTCCAGGCTGGAGGAGAAAGTCGGGCAGTTAACTCGAGCAAGAGCCATCTTGGAAAAGTCTCGCCTAAAGAATCCAAAGAATCCAGATCTCTGGTGAGTTGGGTGGAGATTAACTGAATTTGGGCTGCAAAGCCAATGCATTCTTCATGCCAGCTCTTTCACATCTTCTCAGCCATTTGAACCTGGAACCTATGACCATCCCCATCCTAGAGCTTCTCCTGGACTAACAGCTTTATCTGAATACCAGCAATGCTTTGGTGATCCTGGGCTAGTATGTAGCTGCAATAAGGAGCTGGACACTAGTTATTTCTTTACTCATAGTTGTAGTGCACAGAACATGAAAACCCAGGGATCCTGCATTTCTGCCATAGTCCCTTTTTCAGATTGCTTTTGATCTAGGCCATTATTGGATAAAGGTCATGCTTATTTTTAGACAGAGAGGAATGGAAGTGTGTCAGTCACCTACACACATTCAGAATATGGGCAGATGTTTGCAGTTGCCAGTGACCTTCCTGTGGCTTGCTGCTTGTTTCTGCATAGTGAATATGTTGTCATAAATATCATCACCAAGTCTCTTCCTTACCAGGTTGGAGTCAGTGCGACTGGAGTACAGAGCTGGGTTAAAGAATATTGCAAATACTCTGATGGCCAAGGCACTGCAGGAGTGCCCCAATTCAGGTGAGCTGGGTCTCATTTCTATCTTAAACACCGTTATTTTGCCTAGTTGATAAAGGCCCATCTCTTTCCAAGATGTCCTTCCTGGGCAGGTCTCAAAGCACTGTGTTTTGGAGAGGTGTCACTCATCCTTCTGCAAATGAAATGTTGAGGCTCTTTGTGAATAAACCCAGTTGATTTGTGCCATCTCACACCAGAGAGGCCACGAGTTGGTGTTGGTTCCATTTGTTGCAGTATCCAGTGTACTGGGTCAGTGATCCACAGTTTGTTCCCAGGTTTCCTGGGAAAGCATCTTGGGATATGGGTGACTTTTTCTCTGAAGCTGATAGAAGTCTGCTGAGGTTTAAAATTGAAGAAAGACCCTTGAGTGTTTGCAGTTAGGAAGTTTGGTGGAAGACGACTGGGATTTTTCCTGTCTCCTTGGAGTACAGCTGGCTGTAGGACACTTCCCATTGCCAGTTGCTCCTGACTGTATGCTTGCTAGCTTCAATCACTGTCATGATGAGGGGATCATGTACCATGAAGTCCTGGTTTCTGATTGTTTTAACTCATTTAAGAAAAGGCTCATAGGTCATACAATGTAAGCCAATAGGTTCTGACCGGCAGTGGAAATATTTGCCTCTTGGGATGGGAGGAGAAAGTCATAATGAGTCCCTATTTTTCAGCAAAATTGCAGGAAGACTTAATTGTTTAAACATGTTGACATCTTTGGAGAGAGGATGTCACATAACTATAAAATGCAGCAGTCTACTGCAGAACGAACTGTTTTAGCTTGCCTTCAGGCTGTGTTTTGCAAGGTGTTTAATTGGTGGCTGCTGAAGTTACAGTGAAATAATGGGGAGTCAAGTGACTTTTATGACACGATAAACTCATTGCGAGCTGCTCACCATGAGAGTGGGTCAGCAAAGCAGTACCACCCTAGTCCTGCATCGTTTTGTGACTGACCTAATGCTTAATGAGCATTTGCCACCACAGGCTTTTTAGCAGAATCTGCCTGTTGCTATGGAAATGGGCAGCAGGATCTCAGTTTCTGTTTAAATAAAATTGCTTCCACCTCTATCTTAAAACTCTACAAACCATAATAAAAGCCTGCAGGAATCAGCTTGTTGGACACCAACAGTCGTGTAAACCAGAGACTTGTGTCCATTGATTGCTGAATTGATTCTTGCTTTTGGCTGCTGTAGGCAGACTGCACAAAGTAAAAATGAAATATAATGGTGTTTGTCCTCAGCAGGCCTGAATAGAGAGGCCTGAAAAATGAGATTTGACCCTGTGTAAAAAGAGCATGAAGAGTTCTGCTTCAGTCTGTCACTGCAGCCATCAAAGCTTGTGTGTATTCCCATGCAGCAGTTTGAGAAGCGAGAGTGCTTTGATAGAGTCCTGGCAGGCACAAGCTTTCAGGCTTTGCTTTGAAGAGATCAGCAGGTATGTTTGGCTGACATGAGAAAATGAAGATTTCATGCTCCTCTGAGCATATTTCCTTTCTTGCTTTTGGCAGTGAAAGGAACTAGGGATTAAACCCAGCTTTCCTGGACCTCTGCTGTCCTTCATTGTATGTGTGGAGAGCCAGCATCTTATTGACCGTGGTGTTCACTGGCACCCTTGAAACTGCTTTCCAAGGGTGTACTTTGCACCTTTGGGACAACTTGTGCCGCTGCCGTTTCCGGTTCAGACACGTGACTGTCTCTCCCTTCTGAAATGCTGGTTTGCCCTTCCCTGTTCGTGATGCCTCATCTGAAAGGCACGAGCTCTGGGTCAGTGCACACCAGCGTGGGGAGCGCTGAAGCTGCAGGAGGGTGATGGTAGAGACATTCACAAGTGTGGTGCACACAGTAGGTAGAGTACTGAATGAAGTATCCATGCAGAAAGAGTGATCTGGGATGAGATTGGGGCCTGGATAACCACCAGGGTTTCTTGCACTAGAGAGCACTGCCCTGATGACAGGATGGGGAGGGTAATCTCAGAACTAACACTGAAAGTCTTCCTACTTGACTTGATTAAGGAATCCTGTGGTCGGAGGCAATTTTCCTTGAAGCGCGACCGCAACGGAAGACCAAGAGTGTGGATGCTCTCAAGAAGTGTGAACATGACCCACATGTCCTGTTGGCTGTGGCCAAGTAAGCTCCTGCGATAGATGTAGTAAAAATACCCCGTGTTTGTGTGTGACTGCATTCCTGATGAAACGTTGCACTCGAGCACGGCCATGTGGTTCTGGCTGCAGCGGCTCTAATAAGCCTCAAAGCAAGCAGCAGCTCTCAGGCTGTCTCCTAGTGACTGTGCAAACCTCTCCTCTGAAAAGGGAGATGTTAACCTGCCCTCAAGCTGTTCTGGTGGGGCTGTGGCTATGGCATAGATAGTGTGTTCTACAGAGTCCCTTTCCAGGGCTGTGTGTTTGCACTCTGAAAATTGCCACCTTTCTGTCCCTTGAATGAGATTCCAGTGTGCTTTCAGATGAACTGGGCTTAATGAAGTTTTATAGGATATCTTTAAATATTTGCCCCTTTCCTGGAGGTGTTCAAGGCCAGATTGGATGGGGCTTTCAGCAGCCTGATCCAGTGGAAACTGTCCTGGCCTATGGGAGAGCAGTTGGAACTGGGTGGGCTTTAAGGTCCTTTCCAACCCAAACCCTTCCATGATTCTACGTTTCTATAATTTTTGCTGGTTATCTTTCAATTTTGTTGTGTCTGACTCTGTATTCCTCTTAGTTTCCCTATATCCTAGATTATGTCAGATTTATTTAATATTGACCTGGGTTCTGTGCTGTTGTCCCCCCTCCTGAATTTCTGCTCTGTCGCTTCTCTTCCATTGTGGCCCTGCCTGGAATGCAGGCTACCAGTCATACTGCAGTTTGCTTCTCTGGAATGGGATGATATTCTCCTAGGACTTGTCTTTCCTGTCTAGATTGAGTTGTGAGGCTTCCAGTGATGAACACCCACTATTAGAACTGACTCACGCTGTCTCCTTTCTGATCTGATGTGCGAACAACTCTACAGCAGTCGTGATTGGAACAAACTTTTCTCCCTTTGGGAATACCAGAAGAGGTTAATGCAGGAAGCATTTTGCCCAAACAGTTGCCCAATTATTTCACAACTCTATTTTGGAAGCCAAAGAAAACTGTAGGATACACTCCAGTGACTACGATGCTGGGTTCTGCCAGATAACAACAGCTGAATCGTTCAGCTTTAGCAGCAAGTGAGAAAATTGTTAACTTTTGCTTTATAAAAACAGCTTCCAGGCCCCTTCTCGTGCAGCCTCAGACAGTTGAGCAGCTAATCCCAACACAAACAGCTTCCACCTCCCCTTGTGGCATGTGTGAAGGCACGGTAATGCCATCATGTCACATATCTGAAAAACTGCTGTCAAATATGTTGCTGAAAACGGCCACTGCCTACAGGTGTTGAGCCTCTGCTATCATTGTTCATGCTCTTTTAAATCACAGTTTATTTAACACAGAACAATCAAGAGTATTATAGGGCTTAAAAACAATCACGTAAGCTGTATAATTTTATGGCTGGCTAAGCTCTTTATGAGGGATGGCTGTCTGATTTGATAAAGACCTTACTAACTCAAATGAAGTCTTTAATGCAAAGGAGTGAAACCAAGAGGTTATTGACTCAGCTGGTTAATTACTGGGGAGAAACTTCAGAATTCACTAGTACCTTTGTGAAATGGCAGTGGTCAGCTGGGTGCCAGGCTGGGATGCAAGTGTGGATGCTTTTGTGCTCACCTTTCCTACTAACATAGAGCTGATGAGACTGATGTGCCCCACTACAATGCGCTCCGTGGATGTGAGTGTGTGACCACACACAGCTGCAGCTCTGGGAACATGTGTGCAATTTTCAGCTTTTAGATGCTAGATTTTGATTGTTTTTAATCTAGATCTAAATTTAGATTTAGATTTTAATTGTTAAGACGCTCAAATCTACTTGAAATAATAAGAAATGGAAGGAGAGGAAGTAGATGTAGGCATATGATCCTATCTCTTTCTAAACCAAATCTGGAACAGCAAAATTAAGCGGTTGAGTTAGCAAAGAGGTCAGAGAGGCAAAGATTGAGCTTGGAAAGTGATCCTTCCCTTCTGAGGCATCTGTCTTTTCCTGGGGCTACTTTAACCTGCTTTGCTGCAGGGAGTGATGGATGTTCTTTGCAGTCCTCTTGTGTCTCTTCCCTTCCCAGAGGAAGGACAGTCAGCAGCGCCTACAAAATTGGCTGTTTCCTTTTTGGCAGAGCAAAAAAATGAAGTATCTGTAGAGCCTTTAAGTTGGAGCGCTTGCAGACTGCCACGTTCCTCTGAGGAGAGGCTGTTTGTTGACTCACTTTTGATTTCCTCACCAGGCTGTTCTGGAGCGAGCGTAAAATAACCAAGGCCAGAGAGTGGTTCCACCGAACGGTGAAGATCGACTCTGACCTGGGGGATGCCTGGGCTTTCTTTTACAAATTTGAGCTCCAGCACGGCACTGAGGTGAGCACACACCTGGGAACAGGGAGCTGGGGAGGCAGCAGAAATCCCTTGCTGACAGTGGTTACCCAGTCCTGCTGCAGTGCTGGGCTGAGCATGCTGCCGCTGCCTTGGATGAGACTGAGGCTGTCACGCCTGGTCATGAATGAGCATGAACAGGCCTGTGTGGTGGTTTTTAACAGGCTCTGTCATTAGCTGGGCTGTCTTTCAGGCTGCTTTGCTGTCCACAGTCAGGCTAGTTTGTGCAAAAATATCTGAAATCAATCTTTCTGTAAAATGGAAGGTTTCTAGTGGGAGGAGGCTTGCCTGTAATTGCAATGCTGCGTTTCTGTAACTGGTCCTGTTTCTTCACAGGAGTCAAGCACAGGTTGCATGTGAATACAGCCAGAGGAACAGTCTGTTCTTATCTCTTATGGCTGTTTTTACTGCCTGGTATTACTGAAATTATGGGAGTGTTTATCTTCTGACTTCAGAGAGACCTCTCTTTTGACAGATCTCGTGCAGGTGGTAATGCAAAGGAAGCTGCAGTTTCTCTGGTGTAGCCAGAACTTGCTTGCCTGTAATCCAGCCAGCGTGTTCAGCAGGACAGGAGAGTTCCTGCCACTGCTTCTCAACTCAGACTTCCATACTGCCCTAAAAAAAGCGAAGTGAAAAACCCACCATAAGCTTTGGAATAGTGTTTGAATCAGGGAGGGGAGTTTTAAATGTTTGGCTCTGTGCTGGAACAAACCAAGGCATTAACAGACTTGCAAACTGTTGTTTCCTTTCCTCATAGGAACAACAAGAGGAGGTGAGGAAGCGCTGTGAGAATGCTGAACCTCGCCATGGAGAGCTCTGGTGTGATGTCTCCAAGGACATCGAGAACTGGCAGAAAAAGATTGGAGAGATTCTCATGCTTGTGGCGGCCAAGCTTAAAAACACCTTCTAGAGTGGCCTGGCTTTGACTGCCTTAGTCACCTCTGTAGGACTTTGCTTACCTGCTTTCGGTGCACTCGCCCTTATGGTGGTGCAGATTTTGGAGGACTGGTGTTATGAAAGATCTTTCTTCCAAACAGAAGAGCGCCTTCCCTCTCTTCCCAGTGCTCTTGACTCACACAACACAGCCATCGGCTCCTGCAGCACCTCTGAGACCGGTTGCTGGTGTCACATAGGAGATGAACAATCTTGTGAGGCTGCATTTTCATTGGGAGGCCTGAATCCCCCTGTAAATACAAGCTTTAATTGGTGCTCTTATGGAGTCTGATGGTTAGCTGTTCCTCTGGTTTCCTCCCTAGCCTGCATTCCCAGTCTGGCCTGTCGCCCTTCATGCATTTTCTTTAGTGTTTGGCCCATCCGATGCTGGTTCCCTCTCAGCAGATCTGATTCGTTGCTGTTTGAGCATCCCTGACAGAGCCAAGGAGAGTTCTATGGGTGAGAAGGCCAGGAGCCAAGGGGAAAGGTTGTCCTCACCCCTCTTTTTTAGTTCTCTTTGCTGCAAGCCTGGTTTAGCTTGGTCTCCTGTGCTGGCAAGGTGCAGCACAGCTCAGAAGTGTTCCTCAAACCTGGTGGAACGTTGTATGGAATTCAAGAGCATAATTTTAGGGACCTTTTCCTCCATTTTTTAGATGTATATAGTATAACCTTATTCTTTTAGGTGTCTGATTTCAGTAAGAACAGTGGTGTTTTAAAGTAACAAGGCAAAATCCAGCAATCCCTGAAGGCCTTTTTGAGGGAATAACCTTTACTTGGAGCTATTGAGAGGCTGTGTGCTTTCACAGTGGCAACTGCTTTCCACTGGGATGTTTGGGATGGCTCTCCAAGTACAGATGGAAACCAGCAAACTAATGAGAGGAAAAGCTTTGTGTTTGAAACTTCCTAACTTGTCTTCGATTTCCTACGCTTGTGATCTGTATTGTTTTGACCCCAAAACCTGACATTCTTGTGATCAGAGGCTGAGAAGCTGTAGTGTTTTACATGTTAGGACATAGCAGTGGTGTCCCAGTCAGTGTGTTTGTGCATTATATGATGTATTTAGTTAGGGGAGAAACTCCCTTACCACTTGTTTGGACAATATGTATAAAATACAGCTTGTTTTGTTGTTTCCTTCTGCTCTCTTTGAATGTGGTCTTGCCCTTTGACTCTGACTGGGAAGAGTCGATCTGACAGGAAAAAGCTTTGAGCTTATGAGGCTCCCACCACTGAGAAGGTCTCTGCCAGCAGTGATTGCACCAGCCTGTGCTCCAGCCTTTTGCCAGACAAGATGAGAAACCTGACTTCTAGCACTGAAATACAAATGCCTGGTCCTGAAGCAAAAGCTTTTCTTAGGGTTTGTAATGGAAACACGTGTGCTTTCTCTTGTGTAGCTGGTGGTGGTCTGTGAAGTTGCCTTTTACTTAAGGATGGTGTAGATCACGGATGTCCCGGTGGAATTTTAGTTTCCCAAAGGTGAGTGAGAGGCCTTGTTAGCTGAGGTACTCCTGCTCAGGGATTTTGTGCCATCGCTGGCATCCTTCTTGCACGTGGCCTTAAGCAAAGAGGAAGGGAGGGGAGTGGGGGGAGATGGAGAAATCAGTCAGTGGTGGGAAGGAGAGGGTGCTTCCCCTGTCCCTTGCTCAAGTGGCAGCACCATATTCCTTAAGGATTTGTTGGGAGAGACAACCCAAGAGGCCTGAGATTGAGAAAATGCATGGGATGGACTTGCTAGGAGTTGCTCCTTGTGGGTGATAAGAGAAGAGATGATTTCCCTGTGCTGGAAGCCTTGCAAGGGGGACCCACACTGGGTGCTGTCCCATGTCCTCATTGCACCAAGCTCCTATTGCCCCCTGTTCTTTGTACCTGCAGCTTCCCCTGACCCAGGCTGGAGGAGACTGCATTCCTTGAGTTTAGGATGATTCTTTTTTGAATAGAAGGGATCATCAATCTCAGAGCCTTTTAGCGTTTGTAGATGTCTTTCTGTTTTGTTAACTGGATCATGGCACCTACATGTTTCAGCTATATATAGAGCTCAATAAAGAAGTTATATGGGCCCTGTCCGCAGCGGTATTCTGTGTGTGCTGTGGTTCCCTCTCCACATGGAGGAACATTCTTGCCAAGTTGTGAGGAGCTGGATTATTCAACCATTTGTTTTATCTCTTACTAAACCACACACATTCTCCAGTAGAGCCTCCTTGCTGTCCATTTGTTTTTTCCCATTGCAAGTGTAAACCCAATTGAAACTGAGTCAGGGCCATTTGCTATGGATGTGTCTGTTCAAAATTTGGAGGAGATACAGGAGGGGGCTTTGGCTGAAAGGATGGGATTGCAGTACCTGTAGGTATTTGGGGGGTTCCAGGCTGGGCAGGTGCTTCTGGACACAGTTGTAAGCTCTGGCTGGGGTTAGGTGGCAGCTGCTGACTGAACCCAGAATGGTAACGATAACTGCGAACGCTGACAGAATTGAAACCCAGGGTGGTCTGCGTTCCCAGGCTCCGGCACAACATCCCAGGATGGAATACAGCCCCAGCCCTGCTCTGACTCCTTGTTCACTGCTCAGGCGTGAGGATGTCCATTGCCTTGGATCTCCTGTGGGTGAGACTGTGGGGTGCTGACCCTTCATGCTCTTCAGAGCAGAGAGAACCTCTTCTACTCTGACCCTTTGGCCACCACTGCGCACTGGGAGCAGGACCAGGACCCAATTCTCCTGCAGCTGAGACCAGGACCATGATCCCTGGAATGGGAGCAGGACGAGTGCTCGAAGCTGGGACCAGGGCTTGTTCCCTGCAGCCAGGACCTGTACTGATCCCCACAGCTGGGACCAGGACCTGTTCCCTGGAGCAGAATCAGGACAGGTCCCTGCAGCTGGGACTAGCACTCTGTTCCCTGGACCAGGACCAGGGCCGGTTCCCTGGGGCAGGAGCAGGAGGGGTCCCCCGGGCCGCCCCCTCCCGCGGTGCCGGGGCTGGGGGCCGGGCTGTGCTGGCGCTGCGGCCGCCGTGTCCCGTCCCCTCCCACCGTGGAGCCAAGTTCAAACCGCGGCCCCGGCGGAGCGGAGGGGCCGGGCCAGGCTCCCCGGGAGCCACCGCGGGGCTCCATGGTGAGTGCATGGGAATGCTGCCCTTCCTTTGCCCCTTGCTTTGCCCTCGACCCTTCCCTCTCCCCCTGCCCCTTTTTCCTCTGCCCTTGCCCTTTCCTCTCCCTTTCCCTGATCCTTCCTCATCCCCTTTCCTTTCCTCTCCCTCTGCCCCTTTCCCGCTGGGGGCTCCCCCTCCCGGACCACCAGCACTGCCCCAGGATGGGATTCGCAGCGGCCGGGATGGGGCTTGGGATCCACTGGGACACGGCTGGTTCTCCCGGGATGGGGCTGGTCCGGCTGGGAAAATGGCTCGGACAGGTCGGGCTGGGGCCAGTCGGGCTGGGAAAGGGGCTTTGACCAGTCAGAATGAGGCTGGGCTGGGTCAGGAAGGGGCCTGGATCTGTTTCAGAGGGTCCTGGTGGGATGGGGCTGGGAGCTGGTGGGGAAGGGGCTCCAGTCCCGTTGGGTGAGCTGGTCCAGGTGGGACCAGGCTGCTGTGGCTGGGATGGGGCTTGCATCAGTCCAGGATAGGGTTTGGATGTAGCTGGGATGGGACTTGGACCTGGGCTGGTCCCGAGGGGTACAACACAAGGTCCAGCCCTGCCTGGAGCTGCAGCAGGTGCTGAGGCTCTGGGTGGTGGCAGGGTCCCTGCGCACCTGGGTATCAGGGACAGGGTCCATCCACTTGGAAGGACTTAGGGACCACAGTGGGGCTCCCAGGCTGGCAGCCAGCATTGCCCTGGGTGGCTGGAGCTGGCACCAGTGTCACCGCGAGCTCCTCTATCGATGATGGTGATTTCCCTTATCTTTGTGTGTTTGCTGGAGGATTAGAACCAAGGAGGAGATTACTTTCCCTTGCCAGGTCCTGCGCCTGTGCTGCCCTGGCTTCTCCTGCCCTGTCAATCCTCCTGAGGGAAGGGATGCGCCCGATCTCAGAGCTGTTGCAGGGATGGGAGCGAGGGGAGAAGGAATAACCCAAAATCAGCCTCTGAACTTAACCTCCCACATCCTGAAGGGTAGGAAGCAAAGGCCAGGAGTGGGGTTTGCTGGCTTCATCTCTCCCCTGTATCTCTCTCGTTACCTCTGCTTCCCTGCTTATGGGGTGGTGGGAAGCACCTATTTTTGCACTCCAAGCTCCTGTCCTGGCTGCTCACTGAGCTTTTTGAGTTACAGCTGTGCTTTCTCCTCTGCTAAAGACTGAGAGTCTGGTGCCAGGCTCAACTGCTGGAAATGTTGTAAATGATGTGCTTGCTCCTGGAATTTGGTCCCAGTTGTTTAATAGGCCACTTCAGGGAAATAATTCCCTGTTTAATAGTAAAATTACATGGCCTTTTCTTCTTGGCGGAGGAGGCTTCCTGAGAGCAACCCTTAGACTTTGGACAGGGTGTCCTCATGGAAGCTGCGCTCTCCTTTGGTGTCCTTGAGAATTATACCCTTGACTGAATCACCTCTGGGGTGAGACCTCTCTAGGGGTTTGCAGAGAGCAAAGGCAGCAGCATGGGGAGGCTCTTCCTTGCCCTTCCTAGTCCCTGGATGTGGCCCAGTATGGCTCTACTGGAAAGCATGTGGCAATTGAGGAAGCTGAAGAGCCCAGTGGGATTTGTACTGGTTGCATGTGGATTTGCTCATCCCCTCACAATGTATTTCTGCTCCAAGGTGTTGCCTGTGTCTGTGGGATCCTGGACTTGCAGTGTGCTGGATTTCACCTCGTTTTAAGCCCCCGTTGCTCCTGCTGAGCTGTGGGAGGGTGGGGAATTGTTTCCTCACCCTTTTGGAGCTGGGATCAGTCTGTGATTGAGTGAGCAGCATGAATGCAGGTTTTACAAACAAACCCTCCAGGCTCCCACAGGAGGGTAGGATGGATGGTGTCTGCTTGCGTTCAGACTTCAGCAAGGGAAGTCTGCCTTCTCTGAGAACCAGACATGGCTGTGAACCCACCAAGATATGACCTGGGGCTTGGGGCAGGCAGAAGCTAGCAGCATCTTCACTTGTGCTATGGCTGCAGTGCACAGGTTGTGTGTTTGGAAGGAGCTGAGCTACTTCCTGCCTGCCCAGACCTGACACCTGGGGCGGGGAGAAGGGTTTTTGGGGGGATCCTTGGGTACTTTCCCTGCAAATGGGAGATGATAGAAGCGCCCCTGTGCCAGGTTGGGGCCCACGCAGTGCCATTGCTCGGTGACGAAGAGATGAGAGCTGTGGGACTCCTTTCCTGGCAGATGCTGTGCATGCACCAGGCTTCCCATCCTTGCCCTGCTGCTGTGGGACTGCTCAAATATCCCCGGTCACCTGAGGTTGCATTGGCTTTTCTTCAAAGCCCTGGGACTCATCCCTCGGAGGGTCCAGCCATCCTCTCCCCACGCTCCCTGCCAGCTCAGATGTCAGCGCTTGGGTTTCCCCACTCTGCTGGGGCCAGCACGGGGCTGCTGGGAAGGCTCAGAGCTGGGAGGCTCAGAGCTTGCTGGTGAGAGAAAATGTTTGTGCAGCTTATATTTAGCTCTTGTGTGAGGGCACCTGGGATGAGCAGAGGTTGCATGGGAGCTCGAAAAATGTTGCACAGCTGTCTCTGTGCTGTGGGGTTTGTGGAGGTGCAGAGAGCATCCTTCTGAGGGTGCTTGAAACAATTTGCGTCAAGGCTTGGAGGTTTGTTGGCAGGGAACCAGGCAGCTCCCTTCCTCCAGCTCCTCTCCAAAGAACAGGGCATGTCCATTTCTGGCCCTCTTGTGTTTTGACAGTTTGAAATGCCACAAGCTGGGGAGCTACTGGAGACCCTGTTCATAGAAACATGAAATGACCTAAGTTGGAAGGGACCCACAATGACCATCGAGTCCAGCTCCTGTCCCTGCACAGGACAACCCCAACATTCGCACTGTGTGTCTGAGGGCATTGTCCAAAACTTCTGGAATATTGACAAGCTGTATGTGCTTCCCTGGGGACCCTATTGGAGCAGAGAACTTGGGGACAGACCCTATAGAACTACAAAGGTCCCTTTGGCTGCTGGCACTGGCAAAACCTCGGTGTGTGCCATGGGCAGTGCTGTTTGGACTGGGCTGATACTGGAGCAATTTCTCAAGGGCTTTTCTCCAAGAGTAGACAGGCACAGAATTATAGAATTACTCCATTGGAAATGATCATTGAGTCCAACCGTACCTGTCTGCTACTTAACCACATCCCTGAGCACTTCATCTACCCCTCTTTTAGAAACCTCCAGGGATGGTGACTCCACCGCCTCCCTGGGCAGCTGTTTCAGTACCTGAGAACCCTTTCAGTAAAGAAGTTTTTCCTGATGTCTAATCTGAACCTGTCTGGTGCAACTTGAGGCCGGTTGGGCTGGGGTGGATGTCCTCTGAGAGATGAGGCAGGGGCTCCCTCTCCTGCGCATGCTGCACCTGCAGAGGTTGGAACAGGTCTGATGGAGATCTGTGGTGAGGGGCTGAAGGCAGAGTCTGGAGCATCCCTTTCCCCTTACTGACACCAAGCCCTTTCCCGTGCAGATTCTCTTCCGGGCACTCTCCTCAGCTGTTCTGCTCCTCCTGCTTATGGCTGTGCTGAGCAGAGGCAAGAGGTGCAGCATCACCAAAATCCTCCGGCAGTACCGCGCTGTCATCTTCCACGAGATCCAGAACCTGGTGAGTAGGGAGGGGGATCTGTCTGGGGCCCTGGACCCCACTCTGGGGGATACTGTGTGGGGGATCTGCCCAGAGGCCTGGACACCACGCTGGAGGTTGTTGCTGAGCTGGATGCAGCTCCCCTGTGGTGTGTGGATGGGGAGGGATGAGGCTGGAAACCTTAGCGTGGGGCTGGCTGCTTTGCTGGCATTACTGGGGAGAACAGTGTGTTTAAATGGGGGGATTCCTGCCCCCAGGATGCTTTGAGGCCTGAACTCCTTGCTTTATTTCTCCAGAAAAACTTAAGCGGGTCATCAGACAGGAGCTGGAGGGGTGGACCGGCTTGTCGATCGAACAAGGTGAGCACCAAGGGACCCAAGGCTGGGCATCACGTGGGCTGCACCCCTGGCAGAGCCATCGAGCCCCAGGCCCCACCCCGTGTTTCTCTCCTTTCCAGGACCAGAAGATCCTGCTCTCTATCTACAACATCAGCATGTCCCTGCGGGAGGTGGCGGCCGGCACCCTGCACGGCCCCGAGGAGCTGGCGGTGTGGAAGGTGGCCAGAAACATCGAATTTGTGCTCAGGGAGAACTGCAGGAAAATCAGCAAGGTGGGAGTCTTGTCCCTTCCCAATCATCCCAGTGGCTCCCAATTCCCCAGTGTGAGAGCTGAGCGCAGAGCTTGCCCTCTCGCATGCTCTCCTGGCTGCCCACAAGGAGTCTCCAGGCTCTGCCCACAGCATCCTGGGGCTGAAGGGCTGTGCTGGGTCTGTGGCCAGGGGATGCTGGTGGCCCGGTGAGCTTTATACTGGCCAGGGAGGGAAGTGTGGCAGTGAGGGACAGGCTGGTGGGTTTTTATGAGCATCTCCCAAGTGGGTTTGTTTGCCCATGCCACGATGCTGTGGCTGATGGGAACACAGTCTCCTCCTGGTGGGACGCTTGGTGGGTGGACCCAGTCCTGCTCTTGCACCCAGGTGTTCATAGATAGGAACAGGAATTTCTTGCCAAAGGGCTGGTCTGGGCTCCCCCAGCATCCCCAGGGCTCTGCTGGGGAAGGCCCAGCCAGGAGGATCCCTAGGGCAGCCACCAGCAATTCATTAACCAGCGGGGAAACCCCGGGGCAGTGAAACACCAGCTCCCCTGCTCTGCCTGGCTCTGGGGCGGTGCTGGGCTCCTCAGCCTCACCGTTGCTGGGAAAATCCACAGGGGCTGACCCTGCCTGAGGTTTACTGGTGTGGGATAGAAGTGCTGCTGGTTTGGAGAGATACTTGCAGACCTGACCTGGCCATCTGCCCTGCCTGTGGATGTGCCATGGGGTACGTGCTGCCAGCTCTGGGGACCCAAGAGCCATCCTTGGCATGGCCACGGGTGGTTTGACCACCCCAGCCTGCAGCTTTGCCCACAAAAACCCCACATATGCAGGGTGTGATGTCCCATGCTTGTCCTTGGTGCTGGGGTGGTGGCTTTTGTCCCCCTGACTAATGTCTGTGTGGTGGTGGTGGGGTGTTTCTTCTCACTCCATGTGCAGAGCCTGCGGTATGTCCCGGCACAGCCCCGGCGCAGGGGTCCCAGGCGCAGGAGGAAACAGCTGTGGGAGATTGGGAGGAAGGTGGAGAGGCTGGTGACCTGCTGGGAGAAGCTCTATGCCCTGCACACACCCCAGCATGCCCTGTGGGACTCGTAGAGATGCTGTCATCGTGTGCAGGAGGGATGCGCTGCTCCAGCACCTTGGCTGCCGGCATATTCTTTGGAAACCTGGGGCAAATTCAACCCTGAAGGCAGCAGGGTTGCTGCTGGTGTGTGCCTGAGTTGGATTCATCCTTCTGTTTCAAGTGGTGCCCAACACCTGTGGTGGGATGGCTGCAGTGGGAAACTGAACCACCAGGAATTCTGGGAAAAGGAGGGGAAGTGCTAAAAAGAGGAGGAGAAGTGCTGAAAAAAGGAGGTGAGGTGTTGGATTTTGGTGATGTTCCCTGCTCTGCATCACCTGCTGCCTCTCTGGGGACAACGGGTTGCTTTTTGGGGCAGAAAGAGGATGCATGGGGCCAGGGCTTCAAGGGCTCTGCTGGAAGCAGGGCCACTGCACAGCTGCAAGGCTCTGAGGGCTGTGGAGAGGGACACATATTGCAGTGGACAAGTGGAGCAGCTGAATGTCCGCGGCAGACAGGAAAATCTGGGTGCAATCCTTGGTGCTTGGGGAGCTGCTGATAAACCACAAAGCCCCAGGCAGCTGTGGGGGGCTCCAGGCCATGGCTTGGCCTCTGGGACTGGGAAGCACTGTGAAGGGACCTCGCACCCCCATGGTGAGCCCGGAGGGATGCGGTGTTGGGAGAGCTGAGGAGCAGCCTCCCTTCTCACTGCGCCCTGCTTGCATCCCAGCCAGGGTCCCCGCTCCCCTGTTGGGTGGCAGTCTCTGGGAAGCCAGAAATAAAACTTCTCCTTCCCTGGAAACCCTTTGGGTGCTTGATCTGGTGACCCAGGCAGTGGGCACTGCAGCATCCTGGTTGTGCCCACTGTGCTGGCAGTCCTCGCCCACGGGGCTCCATCCTGCACGCCAGTGCTGGTGCGTTGCTGGCAGAGGACAGGGCTTTGCTGCTGGAGCGGCTTTTCTGGGATGCCAATTCCGTCTTCTGGAGGCACAGGCAGGGCTGGAGCAGCAGCCGGGGAGGGGAGGGAAGGCTCTGTTCCCCCAGCCCCTCTCCAGCCGGGTGGATCTCAGCTTGGGTGGCTTTGGGGATGGCTGTGGAGGACACGAGATGGCAGCAGTGGGCTGTGCGCGCTGAGCGGAGCCGGACGGCTGCCCACGGCCGTGGGTCCCTGTGGCCACACCAGCATCCCCTGGCCCCATCCCCACCAGGGCCTCACCCGCCCTCCCAGATCCCAGTGGGGCTGCAGGCAAGAGAAATGGGTGCTGCTGGCAAGTGGGACCCCCACCCATGAGCCTTGGAGGGGATAGATGGGCACCTTTCCTGGGGTTTATCTGGGGATAGGGGATGCTCAGGGGTCCTTGCCCGCCCCTTCCCACTGGGACCTGGGCTGGGAGAGATGCCGGGGGGGCTACATTGCCATGAGTGGGTAGGAGAGAAGCCCGCTGGGGTTTAGCAGGGTGCGGGATGGGCCCCTTGGGTTGATGGGACAGGGCAGGGACCCTGGTTTGGGAGTGAGAGCAGGCTGGGGATGCTGCTCTTGTGGGGTCCCACCACGATGTTTAGCAGGATCAGGCCCTGAGAGACACTGTCTGTGTGGCACGGGGCAGGCTGGCGCCGGCAGCGGAGCTGCGGTTCAGCACATCCTGATGCCAGAGCCCTCCTGGAGCTGCACTGTGCCCCACTCCTCCCTGGCCAACCCTACCATGCCTGGGCTCCTTCCTCCCAGCTCCATCCTCCTCCTCGGGCTCAAACTGCCTCTTTTTCCCTCCTGCCCTTTCTGCTGCCTCCACAGGGGGTTTTTCACTGGTTTGGATTTGTTTTCTTTCTTATTCCCCCCTTTATCCCCACCACCACCCCCACATCCTGCCAGCATCCCAAAATAGCCCTATTGATGCTGACATCCCATGGCTGGGCTGGGAGTCCTGCCGGGGTGTTGCGGTTGCGCTGTGCCGTGATTCCCGCAGCGCGGCATGGCCGGAACAACCACAATGCTCTGGTGGGACCCAGTGGCTCGTGCCCAGCGCGAGCGAGATGGTGGCTCAGGACAGGGTGACTCACTGCCACCTTCTGCGTCAAGGCTGGAGCGAAGTCGCTCCCCTTCACTGCCAACTCGGATGAATCAGAGCAATAATGGGCCCTGTTTGTTACCCATCACTCGCAGCAATAGGGGAGGGCAATTGCTGTTGAGCTGGGACATCACTGTGTGCATCACCCCAACAACTCTGCAGGCAGGGAAACATAGAATCATAGAATGGTTTGGGGTGGAAAGGACCTCAAAGCCCATCCAGTTCCAACCCCCCTGCAATGGGCAGGGACACCTCCAACTGGATCAGGGTGCTAAAAGCCCCATCCAACCTGACCTTGAACACTTTCAGGGAGGGGTCAGCCACGATTTGTCTGGACAACCTAGGAAAGGGGAGGTTGTGCCCAGTGGTGTGTGTTCAGCAAGTGAGTGGTGATAGGAGGCGTGTGCTGGTGTCCGGCAGGGTTTACAGGCTTGGTGAGCTCACCGTGAGCTTGTTGTGAGCACCAGCTGTTGGGGAAAGGGGGAGAGGGAGCCTGGTGCAGCGGCAGGAATGAGTGCATGGAAAGGAAGGAAAGAGTGAAGGAAGAGGCTAACGGGAGGGAGGGGAAAAGCGAGGTCGAAGCGATGGTGGAATCACAGCAAAAACAGCCGGAAAAAGGAAACAGGCCCTGAAAAGTCAAATAAAAATAGCAGCGAGGCGAACCCAAGTGTGCAGCACATGGGAGTGAGCGCATTTCCTTCGAGGGCAGCACCGCACGCTCCCGGCTGCTCCAGGGGGGGCTGCTCTGATGTGGCTCCAGCAGGCACTGCTGCCCTGGTTCCCCTGCCTGGCGCTGTGCCAGCCCCTTGGCAGCCACTCGGCACCCTGCCAGCCCCCGGATTGGCTTGCGCAAGGGCTGCGGGCGAGACGGGTGCTGGGATGCCCTGGGCACGAGGCAGGATGCGACGTGGGGTGCAAAGGCTGCACAAGTGTGTGTTACAGCCCCAGGGGATGCCTGAGGTGGGGGGCTCGCTGGCTGTGCCTCTTGTCCCCACACCGTGTGCTGCTGGCTGATGGCCTGGCCAGATGCATCTGGGCGCTGCGCAAACAGCGCACTCACGGCTTCCTGCCCTCACCGCTTGTTTTGCAATTGCAATGGGACCTGTTGGGAGATGGAGGTTGGTGGCGAGGGCTGCTGGGGCTGTGGGGATGGAGACAAGAATGGGGACTGGTGCTCCTTACCAGGACCAACATGCTGCATCTCAGCCTGGCTGTGGGCTGAGCTCAGAGGCAGCAGCAGATCTCAGCATGATGGAGCACCGTACTGGGAGGACCATTCCCGAGGACCATGCTGCGGATGGTGGCTCCCATACATCCGCAGAGCTGATGCTGGAGGCACATTTCACCCCTTTGTACCATCATTATCCCACTGAAATGCAGCTGTCCCGGTGCCATCACCATCTTGGGGAGCCAGCAGCCCCCCTAGCCAGTCACTGGGGGGTCCCTTGCCCATACGAGCCCCCATCTTTGGTCCTCATCTCCCTCAAGCTGGTTTGGGGGCTGTTCCCCTGGCAACCCCAGCGCTGGGGGCACTGGCACATGCAGACTGTGCCTGATGAAGCAGAGCAGCATTTTGTTCCCTCCCGTCTCCCTGCAGCATCATAAAGCTGTTGAAAGCCCAGATTTACGGTGTGATAAACGCTAGGGGCTCTGCTGAATATTTTACTGCTCCGTCCTTTGGAGAGCGGCTGGTTTGGAGCAGCAGGAGAGGGCTGGGCAAGGGGCGGCACACCCAGCGGCATCACTGCCTGGCTCCAGCTGGAGGATGGGGGCTCCTGGGGGACAGGGACAGCCAGGAGTGGACTTGTGCTATGGTCGAGGTGGGTCCTGGCATCCCCAGCCATGGGATACAGGGTGCCTACGCCCCACTTGACAGTGAGAAAATGCTGACCTCCCCTGCTTTCTGGACCTGTTGCTGGTTTTGGAGGCATCTGCCAACCAGATTGTGTCCTGATGTGCCAGGGTGCCAGGACATGCAGCCAAGAGGTGGAATGCACCCAGCTCCGGGTGCCCTCCCTCCCTGCTCCCCTGCTGGGTGCTGCAGGATGCTGGGCTGGGAGCCTGCGTGCTCGCTAGGATGAGTTGGGTGATGCTGGAAAGCCGTTCTGCCCTGCTCTGCTGCCTCCTCTGTCGGCAAGGGGCTTACAAGGGGCTGTGTGTGCAGGGTGTGTGTGTGTGTGCATGTATGTCTGTGTGCACGTGTGTATGGCTGTGGTTATGTGTGGGTATGCATGAATACGTGTGATTTTGGGTTTAGGTGTGCATGTGTGTGAATGGGTGTGTGCACAGGGTTCCTCTCCGCAGCTGCTTCCCAAGGTGGTGGCTGCAGCCCTCACTGCCACCAGCTCTGTGCACCCTCCTCCCTGCTCCCAGTGTGGAGCTTGGCCTTGGAGCCAGGAGGCCTCGCATGACAGGGAAGCCAGCGGGACGGTGATGCCGGGCTCAGCGGGAGCAGCAGCATCGTGGCTCCCCAGGCGGGTCCTGGCTCCGGTGGCTCTGGATGCCCAGCGGGAGCCAGGCAGCAGTGAGGGGCCTGCGTGGCCCCTGTTGGCGCTCTGTGCTGGTGAGCGGCTGTGGGACAACTCCCAACAGCAGCACAGGGCACATCCACGCCAAGCTGCCAAGAAGCCAGAGGGCCACTGAGGCTCAGCTGGGGGGACCAGGCTGCCCCCCGCCACTGTGGCTCCCGGCCCCTCTGCTCAACCCATGGCATCCAGCGCCGGGGCCCATTGTTCGGCTGCGCGGGGCTGCGGGGCAGGATTCCTTTGTCAGAGCTCAGCAATATTTTATTCTAACAATTAACCAAACACACCCGAGCTCCCGAGCCTGGTTGTGATTATTGGAGGGCAAATTCCCCAGCCTCGCTCCTCTTGGTGTGGCTGCGCCTGGGGCTGCGCCGGGTGGAGGAGATCCAGCCCTGCTCCCACCAGCTTGAGGTTGGGGACCCCCAACTGTGCCAAGAATCCTCCACTCCTGCAGCCGGTGCTGGGGGTGATACCGAAAATGTACTTCTTGTATCAGGGGGGTTCGGTTGCCTTGACTCCCTTGGGAGGCTGTGAGCATCGCTGATATTGTCTCCACAGCGGCGGATGGTGCAGGGGCAGCAGTGACTCAAGGAGGAGGGGATGTGAATCACAGTCCTTGCTCCCTGGGCAGGATGCGGCCCCAAGCTCGCTGCTTGGCGCATGCAAGCGCTGGACCACAGGCTTTGTCCTCTGCAGGGTGGAGGGAGCTCTCTGCATGGGGTGGGATGGGACGAGGCCACTGCTCTCCCTCGGTCCCCCTCAACATCTCAGGAAGCTGGCGCAGCTTTCTTGGCCTCAGCTTCAGGGTGGGATGAGGTTGCTGTGGGGTGTGTGTTCCTCCTTCATCCCGGCACTCTCTGAAAACCCTTGCTGTGCTTGGGCTGAGTCCTCATCAGTGCTTTCTGCACCAGTGGTAAAAGAAGCTGGCACCTTCCTTTGCAGAATATCCTGCAGACCTGATTGCCCAGCGCTGGTTATCAAATCCCTGCACCATCCCTCGCTTGGGGCCAGCTCACCTCACCCTGCTGCTGTGTTTCCACCCCTCGGGCAGCGGATGCTGAGTGGACACATGGGCAGTTCCCAGCCTGGTACCGTGGCCAGAAACTGGACAGACAGTGAGTGTCAGAACTTGCTGGGTGCTGCTGGTTGTGGGAGATGCCACTGGTGCTGGCTCCCTGCTGTGGGGCTGTCCAGGTTAGCCACCTGGAGGAGATACTCTGCACAGGTTGTTTCTCTGGTTAGTGCTGGAGATGAAGGGATCCTGAGACAGGTGGGTTGAAAAAAAAATCCCAGAGGATAAGTGTCCCCACCAGGGACAGGAGGTCCTTGGGGTGCACCAGCTGCCATGACTCCTCAAACAGAGCCTTAGACAAACTGAGGCCGAAATAGCAGAAGGTGTGGATTGTGATGACTCCCCCCACATCAAGGACACCCAGATGGGTGATGATGGCCCACTCACTGGAGAGGCAGGGGGTTTGCAGTGCCAGGGTTGGAAGGTAGAGGAGGGACCCACACTACGGTGCTGCCCCAGCCCTACCAGCATCAACCCCCTCAGGAGCCAGCAAACATTGCCAACACTGACCACCATGGTGGCCAAAGCTGGGCATGGGGCAGGGAGCAATAGGGGCACAAAGGACCAAGCCCTGAGCCATTCCCCCAGCCCTCACCAAGGCGGCACCACGCTGGAGCCTAAACCTGCTCCTTCAGAGCCAGGGCTCCTTCCTCGGCTGTGCCACCCGGCCCCGGGCTCTCGGCCTCATCCTGGATCTTAAAATACATTGTGTCCTCAAAGCAGAGCTGCTCGGGTGGCCGGGCCAGGCATGGCAGCCGCAGCACGGTGCCGGTGAGCAGCCCGGTGAGCAGCGAGCCACCCACGGCCACCGCCAACCCCGCCACCTGGTGCAGCGCCTGCCCACCCACCCCACGGTCCCCCCACTGTCCCCCTGCCACCTCACTGGCATTGACCCCCACAGGGGTCACCTGGGAGAAGCGGGAACTGGAGGTGTCCTCAGATACCACCAGGATAGCCACGGCACTGGCTGCGGCGCCGAGGATGCCAGGCAAGCCGTGGAGGTTGTGGATGCCACACTGGTCCTGGAGCGTGAGTTTCCTCACCAGGAACGGGGTGAGGAACCTGAAGCCGAGGACACACACCACAGCTGAGAGGTTGCCCAGGGCAAGGGCAGCCACTGGTGGCACAGCCATGTCAGCCACTGCACCGATGGCCACTCCACCAGCCAGGCTGCCATTCTGCAGGTGGCCAGGGCTGAGCTTGCCATCCTTGTCCAGCAGGCTGGAGACCACCACAGTGGTCACGGCGCTGGCACTCATGGCCAGGAGGGTGTTGAGGATGGCACGGTGCTGCGTATCTCCCGGTTGGCAGAGGACAGCCACAAAGCTAGGCCAGAAAACCCAGAGGATGAGCATTCCCACCAGGGACAGGAGGTCAGAGCGGGGTGTTGGAGTCTCCTTGGGGTGCACTGGCTGCCGTGCAGCTCCAAACAGAGCCTTGGACAAGCCGAGGCCAAAATAGCAGGAGAAGACATGGATTGTGATGGTTCCCCCCACATCGAGGATGCCCAGATGGGTGATGATGGCCCACTCACTGGCGAAGTAGACGGGGACTTCACAGACAGCCACAACGAGGAGCTGGCAGAGGCTGGTCCTCCCCAGGATGGCTCCCACGGAGATGAGCACCGTGACGGCAGCGAACTCAGCAGTGAGGAGGTTGCGGAGGTCCAGGTAGACCTGGCCATGGTGGAAGTGATGGAGCAAACCCTGCAGCACCAGAGCCCATTGCATGGAGAAGCTGAGAAGGAGGAAGTTGTGGGTGAGGGCGCTGAGCCCATAGCGGGGCAGAAACGCTAGCAGAAGTCCCAGCCCCACCACCAGCATCACCTGGATGTCCTGGAAGAAGGGAAAGATGCTGTAGAACTGATTTGTCATCAAGTCGACATCCTCTCCCTGCACTGAGGGCTCATCGTAGGTGACGAAGAGGGCGAAGAAGAGGAGCAGGGCACCCTGGAAAAGCCCCAAGGAGAGGGGCAGGAGGCAGCGGGGGCGGGTGGAGGGGGGCACGACCATCCTGGGGTGAACAAGACAGGAAGATGACCGGTGGGGTGGCTGGGCACAGGGTGACAGCTTGGGAGCACTCGCAGGGTGAGACCCACTCTCTCCTACATCAGGGTTTTATGGCCATGGTTAATTTTTAACCAAAGATATAAGTTTAGGTGCCAGAAGAGGAGGGGTTTTCTCCCCTCCCTTCTTTAAACACAATGCCCATAAATTACCCACGTGCTCTTGTTTGGCCACCATAAAAAGTGGACATGAGAGGGTTTATGGTTTTGAAGGGAAACAAGAAAAAACAACCATGAGGCAGAGGGGGAGAAGGACGATCTGCAAGGAGCCAGACAGGGATGAGGGTACGATGTCACCCACCCCTATTTAACCCATCCCAGGAATGGGGACGTTGCTGCTGAAGCCCCAGGAGCGATGCTGGGAGCTCAGACCCCACCAAGCTCCAGCTCTGGGTCTGCCGCATCCTGCCCGGAGATGGCTCCAGCACCACCACCACTCCACGCTGCCGGATGATGCATGTTTTGCTCCACAACTGCCCGGATTTTGCAAAACTCTGAAATCAGGGCCGAAAAGATCATTTTCTCACAGGTTTGTGTTGGCTTGAATGGCTGGAAATTCATTAACAATTAGCGCACGAGAAAAACAAAGCCCAGAGCAGCCAAACAGCTACCCCGAAGTTTCTGGGTTGCTGCTTAGTGTGACATTTTGCCAGTGAATGTCTGGGAATAAAAAAAAAAAATAATATATGAGAACCACAAGAACAAAAGGCAGAAGGGTTGGTAAATATTTGTTCCAGAGAGAAGATATTTTTGTGCTGTCCCTGATCTCAACACCCCTGCCGCGGGCGCTGGCTCCGCGCCGCTCTTCGTCATTGTTACTGGAGGATGAGGCAGGCGAGGGCGCAAAATGGGAAACAATTGTTGAATAATCCGTGCGATGCTCTTCTGCCAAACCCTCCCCGGCCATTTTTCAACCCAAAGATGCTGGAAATGAGGGCAACGTATAGGAGGAGGTGGTGCTTTGAAGGCAGCATCTGTGGGGCTTGAGGAGGGGTTGGGTTGTGCCCAAGCCGTGGCCAACGGTAGTGGAAGAGTGGTGAGAGCTGGGGGGTTTGTGGGATGAGACCTGGGAGGCTTTGTCCACTCATACCATGTCCCTGTGCATAGTTGGTGATGCTAACGGCAGTGAATGATCCTACAGGGAACCCTCACCCAAGGAAATGTGGGACTGGGGTCCCTGTGGTGCTGTCTGGTGCTCTCTGGTGTCCCCAGGCTGGTGAGGGATGGGGTGGCATGAGGAGGCAGGATGCTTCTGTTGCTTTTGCCTGTACCTTCACTGGGAGCACAGCCCAACCCAGTGGGGTTGGGTGCAGGCAGAGCCTCTCCCACTTCTCACTGCTATAAAAAAGGCAAAGAAAGGTGATTTCAGCCTCCAGCCCCTCACCCATAACCCTCCTCATGCCACACCAGGCTGCCAAAGGGGCAGCCTGGCACAGCAAAACCTCTTTGGTTCATGGTAGGTGAGATGAAACACCAGGGTGTTGCTTCGAACAGGCAGTATTCCTGAAATGGAGGAGCTGGGATGCTCGTAAAGACTTGAGGGGAGCATTTTGGCTGCTGTTGAGCAAGGGAACTGAGTGTGAGCAAGGGTAGGGCTCAACCCGGCATGAGAACAGGGGTGCTGTTTGGTGCATGCTTGCTGCTGCATGATTGCTCCTCTCCTGCTGCCCTGCAGCAGCTCAGCTCTCCCCTTCTGCCCTTCCTGCTTCAGTCTGGGAATTTCTAAAGGTGATCTTAAATAAAGTGTTGAAAGAAAAAACTTTTGAACCAGTCTTTAAAGCAGAGTGCTTTAAAGATTGAAAAATTGTGGCAAAGTGCCTCTTGTGAGGAAGAGGAGGAAAGGTGCTGGGGGAGACGTGTTCTCCTAGAACATACCAATGCTGCCAGATCTACTGGACAAGCATTGTGTTAGGAGGTTTGGGGTGTAAAAACCATTGTGGATCTGACCATCACCTCTGGGAAGGGATGGGGGTGGTGGTGCTCTTGATGGACTTGGTTTGTCAGGTCAATAGATGCTGCACAGGATCAGAAGGGGAAGCAGCAGCACAGGGTCAGGCTGCCAGGCTCGGTGCTCAGGGACAGGGGTGTTTTGGGAAGTGACACAACTCCTTATCTCCATCGGCGGGTGATAAGGAGTTGCAGGCTCAGCGGGACATCCTTGGTGCCCTTTTCCACCTGGAAACCTTGCTCTGGCAGTACTCGGAGATTTGGGGTGTTTACCTGAGCTCCCTCGTGACCTGTAGCCCTTTGCAGCCCTCCCACCAGCATCCCTGGCTCTGCCGCACCCACCGCAGGATGTGGACCCAAGTAGAGACTGGGACGACCACGCTCCTTCGCCAAGCTATTGGGTACCTCCATCCCCTTCCCTCAGGAAAAAACATCCTATTTAGCCACTCCGCTTCCCCATCCTCATCAGGTGCAAAGAGCAGTACTGTAAGCATTGGAAAATTGGAAGGGGGAATATTTACAATAGGCATTAGGAAGAAATTATTCAAAATGAGGGTGGAGAGGCCCTGGTCCAGGTTGCCCAGAGAAGTTATGGGTGCCCCATCCCTGGAGGTGTTCCAGGCCAGGCTGGATGGGGCTTTGAGCACCCTGATCCAGTGGGAGATGTCCCTGCCCATGGCAGGGGGTTGGAACTGGATGGGTTTTGAGGTCCCTTCCAACCCAACCCATTCCATGATTCTACGATCCTATGAAGGAGCAGCGATGCCCCTATGTTCCCCAGGCCAAAGACACTGGCACAGAGGGTGGGGGGGGCCCTGCTGGGGTGCGGATTAAAAAATAACCTTTATGGCACCCATAAAAAGGCTGAAGTTTCAAGAGGGCACTGGGAAGGTGAAAGTCCCCCAGCCCTGGAGCACTCCTGGGGCAGCGAATGATTAACCCTGTGGTGCTCCAGTGGGATGTGGGGTCCACCCTGGCAGCGGAGACCCAGCATCAGGGGGAAGGTCTGGTCCCTCCAAGAATATTTTCCAGGCATGGAGAATCTTCTTTTCAGCACTGAAGGAGCGGGGATGGAGGAAGCATCTGGCGAGGGCTGGGGTGATGGGGAGGGGACCGCTGAATTCCACCCCCCACGTCCCCCTTTCACTGTGTGGGCAGTTGTTTTATGGCAGGAGAGCTGGGGAACCATTTTAGTACGATCCACGCTGAGACTGCTCAAGGAGTTCCCTGCTGAGGGCTGGATACAAAGAAAAGCTGAATTAACCGAGGGTCATATAAGGCAACAGGATCTGACAGATCCAAGCCAATATACGCTGGCAACAGCCAGTCCGTGGCACTGTGAGAAAACACTCCTGCAAATTTAACAAATCCCTATGGTCTAGAAAGTCATGTACAAGAAATTACTAATGAAGGGATCTAGTCATATCTGGATTTCCAGACGCTGGTCATGCTCCCACCGCATTTTGCAGGCCATATAAGTACATGGATCTGAATCCCGGGCGCTGGAGACCGGGAGGATTGTTCTGATCATCTTGTCTGACCTCCTGCGTCAGACGAGGGCTCCCAGCAAGGAGGGGATGCTCAGCTCAGCTGGGCAGCAGCGTCTGGATCCTGTGGCCACGCTGTGTTGGGGTTGGCCAGAGAAGGTTTGGTGCCCCCACCCTATGGGATGGGGCGCTGGGGACCAGTGCTGAGCAGGAGGGAATGGGACCTCTGGCTTCATCCCCATGGAGCTCCTAGCAGATGCCTGGCCGAGGCTCTGCATGGTAGGGACTGCTGATGCACCCCCAGCCTTGCATCACTCTTCTCCTCACCATCCCCTCCAGCTGCTCTCCTGAGCCTGTAGGACCCCCAAAAAATCACCATTCCCTGAAGATCTTGCCAGAAAGCCAGAGCACCCCAGAATTTACCATTCCTTAAAGATCTTGCTGGTAAACTGGGTTGCCCGTGGAGCTGTGCCTGGCTCCTGCTCCAGCCCCTCTGTGGCTCTGACATAAAGACGTGCCTGGTGTGTAAGCAAGCCAGAAATGAGCTTTTTGAAAACCCCAGTCCTGTCCTGACCCCGGAACAGGGGCTGTCAGGTGGTGGGCAGGGGGCCAGCTCCCCTCCCCAGCCCCTCGTGAACCAGGTTCTACCAGGGAGGGGGGGACACAGAGCCAAACAGACGTCACCCCCCGGCACCACGCGGTCCGAGTGGCCTTCTCCATCTTGTTAGCACATTGTGTAACACAACATGTGGAGGCGCTGGGACCGCACACGCATGCACTCCCTGACAGCCCGACTGGGGGAAAAGAAGGAGAGGGGGGGAAAAAAAAGAAGAAAAAGAGAAAGAAAAAAAAAAGAAAGAAAAAAAAAAAAGGAAGCAATTTAAGCTTTGAATCTTTCTCTTTAAAATGTTCTCATGGCTTCATTAGAATTTGCAGCCACAGAGGCTTTGAAGAGCATGGTATAAGGAGTGAAACATCTGGAAAAATTAGGATTAATGAAAACATAATTCCCAAGACTAAAGCAAAGATTAATCCTGTGTTACCACTTGTGTGTTCCACAGCTTTTCCCCAGCTCGTAACGCTGAACTTATTAAATCACCCTGAGCTGAGTTTTCCTTTTTCTCTCTCCCTCCCCTATTGAGCCCAATGGAAGTGACTGATGCCAAATGTAACGATAACCAACTGTGCCGAGCAGCACGAGTGCATCGCAGCCCATCCCACGCCCAGGTGGGCACCCATGGCCCAACGGACCCATGGGTGGGGGGTCTGGGGAGCGGGGATGCTGGGGGAGTCTCTGCTGGGGAGGTGGGTGCTGTATCCCAGCAGGGCTGCACCTGCATCCACCCATGTTCCTGAGCAGGATGGGACCTGATCGGATCATGAGATGGGGATTAAAGAATAAATAAGGATTAAATGACATTGTTCAGCTGGCAAATTCTTGACTATGCTGAGACCAAAGTGGCCTCGGGGTGCTGGCACCTAAGGGTGGCATTTCTGGAAGCACAAGGATTACCCTGGTGCTGTGCTGAGCCATTATGTGCAGTGCCATATCATGCCATTATGTGTGGTGCCATACAGTGCCATGCCCTGCCATGCTGTGCCATGCCATGCCATGCTGTGCTATGAAATGCGACATCATACTGTGCCATGCCATGCCATACCATGCCATGCTGTGCCATGCTGTGCTGTGCAACACTATGCCAAGTTGTGCCATTCTGTGTGATGCCATGCTGGCACCACTCTGTGCTCCAGAAGCAGTCGTGTTTCATTGCCACAGGGCTGGGCTTTGAACAGGGCACTGGGATGTGCCAGCCCCATGCCAGCTCACAATGCCGGGCTGCACCGGGGCATGGCATGTCATAGTGCCAGAGAGAACTGGGGGCTTGCACCGACCGTGCCAAATCCTGCTCGAGCTCCCTGGGGTTTCCAGCTGCTTCGAGCAGAGGTTGGCTGTGCAGAGGGACCAGCCCGGGAAGATGCTCCTGAGAGAGACTCTTTGTCCCTCTAAACATCGCAGCAAACTCTTCTTCATTTGGGGCAGTGATGCCGCCAGCAAGTAGCACGTGAGTGCCAGCCCTGGTTTTGGGAGTCACAACTGATGTTTTGTCTCCTTAATCTGCGTCACCGTGGATGTTAATTTGCAGAAATGGGCGGAGCTGGTGCTGGAGCGCATCTCTCCCAGGATCAAAGGGCCGCGCAGCCCTCTGTAGCGCGGTGCTTGAGAATAATGAAAGAGAGCAGATGGCACTTCGTTGCATCTTCACCCACCCCACGCTGGGCGCAGGAAGGCTGGGCAGTGCCAGCCCCAAGCCAAGGGGACCGGGGTGCTCCTGAGAGCTGGAGGAGCCGCACAGGATGGGAACCGGGAGCGGCACCACTCAGCGAGACTCTGCTGGGGTTTGGGTGGGCTCTTGCCTGCTATGTTCCCGGGTATGTTGGGATCGGGGAAGCAGATGTGATCTGCACCCCTTCCTTGCTGCTGCTCCAGCTGCAGCATTTGCCCTGTGCATAGGGGGAAAGGTTAATTTGGCTCATGCACAGGGGAGAAGGGCTCGTTTGCTCCATGCATAGAGGGGAAGGACAGATTTGCCCCACACTTGGGGGGGAAAGGGCTCACTTGGCCCATGCAGAGGAAGAAAAGGGCTCATTTGCTCCAAGCACAGGGGGAAAGGACTCATTTGCCCCACATATGGGGGAAAAGGGCTGATTTGGCCAACAGACGAGGTGAAAGTACTCATTTGGCCCATACGTAGTGGAAAAGGACTTGCTTCCTCCATGTATGGAGGGAAAAGACTCATTTGCCCCACACACAGGGGGAAAAGGCTCATTTGCCCCACTCATGGATTGAAGGATGGGGCAGCATGTCCTGGCCTCCATCTGAGGGAAAGGGAGGCTCCCATGGGACTCAATGGGACCCCACTCCCTCCTTCCCATACTGCCTCCCCACTCCCGCTCCCACTTGTTTTCCAGAGAGGAAACTGGCAGCCTTGCTGTTTTTGTGTTTTCTTCTTTTTCAATTTTTCCCCCTTTTTTTATTTCCCTGTGCCTGTGTGGAGCAGTGGGGCCCAGCTGGGGGCAGCGGCAGCGATGCCGGGTGCCGGCGGGCGCCAGGTGCCGGCGGGACGGCGCGGGAGGTGCCCGTCAGCCATGGGGGGACAATGCGGCGATGGCCCGCAGCGCTCGCGGCCGCATTGTGTGAGTGAGGAGGAGATGGATGAAGGTCACATCCTGCCACTCTTCCGATGCCCGGCACCAGGAAAAAGCTGTTCTTTGTAAATATAAAAATAAACAACAAACTCTTCCCCCCATTTACCACCTTCTCCCCGCCCCGAAGAAAACAACAACGGCCCCAGAAGTATCAAAGCCACCTGCTCAGGGAAGTGATTTTTCATACTGGCAGGAAATGGGGTCTAATTAAATCTGGGGTCAAGAGCATAAAGGGACGACAAAGTTTACTTAGGAGGCCTGAAGGTATGGAAAAAGATGCTCAATGGGGCTTTGGGTGCCTTTGTGGGGCAACATTTTGGCAGGGCTGGGGGGGATCCAGGTGTATTTTGACCCCAGGGTGGGTTGCAAGGTTTGCTTCCCTCCTGCTGTCATAGAATCATGGAACAGTTTGGGTTGGAAGGGACCTCAAAGCCCATTCAATCCCAACCCCCATGAGCAGCGACGTTTTCCACTGGCTCAGGGTTCTCAAGGTCACCCCTCACCTGCTCCTCTTGGTGCTGCTGGGGACAGATCAACCCTTGCTAGGGCAGGGATGTGCTAGGGTAGTCCTCGCTGTCCCTCCACAGTTGGAGAAAGGAGCCCGGGGAGCGTCACGCTCAGACCTACAAGAGTGTCCCCAGCCTTCAGCGAGATCATATGAGGTTCCTGTTTCACAAGACGCAGGATGGCATTTCCATTGTGCTCGCCCGGGGATGTGTCGCAATGGGGCAGCCGCTTCCATCCTTTGTCCTCCTCCCCGCAGAGGAGGAGTCTCAGCCTCTTCCAGGGTGACCCGTCACACCCTGGGCCCCCCTGTCACCAAATTTGGCTCTGCTGGCCGCAGCAGCCCTCCCCAGTGGGTCCTGGCCATGGGCACTGCCTGCACCACCAGCGCTCTCTGTCTCCAAAGGTGCCTCCTTGCTGCCACCACACTGGTCCCTGCTGGGTTTGGGGACACTCCATGAAGGCAATGCCCGTCTTGAGCTGCTCTCAGTGCTGACCCCAGGGTGCCCAGCTGCCTCCGCTTCCCGCTCCAGGGCTCCTGCCTAATTTTCACAACTAATTAACAAATGAGGGGCTGACGCCACCAAAGACCAGCTGTGGATCCCTGGGCAGCTCCAGCTCCCCTGAGATGATGCCACCATCCCAACCCAGCTTTTAGGAAGCGCTGCAGAAACGTTTGCCTTTGGGTTGGGCGCTTCCAGCCTGGACCTGCTTTCTATTCCCCAACCAGGCCCAATGAGCTGAATATAAAGTAAAACGGCATTGTTATGAAAAAGAATTAAAACCCAACAAAAAGGCAAACAGCAGCTGGAAAGGCTGAAGCAGAGCAAGCAGGGCTGGCCGTAACCCTTTGTGGGCAGGTGGTGCAGTGAGCAGGGCTGCAGGGCAGGCAACCAGCATCCTGCATCCCAGCTCTGCCGTCAGTGCCTGCAGGAGTAAACGAGAAGGTGATGGGCTCGAGGTGTCCCAGTGCAGCCATGGGCAAGATTAGGGGCAGACTGGGGGCAGGATGGAGAATGGTTCCCCATGGACAAAGGAGGACTTGTGCCCTGGGGGCTTAGAAACCAGTGGGATTTTTGTCCAGATTTTAGGGATGCTGAGGGGCACCTGAGTCTTCAAGTCAGTGATGAAGGATGGGAAGTGCAACCTTCATCACCAAGTCAGTGATGAAGGATGGGATGTGCCACCCAGGGTCCACTCAGCTCAGGGGCTGCCCATCCCTATCCCCACCCTGCAGCAAGGCATCAGGTCCCTTTTGTGATCACCAAAGGGATGTAGGTGCCACCCATGGCTCAGCACAGCTGTCGCCTCCCTGCTACCAGTATCCCGCCGTCGAGCCCAGTACCAGGGGCGGTGGTTGGAGATGAGGACGCGTCCCCAGCCGCGGGCCTCGCTCCAGCTGGGCGCTGTTTTGTAAGGACTCCTGGCCCTCTGCGGCACAGAGATAAGCCCAAGAATTCGCCGTCGGTTCCAAATATCCCGTCCACTTCCTCCCGCCGTCCTCGCCGCCGCTCCAGCCCGCTTGTCTCATTTCCGCAGCCGCGTGCTGGGGAGAGCTTCCTGTTTTCCCCCCCAGCCCGGGGACTGCAGGGTGCAGGGAGGAAGGGCAGGACAATGGGCTCAGGCAGGGATGGGGATGGGATCTGTGGTGGCAGTGGGTTTCCTCGGTGGCCCGAGATGGGGTTGGGAAGGAGGGGACAGGATGGTAGCAGTGAGGCTGGCAGGTGGCAGTGGTGGGGATTTGGGTCCTGGGCTGAGCTGAGATTGCAGTTGGGTTGTCTTTCCTTTCCTTTGATTATTTCTTTGGGTTTTTGTCTTAAGGGTTTGACTATAAATCAATCCAAGCTCCCTCCAGAGTATCCTTCTGGGCTGCAGTGGGTGACGCCAGCCAGAGAAGCCCCCCCTCACCCCCACCCCCTGGGAATCATTCTGACATGAGAACAGGGACAGAGCTGGGTAGAATCATAGAATCAAAGAATTGCTTGGTTCAAAAGACCTTTGAGATCATGGAATCCAACCATACCTGTTCACTACTAAGGCAGATCCCTGAGAAACTCATCTACCAGTTTTTTGAATACCTCCAGGGATGGATACCACCACTCAGCTCAGATGTAGTAGAGCAAAGCCCTGGTAGAGGGAGACCCTGCCCTCCTCAGAGAGATGAACCCCCCCACTCTCCCTGAGGCGCAATTCAGGGTCCCCCCCAGTAAAAACCACCCACAGCAGCCCCCCTCCAGCCGCAGCACGGGAGAGCAGCACCCCCACAGGACTGCCACCTCCCAGGATCCGTGCCGCTGGGATGCTGCTCCCCCCATCCAAATCGCAGCTGCAGGAAAAGAAGGATCTGCTTTCCAGCTTTGTTCACTCTGAGCCCAGCAGCCCTCCCGCCGCAGGTGGGACCAATCGGTGGCAGCATCGCAACCCCCCTGGTTTCAGGGAAGGGAGAAGGCTCTTGTCCCCCAGCTCCGGGGCCGAGTGTGAGTGTTTACTCGCTGCCTTTCTCACCGCTCGCAGCGTGGCAGGAGTTATTCAAAGGCAGGCGGAAGCGAGCACAGCAACTGAAACAACAATGAAAAGGAAACGGAGCTCGAAAAATTCTCCGTTCATAAATCAACTGAACTGCAGGTGATCCCCGGGCAGGAGTGAGCTGGGGAAAAGAGACTGCTTGGCAGAGCCGGCAGCCGGGTGGACCTCGGCCCCTCAGGCAGGGACTGGGGGACACAGCTGGGGTGCTCGGGTGGTCTGGGTGATGCTGGAGTTGGCATTCTTGTCCCAAGGTTTGCACATTGGGGGCTTTGGGGCAGGTGATGTGGATAAATTGCTGGGTTATTTTTTTATATATAAACAAATCTGGGTGAGAGGGGGGAAGCTGTACTAGATGAAGCTGCATTCCATGGCAGGAGTTGCATGTACACACATACATGTGTACACACCTGCATCCCAGGCCAGGGAAATGCACAGGAACACAGTTAGCCAGGGGATGGGATGGGGCATGGAGTCCATGCTGCAGCCATGCTCCAGCCCCTTGGAACCAGCAGAGTGGAGACACGGGGTTATTGGGGTGCTTGGAGGGGTGCAGAGCAGCCCTCCAGCTCTCTCATTACTTTCTCTGCAGCTACTCTGCATTTTGGGGTGCCATACATCACTTTTGAAGCAGTTGAGCCAGTGGAGTGTGGATGTGCCTGGGCTCCAAGCTGTGGCTGCACCGCAGGAGATGCTGGGGTTAACAGGAGATGATCTAGGGCTCTTAGTGGCATTGGGCCATGGCTCCTTGCTGGGATCTCATAAAGGCTTTTTCCTCCTTAGGAAAAGGAGCTGCTGTCTTGGGACAGGCTCCTCGATGCTGGCAGTGTCCTTGCACGGGCAGGGGGTGGGCATGGGCAGAAAATATCTACCCCCCTTGGGGAGCCCTGCAGCACCTTGCTGTGAGCGAGATGGGGACCACTTTGGACAAACCCAGGTGTCTCCTCTTCACTGTCCCATCTCTGCCAGCCCCTGTGAGCTGAGACCTAACCTTGGGGACACCAAAAATGAGCTCATGCCTTTGGGACCTGTGGATTGCCCCAAGGACCAGGCTGGTGGCTCCGGTCACGGTCCCTGCACTGAAAAAGTCCCTGCACTGTGAAAGCCAAGCGGGATCTCATGTTCCCCTCTGCTGCTCTCCATGCCCCCCTTCTGCAGTTTCCCTGTCATCTTGGCTTTCAGCAGAGCTGGAAAACCAGGAGACCACCATAAATAAATCCTGTGTCTTTAAGCCATTTTGTACAGTACAAGAAAACGCACTCGTTGAATTACAGCTTTTTAATCAAATGCATGTAACCATGTCACTTAAAGTGCTCGCGAAAAGCAGGGGGAAAAAAACCCCAACACAATTGGAAGAGCACGATATTAAAACCAGCTGCTTGCTTACCCCCACCACAGTTAATAGTTTTTGAATGTTCTGAATGAGAGAGAAACCAGAGCCAAGCTCCACTTTCATGTCCATCTTTCTGATCAAACCCTGTCAAAAGGGGGGAGCTGGGCAGCCTGGCACAGCGGCGGGGGACGATGGGGATGCAGGAGGGCTGCACTCATCTCTCCTGCTGCTTCTTCTGTCCTCTTGGGTGTTCTCCCCATGATGATGGGATATGGGAACCCGTGGTCTTCTTTCAGTCAGAGCAGCACAGCCCGGCTGGAACCCAGCTTGGAGACGTGAGCAGAGGTTGCCCAAGCCCTGCAGTGGTGAGGGATGCTGCCCTGGGACATCACCAGCGCATTGTGTCCCCCCCGCACTGACTTCAACCCAGCTCCACCTCCTGATGCTTCTTCCTGCGAGTTGGCACCGCTGCCACAGCAGCTCATCGCCCGTGGGTGCCGAGGCACCGTGGTGCCTGCAGTATCCCTTCCTCTGAGTGTTCTGGTACAACTCCTCCTGCCACATCCCTATGGTCCGTTCCCTCGGGGCACACATGTTGGGACCACCTCGACGTCTACCTCCAGCCTCGCTGGCCATTGACCCCACTCCCAGCACAGCCTGCCAATCACCCCAAGCTGTGCGGTTCCCCTGTAACATGGACCAACACTCATTAAGCGTGAAGCAGAGACCACCAAATATGTCAAAACACACTTAAAATTTATTGTTTCATACCATACGTTTGAGTCTCTTGAACGCCAGCCAGTGTTTCTCTCTCTCCACGATGGGGCCTATCTGCTGTCACCGACGCTTCGCGTATATGTATAGCCTGTTGCTTTCTGTCTGGTTCTCCCCTCCCCACTTCTTTCTTTAAGTGAAAAATACAAACAATTGATGGAAAAATGTACATTTGTTCCATATGGGATGGTCGGAGCATGGAGAGGAGCCAGGAGAGTCATTTTTAGGCAGACTCCTCTCTCTAGCGGATGGCTGGACAGCTTCCCAGAACGGCCCTGTGCGGCCTGGCCTGACTCTCCTGACGAGCATCAGACAGTCTGTGACGCTCCTGCACTGGCAGGGGGGGGATGTGATTCAGCTCCCTACTGCAATCACCCCCTGGGGGCTGCTGAGCACAGGAGGAGGGAGAGGTTTCCACTGAGACCCCTGCAATGTCCCAGAAGGGCTGAGCTCAGCTGATGTGTGAGGTGATGTGTGAAACTTGCTTTGCACAAATCTTGGGTTAAGTGGGCTGCGTTGAGATAGTTGGGCTGTGTTGGGTTACGTTTGGGATAGTTTGGTTCTATTGCGTTGAGTAAGGTTGGTAAGGAGGAATTAGGTTGACTGGGTTGGGTTGCCTTCAGAGGGGTTGGGTTGGCTTGGCTTTGTTGGGTTACCTTGGGTTGTGCTGGGTTGTATTTGTCGTGTTGTGTTGATTGTGTTTGGTTAGGTTGTGACGGTTGTATTGGGTTGTGTTGCATTGAACCGGGTTATATTAGGTCAGGTTAGGTGACCTCTGAAGAGCACTTCCAGCCCTTCCATGATCCTTTATCCTCTGGGTGCAGTGCAGCATTGCTGGCTCAGCTCAGATAAGAAGCACAAAGTGGCTCTGATGGATGTCTGTGGGGCTGAGTTCAGCTGAGAGCCAGTGGGGACAGCAAGTCCTCAAACTCCCCCATGATTCATACAATGAGGACAAAACATGCCTTAATTGTGGTCCAGAAAAGACCCAGTGTGGTGTTGGGTGAGTAGGTAGGTGGTGAGGGGCCAGGTGCTGCTGCTGGCCCCAGAGCAGAGGCAGGGATGTGAGGGCTGGTGGTGGTGATGCTGGGAGCTGGGGAACCACAGCCAGAGCTCCTCTGACCTCCACAGCAAGGGAAATCCAAAAGACAAGAGATTTTCAGGCTGCACAGACTTTCCAGGGCACATTAAGGGCTCCTTGCTAGCTTATTTTCTCTCTCTTTTGCAAAACCTGTAATGTTTACGATACCCAAGCAGGCCCCAGCTCCCTGCAGGCAGCTGCCCTCCTCTGCTCAGCTTTGCCTTCCAGCCCTGGCAGCCCCACCGCTCTGCTGCTGGGAAACAGCTTGGGAGCAGAGCTGGGAGAGCATCCATCACCACCCCGCGCTGCTCTGCTGCCCGCCCGGCCGCTCCGGGCATGGCCGTGGAGGAAATGGTGCCTTTCCTGTCCTGCAAGGAGTGTTGAGATTTTCATATATTTCCTTTCCCAAACTGGACTGCAAAACAGAAAGTTGGGGAAAGTTTGGGAACTTTTCTTCAACTCAATCAGGAAAGGTTGTTCTGGGAACATCTGAAACCTCTCGTTGCATTTCAACCATTTCCCTTTGGTTAACCTCTACCACGCACAACGCAATCACAACTCTAAAGGGGTTGCCTCCCATCTAAAAAAAAATGGAAACTTTTTTTTTTATTCCAGTGCTCTTTTTCTTGAGTCAGGAAATGTTTTGGAGCTGTTTCCCACCAACAGGTTTGGTTTTGAATCATAGAATAGAATCACAGAATCACAGAACGGTTTGGGTTGGAAGGGACCTCAAAGCCCATCCAGTTCCAACCCCTCTGCCACGGGCAGGGACACCTCCCACTGGATCAGGGAGCTCAAAGCCCCAGCCAACCTGGCCTTTACCTCTTCCAGGGAGGGCGCAGCCACAGCCTCCCTGGGCAACCTGTTCCAGTGCCTCCCCACCCTTATTGTGAAGGATTTCTTCCTAATGTCTAATCTAAATCTTTCATCTTCCAGTTTAAAGCCATTTTTTTTGATAAATCTGTGTATTTTTTGTTCTGATGGAAGAGGAGAAAAAAAATCCAACCCCACCAATGGCTGAAGAGCAGCTGCCTGGTGCTGTGGGTGCTGCCAACACTGGCAGCATCTTCCCATTCCCACCGATGTTCCCACCACAGCGATGTGTGGTGATGAGTACCCAAAAGACATCGACTGAGAAGGTCTAATTCCCTCTTAACATCCCAGCTGAGATGACTTCATCCAGGCTGCATGCCTGTGAGCGTGTGGCAGGGTCCCCTCCCTTCCAGTGTGCTCTGGGTGAGGACAGCTCGGGTTGTCCTGGAGCTGCTGCTGGCTGCCCCGGTGTGTCCTGCTCACCCTGGCTCTGATGCGGCTTCGGGAGCTGCGTACGGCCGTGCCGGGCTGGCACATGCTGTTTTAATATGTGGGTGATGTCATTGAGCACTCCATAATGCTGTAAAAAAACCCAGAACACCTATAAACCTGGCGAGTGAACCTCCAGCAGAACACACACATGCTCAGGGGTGTGTGCATGGGTACACACATAGACACACATACATGGCTACACACAGACTCAGATGCATGCACGTGGGTACCAAGGGATGCACATACACACTCAAATGCTTGCTCACATGGACGCACAGAGTGATGTAGATACACACAATGATGCATAAACACATAGATGCACCCGTGCTCACAGATGGGTGCACGCTGACACACACGAATGCACACGCACACACACTTTGCACACAGATACTCTGTGAAGCACACACGGATGCACACACACAGATGTGCACACACGCTGTTCATGCCAACCTGACCCTTCAGCACATTAAGAGCCGTGGTGGGTAGCACGGGAAGGACAGGGTGGGTGTGCACGGTGCACACGCTGCCCAGGGACCGGTAGCACTTGTGTCATGGCATGTGGGGACCTTTGCAGAAGCAACCCCAGTGTGAGCCTGGGGAGACGCACTGCCTCACATCCCAGGGGCACACAGAGCAGATGCCACCTGCCCATAAAGCCCAGGCAGGGTCTGGTGGTGCTTCTCCCTCTCCCTGCTCCTCCAGCCATCCCAGCAAAGTCGGCAGGATGGGTCTGTCAGATTTTACATATACCTGTCAAATACCTTCTCCATATTTCTGCTGTAACGACCTGCTAAGAGCCCCTTGCTCCTCCTCCCCAGTCCAAAACCATCAGGCTCTGAGCTTTGGAGAGATTAAGTCATAAAATCAGAAGGGGCTGTGTGGTAATAGCCCCGGCCTGAGCCATAACTGTGGTGAAATCATCCCCAAACTATTTCAGCCCTGTTGATTTCCAGTCCCACGTCACACCTGAGCCACCGGCATGCAGTGAAACAAAACACTGGCAGATGCTTTCCTGGCCCCAGCACAGCAGTACAGGGGCAGGGAGCAGGGAAAGGAGGTGATGTTACAAATAAAAAGGCTCTCCCGGTGCTCAGGACTGGATGCCTCTGCCTTGCCCCAGTGTATAAGCAGAGCAGGATGCCTCTCAACCAGACAGACGGACCGCTGAGCTCCTGTGGGAATGGCTCGATCAGGTATCCCATCCCATCCCACCCCCAGCTGGCTTTTCTGACCTGTGCTTTACATTCACAGACTTCGACCTGAGCAAACCCACATGGCCAAACAGCCAAAGTGAAACTGGGAGAGAGCAGATTTAGCATCAAACGCAATGCAGCTCATTAGCAGAGTGGTTAAAACTCATCAAAGAGCCAGCACCCTTTCCAGGGTCTGCCTAGCTCTCTACAGAGCCAGACCAGCCCTGATGTCAACCAGCCCAGCCAAACCCTGGCTTTGGGGAGGGTCAAACCTGCCCTGGGAAAGGCTAAAATATGGCTCTGCAGCTGCAATGCCTGCCCAAACTGCTGCTGGCAGGGTACCAGGCATATGCTGCCCATCCAGAGGTCAGGCTGGAGGAATGACCCCAGTTTGGGACAGTTCTTGATGCTAAAACATCAAAACAACGAGTTTAGGTGAAAAAAGTTGTGCAGAACACTGAGCAATGGGAGGAGGCAGCATCCCACAGGGCTTGGCCAGAACCCAAGGTCTAGCACGGGTCCTTCTGCCTCCCGTTATCTGACCCAAACCCACGCTCCTGTTTTCTTCCTCTCTCCCTTTCCTTCTTTCCCATTTCCCTATGACCTGGGGGTAGGGTTGGCCAGCAAGAGGAGGCAGCCACACATTGTTCACAGCCTCGATCGCAATTAGGCTTTATTATTAATAAAAACACTCCAGGCTGAGTTAGGCAGGAGGGTTGGCAGGGCCCTGTCTGCTTTTGTGTAGAAGCAAGCCAGGACTTTGCTAGTGGTGTTGACGAAGACCTGGGGAGCTGAAATCTGCCCCAGGCCTCAGTGATCTGGTCCCATGGATGGGTGGGCACAGCAGGTCCCTGCAGATCACCCTGGCCACGCTCGGTGCTTTCGCAGTGATGCAGCAGCCGTGCTTTCAACATGATGGAGCATCCCTGGTGCATTTATGGATGGGAGCAACCATCCATCACCCTGCGGTTTGCATTCTGGTACCCACTGCAGCCCCATGGCAGCATCCTTGGGCAGGAAACAAGGAGACCCGTTATTACCCACAGCAAAGCCACAATTTCAACAGTTTTGGGTAAGATCCTGCTGTGCCCAGGATGCTGCTGATGCCGGCGAGCACCGGGCCACGCTGGACCCAAATTGCTCCAGAGTGAGGCACCACAGCCAAAAACACCCCAAGGATTTCTAGTCATCCTCTGAGATGAGAGGCAAGCTGGCACGGCCTGAGCTGTGGGGAAAGGAGGGAATTTCTGCTCCAGAAGAATGACTTAACACTTCCTATGCGATATGCTGCCGGCTTCCCCCGGCACCGCGGGGCAGCTGAGCATCACTCCTTTGAACCACAGGATGTGACCGCATCCTTGCCTGCAAGGTACCTGGAAAAGAACTCAGAGCTTTCTTCCCCCTCGCTTTGTCTCCTTCCTCCCGGACCGCTTCGGCGATGGAGCCTACAGTCGGCTGCTTCCTTTCATAGTCATCGGCGGCGGCACAGGATGCTTCTCATTTGGTGTTGTGTTTGTTTGCTGCGGCGCGGGTTCTGGCACCCGCCGGGCGCCCGCCAGCCCTCCCGTGTAGGTAGTGAGGTCATTTTTCCATGTATTCCCCCTTTTTACATACTGTATATGGAAAGAGAATGAATAGCCTTTCTGGCATTGAATGGGAACACATCGCCAGCCCCCGAAGTGGTCCCGTTTATTAGCGCTCCACATTAAACAGCAAATAAAAAGTGAGTCAAGATTTAGTCCTGTTAACACTAATGTGAATTTAATTTGGGAGAAGCTTGAAAATTAATGTCATTTGTTAAATCTCCATTTCCCCTAAAAGGCAATTCTTTGCCAACAACAACAACAAAAAAACTCTTCTTCTATTCAATTATTTTTTATTTAAACAGCCTTTTTTGGCGATATCAGTCTGGTTTAAATCACTCGGTGTTCAAGGAACGGATGCCACCGGGGTTTTATGCAACAGATTGTCGCTTCTTCTTTTCAAATTGAGCAAAAAAATACTGTAAATCATAAAAGGATTCATGGGAGGGGGGTGAAGCTCCAGCTAAACACTGGTGGCTCTGGGCATGATGATGGCTCAGCAAGACCTGGGAAAGAGCCTGTGAAGACCAGGGCATGGAAGGGCTTTGGCACACGGGATTTGTTTCCAGTTATGAGCTCTGGAGCAAAGACATTGGAGCAGCCAAGCTCCGTTTTTGTAGGGTTTCACAGGAAAATGGGGTGAGCCATGGGGAACATGCAGCAAAGTGCTGGCAAAATAACCTCACCAAGGCTGGTTTTGGAGGAGGTTATCACATGGTTTATTACATTTTACTCTAACAGGTGCTTTTCCTGCAGAGCATATCGTGGTGCTGTGGGATGGCCGTCACTGTCCCATCCTATTGCCGGAGCTGCCGTCCTGTCCCAAGTCGAGCAGTGCTCACCGAGCCCGAGGCAGTTGATGGGGTGGGCAGGCGGCAGCCTGGAAATTAATACATTTTCCAGGTTGTCAAAACATTAATCAACGGATACGAAAATCTGGAAATGGTTGGGACAACATGTATTTGCGGAAAATATGTGTTCACACAACAAGCACACAAGATGGGAACAATTATATGAAGATGTTTTAATAATTAACCAGTATAAAACAGTTTGCTCTCCATACAGTTCTAGACAATAAAAGTGTTTGCAGTCGTATTTTTCTTTTGTACAAAATTCCAGTCAATTGTTCCACAATATTTACATTGTCATTCCCTTTTCACAAAATATCTTCTTATTCCCCCCCCCCCATTTTTTTTTTCCCAAATCCAGCTTTGCTACATAAATGCTTTAGATCTCATGGATACTCCTTGATTTCTTTTAAAAAAGTCTAATAAAAAAAAAAAACCCAAAAGACATTAAATACCATTTTATATATAAAAATGCTTAGTAAAAATATAGTTTTGTTGCCCAATTAAAATATATTGCTGAGAATACAGTAAAAACTGTCCTAAAGCCCACCCCTAACAGGCGCCAACTCTTTAATGGCCCCAGCAAAATCTTCCTAAAAGCTGCCCCCCGCCTGCAAGTTCGCTTCGATTAAATACTGAGGACAGATCTCTTTGGCTCATCTTGGTGGTGGTTGTTTTGGGCAGGATTTATTGGTGTTGGCTTAAAAATGCCCTCTTTGAGTTGGTGGGAACTACAGCTATGCCCTGCCGAGGGCTGGAGCGGGGAGCAGGGCAGGCAGGCTAGTGCTTGGGAAAGGCATCTATCTGTGTTATATAGTGATACGGTAGGTATATCTGTGAGTTCAGCATGGTTTTTGCTCTAAAAAAAAAAACCCCGAAATAAGAAACAAACAAAAGAAAGCGATGCATTTAATGAGATATTCTAAATATTATGGAGCTCATGGTTAAAGGAGGATGGCTTTTTGTTTTTAACGGAGAGCTGGGGCTCTCCCTCTGAGAGCATTGAATGATGGGGCCAACCTAACCGGTGATGCAGGGGCTATAGTAAACAGCACTGCTGGCATCGGACAGGGCGGATATCAAGCTGCTCTCCTCGCAGGAGATACTTCTAGGAGTCACTTTGGACAGGGAGACATGGTAAGGGAGTCCCGAGGCTTCGGGACGAGTCCTGCTCATGTTCAAATATTGGTCAAACTCATTGCGGTCAACGTCTGTCCAGAGCTCGGTTTGGTTCAAGTGATCCATGCTCTCCATGTGGTGGGCTTCGGGTGGGGGTGAGAGCTGGCCCAGGTGAGCGGAAAGCCCGTTCTGAGTTCCTGAGCACATCTGGTTGTAGTATATGCTGGAGGGATGGGGAGTCCTCATGGCATCGGCCAAGTGCGAGGGGGTCTGCGCGTAGGGCACCGCCACGTCCCGCCCCATGCACTTCTCCTGGGGAAACTCCATCTGGTGATGGTGGTGGTAGCTGCGAAAGGGCATCATGTTGCAGTCATCCTGCATGTGCGGAGGGAAAAATGCCGGTTCGGTCTGTTCCAAGACATCCAAGGGAGACATCTCAGGAGTTGGCAAGCCATAGTTTTCAATATCCGACCCCATGGAGTGGAGTTCTCTGAAGTGGTTAAGTGGGGGAGGCTGGGGGTGGCCCGGCTGGCTGCCGCCATGGTGACTCATGCTGAAGTTGTCACTGCAAGGCTGGGAAAGGTTATGCAGGAGGATATTGGGTTCCATCCTCTTGATTTTCTTGGCTTGCTTCTTTCTCCTTGGGCGGTACTTGTAGTTGGGGTGATCCTGGAGATGCTGGATTCGCAGCCGCTCTGCCTCTTCCACAAAGGGACGCTTGTCACTAGCGCTCAGTGCTTTCCATGACTGGCCTGGAAGGAAAAAACAAAGCTCTGTGATACTGGCTTGGCCACCTGGTGCTGGCGGGGGTGTGGGAGAACCTAGGGAGAGGCAACCCTCAGAGTGGGAAGGGCTCCCTTGGTTGGTTCAGCACCTGAGCAGGGTCCTGGTGCTGGCACACCGAGGAGTTGGAGAATGGGAGTCCAAGCAGGGCTGTGCCAGCAGCAGGCTCGGGCTGTGCTCAGTGCTTTGGTGCAGGAGTGTGGGGGTGAAAAATCCCAAGGGGGCTGGAGGAACCCCGCTGTCAGGTCAGGGGATTCTGCCTCCCGCTGCCCCTCAGCACAGCCTGGTCCCATGGGCACCTCCCTCCCTGCACCTGCATCCACAGCCACAGTCACCCATCCACAAACCCTGCACGCCACAGCCCCGTATCCTGGATCCCACATCCCCGCACCCCATAGCCCCGTGTCTCCGCATCCTGCTGCTTGTCTGGCCATATCCTGCTTCCCGTAGTCCCGCATCCTGCAACTCCAACTGCCCATATCCTGCTTCCCGTGTTCCCACATCCCGCATCCTACAGTCACATATCCCGCATCCTGCAGACCTGTATTCCCATATCCTGCATCCCCGCAGCTGTGCACCCTCTAGCCCTGCATCTCTGCACCCCGCAGCCCGGTTTCCCTGCATCTTGCTTATGTGCAGCTCTGTATTCCCACATCCCACAGCCCCATATTCCCACATCCCCTAACACCACATCCCACACCTCTGGAGTGCTGCACCCCACAATCTTTGAGCCATAGCCCTGCATCCTTGCAACCTGCATCTCTTTGTCCTGTGTCCCTACAGCTCACATCCCACAGTACCCTATCGCTCCAGCCCTGCATCCTGCAGTGCCCCAACCTTGTAAATGAGATCCTTCACCCCCATATCCTCACAATCTGCCTCCTGCAGCCCCATATCTTTGCAGCCTGCACCCCTCAGTCCTTCACCCTCGCAGCCCGGCTACCACAGCCCCGTATCCTTGCAGCGCACATCCCAGTGCTTTCTCCCCCTTCATCCCACAATTGCATTCCTGTATTCCTGCATCTCAGTACCCCATATTCCCTCAATCCACATCCCCAAGCCTCATATCCCAGCGTTCTGCTGCCCTGTATTCCTGCAACTCACATCCCCAACTCTGTATCCCTGTATTCCAGATCTCCAGCCCTTTAAACCTGTATCTTGCTGTCCCTTATGCCTGAACTCTCATCCTCAGATCCATATCCCTGCATCATGCTGCCCTGCCTTAAATTCTTGCAGCCTCTATCCCCAGTCCCACAACTGCCTATCCCGGCATCCCCACTCCCATACCTCAACATCCTCTGCTCCCTACATCCCTGCCTCCTCAGCTCCATAGCCCTTCTTCCCATAGCCCTGTTGCATCCCGCATCCCCAACTCTGTACTGCGACATCCGAGTCCTGTACCCCTGTACATCTACATCCCCAGCCTCGTATTCCCGCAACCCCAGCCTAATATCCCTGCACCTCTATATCCCCAACCCTATACTCCCAAATCCCTGCATCCCTAATCCAGTAACCCCATACCCCTGTACCTCTACATCCCCAGCTCCATACCTCCTCATCCCAGCATCCCCACTCCTGCACCTCCTCATCCTCAGTCCCATACTGCCAAATCCCCACATCCCCAGCCCTGTACCCCTGTATCTTTGCATCCCCAACCCCATATCCCTGCATCCCTGCCTTCCCCCCTCCCATGGCCGGGCATCCCCATCCTGCCAAATCCCTACATCCCTAGCCCTGTAGCCCTGTACCAGTGCATCCCAAGACCTATTCCCCCAAATCCCTACATCCTCAGCCCTGTACCCCCAAATCCTCGTTCCCCAGCCCCATAACCCTGCACCCCCACTCCTGCACCTCCACCTTCCCAGCCCCGCATCCCCAAACCTCTGCATCCCCAGCCCCGTTCTCCCCAAATCCCCGCACCTCCAAAACCCCGCACCCCCAGCCCCTCACCCCTCCTCCCGCTGCCCTCCCCGCTCACCCAGCATCTTGCTGAGCACGGCGTTGTGCAGGTCGGGGTTCTGCTGCGCCAGCCTCTTGCGCTCATCCTTCGCCCACACCATGAAGGCGTTCATGGGCCGGCGGATGCGGGAATCCTCGCCAGCCTTGCCCTCTGTTCGCCCGCCGGGGGGGCTGTATCCATAGCCGGGCTCGGGGCTGGGCGAGCGGCTGGGGGCCGCGCCGGGGGCTGCGCTGGGAGCCCCGGGACCGAAGGAGAAGCCGGGCTGGGGGCTGGGGGTGCGGCTGCCGGGGGATGCGGCTGCCGGGGGATGCGGGAAGGCGAGCCCGGGCTCAGCGGCCGCCGGCACCCATGAACAGTCGCCCCGCGGTTGCGATATCTCCTCTCGGCAGTAGTTAGACTCAGATATATTCATTCCAGCTGGACAGCACTTTGTGTCCGACCCGACCGGGTGCCGGAGAAAGAGAGAAAACAGGTCCCGCCGCGTCCCACCGGGTCCAACAGCCGCCGAGCAGCAGCCCCCTCGTCTCCCTCGCCTGCGCTTCGGGGGAATTTGGGCTCGCCTGGTTGTGTATTTGGGTTCTTTTTTTTTTCTCTCTCTCCTCTTTTATTATTTTTTTTTCCCCCTTTCCCCCCCAAAAAAAACTTTTGGGATGATGTTGCGCTGGAAGGGGGAAAATATAGCCGGGCTGGACCAATCAGGGAGGAGGAGGAGGAGGAGAGGGAGAGGAGATGACGGGGAGGAGGAGAAGAAGGAGGAGGAGGAGATGAGGGGGAGGAGAAGGAGGAAGGGGGGCGTCCCCAGGCACCAGCAGGAAGAGCCACCCGGGGCTGGGACCGGTGTGGATGCTGCTGCACAGTTCCCTTCCTTCCAAGGAGGAGCGTCGTTAATCTTTTTCTTTTCTTTTCTTTTCTTTTCTTTTCTTTTCTTTTCTTTTCTTTTCTTTTCTTTTCTTTTCTTTTCTTTTCTTTTCTTTTCTTTTCTTTTCTTTTCTTTTCTTTTCTTTTCTTTTCTTTTCTTTTCTTTTCTTTTCTTTTCTTTTCTTTTCTTTTCTTTTCTTTTCTTTTCTTTTCTTTTCTTTTCTTTTCTTTTCTTTTCTTTTCTTTTCTTTTCCTTTTCTTTTCTTTTCTTTTTTTCTTTTCTTTCTTTTTCTCTTTCTCTCCTTCTTTCTCTTTCTTTGCCTCTTTCTCTCTCTTCCTCTCTTTCTCTCTCTTCCTCTCTTTCTTCCTCTCTCTTTTTCTCTCTCCTTCTCTCTCTTTCTTTCTTTTGTTCTTTCCTTCTCTTTCTCTCTCTTTTTCTCTCGTTCTGTTTTCCTTCACAAGCCCCCTTTTCTGGCTTCTTGCAATCCACCCATGCTGATCTGAGGCAGGGAAGTGTTTAGACTTTCCTGCCTGATTGGAGGCAGACAGGGATGCTTGGGGCTCAGCGTTTATTTTTCTTATGACTTATTTTGTGTGTGTGTTTTGGCCAGAGCTCCCCATCCGGGATCAGGAGCAGCCCAGGGGTGAAGGCAAGGGCGAGCCCTCTTCCCCTGGAAATCTTCTGGTGGGAATTTCAGTTCTTGGGGGAGAACTGGCTCCTTGCATTTAAAAGAAACAAGTTTCCAGCCTATCAGCCTAGGGACTATTAAGGAATGGTGGGTTCCCTGGTGATCGTGGCTAAAACTGGGGCTGCCGTGTCCGTGCCATTGCCATGGGCACGGAGCACACCCACAGCACGCTGCCATCGGCCCCCGGGGAGCAGCAACGTATCCCCCTGCTGCCAGGTCACTGCTCCTCTCTCTCGGCTGCCGTCCAGCTGAGATCTGCAGTGCCAAGCGTCAGGCTAGGATTTTCAATGCCAAGCATCAGGCTAGGTGTTCTGAGGTCCTTCCTGCCCTTAGTATGGAGGAGTTATGAACTGCGGGACCTGTTTGCAAGCAAGGAGATCTGCTTGCACGCTGTCCCTGCTCCCCAGCACCCCCAGGCTATCGGGTTGATGTGTGACAGATGCCTCAGCTCCGCATATCTGTCGCTCAGCCTGCTCCAGCTGCAAACATGCCCAAGACCCCAGCCTGAAATCTGAACCTCAGTGTTAGGAAGACTTGGGGCACTGGGTTGCGCAAAAGCCCAGCTCCCAGCCTCATCGCAGTGGTGGGGTGTTGCATGCCATGGGTTCTGTGTGTCTGGAAGTGATTTGGAAAAGCCAATCTGCTGTTAACCCTAAACAAAACAAAGACCTTGCTAGCCAGGAGTGACAGAGGTTTTGGGATAGATTTTCTTCACGTTCCTGGAGTCTCTCATTAATATTTTGCAAGAGTAAGTCCACACCAGTCCATAGGAGAGCCTGTACGGCTGCAAGGAGCCTCCTCTCTGCTCTCCTGCATCCTGCCCTGGCCGTGCAGCCGAGGAGGGAGCCGGAGCACCACACCATGCTGGAGAAGCAGGCGTGCGCCGCTGCCTGCAGCCGAGCCCCTGAGCTGCTGGAGGCTTTGGCTCTTTGCCGCTGCCCTGGGAGCTGCAAGGTGGGTTCTAGAGGGAGCTGGGAGCCCTCAGCCCAGAGTCTGTGGCTGTCTGTGGGGTGAAGTGTGCAGCCTTTGGGGCAGTTGGTCTGAGCAGCTGCTGGGGATGTCTCAGGCACATCCCACCACCTCATATCCTGGCCCTTCTCCCAGGCTTCAGCTGAGCATGTAGAGATTTCTTCGGCTGCATCCAGTTCTCAGCATCCTTCACCTCCGGGTGGTCTCAGAGCTGCCCCGGAGCCATGGTTGGACCTGATGCCACCAGCTGGCATTTCGGATGTGGTGGGGATGAGCTGCAGAGGGGAGGGGAGTAAGAGCAGCTCAGATTTTTCCAGCCCTGGAAATGATGCTAAGAGAAAGGGCTAATGCTCCCGGGGGAGGCAGAAATTCGTGCCTGCCATGCTTGCTCTGTGCAAATGCTCCAAGCTGGTGCCTTCTCTGTATGGGATGGTAGAGGGCTGATGCTGAAGGGGTGGCGTGGGGTAGGGCATGGAAGTGGCGGTGCTGTCGCTGTTGCACTGGAGCCATTTGGGACCTCCTCTGCCCATGCAGCAAAATTGGCCACTTGGCCTCAGAGCATGCATGCAGTGCAAACCCTGCCTTGGTGTTGCATCCTGGTGCAGGGATAGGGGAAAGGGCCAGGAAGGGTGGCAGAAGGGGCATGACTGCTGAAGGAGGAGGGATGAGAGCTGCAAAGCAAGGACAGAGGGGAAGGAGAGCTGTGAAGTGGAACTGAGCAGCGTGCAAACCATCCAAATATGCCTGGGTGCAAAAATGCTTGGGTGCAAAGCCTCTAACAATGCCTTGGTGCAAAAATGCCTGGGTGCAAACCATCCAAAAATGCCTGGACTGTCCCAGAAGGGAGTTGAAGGAGGGAGGTGCAATTCCACACTGCTTCGCACCCACACCCCACAGTTGACATCTGCCCCAGAGAGAGAAAATACCTTCACCCAGCTGGGGTACAGGGTGAAGCATGCACAGTTTGTGCCTGACTTGGCTTTCATAGAGCGGGAACACACAAAATCCACAGCATCCCTTCAGCACACAGGGATGAGATGTAGGGCAACTGGTGACCCCCAGCCCTGGCTCCTTCACTGACCACGTCTGCGCCGGCGTGCAGGGAGGAAGCGCTGGACATCGCTGGGCAGAGATAAGGGCTGCGCGCGCCAGCGGGAGACCTCTCCTCGCGCCCTCCGTGTCAGGCCTGGCATCCGGCGGGCTGGACCCCAGCCCAGGACACAACCTCAGCAGTTGTATATATGTATACATTGCTTTTTTTTTTCCTTCTCCTCACCACCCCCCCACCCCCCCCCAGTTTTATTGAGCTCCCACCTGCCTAAAAGCAGAGGCACCACCACATGGACTGTTCCAAAGGGTCTTGGAGCTTTGATGGCTCATAGAGAGCTGGGGGGGATGGTGAGAAGGTAAAGGATTGCTGGTAGAGCCTGCTGGTTCTTTCTGCTGCTGATGGCTTTGGGTGGGTGCAGGAGCCCCAGGCAGGGCTGTGCAACCAAACCCAAGGGATTAACCCTCAAAATTTGCGTCCAGGTTACAGAGATGGCAGGTGGATGCTGGCAGGGAGGAAACCAGCAGCAGGAAAGCCCTGAACTGGGATGGACAGTAGATTTTTATTTTTATTTTGCAGATAGAGCAAAACACAAGGAGAGTCAAAGGGGCAGCAGCAGGATCCATCCCTGGGCCTGGGTGTGGGCACTGCACCCTCCTGGGGTGGCCGGCACCTCCTTCACTCATTCACATGGATGTGTTCAGGGTGCTAAGGAATTAATCACCAAACAACTACTTGTGGAGCGGGCTGTCTGATTGGATGAATGAGGTATTTCACAGGAAGACATTTCTTACTAATTACAGCTAATAATTATATTCAGACCACACTGCACGGGCACCCAGAGCAGCGTGGTCTGGCAGGATGGATGTGACCTTCACCTGGACCCACTTTTTCATCCTGAAGTAGATGTGCTTTACCGGAGTGGCCGAGGGGAGCAGGGACATTCCTCGCACGATGTGGGGGGACCTGTGCAGGGCTGCCCCAGGCAGGCGGCTGCAGAGGCACCCTGAGAGGAGCCCCCACACCAGTGGGTCCCATGGGGTCCCCAAGGGCTGGGGCCACTGCAGCCTTGCTGGAACAAAGGCTTCCCAAAGAAAGGCGCTTCCTGGAGAGCAAAGGACTCAGGGCCAGGGCTGTGTGTGAGCCCTGCCGGGAGGCTGAAGTCATCTGCTGGGAAATGCTCCACATTTTACTGGAGCCTCCCTTTTCCAGGGCCCAGCTCAGCACCCAGTTTCCTTGTAGAAAAATAGTTCAATGGGTCAGGCAGAGCTGGCAGGCACTGAGCAAGCCGGTCACGGGCTGCCGGGCGCCAGTAGATACATTTTGGCACCCGTGTTAGGATGCAGCCGTGTGCCCGTGACAAGATGTCCCATGTCCCCAGCTGGGGGCTGGACCCTTTCCCACCCAAGTTGGGGTGGTTGGGTGGAGAACGGTTATGGTCAGGCCCAGCCCTAGGAATGGCCAGCTCAGCTGTTTTCTGCTCATTTGCTCTTTTTCTTCACTTCTAGCTCCACCTGACAAGTGAAGGGCACTGGGGGCAGTGGAAAGGTGCCCTGGGCTGCAGTGGCTCTCTGCTCCAGGAACCTGTCAGCCCACGTGCTCTCTGCCACCCTGTCCTGCTGCCACCCAAAGGCTCCAGCCCTGAGCCAGTAGGGCTGTATGAACCATGCCAACTAAACCCAGAAATCAGGCACTGCATCCGAGGAAGCAGAGCGAGTTGTCTTCCTTTTTTAGCTCTTTCCAATAACCACAGGTCAGCCTGGTTTATACAGGATTATAACTGGAATGACAACAGCAAAACCCATGGTGTGAGCAGCAAAACCCACAGCTAAACCAAAAAAGCTACTGCTTGTTGCAGTCACACCTGCTGCAGCTTCCTGGGTGATGGCCAGAGAGAGCCCTTGGTCCTCACTGCGGCCATCCTGCCTCCCCTTGCCCTATCTTTGCCCTGCTACAACCCCTTCTTGTACATCCCTGGCTCCCTGGTGATGATTGCATCAGCTCAGGGTGTTGCACTCCATAGAATCATAGAATCGCTTGGTTCAAAAAGGCCTTTGAGATCATCGAATCCAACTGTCCCTGTCCACTACTAAAGCAGATCCCTGAGCATCTACCCATCTTGTAAACACCTCCAGGGATGGTGACTCAACCACCTCCCTGGGCAGCTGCTTTCAGTGCCTGACAAGGCTTTTGGTGAAGGAATTATTCCTGATGTCTAATCTGAACCTCCCCCAGTGAAACTTGTGGCCATTTCCTCTCATCCTATTGCTTGTCACTTGGGAGAAGGGACCAGCACCCACCTTGCTGCAGTCTCCTTTCAGGGAATTGTAGACAGTGATAATGTCTCCCCTCAGCCTCCTTTTCTCCAGGCTAAACAGCCCCAGGACCCTCAGCCACTCCTCATAAGGTTTGTTCTCCAGTCCCTTCCCCAGCTCTGTTCCCTTCTCTGGACACATTCCAACCCCTCAATGTCCAAAACTGAACACAGGATTCGAGGTGCAGCCACACTCCCAGCCAGATCACCCTGTGTTTTCTCCCTAGCCCTGAAATTCAGGGCTGCAGCTCCCAAGTTCTGAGCACGAATGAAGCTGCTGCAGATCCCACCCATGGTGCTCATGGCCAGGCTAAGGTTGCAGAAAGGCTTCGGCACGGAGAGCTGAGCCTGCCAGGGTGTGCAGGGTGGGTGTGCTCAGAGCACGCCTGTCTGGAGTTGCTTCCCCAGCAGCTGATTGCGGTGGCAGTCGCCGCTTTAATATTCGATTCCCATCACAGAGAAATCCCAGGCTTTTAGGAAGGAAAGTCTTACACTTCTACCAACTATTTCAAGACTCCCATAAACACATTTTTGGTTCAGCGTTAATGAATTACCTCAATGCAGAGCTACTCATGCCAAATACATGAATATAGAGTGTAGAAAAGCCGCTGAGAAGCAGATTTGGCTGCCATTCAGCTGCTCTGATCGGCGTAACTTCTTTTCTTGATTATAGCAAGAAAATGTGCTCTGCCTGTGGCACCACGTCCTCGCAGGAACAGGCAGCTGGCTGACAGTTGGGCAGCACAGAGCCTGGGCACACCGGGTTATTCGCTGCTTCCATCACTCGACTTGGCAGAAAACGCCGCACGCTGGTGTCTCTGCAGGAGATGCAGCCAAGAATTGGGATCCTGCATTTTCTGCACATCCAGGCTGTCTGCTCTGGGCTGCCTGACCTCCTTCTGGGTGCTGGGGAAAGGAAAACTGCAATTAGGAGGATTTCTGAGCCTGGCTTTTCAGGGAGGTGGGTCTGGGCTGCCTCTGTGGCCCTGCAGCCACACATGTCTACGAGCACCTCCACCGTAGCCCCTCGGCAGGGAGCAGTGAACCCTTGACCATGGCCACAGACACCATGTGCCCTGCTTTCCTCCAATAGCAGTGGCTCTGCCACGATGGGGACTGCCAGGAGATGAATGTGCCCCCCAAGGTAAATGCAGCTTCCCTTTCGCAGATTCATTTCTCACCAGGGCTCTGCTCTCCAGATTCCCAATATTTGTGCCCTGCTGGGTGTTTGCTCATCCTTTGCTCTTTGAGCATCATTTGACTGGAAGTATCATGGATAAATGCGCTTGTGCTCCATCTTGGACACGTATGCCAATTACAAGAGGGAAATTAAAGAATTCATCACAGCAATCACACCTCCACCACTTTGTCTGTCAGTTCTCAGGAGATTGTCAGCAAGGGATGAGCTGGTTATTGCCTCTCTCCTACCTAAAATGAAACTGCAGTAAGAGATGCGAGGGGCTGGCTCCACATCAAGCCCCAGGGCTGGCAGCAGAAGAATTGTCCATCCTCTGCCTCACCACGAGGGCTGATGCAACAGTGCAGGAGGTCTCCATCTGGGAAAGGTTTGCAGTGGCTGCTGTGGCTCTCGAAGTGTTTTAACTTAGCGCGAGGCATTACCTCACCGCCTGCTGCAGATGGTTGCTGCCTGCACCACGCTCCTCTCTTCCCTCGCCCCTCTCCCTGCTTCATCTGCAGCCCCTGAACCCAGGGCTTTCTGCCCAGGTTTTCCATGCACCGGCTGGTTTGCTCACAGGATCCTGGGGAAGAAGCTGCCAGGTTTCTGAGCCTCACCCCAGCCAGGTCTGGAGGAAGGGGAGTCATTTGCATAATCTCTGGAGAAAGGAGAGAGTCCTTCGCATCATCCCTGGAGGAAGGGGAGTCCCTTACAGCATCCCTGGAATAAGGCAACACTTTGCATCATCCCTGAAGGAAGGGAAGCCCTTTGCATCACCCCTGGAGGAAGAGCAGACCTTTGCAGCATCCCTGGAAGAGACAACCTTGGCTAAAGTTTGCAGCCCACCTCCCTGCACATATGGTCTTGCAGTACCAAACCCAAATGGAAGAGATGAGTTTTGTCTCAGAGGAGATGTTGCCGTGGCTCCATGCCTCAGTTTCCTCATGTGCTGGGCAGGGCACGGGCCAACCTAGCCTCTCCTCAGGCCTTTTAGAGACAGCAATTTCCCCAGCAAAGGGCAGGATGCATCAGAAGAATTTTGACAGTGTGCTTCTTTCCTAAGACAGAACAATAACAATAATTATGATGATAATAAAGAAAGCAGCCTGAGTGTTTTCCCTCCCTGCAAGCAGAGGAGAAACTTTTCCTTTCCAGTGCTGCGCTGGGGACATTCAGGGAAGTGAAATTAGATCATGAACATGCTGCATTGGTGGCTCCAAACCCCAAGAACTGTGACACCCTCTGCCCCAGAAACTGTCTTAAAAATGAGATTCAAAAGCTTGTCACAGGCAGCATCTTCTTCTTGGCTTTCTGATTTCAGAGAATACTTTTCACTGCTACTCAGGGCACACAGCAGAGGGAATGGCCATGAAATCCCCCTTCAATTCAGCTGGGGCTCAGGGATGCAGCGAGAGGCCATGTCCAAGCTTGGCGCAGGGATGCAGGGTGGAAAGAGGAGGATGGCGCGGACCCCCGGGGATGAAGGCTGCACCGAACCCGGGGATCCCTATGGCTGGCGGGGCACAGCGAGCTGGGGGCTGGAGGCAGGCGCCGGGGAAGGGCTCCAAGGGAAAGGCTTTGTTCGTGGGCCAGCCAGGAGCGTGCTAGGGCCTCCGGGTTCCAGCGTTTCTCTTCTGCTTTGCTCCTGCTGTGCGTGGGAGCCGGGCCAAGGTGGAGCGCGGCGGGGTGGAGCGGGTCCCTGAGGAAGGCAGGGGACGGCCGTGCATTTAGCCCTTAAATTGCCTGGGAAAGCGCCTCTATCTTTCCATCTCTCTCCAGGGTTCTTCTCTCACCCAAGCTGAGGCTGTTTCTCAGGCTGCTCACCCCAAACACCTCCACCTCTGCCCTCCTTCGAAATGGCCCCTCTTCCTTGGCCCCTTCAACCTTGCTCTGAGCTGAAAGAGCTCGGGAAGGATAAGCAAAGGGCTTGCAACGGATCAGCCCTTTGTGGCACGCTGGAGCTGGAGAAATAAGGTTAAAGGCTCTTATCTGATGGAGCCGAAGCCTTGCCAAAGCCTGTTGCTATCAGCTCGGGACACATGTGCTATTGGCAAAGCTTCGGGGACACAATAATACAAACAGTTTGCATTGTCGAGTCAACAATGATGGGAGAAGGAGCCTGGTGCTATTACCGGTGTAAAAGGCGCGCTGTAGGAAAGCTCAGGACAGGAGGATGCAGTCGGGATCAACAGTGGGGTTTTGTAGATTACAGTTCTATTTGTATTCGGGAAGAGAAACCTTCCATCCCCAGTGGGCTGGAGCCAGGGTGGGGGTTTAGGCTGCGATGAAATCTATTCGAGCAGTGCTGAGAGCACGGCAGAGAAGTGCTGAGGGCAGCAGGTTTGGGCAAGGGCAGGAGGAAAGTTTGCTCTGCCGGCTCGTGAGAAGTCGCCCAGGGAGAAAACTGGAGGCTGTGCATGACTGAGGGGGGCTGCAGGGTGAGGGACACTGCCCCAGTGACAACCCAAGGCTTGCAGCATCCCTCTACAACCCCTCACTGCAAAGAATTTATATTTAGAAAAGCCCATAGCGGTGGGTGCAGGATGGGTGGGCGATTCAGCACCTGCTGCACCCACTCACTGCTGTCATTCAGGCAGATATGAGGATGGTAGAGAGAAGGTTGGTGCCTCTGCACCATCTGGGGCTTGTACACAAGAGCCACGTCACAGCCATGTGTTCCACAGCGGGAAAATCCTTCCAATATATAATCATGGAATGGTTTGGGTTGGAAGGGACCTCAAAGCCCATTCATTGTTCCACCACCCCTGCTGTGGGTAGGGGCACCTCTCACTGGATCATGGTGCTGAAAGCCCCATCCAACCTGGCCTTGAACACTTCCAGGGATGGGGAAGCAACCACTTCTCTGGGCAGCCCATGCCAGTGCTTCCCCACCCTCACAGGAAAACATTTCTTCCTAAGATCTCATCTTGATCTTGCCTCTTTTAGTCAAAAATTGTTCCCCCTTGTCCCGTCCCTGCAATCCCTGATCAAGAGCCCCTCCCCAGCTGAGGGCTCCAGGTCAGGTCTCATGAGAGCAGAGCAGAGGAGCAGAATCCCCTCCCTTGCCTTGCTGGTCCCACTTCTGATGCAGCTCAGGATGTGCTGGCTTTCTGGGCTACAAGCACACAACATCCGTGTTGCATTTACCCCCCCCTCCCCCACACTCTTCCTCCTCAACCTTCCTGGGTCCCTTTAAATATAACAGGGGATTTTGAGGGAACCCACAGTTTGGGTTGGATGTGCAGGTAGATGAGAAGGACGGAAGGGTGAGTGGGATGGGGGCACCATCCTGTGCAGAGCAGCAGTCCCTTGGAACTGGTGCCCATGGGGCCACCGCATGCCCATGGTTCTGCCTGCCCCAGCCCTCGTGCTCTGCCGTGCCCCTGGGACCCAGGTAAGGTCCTGATCCTTGGTGCCACACACAGGTGAGAGCACAGAGAGGGCGGGTAAGGGCTGCAAGACACAAAACTCAGTAAGATGGAGGGTTTGCAGCCACCCAGATCTCAGAGGGCAGGGAAGGGGTCGTCAGCAGATGGGGCATTGAAACAGAGGGATGGTGCCATCCTGCACCCTTGGAGGTGGCTGGTGAGGTGATGGGGAGCATTGCCTTGACCATATCCATGGTGGCGAGGAAGAGGATGCAGGGTTGCCAGCTGTCATGCCATGGTGGCCTCAGGACAGTGGGCACAAAAGCCCCCACACCACGGGGGGTTGTGGGGACTTGGAAAACCAGGCAGGAGGTCAGGATGTCACTGGCTGCTGTCAGGGCCCGAGTGGGACCGGGGTGGCCATTCCCACTGGGAACAATGATGTCAGGCAGCAGGAAGCCTGATGCAGCCAGCGAGTCTGTCCTGCGCGGCCGGATTCCCCATGTGCTCCCGTGAACAACACGTCCTGCAGCAGAGACATTGTGAGGGTCCTCCAGTGTTGGGGACATCGTCAGGTTGGTCCTCCTGTGCTGCTGGCAGCCCTGTGCGACCACCTTGCACCCATCCTGGTATCCCAGGCACTGCTCCTCGCTGGGTGTTGCTCCCCATCTGCGTGGGCTGTGGGATGGTGTTGGTGTTGCACCTTTTGCATGAGGATCTGTTGTGTCTGCTGCTTCACTGCAAGGTCTGGAGAGAGGAAAACTGCGGTGTGCATTTGCCACAGCCTGCACCACTCGGGAACAGCAGTGCTACTATGCCCCTGGATGACAAACCTGGTCCTGGCAGGACATGTGTGCGGGGCAGAGAGGCTGGCGAGACCCCGAGGAAGCCCATGGAGAAAGGATGGCCATGTCAGATGCTGGTCTGGCTCTCTCCCACCCTCAGCTCAGCTCAAGCCTTGAGCATCCAGCCGTACCTGTCCTGGTGCCCTAATATTGCATCTGGAGGTGGTAACAGTGACCATTTGTTTTTTTAAGAATGGTTTGTGTTGGAAGGGACCATAAAACCCATCCAGTTCCACACCCCTAGTGTGAAGAATTTCTTTGCAATGTCTAATCTAAATCTTCCCCTTCATGTTTAAAGCCTTTCCCTCCCATCTTATCACTAGAGGCCCTTGTAAAAAGTCCCTTCCCAGCTTTCCTGGAGCCCCTTCAGGTACTAGAAGGGACTATGAGGTCCCCCCCGAGCTTTCTCTTCTCTGGGCTGAACAACCTCAACTCTCTCTGCCTGTCCTCACAGCAGAGGTGCTCCAGCACTCTGATCATCTTCGTAGCCTCCTCTGGACCCATTCTAAGAGTTCCATATCCTTCTGTTGGGGATTCCAGAACTGGACATAATACTCCAGGTGGGGTCTCAAGAGAGCACAGCTCAGGGGCAGAATCCCCTCCCTTGCCTTGCTGGCCATGCTGCTTTGGATGCAGCCCAGGACATGGTTGGCCTTCTGGGCTGTGAGAGCACATTCAAATGTTCTGAGGGAAAGCTCCGTCAGACTGAGGGGCTCAGTGATGCTGTGAGATGCAGAAGAGCCTCTCCAGGCTGAGAGTCTGCCAGGGCAAAGGGAGCATCGAGTCCCATCTCCACTCTGGGCAGCTCAGTCTTGGTTTGGCCTCTCCATGAGCAGCCTTTGTGAACCCAGGGGGCATTCGGGGCAGGCAGGGTGACAGCAGCCAAGCAAGGGGCTGTAAACAGGGTGGTTGGGATGGGAAAAGGAGCCTGGTTGCAAACACCCGAAGGGAGAGGGACTTCCTGAGCATGGGCAGCTAAAGGATGGCCCTAAGGACTCCAGCTCAGCCTCTCCCACCACCCCACCCAGCACACCCTTGTTTTCACAGAGGTGCCTCTGCACCAGGGACGCAGCAGGCTGCATTTGCCAGTGGCTGGCAGCAATGGTTGTGCTGGTGCCGACAGGCTGGCTGGCATGTTTTCCCCCAGGGAGGCTTCAGTAGGAGGCTGTGCATTTCTGGGAATTGTGTCGGACAGGGAAGGAGGTCATTGTTCGAGCTGCAAGTGTGCGGCGCGCTGATGAGATCAGGGCTCGGTGCGGTGGGGCAGCTGAGCCGTCTGCAGTGCTGCTGATGGGGTGATAAGCGGGACAAGGCTCTTATCTGCGGTCCCATCGCTGTGGGGAGAGCTGGAGAGCAGAGGGCACAGCAAAACCCCACTGACCAGGCTCTGTTCAGCCTCGCTGGGCTGTTAGCATGGGGCGAGGCGTGGTCCAGGGGGGTTCAGAGGGAGTGATGAAGGCAGTGAGCATGCTGTCTTCACCATCTGGCACACCACGGGGCAGCCACCCTCCCTGCTGCCTTCAGCCACGCAGACTCTTCCTCTTAGTCCTCCCAGTTCACCCAGTAGCCCTCTCAGACACATGAAGCCACCCTCAGACCTCGGACTCCCAATACCTTTTAGATTACGGGTGCCTTTGAGGGGAGAACCTGCCCTGCAGGGCTTCCTGCAGCCATGCCAAAGCACCTTTTGCCACAGCCATAGAACCATAGAACAGTTTGGGATGGAAAGGACATTAAAGCCCATACAGTTCCAGCTCCTGCCACCAGCAGGGACACCTCCCACTGGATCAAGTTCCTCAAAGCCCCATCCAGCCTGGCCTTGAGCTCCTCCAGGGAAGGGGCAGACATGACTCCTTTGGGCAACCTGGGCCAGGGCCTCCCCACCCTCACAGTGTAGAATTTATTCCTAAAATCTCCTCTCAATCTCCCATCTTTCAGCTGAAAACCATTCCCTTTTACCCTATCCCTGCCCTACCTGCTCAAGAGGCCCTCCCCAGATTTCTTGTAGGCCACCTTTAAGTACTGGAAAGGATGGAGAAGGCCAAGCACTGTCTGTTGCCTGGATTTCACCCTCTGCCTTGCTGGCAGGCAGAGGGAGGTGTGTGTCTGTGCAGCCACTGCATGAGCACCATCCTCGTGTCCCCATGGTGGTGGGGGTGGTGATGGAGATGGTGCTGTTGTCCCTAGCCCACGCCCCAAATGCCCAGGCCCTTGTGCTTTGGCAGGACAGCTCAGGGGAAGGCATTTCTGAGAAAAGAGTCCTCTATGCTATCCCAGCCTTCCTCACCGAGCCTTTCCATCCTCCCTCTCTGCCAGGTGATCCCTGTCTCCAGCCTCACTGGGGTCTTGGTCCCAGCCCTAGCTACCTTGCAATGTGCTTGCTCAATCCCATCAATCCCAAACTCTGTGGGAGACAATATCAGAGGTGGAGCTCGAAGCCCTTTGCAATCCTTTGCGGTGGGTGACCTGAGAGGTGCCATAGCCCATGAGAATCTCATCACCCTCCTCCTTCTTTGGAGGGTCCTTCCCTCCACAAGCCATGGCTTTTGACACAGAGCAAATCACGAGAGCCCAAGGAGGACAGACCTGTTGCCATGGAGGGGGCACCACCATCCAGAGAGCTTCCCTGTCGCCCTGGTGTGGAGATGGTACTGGCGAGGAGGGACAGCATCGGAAATGCTACATGGGAAAGCCCTGTGTGAGAGCCCAGGAGCCCCTGCCTTCCCACAGCAGACTTATCAAGGCACCAGTTCAGAGTGGCGCTTTTCATGGGCCAAAAGGGAAGTGCAGACACACCACACAGCTCGGGGTCAAGGATGCTGGGCAAGCAGTGAGCCGAGAGGCTGCAGGGGGCAAGGGAGGAGACCGGGGTGTGGGGAGGGAGACACAAATAGCAAAATGAATGGCCTCAACTTCCTATGTTTTATGAAGGAGACAGAGAGGGGGGTTTTAAAAGGAGACAGAGGGGGGAGAGAAAGGAGACCTGAGAGCTTGCACACGCTCTCACGCATGCAGGGGCCAGCCCAGAACTCAATGTGACAGCAGCCTGCACCCACTTGGCTGGCACAGCTCTGGGCCAGCTGCTTGCCTGGTCCCCCAAGAACACCCCGTGAAGCATGACAGGCTTAGCACTTATTCCTCCCCTTGTCTTTATTCTTCTGAACAGCAGCCAGTGCAATTAAAATCATTAAAATGAAGAGGTTTAGGGAACATCCAAAGTGTCTCAGAAGAGCAACTGCGAAGCTGGAGGTCCAAACTCCACTCTTGTGCTTGCAGTAAGCAGGGTCCAGGGAAACAGTCACCTCCTCCTTGTCCTTCCGACGATGCTCCCCATTTTGCAGGGTGGCAGAGGTTGGACTACCACACGGGTACCTCCATGGCTGCTGCCTGCTGCATCCAGATCCTGCAGCCCTTCCTGGTGCAGGACTTGTCCCAGGAGGTCCAGATGGCAGTGTCCCCAGGCAGGGGCTGTGTGCCAGCAGCTCTGGGACAGATGCAGATGGGAGGTCGTGGAGAGCAGAGGACATGGAGCCTCTGTGGAGCTCTCTGCCAGCGTGACACAGATGGAGTTGTGATATTTCCTGGGCCATGCTGCTTTCTGCTGTGTTAAGAGGGTCCATGCCTCAAGATGAGGTATGGAGAGGTCTCTTGTCTCTTCCGAGGAGAAAATATGACATTCAAGACAGAAATGCAAGTCACCATTTGCATTAAATTCTCCAAGTTTCTTAAGTGTTAGGTGGAGGATTTGGGCCTCCGAGGTGAAATGTCCCTGGTGCCGAGGTAGGGGACTATGGACATCAGACAATTGCAGAAAGGACAAAAGGCAGACCCCTCTCTCTGTTCTGGCTCTGGAACCAGCTCATGTCTGGGGGATTGGTTCCACTGTTCCTCTCCTCCTCTCCTCTCAGATCTGAGTTGCCTTGGGCTCAGGGAGCAGAATAACTGTGCCCAGGGATATCGGTGCTGGGGAAGGCTTCACCATCAGTGCGGGAGGGTGGCTGACTGTGGGCATCCTTGCAAGCGATTCGTGCAGGCAGCAGGAGCCTGGCTGCAGTGGCTGCTGTGCCAGGTGGAGACAACCAAGAGCCAGAAGTGAATAACCCAGCCTGGATCCCTCTGCTGCTACCAAGGCAGGGTCACGAGGGTTAAAAGGATGGAAGATGTGTCAAAACCCCTTCCTAAAATCAGTGCTGCTCTGGTAAAGCCTATGGCACCTGCTCCCACCTCCAACTGGCATTTGTGGTGCTGGATGAGGACTCAGGGTCAACAGCTGCTTGCTGTCCAACCATTATCAAGATATGATCCCTTGCTATCAGCTCCAAGCCCAGTGTGTCACCCAGGGAATGCCAACCTTCCTGTCCCTGTGAACTGTGACCCCAAGGCTGAGATCTTGAAGATCTGGACCCACCTGAAGGTAGGAAGTGTGGCAGGACAGCGCTTCCCTGGGGTCTCATGGCAGGGAGGTGGGCAAGGCTGGGCCCCGGAGGACTTCTCATCTCTGCCTTCTCCAAAAGCAGATCAGATTGAGACTCTGGTGGCTAGGAGCAAGAGAAAGGATGGGTTTTGGTGGTGGATCTCCAAATAAATGATGGTGACTTGAATCAACTGTGATACTGTAAGCAAGGGAAGCTCATCTGACTTGATCGAGCCCATCTGCTGGATCCAGATCAGCTGAGAGTGACTTTGGAAACGCCACAGTCCAGTGGGAAAACCAGGTGAGATTTTGTGGGATTTTATTTTGCAGCAAACTCTTCTCCTGGCTCCACCAGCTCTGCTGAGGGGAGCTGCCAGCAATGCACCACGACCACAGCCTTTCACCGTGCTTCTCGATGTGCAGGAGTCAGCTAAAGCCCACTCTTTGCATCCCCCCCCGCGCCCGGCTCAGCAACAGCCTCGCCCCTGCTCTGTTTTTAGCACATTCAAGTAGCTGCTTTCACAAGAGGTAAACGAAAGTTCATGGATCCGTTGACAGATCAGCCCAAGCGGGAATTTCGCTGGGAATTCCTGCAATAGCAGGTTGGCTCCCGCGGAGGTGGAGTTTCCTCTGGATCTACCTCCACCCAGGCTTAGGGAGCGCTCCGGCCACCGGCTCCACGCTCAGGGGGGCTGGGCTGAGCGACGCCGCTGCTGGTTCCCAGCCAAGGTCAGCCAGAAACCCAGAAACCCTCCCTGCTCCGCAAACGCCTCTCCTGTTAACCCTTGGGAAGAGTGGAGCAGTGGGATGGCAGGGTTAGGCTGCAGAGCCAGCCTTGTGCCCTGCAGGCATCCAGGTCCAGAGGGCATTTTCCTCTCCCACCCAGAGGGCAGCGGATGGGGCTGCAGGCATGAGGTTTCCATGCCGTTGTGTTCCTCAGGGACCTGCTGCCAGCCGGGCACTCGTGGGGCCTGGGTGAGGCCAGTGGGCCGCGGCAGGACGCCGGTGTTGGCGGGATGCTGGGTTTCTGACTCGGAGGCAGGGAGCGACGGGGGTGATGGCGCTCGGCATCGCTGACTGCGCACTCTGGAATCTGAGACACGTCCCCGGCCATACTTGTGGTCGGGAATCATCTTCGCGTTGCAGTGATCCAAACCACATTCACAGTGGCAGCAGTGCCGCTCGAGCGCGTCTCTGACGCCAAGGACCGGCGTGACCCGACCCCACACAGGGGACAGGCAGCTGCCTGCTTCCAAAGACCTCCAGAAGGTCCCCATGTTGGGACTTGCTTCTTCCTCCCTCGCAGAGGTGGGCCTCTCCAAAATGGCATTCCCTTGCTTCACGGCTGGACCCTGCCAAGGGATGGAGTCTTTCCAGATGCTGCAGAGGCTCTGGACGGTGATTTGGAGGGCATTCAAGCTCACAAACATAGGGCCAAGCCAAAGAGTTTCAAGGTAGCTCCAAGCATCGTGCCAGAGAAAAGAGGGTCTGGAGCTCAGGTGTGGTCTGGGGCCACCTCTGCTGGTGTGGGGATGGATTGAAACATGTCTCACACATCTGGGGAGTAGCTCGTGCTTGAGGGGATCCCAGAAGTCTGTCCAGCTCCGTGAAAGCTGCTATAAAGAAAGGTCTATTGTGACAGGAGAAGTAATGGTTTTAAACTAAGGGAAGGCAGATATAGACTGAATATAAGAAAGAAATTTTTTGTAGTGAAGGTGGTGAGGAACGGGCACAGGTTGTCCAGGGAGGCAGCAGATGCCCCATCCCTGAAAACATTCTAGATTGGGTTGGATGGGGCTCTGAGCAACCTGATCGAGTTACAGTTTTCCCTGAACGGGATGGCCTGTAAAGCTCCCTTCCAACCCAAACTATTCCATGATTCTGTGATTCTATAAAGAGTAGCAAGCAGCAGTGTCAGGGACTTAACCTAACAGGCAGTTTTGGAGGACAGCAGAAGTTTATAGAATCACAGAATCACTTAGGTTGGAAAAGACCTTTAAGACCATCAAATCTAACCCTTAAGCTAGTACAGCTGTTCAACACTTCCCACCTTTGTGTGCTGGTAAGGCTAAACTCTGCCCTTAGTGACTCAGTTGCCACAGGACTGAGCAGGGCTGGAGCTGAACTCATGGAGCTCTTATTCCCAACACCTAATTGTGCAGCCTGAGGCCACATGTAACACATCTCCACGCTTGATCCACAGCCCTGCCGCGGCAGGACACGGCCGCTCTTTACCAGCACAGTCAGGGCTCTCTCCAAAATATCTGCGCTTGGCGAGGGCTGCGGAGCTGGCTGTGCAGGAGGAGGCTTCGAAGCTCTCTCCCTGCCAGGAACCAGCTGGGGACAGCAATGACATCCAATAGTGGGAGTGGACATGGCACAGCTCTTGAGGTTGTCTTGCCTAGCACAGGCTACGAGTGCCACCTACAGGGGGGCTCCGTGCCCTGGGCACCCCAAAAAAACCCATCTTCTTGCCACTATCTGGCTCAATACTCTGACATTCCTAAGACCATGCTGGGCTGATGTAGCCAGGGTTAGACACGTTTAGCCAGTTTTCACCCAGTTTATGCACATTTAGCCAGGTTTAGTGAGTTTTCACCAGGTTTAGGCACATTTGGCCAGGTTTAGCCATGTTTAGCCTGGTTTAGACAACTTTGCCTTATTTAGCCAGGGTCTGTTTTAGCCACAGTTAGGCACATTTAGGCACCTTAGGCCAAGCCCAGCCAAGTATAGCCCAGTTTATGTACGTAAAGCCAGTTTTAGCCAGGTTCAGCCACATTTAGCCTCGTTTAGCCTGGTTCAGCCACATTCAGCCACGTTTAGCCTGGTTTAGCCAGCTTCAGCCACATGTAGCCAGGTTCAGCCAGGTTTATGCACATTTAGCCAGGTTTAGCCACATTTATCCAGTTTCAGTAAGGTTCAGCAAGGTTTCAGCACATTTAGCCATCTTCAGCCTCTTTTCGCCATCTTTAGTCTCTTTAAGCCGGGTTTATCCACGTTTAGCCCTGTTTAGCCTGGCTTAGCCTTGTTTAGCCACGTATAGATCGGTTTAGCCAGGTTTAGGCTGGTTTAGCCTGGTTTAGCCACGTATAGATCGGTTTAGCCAGGTTTAGGCTGGTTTAGCCTGGTTTAGCCACGTATAGATCGGTTTAGCCAAGTTTAGGCTGGTTTAGCCTGGTTTAGCCACGTATAGATCGGTTTAGCCAAGTTTAGGCTGCTTTAGGCTGGTTTAGGCTGGTTTAGCCACGTATAGATCGGTTTAGCCAGGTTTAGGCTGGTTTAGCCTGGTTTAGCCACGTATAGATCGGTTTAGCCAGGTTTAGGCTGGTTTAGGCTGGTTTAGCCACGTATAGATCGGTTTAGCCAGGTTTAGGCTGGTTTAGCCTGGTTTAGCCACGTATAGATCGGTTTAGCCAGGTTTAGGCTGGTTTAGCTTGGTTTAGCCACGTATAGATCGGTTTAGCCAAGTTTAGGCTGGTTTAGCCAGGTTTAGCCACGTATAGATCGGTTTAGCCAGGTTTAGGCTGGTTTAGCTTGGTTTAGCCACGTATAGATCGGTTTAGCCAGGTTTAGGCTGGTTTAGGCTGGTTTAGCCACGTATAGATTGGTTTAGCCAGGTTTAGGCTGGTTTAGGCTGGTTTAGCCACGTATAGATCGGTTTAGCCAGGTTTAGGCTGGTTTAGCTTGGTTTAGCCACGTATAGATCGGTTTAGCCAAGTTTAGGCTGGTTTAGGCTGGTTTAGCTTGGTTTAGCCACGTATAGATCGGTTTAGCCAGGTTTAGGCTGGTTTAGCTTGGTTTAGCCACGTATAGATCGGTTTAGCCAAGTTTAGGCTGGTTTAGGCTGGTTTAGCCACGTATAGATCGGTTTAGCCAGGTTTAGGCTGGTTTAGCTTGGTTTAGCCACGTATAGATCGGTTTAGCCAAGTTTAGGCTGGTTTAGGCTGGTTTAGGCTGGTTTAGCCACGTATAGATCGGTTTAGCCAAGTTTAGGCTGGTTTAGCTTGGTTTAGCCACGTATAGATCGGTTTAGCCAGGTTTAGGCTGTTTTAGCCTGGTTTAGCCACGTATAGATCGGTTTAGCCAGGTTTAGGCTGGTTTAGGCTGGTTTAGCCACGTATAGATCGGTTTAGCCAAGTTTAGGCTGGTTTAGGCTGGTTTAGCCACGTATAGATCGGTTTAGCCAAGTTTAGGCTGGTTTAGCTTGGTTTAGCCACGTATAGATCGGTTTAGCCAGGTTTAGGCTGGTTTAGCTTGGTTTAGCCACGTATAGATCGGTTTAGCCAAGTTTAGGCTGGTTTAGGCTGGTTTAGGCTGGTTTAGCCACGTATAGATCGGTTTAGCCAGGTTTAGGCTGGTTTAGGCTGGTTTAGCCACGTATAGATCGCTTTAGCCAAGTTTAGGCTGGTTTAGCCAGGTTTAGGCTGGTTTAGCCTGGTTTAGCCACGTATAGATCGGTTTAGCCAAGTTTAGGCTGGTTTAGCCTGGTTTAGCCACGTATAGATCGCTTTAGCCAAGTTTAGGCTGGTTTAGCCAGGTTTAGGCTGGTTTAGCCTGGTTTAGCCGGGTTTAGCCTGGTTTAGCCAGGTTTTCAGGCCTGCCCCTCCCGAGGGCATGAACTACCGGCCCCGCAGTGCCCCGCGGCGGAGGGGCGGGGGGGGGGGGGGGCGGAGGGAGGGGCGGGGGGCGGAGGGGCGGGGCGGAGGGGCGGGGGGGCGCGGTGCGCGCGGTGCACGCTGGGAGTTGTAGTCCCGCCGCGCCGCTCGGAGCTGGGAGCGGGCGGGCGCAAGGCCCCTGCAGGACTACAACTCCCGACGTGCCCCGCGCGGCACCGCCCGCCCGCCCGGGCCACGGCACCGGTGGTGGGTACCGGGCGGCCGCTGCCAGCGCCCCGCTTTCTCCTTGCCTCCCTCCCCATCCTTCCCCGCCGCTCCCCCCCCCCCGCCGCGGGAGACCGGCAGCTGCGGGGAGCGGCGCGATGGGCGGGGAGGAGGAGATCGTGCGCATCGCCAGGCGGCTGGACAAGATGGTGGCCAAGAAGAGCGCGGTGAGTGGCGGCCCCCGCTGGGGTGCGGTGATGGTGATGGGGGGGGGGCCGCCTCTCTCTCCGTGCCCGTTGTGAGGGGCCCTCCCCCTTCCCCAGACTTCATTTTCGTGTGTCTGTGTGTGTGTGTGTGTGTCCCTCCCTCTCTGCGTTACCGCCCTCCCCACACCCCCAAAGTGGGGGTCTCTCCCCCACCCCAGGATGGGGTTCTTCCCTCAGGCCTGGTTGCAGTGGGTCTGCCTCCCCTCTCCCTGGGGTGTGTACCATTCCATACTGGTACCCATTACTGGGGGGAAGGGAGGAGGCTCTATGCTCCCCCCCGCCAAGGCTCTTTGGATACCTCTTCTCATACTCTGCCCCCCAACCCTAAGCCTCCTGCACCTCCTGCCCCACAGCTCAGCCCCCCGGGGCTCACCCTGCTGGGATTGTCCACTCCTCATCATCCCTGTCCCAGTGGGAGGCCTCTGAGAGGGGAATCGTGGTGCATCCCAGCACTCCACCTTCCCCTGCCACTGGCCTGGGGATCTCTTTTGCCCTCAGAGAAAACCCAAATGGTTCTGTTTACCATCTGCATCCCCATCCCTTTTCTTCTCAGTCTCCCTTTGATCCTCGAATCATAGATCCGTTTGGTTGGAAAAGACCTTTGAGATCATTTGTGTCCAACCATATCTGTCCACTACTAAACCAGATCTCTACCTGTCTTTTAAATACCTCCAGGGGCAGTGACTCAACCACTTCCCTGGGCAGCCTCTTCCAGTGCCTGAAAATCCTTTCAGTGAAGGAATTTTTCCTAATAGCTAATCTAAACTCCCCTGGCACAACTTGAGGCCATTTCCTCTTGTCTTATCGCTTGTTGTTTGGGAGAAGAGACCAGCACCCACCTCACTGAAACCTCCTTTCAGGCAGTTTTAGACAGTGAGAAGGTTTCCCCTCAGCCTCCTTTCCTCTAAGCTAAACAGTCCCAGGTCCCTCAGCCGCTCTCCAGTCCCTTCATCAGCTTTGTTGCCCTTCTCTGGACACGCTCCAGCACCTCAGTGTCCTTTATGTAGTGACAGGCCCAAAATTGAACACTGTTTGAGGTGCAGCCTCACCAGCAACAAATATAGGGGCACAATCACTTCCCAGGTCCTGCTGGCCATGCTGTTTCTGATCCAAACCAAGGTGCTATTGGCCTTCTTAGTACTTGGACACACTGCTGGCTCATATTCAGCTGGCTGTCAGCCAACACCCCCAGGTCCTTCTCTGCCAGACAGAAAGAGGGTTTCACAGGGTGTGCTGTGACTTCTGTGACTGTGGTCTCTGTGACTGTCAGAGGGGACAGCAGCAAGCGTTTCCCTGCCTGGTGGGGTGTATGAGTTGGTGCTCGTAAGAGTGACGCAAGCGCCAACGTAGCAAGCTGGGTGTCAAGGGTTTGTGATGGAGGTAGGCTGTGTTTGGGATGTGGGAGAGGGATTCTGGGTTTGTGGGGAGTGGATGGTGATTGGTGAGGAGGGGAAGAGGTTTGGGGATGTTGTATTTGGGTAATGGGTTCACTGTTGTGAACTTTTGGATGCTGGAGCGGCTCTGCCGACTGCAGATAGAGCTGAGTACTGTCACTTGTGTAGCTGCTGTAACAACACAGGAAAATGTGTTCAGGCTACTTCCAATCTGCAGGCAGTGATGTCTGTTCCCACTGACAGCAGGTTTTCTGCACCATTGTTGAAATAGGAAAGGAGCAACTTGGCAGAATTTGCTTCCAGGCTTCGTTGAGAAAGAGGCTGCTTCTTAAATGAGCGGTATGCAATGTTTCCTCTTGGTTGGCATTTTATATGGCACTGAACCGTAGCGTGTTTTATCATATATTGGCTAATTTGAAAACTCTTCCTGCAGGGTGGTTGCCTGGAGTACCTGTTTGGTGCTCTAGTTTTTGCATGGATCCTCCCTTGCTGCCATTGTGCCCGTTCTGATAACGGAGACAGGAATCACCCAGTCATTTTGTATGTTAAGGGCTGGATTTAATGGAGTCCATTTGGCTGTTGGAGAAACGGAGAGGTGTGAAGCTGCCTGAGTGGGAAGTCACTCGTTCTGGGTATGGTAATACTTGGTTTATGCTGGTGTGTGCTGCTTTTGTGTGTGCTGAAAGCTTTGACTCTGCTTTGATTTGGCTTCTCGGCATCTGTAGGGTGGCACTGGCAGCTGGACTGCTTCCTGCCATGAATCAGAAATGACCCTTCTGCATAGGGAGGCTGGGATCCAAGGACTGGGACTGTTGGTGTGGGCTGCTTCCCTTCTCTGCAATCGGAGGCTCTGTAGGTCTTGTGCTGCAAATGGGCTTGGAGTGGTTGGTGTTTTAAAAATGAGCTGCAAATGTGAACACTGGAAGGCCTTGTTTGACAGAAAGGGGGATGGGAGGAAAGAGCCAGTGCAATGGAGACAGGCGTACTCCAGGCTATGGTCTGCTGAGTGCTGTGGAAGGGAGCCTGGTACTTCTCTCCCTGCCATTTCTTTGAGTGACTGCCAGTTTTTGGTACCTACAGGTTTCCTAGTGAGATGATTTTCCTGGATCTGCGTTCTGGAATGCAGAGCTCGTGCAAGGAAACTTCATATAGTGAGTTTTGAGGTACCAGCTCTTCAGCTTTGCTGCTTGATGGCTTTGCTCCTGGTGTCAGTTTTTGTCTTGAGCAGAGTAGGGTATTAAGATAAAAACTAGGAAACAGCTACATTAAGTTTTGTGCTGTAGAAAAAGGACACTCAGGTCTGGCTCTGATTCTGAGCTTTAGGGGGGAGCTGAAATTCTTGCAGCTACACTAAATTGTTCTTGTAAGCTAATACCATTGATAGAGCCCTCCAAATAGTGACTTTGTTAGGATCACTCCTGCAACTCAGATGGAATGCTGAGGGGACAGTTGTGATTGTGAGTGTGTTTGGCAGGTAAGGATAACAAGCTAAAGCTGCAGTCATACCATACAGCAGCAACCATCCATAGCACTCCAGTGCTCTTCTGTTTTTCCCATTCCAATATCTCAAGTGCCTCTGTTTTGCAGGATCTACTGTCTCTCTGGAACAGCAATCCCAGCAGTAGCCTTGGTGATTTTTTAGGGAAGGCTTGTTGACGTTTTTCCCTTTGAATTCAACTTTCTGCATTAATTCCTGAGCTGCTGCATTTTCTTTACTAAAAGCTGAGGCGTTCATCCTGTTTCTCTTCTCTTCAGGACGGTGCAATGGATTTACTGAAAGAACTGAAAAGTATGCCTATGACTTTGGACTTATTGCAGGTGAGTCAAACATTTGGGGTCAAAAGCTTAAGTCTGTGTTCGGAGTATATGTAATAGACTTCTTCTCACTTTTTCAAAGCATTGAAATAAACGTTAAATCCAGAAAAAGTGCAGAACTTGGGTTTTGGACTGGCAGTTCTATAGCTCTGGGCCACCATATGCTGTCTGAAACCTGTGCACAGCTGATGAGGCAGATGTGGTTAATTGCTGAAATTCTTTTTTAGGCTTCAAGAAGAGGAAAGAGCCGATTAAAGTAGCAAACACAAAGGACAGTTGTGGGAGAGGGTTCTTTAAGTCTTTATAATGGTAATGTTCAGGATGCTGGAGAGGTTTGAACAGGATTACAATTCAGACATTAAGATACAGGTCTGGGATTTTTTATCTTTGAGCTTGAAGGTTTATGATGGGTGTGTAGAGGAGGTGTTTGAGGATGGCTGGATGTGTAGGGAAGGTGTTTGGGGGTGGCTGGATGTCTTAGTGTCTGGTAGGTTTGAGAAGCTGCAGAGTGTCATCTCGCTCTTCCAGAGCTGTATAAAGAGATAATCATGCTGCAGGTTCTTGGATACTTCATATCTTGGTCATCACTTTGACTTCGTCATGCTTATTTCTGATTTCAGTTAGTAACAAATAGCACATCTGTTCCTGACTGATTCATTTGCACGTTCACTTGCAGTCCACCCGCATCGGGATGTCAGTAAATGCACTGAGAAAGCAGAGCACAGATGAAGAAGTGATATCGCTTGCCAAATCCCTCATCAAATCTTGGAAAAAACTTCTAGGTAAGAAAATCATCATGTTCCTGTCAGACTGAACTTGTGAAAGAGCTGCTTTCAGCGGGAGACTGGGCTTCTTGGGAGGGCTTCTCTATTGATCTGAACAGAATGTTCTAGTGTATCAGCCTTTACAGTTGCACCCTCTGTCTTTCAAGTTTTGTCTCCTACCATGCAATCATCTACAATTTAGCTCCAGTTTAGCTAACTAAAGCAGTGAATGCTTCAGCGCTCTTCTTAACATGTACCTGTCCATGTAATAATTAGCAGCATTATTTATAGAAACAATATCTGCCCTCTGAACCCCCCACCCCCTCTTGGGTGCTCTGTGGTGTTAATACAGTGTGTGCTGTCAGCCTCGTGCAATGACTTGGAAAGAGAAATGCTGGAATGTGTTTTGGGTGATGAGTTATAGAAGGGCCTTAGTTTAACACCTTGTGGACAAATTCATGTGCTTCCTGCTGGGTGGGCTTGCACAGTGATGGATGCTGATAATGAGGAACACTTGGGAAACAGGAGAAGTTGTATTTCCAGAAGGACTGGCCCATACTGGCCCCTCAAGTGGTGTTGGCTGGAAATGCTGCTTTTAGCGGTGTCTTAGACAACTTGATCTCATCTGAACTCAACAGCCTGGGTGTCTCTGAAAGAAACTTTTGTGATGAGGCATGTCTTGTGAGTAAGCTTCTCCTAGGCAGGGGGGGAGATTGCTCTTTGGTTTAGTGAGAAAAGCTTTTGTTTGAATTAGGTTCTACTTAGAGGCAACCAAAAGCTCTGTTGGAAAGCATAGAAGGCTTCTTTCTCCTAATTCTTGTCGGAGAATAATAACTTGCCCTAGGCCAACACTCTGTAGTGTTGAGACAGTGATGAGTGTTGTGCAGGGTTGTGGCATAAAGACCAGTTCTGAAACCTTGAGCATCCGTTTCTCTTCTTTCAAATATAGATGCTTCGGAGGAAAAAAGTGATGAGAAGAAGAAGAGCCAGTCCTTGCCAACATCTTCCTCGAAGGAGACTGGTAACTCACGGGACCAAAGGTAACGCTTCCCTTTAACAAAGGTGATCCTATTACAGAATTGGAATTTTCGCAGGGCACCTTATTAAATTTTTATTTTTAAGCATCTGAGTTGGGAATTTTGTGTAGTGAGGTTCCTGGTCAGAAACACCAGGAGTGTAGAGTTCTTCCGAGATGATCTGTGTGGTGTTTTTGATAAACTGTAACACAGGAATAAACATCTACAAAATACAGTGGCTTTAGTGATTTTTATTTTTTGTGTTTTATTCACCACTTATTTCATATTTTTCCACCCTTGGTTATGTATTGTTTTTTCTGGTAGTAAAACATTCCTCTTTTTTTTTTTTTTCTGTTGCATTTTTCTATATTTGCTTAATTCTTAATCCTTACAATGAAGATGATCTTTATCGGGAAGTGCAGGGACAAGATGAAGGAGAAAGATTTTCATCTGAAAGAGGGGAAATTGAGATGAGATCTTAGGAAGAAATGTTTTCCTGTGAGGGTGGGGAGGCCCTGGCACAGGACCTGGGGCTGTTTAGGCTGGAGAACAGGAGGCTGAGGGGAGGCCTTCATCGCTGTCTGCAGCAACCAGAAAGGAGGTTGTGGTGAGGTGGGTGCTGGTCTCTTCTCCCAAATAACACGTGATAGTTTGAGAGGAAGTGGCCTTGAGCTGCCCCAGAGGAGGTTCAGATTGGATATTAGGAAAGATTTCTTTACTGGCAGAGTGGTGAAGCACTGGCAGAGGCTGCCCAGGGCAGTGGTGGAGTCTCTGTCCCTGGAGCAGTTCAAAGAAAGTGTAGATATGGCACTTCAGGACATGGTTTAGTATGCACAGTGGGGCTGGGCTCATGGTGGGATTGGATGGTTTTAGAGATCTTTTCCAACCTCAATGATTCTGTGACTCTGATTCTCAGCAGCTGGCTTCTGTGTCATCCTGTTGAGCGAGGCTCTCTTTACGGAGGAAGGAATCCTTATCCTCCAGTGCTGCAAAATAATCTGCCTTGGCAAAGAAGAAGTTATTAGCAGTGATGAGTCTTTGTTCTTTGAAGTCCAGGCTGTGATGCGGGGAGGCTGAATGCTGCTCTGTGTGTGATAGCTGGTTCAGATGAGGCCATTATCGAGACACAGAGAGACCAACTTGTGTTCAGATATTTCAGCCACTTAGTCTGATGGATTTTGGCTGGATCTTCCTTTTCTGTCAGGGAGAAACACTTGAATAGCTCTTGGCCTGAAACCTGTCTTGCTTTCTGGAACACAGATGCAGAAGCCCCCTCTGTTTGGTGGTTGGAGAGCTTGTGCTGAGACCTGTGGGCTCTGAGCCAAGGGCGTGCAGCCGGCGCCTGGGCAGGTCCTGCTGCAGCGCTGGAATCCCGAGTGGGTTCTGTTGGGCTGGGGTGTTTTAGACCACAAGTGTAGTACATTTTAATGGGATGTGTCTAATCTTTCTCTGGCTCTGGCAGCACAAGTTTTTTTCTTTTCCAGGATTCTCTGTACTGCCTTTATGTGGAGGTTTTGGATCTGTGGCCTGAATTCAGCTCTTCCATATATTCGTATTCAGCTCTTCCATATTCAGCTCTTCCGGTGCAGTGTTCAAAGCCTCATCCAACCTGGGCTTGAACACCTCCAGGGATGGGGCAGCCACCACTTCTCTGGGCAACCTGTACCAGGGCCTCCCCACCCTCACAGGAAAACATTTCTTCCTAAGATCTCCTCTAAATCCCCTCTCTTTCAGCTGAAAACCATTCCCCCTTGTCCTATCCCTGCACTACCTGATCAAGAGCTCCTCCCCATCTTTCCTGGAACCCATTTCAGTATGGGGAGGCTCCTCTAAGATCTGCCTGGAGCCTTCTCTTCTTCAAGCTGAACAAACCCAACTCTCTCACCTGGTCCTCGTATGGGAGATACTCCAGCCCTTGGATCATCTGATCTGTTCCTTTAATAGCCTCCTGCACTACTGACCAGTAAAACTAGCTGGTGAAAAGTGGTTTTGTCCAGCTACTGGTCAAAGAGGAACACTGTTAGCTCACAATATAATCTCCTGTGTAGAAGACGACTATTTCATCTGAGCAAGAAAGTAATCTTTCAGCTATGGTTGGATCTGAACAGTTTTCTGAAGGTGCACTGGTGGATGCTTCCGAAAAGGACCTGGTGAGGTTTGAAACTGTAGAAATCCAGTAGCTCTAATGGTGATCTATGGGCTTTGAGGCACTGCAGAACCAGACTGAATCTGAACTGAGCAGAGTCTCCCGGGGTAAATCCCTGAGGTTGCTGGCTCTGTTTGTACCACAGTAGACTCAGGTTTCCAACTTAGCTCTATGTTCCTGTGGGCTGACTGATCCTTTCCAGGACGGCACGGTGGCAGTGCCTGTTCATAACAGATCTATTTGTGATGGCAAAGAACTGGCAGTAGTGACACAACAGTAATTGCTGAGCCACTTGGATCTTCAAATATAGCATGAGTGAAATAGCAGGGTTTCTTTTTTCTTTCCTCTGTCTCTTACTGCATTCATGTTAGCAGGCATTGGCCATAAATACAGTGCATTTTATGGCCTGAACACCAAAGTGAGAGCAATCTCTGCTGTTCTGCCTAGGTTTAAAGTGTGGGGGGGAAAAAGCTCTATAAAATCATCTGGGAATCATAATAGCCTGAATCTTTTCCCATCAGTGTTTGCAGGGCTAGCTAACTCGCCGTGCAGATGTTAGGCTTTACGAGCAAGGCGTCTCGGTGCTGTGGGTGTGCACCCAGCTGAACTGCTCAGGGAAGCAGTTTCTCTGGCGTGCAAACCTTGCAGCGGTGCGTGCAAGCCCAGCCTGTGCAGTGATCCAACCTGCCCACATCAGGCAGTGGTTCTGCACCTTCAGCTGCCCGGAGAGGTGACCTGGCTGAGTCAGCCACAGCAGGCAGAGGTTGGCATCTCCTTGCCTGTGCCTGTGATTGCTTGCAGGTGGAAATGAAGTTATTTCTGTGAGTGAAGCAGTATTTATTAGTCCTGGCACCTGTGTGAGCTGTGTGTGGTTGTGTGATTACTGTGAGATGAGTAATCCCAGAGTCAGGAAGAAGGAAGATGCTTTTATGTGTTACTCCTTGTTGCTGTTTTTTTTGTTGTTTAATACTGGGGCTGAAGGAACCATTTTCTTGCTCTTCCTTAGCGCTGGCAGCTCTTTCTGGAAGGGCTAGCGTAGGCTTCTCTCCGTTCTGCCCCAGAAGGCAGCGTGCTGTGCTCCTTGTCGGCTGCTTGTTTAACTGCTCTCTTTCCTGCTGCTGCTGTCTTGATAGTAGAGGATGTGAGATGAGAAACCAGCTCCAGCACCTGCTGAGATCAGCCTTAGTGGTGTCTTCTACTCCCTCTCTGCTGAGAGCAGTTACGGGCTCCGTGTCCTGTGAAATAACAGAGGAATAAAGCAGAGTGCATTGTGCTCTGTGCTACCAGAGAGATTTTTCATGGTCTCTTTTGGGAAGTCCTGACTATCCTGATGGTGTCCAAGCGCTTTGTGATGTTTTCACTGGATGCCTGGTGGTGCAGTAGTTGTGGTAGGTGTTCAGTGAGTTGGTTGGCAGAACTGCCTTGTGGATTAAACCCTCCACTAATGGCAGCAGAGTCCTCAGGAGAGCTCGTGTCGCGGTGATGGTGTTTGTTGCTGTGCTGTATGCTGGTTTGAGGCAGGTCGAGGGACTTGTTACAAGGACCTGTAGTGATAGGACGAGGGGGAACAGCTTTAAATTGGAAGGGGGAAGATTTAGATGAGGCATTAGGAAGAAATCCTTCACAATAAGGGTGGTGAGGCACTGGAACAGCTTGCCCAGAGAAGTTGTGGCTGCCCTATCCCTGGAGGCGTTCAAGGCCAGGTTGGATGGGACTTTGAACAACCTGATCCAGTGGGAGGTGTCCCTGCTCACGGCAGGGGGGTTGGAACTGGGTAGGCTTTAAGGTCCCATTCAAACCAAACCAATCTGTGATTCTATGATTCCATGATCTGCCTTTGCACTGTGTTCCTCTGACTGGTTTTGTGTTATAGTTAACAGGATGCTTGGCCACAAACCTGCTGATCTCTTCTATGCTCTCAGTGTCCTGAACCGAGATATTCTGACAGGTGAAGTTTCTCTTTTAGCTCCAACAAAAGGCAGGAGCCTCCAAAGACACCGACAACCCCCAAAATCACCACCTTCCCTCCGGCACCCATCACCTGCGATGCTGTCCGCAACAAATGCAGAGAAATGCTGACGGCAGCTCTACAGGCAGATGGTAAGTGCTGAGGGAAGCCCTGTGTCCCTAGAGTCCTTCACAGCTCCTGGTGTGTTCTCAGAGACCTCGGCATGTAGGACAGCAGCAGTTCCTCTTGGATGTGCTCTTCTGGAGCAGGCCTGTCAAAGGCCTGGTTACTCCTTTGTCAAACTTGACCCTTGGCTTGAGCCAGAGGCTTGGCAATGCATCAGGCAATGGCCATTAAGAACGTGGGGTTACGTTGGGTCTTCTGCTTCTACAGCCTGGGGTGGTCTGGTCAGGAGTTTCATCTTCAGGTGTGCAGGTATTTGTTTCTCTGTCTAGGTCTCAGTCTTGTCTGATTGTTGTAAAGTTGTAAATTGCTCTTTATCAGGGAGTGTAGGAATGGAATGAGGGAGAATGGTTTTAAGCTGAAAGAAGGGAGATATAGGTTAGATATTAGGAAGAAATTCTACACTGTGAGGGTGGGGAGGCCCTGGCCCAGGTTACCGAGAGAAGTGGTGGCTGCCCCATCCCTGGAGGTTCAAGGCCAGGTTGGATGGGGCTTTGAGGTCCCTTCCAACCCAAACAATTCTGTGATTCTATGATTCTTCTGGTCAGAATTCAGATTCTATGAAGCTATCATCTCTGCTTACCCTTGGGGTGCAAATTGAAGCTGTAAATACATGGAATTTCTTGGTAATGGTGCTTATGCCATCACTGTCTGCTCTGAGAATCCCCTGCTCGTGCAGACTGAAACCCTTTAAGTACCAGGGTCCTCTGAGGATCTGGGGTGGAAGAGGTCTCTCTTGCACTCAGAGTATGCCATGTATTATCAAATGAGAGGCAACTGCCGGTGCTCAGCATCTCCCAAAGTCAGATTTAAAACATCTCAAGCTGAATGCGTGCTTATGTTCAAATTGCAGATCTCTTTGGAAAATTGGGGTCCAAGCACTGCAGGGTTTTATTAATTTGGAGCCAAGGAATGTAGATGGCAGAGGGAGAAGTTCACAGAAGTCTTTATTTCACCTTCCTGGGCGCACACATATTTATATATGTGCTGCATTAAATACTTGATGTAACTCCTAAAAAAAACCCTTTCCATATGAAGTCCGGCCCTCTTTTCCCTTCTCTGTGGTGTTGGTTACCATACCCAGTGTCCAACCCCGTAGCAGTTCTTGCGCTCTCTATGATGCTGTTTAATTGGCAAGGAGCAGTGTGTGAAAGAAGAGAGGAGGGGCAGACAGGGTGCCAAGCTGAGAAGAGACATGAAGGCTTGACTATGATGTGGACCCTACCAGATCTTTGGTCTGAATAGAACTGCTTATCATTAACACCAGTATCTGATGTGACTCAGTTCCTGCCTGTATGGGTTTGATTTCAGCTATACCAAGAACAGACTGGAAACCTGTAGCTTTGGGAGGCCAGGTTCTTGTTAGCTTTGTCTGGTGCAGTCCATCTCCTAGAGAGGTGGAGGTCATGGACTGGCTGGAATGGTAGGTTTCCGTCACTGGTTGAAGGGTTGGTAGCTGGAGCAAAGACCAAGGTGCTGTTTGTTAGAAAGAGCATGTAAATCAAAATAGCAATCTATCTGAATTTGTGTATCGGAAATACTGAGCCTGGGAACCCCTTGCCTGGTTGGAAGTTACTGACCTTGTGTTTCATTTGTCTTACAGATGACTATATTGCCATCGGTGCCGACTGTGAGCACATAGCAGCCCAGATTGAAGAATATATCCTTTTGTATGGGGCTTCCTCGAGTGCCTGTGTGTCTCCAGAATATGAAATTAAGGTGTTCAGAGGAACAATGGGACAGTCTTTCTTTGCATAAATGTTCTTCTGCAACTCTGCTTGTCAGGGCTCTGGGTCTGGTTCCAGCTCTGCTTGGCTGAGTCCTGGGTCACTGACAAAGCTCCTGAGTGGTACTGGGAGCTCAGGGCAGACCCAGTGATGGTGTGATGGACCTTCTTTCCTGCTCACACCATAGTGGCTGGAATTCCCAGTTTGTCCTTCCCATCAAAGTGCTATTTCATAGAATCATAGAATGATTTGAGTTGGAAGGGACATTTAAGCCCACTCAGTTCCAACCCCCTGCTGTGGGCAGGGACATCTCCCATTGGATCAAGGTGCTCAAAGCCCCATCCAGCCTGGACCTGAACACCTCCAGGCATGAGGCAGCCACCACTTCTCTGGGCAACCTGTGCCAGGGCCTCCCCACCCTCACAGGAAAACATTTCTTCCTAAGATCTCGTCTCAGTCTACTCTCTTTCAGCTTCAAACCATTCCCTCTCATCCTGTCCCTGCACTCCCTGATCAAGAGCTCCTCCCCAGCTTTCCTGGAGCCCCTTTCAGTGCTGGAAGTCTGCTCTAGGGTCTCCCCAGAGCGTTCTCTTCTCAGTTCTGCTTCCCAATACATGTAACTTCCCTGTGTCCTGGCAGTGAGTTAGGCTCCCTGCTATTCATGAGTGGTGTGGAAAGTGGTTGGAGGCTTCTGGGTTGCTTTTGCTCCTTGACTGCTGTGCACGCATATACCAAGATGTCAAAAATACTGACATGAAATACAAAAACCGAGTGAGGAGCCGCATTTCAAATCTGAAGGACTCCAAAAATCCTGAGCTGAAAAAGAACGTGCTGTGTGGGGTGATCACTCCTGAGCAGATCGCGGTGATGACCTCGGAGGTAAGCCTGAGGAGAAGGGTTTGCTTACAGGGGATGTGTCTTGTGGTTTAGCTTGAAACAAGGGGCTGGGTTGCTGTCAGGGCTGCAGATTTTTCAGCTGCTGCTGCCGGAGTGCATGAGGAGCAAGCTAGGAGTGAGATTTGTGATGTGGAGTGGGGTGTGTTGGGGCTTCAGACCATCATGAAGGCCTAGTGTGAACCAGAAACCAGGAGTGAAAGGCTTTCTGTCTTAATACCCATCTATTAAGCCACCCAGTCTGTTGACTGTTTCAACTGCATTGGGTGTGGTGGTAAAACTGGACAGATGTGAGTTTATTGCTTTTTTTTTTTGAAAGGAAATGGCCAGTAATGAGTTGAAAGAGATCAGGAAAGCCATGACGAAAGAAGCAATCCGGGAGCATCAGATGGCCAAAACAGGAGGGACACAGACTGACCTCTTCACCTGTGGGAAGTGCAAGAAGAAGAACTGCACCTACACCCAGGTGAGAGTTTTCCTGCTTCTGTGGCCTCCACACAGGACACGATCCATCATGGTCACGAGCTCTTAGTGCTTTGTGTCAGGCCCTGCAGCATGGCACAAATTTTGCCATGGGTGGAGAGAACACATTTTGTACCCTCAGGGCTCTCTGAAATGTGCTGCTTTTGCACAATGATGTTGCACACATCTTTCTTTGGAGCTTGTGCAACCTTTTTTTGTCTCGTTTGTGCAAGAGCAGAGGTTGTGCAGCATTAAGGAAGCTTTCAAAAGTCCATCAGCTCGGGAAAGATGCATGTTGAAAGCAGGTGCTGGGAATGTGGAATTCAGACCAGAAAAGAGTGGGAAGTGTAGGAGAGAGACTGCAGAAACCAAGGCAAGCATGTTGATGGTATTAAAAGTGCAAATTAAGAGTGCAGATAAGCTGGACAGATTCCAACGTACTTAAAATCAAACAACACGAAACAGGTGAAACATAAGGAATGAACGAAGCAGTGATGTGAGTGGGTGGAGGGGCTTTTTCTCCTGAATGGGCAGCTGCTGGGAGCCTTGTGCATTGCCAGTGCTTTTTAGTTCCCATGGTCGCACCAGGCATCTGGAGATAAATGTGCCTTTGCTGTGAGTCAGTGGTTCAGAATGTGCAGAGACTCAAAAATGCACCAGCAACCACGCGATTGCTACCGAGTGGCTGCGCGCAGACTGTGCAAGTGCGGAGTGAAACTCCTGCGTATGCTTGGACGTGACGTGCAAACGCAGAGGAGGGCCAGGCGGCTGACCAGGGGTTTTCCTGTGGCTCTGCAGCAGCCTTGCATCCCAGTGAGTCAGCTGGAAGCACTGCCTGGGCTGTCTGTGCGCCTCGGCAGCGTGAGGGGCTCTGTCTCCACCTGTAGTGGGCTGGAGCCTGGCTGCCTGGAACAGGGCAGGTGATGACAGCAGCTCAGAAACGGAAATAGCGGGAGGTTTTCTGGATTTTTATTAGTTTTCCAGTGAAATCACTATTTGATGTCTGAGGTGTTGTAAGTGCCAAGTAGATGAACTGGCATTTATGGAAGCCTTCGAAGGCAGGCAGTAATGTTGGGTGAGAATCACAGAATTTAGCTATCCAGCATGCTTGCAAAACACGCTTAATTTGCATCATGCACATACTGTGACTCTTGCTTACTGGGTAATTACGCATGTAGATCACTATAATTATGCCTTGACATAGTTCTGCTGTCTGACTTGCACAGGGAGTGCCAGTATTTTCAGTGCAGAACTGCCTTGTGGTATTCAAATGCCTTGAAAATCTGATTTTGAGCGAAGTATGTGTTTCTGGCAGGAGCCAGTCAGAGGCAGCCGTCACATCTGGGTTAAATATCAGAATTCCTTAGTGGCTCAAATAGAAACCAGGCTGGAAATGTGCAGAACCTGGTTACCCAGAGTGTGTTCCTGTGAGGCCAGGAGACAGGACTGCTCTGTTAGAGAGAATAGCTTGAGTGCTTTTTTATGTGTCGCTGTGGAGCATGTGTTTGATGGGCTGGGGGTTTTGTAGTCTCACCGCTGGCTGCATGTCCCATCCTGGGGATGGGATGTTATGGAGAGGGACCAGCTGTGGGTATGCCCACCTCTGGAGCCACCTGCAAGGAATGGGCAGCAGAGAGGGGAGAGGAGGGAAATCAGCTGCCCCCAAAACACTTCACTCCAGGTCGTGTCAGGCTACAGAGGGGGCAGGAGGTGCATGTAGGGGTGTATAGCTGGGTGTAAAACAAACCAGACTCATTTTACAAGGAAGCTCCTTTTGCCCTCTGAAGCCTCTGTCTCATTGATTTCTTACAGCATGACCCCAGCACGGATCCCTGGTAGCCAGAGGGACAGGGAGCTCCCCGTGCCCCACCGTGGGGCCACATGCAATGCTTGACTCTCCTTTTCCTTGTGTCCTCCCCCAGGTGCAGACCCGCAGCTCCGATGAGCCCATGACCACCTTCGTCGTGTGCAACGAGTGTGGGAATCGCTGGAAGGTAGCAACCCAAGGATATAACTGGCACTGAGAGGTCTTGGGGTAGCTGCATCCATGGTGCTGCAGACACTTAGCTGCTCTCCTCAGGGGTGATTGTCAAACCCTGGCTGGCTCTAGTGAGTGATCCTTCCTCGCAGTACAGAGGCCAGAGCTCCTGGGCTCCTCCCATCTCTGCAGACCAGCTGGGGTCAGGTCTCACTTTCTCATTCCCTGCCTTCCTCCTCACATCTCTCCTCTGCCGTGACCAACCTCACAGTGCTTTCCATGCTCCTTCTGCCCAGTGAGAGATGGTGGTGATGATATTCAGGATTTTAAATCACTCTTCTATGTTGTGCAACGAGCTTGAGGTGAACAGAAATCAGGGAGCGCAGGGACAGGACGAAGGGGAATGGTTTTCATCTGAAAGAGGGGAGATTGAGATGACATCTAAAGAAGAAATGTTTTCCTGTGAGGGTGGGGAGGCCCTGTCTCAGGTTGCCCAGAGAAGCTGTGGCTGCCCCATCCCTGGAGATGTTCAAGGCCAGGTTGGATTGGGCTTTGAGCATCCTGGTCCAGTGGGAAGTATCCCTGCTTGTGGCAGGGGGTTGGAACTGGATGGGCTTTAAGATCCCTTCCAACCCAAACCATTCTATGATTCTTCCACTCAATGGTGAGCAGAATTGGCACCACTATCAAGTGCCAAAGAGCCATAGCTGAGATTCAAAGGGGAAGCTGCATTTAGACCCTGTGCACTGGGGTGAGCCCTGCCTCTGCAGGATCCCCAGGCCCCTGCCATGTTCACAAACAAGACCTGGACTCCTATCCTCTAGGCAGCCCGTGCATGCCCTGCAAATCCCCTTGGCAGTGAGGTTTTCTAATCAGGATTTAAACTCCCTTCTCTTGCAGTTCTGCTGATATGTGCCATGGCCCGAAAGCGGCAGCCAAACACAGATCAGAGCGCAACCGCTATCCGCCAGCTCCCACGGCAAATGTGTGTTGTGTCCCACGTGAGTTCACATTGTCACGCGCTGAGAGAGCAGTGGTGGGGAGGCCTGGGCCTCTCCACTCAGGAATTCAGAGGAGAGCCACGGCTGTGGGCTGACAGGTTGGCAGGAGAGCTCACCGAACATACTTCCTCATTATTTTTCTCATCTAAGCGAGTATTGGTCACTTTTTCTTCAAAACTACTATTAAACGTTTTTGTCAGTTCTTTTATTTGAACTGTGTGCACAGCCCTTTTGCTTTTGCAGTGGGGAACGGCTTGGAGTGGAACAGAGGATCATTGTCCAGGTGATGGGGACTGAACACTGCCTGGACTCCTGGAAAGTGAGAAGCTGCCTGTAGGAATGCTCTCAGTGCATCAAGGCTTGTTCCTACTCAACTCAAGGAACCAGGAGCACTGCACTAAGTCCTGGGGTGGCTGAGCGGGCAGTATGGGTCGCCCTCGCCTGGCTATGTGAGGTTTAACAAGGCCAAGTGCTGGGTCCTGCACTTCAGTCACAAAAAGCCCATACAACAAATGCACCAGGCCTGGGGAAGAGGGTCTGGAAAGCTGCCTGCTGGAAAAGGCCCAGTGGCTAAACATGAGCCAGCAGTGGCCCAGGTGGCCAAGAAGGCCAGTGATTCTATGATTTGAGATCAACCAACTGTCTGCAAGCTCAACTCCCCTCCTTATGGAAACACAAGGAGAAGGGCAACCACAGCTGGTAATGATCAGCCACAAGTGGCCAGCAGGAGTAGGGAAGGGATTGTCCCCCTGGACTCATGATTGGTGAGACTGCACCTCGAATCCTGGGTTTCGTTTTGGGCCCCTCACTATAGGAAGGACATTGAGGGGCTGGAGTGCATCCAGAGAAAGGGAACGGAGGTGGGGAAGGGGCTGGAGCCCAGGGGTTCTGGGAGCAGCCGAGGGACCTGGGGCTGTTTAGCCTGAGCCTTAAAATCCCTCTCCTCTTCTCTTCCTGGCCTTTAGCTGGGAAGATGCAGCATTCAAGGGACCCCAGGAGGGGCCCTGAGCTTACAATTGCTCAGGAGCAATCCTGCAGTGCATCACTGGGGCTGACAGCAGTGCAGCAGCATTTGCAGTCCCATCTCTTGTGGCATTGCTCCCCAGTTCCAGAGTGAGAAACAAGTATTTCCACTGGCTTTTCAGTCTGCCAGACAGCAGACATTGAACAGAGACTTTGGGGATCTTCAGAGGAGTCCGCAGCCACATGAAAGCCATGGGAGACGTGCTTGCAGCCCCTTCCCTGTGCTCCTCGGGAAGCAGGGATCCCAACAGGATCCTTCGCTCGGGGCTTTCGCTTCACAGGGTACAGCCAAGTCTCCCAAGAAGGAAAAGATTCAAAGATGCTGACAAATCCTTTAAGCCTCATGAGTCTTGTGGCAAACTGGGGTTATTCCAGGCTTGGGAGGGAACAGTGTCCTCGCAGTGATGCTTAAAAAAGCCTCAGGATCTGAAACTAGTGCTGGCTGAGGCGCTGTGGCTCGTGTGCTGCGAACAGGAGCCAGTTCATTACCAGCTGTAGTTGCCTTTCTTCTTGTGTTCCATAAGGAGGGGAGCTGAGCTTGTGCAGAGTTTGCTGACAATTCCGAATCACAGAATCACTTGGTTGAAAAAGACCTTTGAGATCATTGAGTCCAACCATACCTGTCCACTACTAAACCAGATCCCTGATAAGTTTATCCCTAACATAAACCATATCAGGTAAGGAGAGTCCCAAGCAGAAGGAGTCCCTTAGACCATGTCTCAGGGCATTTTACTGTGCCATTTTTTGGGATAACACCAAGTGAGGGGAGCACCACCAGATAAAGAGGTGTCTCAGAAGTAAAGATGTGCTTAAAAGTGCTAGGATTGGGAGCAAGAGAGAAACTAGATTATGTGGGGTCTTCTCTGGGCTGGGACTTCTCTGGTGTGCAGCAAAGCTCTGATTGCCCTGCTGGGCTCTTGAGTTGTTTCAGGGATGCACAGAGAAGTCATGGCTGCCCCATCCCTGGAGGTGTTCAAGGGTAGGCTGGATGAAGCCTTGAGCATCCTGATCCAGTGGGAGGTGTCCCTGCCCATGACAGTGGAGTTGGAACTGGATGGGCTTTGAGGTCACACACAGAATGACCTGAGTTGGAAGGGAGCCACAAGGACCATCATGTCCAACTCCTCATTTCCTTCCATGATTCTACGCTCATCCCCCAGCTGAGGCCACATTTTGCCAATGTTTCCTTTACTCACAGAACAAACGGAGCACCCAGACCTCAAACCTCCCCCAGTGCCGGGTGGGGATGCTGCGGGGCTGTAGTGGCCCAGACTCAGCACTTACAGGGGAAAACCTGCCAGGAACAACCAAATCATAACAATACCAACATTCCTGAACAAACAAACAATCTCTGGTTTCTCTCAAAAATACATTTTCTTGAACTGTATTTCCAGCTTGGCCACCAAAACTCAAGTTCCTGACATGAATTTCCACACTGTTGTGCCATGAGGAAACAAACAAACAAACAAAAAAAGCCGAGAATTGTTTGTTTAAAAAATATCTTCAATAAAAAGAACGAGTGCTGCTCCTTTTCCCTTTGAAAGGGATGGAGAGAGAAGGAGGGGAAGGGGTAGATAAATAGGAAACCACAGGCTGTTCTGGGTCAGGAAAAGCAGAGAGCAGCGCTGGTTTTCTGCACAGGACCCCAGCATTGGCTCCTCTTTGGTGCAGGAGACAGCAGCTGCTGGCAGAAATGTTTTAATTCTGGGTGCCAGGGCTCCAGGAAACTATTCTTCATGCTGTGTGAAAGCTCATGGTTATTATCTACCTTCCCTGGGCCATTTCCCATCCTGTGTGGAGCTTGGTGGCAAGTTGTACCTGAGGGCAGAGCCCTGGGCTTCTCCCTGCTGATGAGGCAAGCCATGCAGGCCAGCACGGAGCCTATGCTCACGGGGTCCCAGTGGCTATGGGTGTCTGCACAAGGGCAAATAGAATCATGGAATCACTGAGGCTGGAAAAGACCTCTAAACTCATCCAGTCCCCACCGTGCCTGCTAAACCATATCCCCAAGTACCACTTCTACAGAGTTTTTGAACCCCTCCAGGGATGGGGACTCCACCACTGCCCTGGGCAGCCTCTGTCAGTGCAGATTTTTTTTTTCCTAATATCCAATCTAAACCTCCCCAGGTAACTTGTGGCCATTTCCTCTTGTTCTATCACTTGTTACTTTGGAGAAGAGACCAACACCCACCTCACCACAACCTCCTTTCCAGGAGCTGCAGAGAGTGATGAGCTCTCCCCTCAGCCTCCTCTTCTCCAGCCTGAAGAGCCCTAGATCTTTCAGCTGCTCTTCATAAGACTTGTTCTGCAGACCCTTCCCCAGCTCCGTTGCTCTCCTCTGGACACGCTCCAGCCCCTCAATGTCCTTCCAGCACCGCATGGTCCACACGTGTGTTTTCCCCTTCACCCAGGTCCAGGAACTGAGGATGGAGGATGTGCTAGGTTTGGGGTGCCAAGTAAGTGGTGTCCTGGGGCTGCACCAGTGCTGCCATGATGGGGACCAGCAGAGGAGGCAGCGGTAGGGTACCCCCTACCCACCCTCGGAGTACATCCTCATGGACCCCTGGTCCCTTCTGACCCTTCCTGAGATCCAGCTTTGGAGATGGATGGGCCAAGAGTCCTGGGGCTGCTTTGCCCTCTGCTCCATCCAGCCTTGAATCCTCTGGGAATACAAATGGGGCTGCAGCGCTGCCCCCCACCCCTTGGGCTGCTTCAAACAGACGGAGCGATGTAAACCTGACAAGTTTTTATATGTACAGAGACGCTTGTCAACCCCCCTCCCGCCCCTCGAGTCCCCAGTAAAAGCCAACAAAAAAGCATTTAAAATAAAAAGTTAAAAAAAACCCAACCCAACCAACAACAATTGACCTCCCTCCCCACCCCAAAAACCCCCAACCCAGTCCGCAACTGGGTCTCAGGTGGGAAATGGGGACATGCTGTGTCCCCAGGTGTGGTGGAGAGGGGATAAAGTGACCTCTTCAAAACAGGGGGGGGGTGTGAAACCGGGGAGGGGGAGCTGGGAACCAAGTGCTCCCAGGAGTTTTCCCACCTCGCTGCAGCCGGCGGCAAGAACGGGGCAGGGGTTCAGTAGTACGAGCCGGCCCACAGTGGCCCCAGCCCCGGGGACAGTCCTGGAGGTGGCCCAGAGCCCAGGGTGACAGTTCCTAGGTAAAAAGCTAAAAAACTCGGGGGGGGAGGGGGGGGGCTGTCAGGGAGGGCGGCCAAGGGGAGGAAGCACCGAGCCCCTCCCTGGCCACCGCATCCCCAGCAGCGTCCCCGCGGCCGGCGGGCGCCCTTAGGACTCCGAGGAGGAGCGGGAGACGCTCTGGAGCAGCGATTTGTAAATGGCAGAGTTCAGGAAGCGAGGGTAGGAGTCTCTGTGCATGAGCGTGTAGATCTGGAGCTGCGCGTCATCAAAGGTGTGCGAGGACGGCTCCTGCATCTTCCGGTTGATGACCTCCCGCACCCGCGAGTCCAGGCTCACCTGGGCAGCAGGGAGAGAAATGGGGGGTGGTTGAGGGCCGCCCAATGCTGAGCCCCCATTCCCAGCACCCACCCCTACATCCCTGCGCAAGCTCTCACAGGGAAACCGGGCATCGACACAGCACATGGCCAGATGTGGGAAGGCATGGTGGGCTCCATCCCGGAGTTTATTTGCACCAGAGAGAGTTGCAGGGAGGAGTGGGGAGATCTCTGTGTCCTCCCCGTGTCCCCTTGCTGGGCAGAGGGAAGTGGGCTGGGGAGCTGGGCTGCAGCTTCTCCTTAGCCCGCTGGTGCCCTCGTGAGGTTTTGGCTCCACAGCACAACCCAGCCTCCGGTCCCACTCTTGGCTGCATCCTGGGGGTTTGAGGGGCCGGGGATGCCCTCCCTACTGCCATGCACAAGCATGAAGCAAACCTGTTATCCTCCTAAACCCTTCCACGACCACCCGCACCCATTCCCAAATTGCTCCTTCCCAAAGAATCATGGAATAGTTTGGGTTGGAAGGGTCCTCAAAGCCCATCCAGTTCCAACCCTCTGCCATGGGCAGGGACACCTCCCACTGGATCAGGGTGCTCATAGCAACCCCTCAGCCCCATTTTAGCCCCAGCCACCCCCTGAGAGTGTTCTGCCTGTACCTCCTTGGGTGAGAGGATGGAGATGTAGTCCTCGTAGATCATCCTGGCCTTCTCGTCGATGGTGTGGGTGTTGCACTCGCTCTTGAGCTCCTCGCACGCCAGCCAGAAGAGCATGTTCTCCTCGCTGTACTCAGTCCTCAAGAACTCCCGGAAGACGTTGCGACCCGCTGGGCTCTTCATCAGCTTGTCGAAGGACTGCGCCCAGCCCCGCACCTCCTCCGGCGTGGGTTTGGCACTGCCAGGGCCCGGTGGGGAAGGCAAAGGGATAGCTTTACGGGCAGCCAAGGAGAGCTGCGAGTTCCCCGCCGTCTCCCTCCTCATGTGTGCCTTGGCCAAGCTGATCCCTGCTCCCATCCTGGAGGGACCATGGCCAAACACATCCCCCGTGCTCACGCCAACACTGTTCCTGCTCAGGCTCCAGTTAGTATGGAGGCTTTTGGAGGTTGCCTGCAGGATCTGTCCCAGCTCCACTCAGCCAGGCTGGAGCATGGGCTTTGTTTCAATTGAATTTTCCAAGCTGAGATGTATTTTGGTGCTGGCTTTGCACAAGCACAGAGGGAATTCAAAGCCCTGATCAGATAGAGGTGAACATGGGTCCATCATCCTTCACAGCTGGGGGAGGGAGGAAGGCCGCTCCCTGGTAAATACTCCTTACCTGCTAAAGCAGGGCAGGATCACTAATTATCAGTGGCTAATCAGCACATGTTACCTAATCCTGCTGTACCAGGCACTGCAGAGAGCACCCACAGCCACGCTGCACACAGGGGTTAACCCTGTCCCCCAGTGAGTGGGTGCTCAGTGCAGGGCATCTCTGGAGCTGGGTGACTGTAGGGTGAGGCTCTGCCCTTCTGGAGTGGCCTGGGAGCTGCTGAGGTATTTGCATGCCTCATTTTCCTTTTTGCAATGGGTCCAATGAGCAGAGACACAGAGGGCTGCAGCTTGTGGCTCCAGGTTCCCCATTTCTCAATGGGAATCAGGGATGTGCTCCTGGAATTAGAACCAGAAAACCTGGAGTCCTGGCATCCCTGTCCTCCCTGTGTGTGCACCAGAGAACATGATGCAGGGCTGGGTGCTGTGCCATGCCATGCTGGGTTCCTGCATCCACCCCCGCAGTGCTGCTCCTGCACTCACCACGCTTCACAGTTTGGGATGGTCTCCAGTTTGGTCTCCCGGGACGCCCTCCATGCTCGCTCCCGGTCCTCGTTCCTAACAGGGAGATGGCAAGGTAGTCAGGGGCATTGGAGATGCATCCAGGCCCTTAGCTTGACACTCTAATTGGCCTCAGCCACTGAATCTCCTCTGTAGGGACCAGCACCCCCATCCATGGTGCTCCAAGGGCTGGAGAGCCTCCTGTAGCAGGACAGGCTGAGAGAGTTGGGATTATTCAGCCTGGAGAAAATAAGGCTCCAGGGAGATCTTAGAGCAGCCTTCCAGTAGCCCCTTTCAAGGGGCTGCAAGAAAGCTGGGGAGGGGCTCTTAATCAGGGAGTGCAGGGATAGGATGATGGGGAATGGTTTTCAGCTGAAAGAGGGGAGATTGAGATGAGATCTGATGAAGAAATGTTTTCGTGTGAGGGTGGGGAGGCCCTGGCACAGGTTGCCCAGAGCAGTGGTGGCTGCCCCATCCCTGGAGGTGTTCAAAGCCAGGTTGGATGGGACTTTCAGCATCCTGATCCAGTGGGAGGTGTCCCTGCCCACGGCAGGGGGTGGAACTGGATGGGTTTTAAGGTACCTTCCAACCCAAACCATTCCATGGTCCATTTCCTGCCTGGCTGCAGCAGTGCCCACCCACCGTTGTACAATTTTGCTGTCATCATGCCAGGCTGTTCCCTATGCTTGGGCACTGCTGTGGCCTCAGCTCATCTCCACCAGCTGGGCCACATCCCAGGGCTGAGCTGGAGCTGGAGTGGCCGCAGGACTGTGCAGCAGCAGCTGGCTGAGATCAGTGTCGGCTCAGCCCACGGCGCAGCCATGGTGAACTGCCAGGAACAAACCCTAATAAATAAAGACACGTGGGGGCTGCAGGGCCCAGGGCAGCGGCTGCTGGAGCTCAGCACCACAGTGTGCTCAGCCCCTGTGCCCCATTATCACCATCTCCAGCTGGTGACAGCCCCGGCTTGTCCAGGAAGCTGGTGGCCAGGGCAGATGGAGAAACACAAAGGGCCAGACCCTGCACCGCTGGAACCCCCAAGCACCAGCCCAGCCCAGAAAGTAAGATGGTGACACTGGGGCTGCTGGTGTCCCCACTCCCCCTGTCCCTCACCACTGTAGGTGCCAGAGGTGAAAGAGGAGAGCAACCTCCAGCCAACTTCCCTCCAGCCCTTGAATTTCGGCTCCTGGCACCGACCGCAGCCCTTCCTGCTTGCGACACGGCCCCTCGCCCTTGAACCCCGGCGGCTGCTCGGGCAGCACCCGTGTCCACACGCCTGGTGTTGCGTGAAGCACGGAGGAAGCTCAGACATCAGGAAGAAGTTCTTCACAACGAGGGTGGTGAGAAACTGGCACAAGTTGCCCAGGGAAGCTGTGGCTGCCCCCTCCCTGGAAGCGTTCCAGGCCAGGTTGGATGGGGCTTTGAGCCCCCTGATCCAGTGGGAGGTGTCCCTGCCCATGGCGGGGGGTGGAACTGGATGGGCTTTGAGGTCCCTTCTGACCCAAACCGTTCCATGATTCTGTGATGTGCAACACACGGACAACCCTCGCATCTCCTCTGCATATGGGACCCTTGAATACTGGAAGATGAGGAGGGTGGGTGATGCTCAGGGTGGGCGGTGGGACGTACCACGAGCAACTGCAGCAGCAGCACCAGCAGAAGCAGCAGGCGTTGGGGCGGTGGTTGCTGGCAGGTTGCACCGTTGTCGGAGAAGTCTCATGCCGGGACATCGGAAGGAGTGTCTCTGCGGACGCGGGTCCTGCGTACTGGAAGGCAGGAGGGCAGGGAGTGGATGTGAGACCTCCTGATAATCATCCCCCACCACATACAAGCACCCAGAGGTAAACGCAGGACCCTCATGCAGCAACTTGCTGTGATTTAGTGTTGGCTCCCAGCAGGTTTGAGGAAGATGATTCTCCCTCTGTACTCTGCCCTTGTGAGACCCCACTTGGAGTATTGTGTTGAGTTCTGGAATACCCAACATAAGAAGGATACGGAACTGTCAGAATGGGTCCAGAGAAGGCTCCAGGGAGACCTTAGAGCAGCCTCTCAGGACTGAAAAGGGCTCCAGGAAAGCTGGGGAGAGGCTCTTGATCAGGGAGTGCAGAGATAGGATGAGGGGGAATGGTTTTAAGTTGAAAGAGGGGAGACTGAGATGAGATCTGAGGAAGAAATGTTTTCGTGTGAGGGTGGGGAGGCCCTGGCACAGGTTGCCCAGAGAAGTGGTGGCTGCCCCATCCCTGGAGGTGTTCAAGGCCAGGTTGGATGGGGCTTTGAGCCCCCTGATCCAGTGGGAGGTGTCCCTGCCCATGGCAGCGGGGTTGGAACTGGATGGCCTTTGAGTCCCCTTCCAACCCAAAGCATTGCTTGATTCTACAACTCTATGATGGTCTCCACCTCACCTGCGTCTCAGCCTCATACACGGTGGACGGGCTTGGGTCGTGCTTCAGGGGCTCTTCTGCTGCTCTCTGCTCCTCCCAGCCCGCGGGCGAGCTGTGCCGCTGAGCCCCCCCAGCTAATGTCCCTGCCGCCTCCTGGATGGAGCCTGGGGAGAGGGAGAGAACCAGCACCACGTTACCTTCACAGAGGGACCCCGTGGCTTCAAGCAGCTCCCGAGGGTGCTGCTCCACGCTGGGAAAAGCCCTTGGCAGGCAGCGGGCAGGCAAGCAGCAAGCGTGCAAGAAAAGGAAGTGAGAAGGAAAGGAGGAGGGGAGCCACAGCAGCAAACACTCTGCCAGCCCCATGCTTCACCTGGGACCCCTTCCCACAATTTGTCAGGGCTGCCGAGCCCCACAGGTAGCAGTGGGGTGGGATGTGGGGCTGAGCATTGGCACGGTGCAGCCCTGGCCGTGCTCTCAGCCGTAGGGAAGCACGGCCGGACACCGCCTGGCGCTGTCGGGGCCGGGATGGGGAAGTCGGGGCCGCTGCATGGCATCATGTGAGTGGAAGGAAACAGGGTGGGGGTGGGAGTTTGCACAGCTCCCGGCACTAAACCAAAACTCACCCTGTGCCAAGTGTTGGCCAAGTCTAGTGCTCTGTGCTTGCTATTGCAGAACGGTCCCCCCATGCCCACAGCTCACCTGTCCCTGCCCGCCTGCACCATCATCCCAAGCCCAAAGGGGGAAGATTTAAATTAGACATTAAGAAGAAATTCTTCACGATGAGGGTGGGGAGGCCCTGGCACAGGTTGCCCAGGGAAGTCGTGGATGCCCCATCCCTGGAAGGTGCTCAAGGTCAGGTTGGATGGGGTTTTGAGCAGCCTGGTCTGGTGGGAGGCAGAGGGGTTGGAACTGGATGGACTTCGAGGTCCCTTCCAACACAAACCATTCTATGCTGCCGGGCAGGAGCAGTGCTGAGGCTCAATACCCACCTCCATGGTGGGTGATCACAGCTGGTTCTGCCTCCTTGTGCCCTGGTGGGGGGGCAGCAATCGGGGTCTTTCCTCTGCCAGAAGGAGCAGGGGGCAGCAGGCAGGGAGAGCCCTGACCAGCTCAGCTCCAACATTCCTGTCTCAAGCTGCCGCAGGTCTCATCACCTTTAGCTTGGAGTCCTGCACGGATTGACTGAGGGGGACGGAGCAGGGGTGTGGGTCCTAGCAGGGGACAGGGCTGTCCCCAGGGTGTCTCCAAGGGTGCAGTCCCCATGTCCCCAGCACAGCCATCGCCCGTCTTGCCCAGGCCCTTGCAAACCCTTCCACTCGCTGCCATCGCTCCCACAGGAATGAAAAAGGAGAGAGTCCACGTTTCACTCCCAATCGTCCCTATTTATAGCCCTGAGTGCTGGCAGGACGGCTGTGACCTTGTCACCCGGCTCTGCAGTGGGACTCTGCTCCCTCCCTGTCCACCCACGGTGCCATCCCGCTGCCAAGCCCACTTGCCTCACGGTGTCATGGCCACTCTGCTGTGCTGGGGGCTACTGGGGGGCTACTGGGGGCTGTAGCCCCACGGCAGTGGGGAGGGAGCCAGGCTGCGGGCACGGCTCCTGGCGGGGCTGCAGCACTAATTACAGCAAGCGGTGAGGAGGCTGTGGGAATGGGGCAAGCAGGAGGAAAACCTGAAGGCTGGGAAAACCCTGCTTGCTCTCAGCCTGCTCCGAAGCAAAGGCAGCTCTGGCCCTGCTGTGCCCCGGGGTGCAGAGCAGGAGGATGCAGGTTGGCCAAGGGTTAGGGATGTGGGGACAGCACATGCCATTGCTCCACAGGGACTCCCAGGCAGGTGATACTTGACCTTGGCCAGAGCAGACCCGCAAGGGGCTGAGCCGAAATACACCGGAGAGACAGCGGGATGGGGTGGCATTCCCCAGCAAGGAGCATCCCATCCCCATGCCCACATGGTGCACTCAGCACCCGACCAGGAGGCAGGATTGGCTTGCTGCCCATCCCAGGAACTGTGGCACGCACCCAAGGCCATCTCGGCTGTGATGAGCTGCACCGAGGGGGATGGGGAGACGGAGGTGTGGGGCTGCAAACACTCCCCTCAGCCCATGGCACTGAAAAGCAGCACTGGTGTGCTCCGGATTTGCACCAAATGGCAATGCTACTGCAATCTGGATTGGCACCGAAAAGCAATGCTGGTGTGCTCCAAACTGGCACCAAAAAGCAACACTGGTGCGCTCTGGACTGGCACCGAAAGGCAGTTCCGGTGGGCTCTGGATTTGCAGGGCTGGTTCCCTGCCCTGTGCACCCCTTAATGCCCCATTGCACCCCACTTCACTATGCCAGCCAGGGCTGGGTGCCGTGTGCCCAGTTCTGGCTGTGGGGCTGCCACGGCCAGCGGATAAGGAAGTCCTGACGGAGAGCGGAGCCTGTGAGCGCCAGGGGAAGGTGAGAGTGCGCATGAGGCTGCAAAAAAGAGGAAGGGTGACAAAAAGGGGACATTTCCCCAGCAGAGAGAAAGACACCCCAAGAGCTGCCCTTGCCCAAACCCCTGTCAGCCCCTGTGAGCCTTTGCCATCACTGCGTGGTGGCTGCAGCACCCAGCCTGGGAGTCCCCATGTGCTGGGTGTCCCTGGGCCATGCCAGCTCACGTGCCCATGACATCCCGACCGATGTCCCCCCGACGGAAAGGGGAACCCTCCACGCAACCAGACAAGATGAGTGCAAAATGTTTTTTCATGGGAAACTTCCCCTTCCACTGGGCTGCTCCTTGTCGGGGCACCCAGTCAGCCCCGTCCCTTGTAACCAATCAAAGGGCCCTGTGCCCCGCTCACCCCATGTAAAGCAGTCGCCAAAATTGCCCTGTGCCTGCTGCAGTGGGAGCTGTGGCATCGGGGTGTCCATGTGGGCAAAACCAAGGTCACGGCAAATACTGGCCATGGCGATGCCCCTCCTCCATGCACAACTCTTTCCCAAGCACCCCAGCTGGGAACGATGCCCTGAGCAGCGTGGCAACCTGCCCTGGCCACCCCTGTCTCTGCAAAGTGGGGCACAAACCAGCACCCAACACGGTGCAGGGGCATCCCTGGCACTGTGCCCACCCAACCCCATGCCACAGCTGGTGGGAGGACCCCGGAGGGTGCGGGGAGAGCTGCCAGCAACGCATCCATACCTGCAAACTGGCCATGGTGGGGCGGTGGGTGCCAGCCAGGGGGACCCTGGCCGGCTCAGGGGGTGCGCGGCATCGCCAGGACCACCGGCTCTGAGGGTAGGGAGATGGGAGAGAAAAGAAGAGAGAAAGAGAAAAGAAAAGCGGACGAACACATCCTCTCACAGGAAAGGGAGTGGTAAGGGAAGTGGCAAACTTAACTGAAGAGTTCAGACCTTTTTTGGGAAAGCCCCGGCAGGGCCTGGCTGCGCTCCTTGCCGTTCCGCCATGGGGCTGGCCACCCCAGTGGGGCAGGAGTGGGGCAGAGTCAGGTGGTTCTCCTGCTTCCCACCCCTTGGCTGGATCCACCTGCTGGTTCAGGTGCAAGAGGAGCCAAACTGGGGCTCCCTGGCTGGGATGACCATAGTGCTGGCTGCACCTGGGCATCCTGGAGGTTGCTTGGGCACACCAGCCCCGTGGCCAAGGATGTGGCCAGTGTGGCTGCCCCAAGAAGGGATGGGCACGATACAACCCTACAGCTGGCATGGGCTGGTTCCCATCATCCACCCAAGATCACTGTGAAGCGATGGTGCTTTCTGCCAGGCTGTGCCCCAGGCGTGCCCAGGGCTCTGGGCGAGGACGCCAGCAGCAAGGAGGGCAGTGAGGGAAGGGGATGGTGCCCAAGGGTGGGCTGAGTCAGCAACGCCCCTGAGATGCTGGGATGTGCCAGCCTGCCCACCGCACGGAGAGAAGCCTGGCTCCTTTGGCCAAAAGTGACTCACAAAAAGTTGTTTGGTTCTTTTAACTCCTTAGGAAAAAAAAAAGAAAGAAGAGAAAGAGAGAAATCAGAAGCCCAACCTCTGTTTCCTTGATTTGCCCTCGGCTCTGGCCCCAGCACCGCACTGGTGACCAAAACAGTTTGTGGTCTGTGCTGACAGCTGCTCTCGTGCTCGCATGGACTTGGTGCAGGTGGAAAAGGGCAGAGAAGGGGGAAAAGATGGATGGGGGGATGCCAGCACCCCCTGCAGGCTCCCATGGGGCTGGGCTGGGTGCCTGGCCATGGCACGTGCCTGTTATCAGCTCAGCCCAGTCCAGCTGCTTCCCTCGCCTTCCCCAGGAACACTGAGCTGTTATCTCCTCTCTTCCCAACCACGGGTATCCCAGCACCCAAACCCCAACATGGCTGCGCTGCCGCCATCCCCAACCCCACCTCATCTGGATGGAGGAAAGGCCCTCATCTCCCAAAAGTCACCCTCAGCTCCAGCAGCCCCTTTTTCTGCCAGTGCCCACCCCCCATCACTGCTGTCCTCAGCGGGGCTCAGCCAGGCTGTTTGTCCGGTCACCTGAACCTCACTTATTTTCCAGATGGTTTTCACAGAATCATGGAATGGTTTGGGTTGGAAGGGACCTTAAAGCCCATCCAGTTCCAACCCTGCTGCTATGGGCAGGGACACCTCCCACTGGATCACAGGGCTCAAAGCCCCTTCCAGCCTGGCCTTGAACACCTCTAGGGATGGGGCAGCCACCACTTCCCTGGGCAACCTGTGCCAGGGGCTCACCACGCTCACATGAAGAATTTCTTCTTAATGTCTAATTTATATCTTCCCGCTTCTAGTTTAAAGCTGTTCCCCCTTGTCCAGGCCCTTGGAAAAAGCCCCTCCCCAGCTTTTCTGTATCTCACTTCAATACTGGGAAGCTGCTCTAAGGTCTCCCTGGAGACTTCTCCAGGCTGAACAACCCCAACTCTCTCAGCCTGTCCTCATAGCGATTCCCTTTGCTGGGCAAGGCCAGTTCCAAGAGCCAGGAGCCGCAGCGATGTGGCTGTGCTCCCATGTGGAGCACTCAGCACCTCCAGCTCACCAGCCATGGGGCACCCACGGGCACGAAAGATGCTGTGGTGTGAGCTCCCTGCCCAGGAGGGACCTTCTCTTCACATTAGATGGGTCAAACCAGGAGAAGCTTTGCTGCTCATCACGGACCGCCGTGGGGACCACTTGGCCAGGGGCAACGCACAAAGCCCCCTGGTGCCAGCAGAGACCCCATCCCTGGCACAGCTCAGCCCCTGCTGCATGCCTGCAATGCCTCAGTCTGCATCTCTGTGCCTCAGAGGAGTTGCAAAACGCCCGGCACCTGCAGGACCAGCCACGCTGGCTTAGTGTGAGCAGAGCTCAGCATTCCTGGCTGCATGCTGCTGCTGGATTCTTCACTGTCTAATAAGGGCTAAGCCAAGCCTGCAGCTTCCCACCTCCTCCCTGCTCTTCTCTAGGGAGGAACCCAGCACTTCCAACCTGTGCCAAATTTGGCTGAAAGAGGGCACCCAACCCTGCCAGCAGCCCCAGCGGGTGGTGGGGTTGGCACCCCTGGGACCCCTGTGCCGGGTTATCCCATGGGCAGGGACCACGAGCCGCACAGCTGCGCCCGCCCCACTGCCCGCGCCAGCCACCTGCCAGCGGCGCAGGAAGCTTCAGGAGATATTTTTAGACCTGGCTTCCCCCTGCTTTCAGCAATCTATTAGAAGAAGACTTAAAGAGGTGAGGCTGGAGCCCCACCACTCTGTGGGAATGGGGAAGAATTGACCCCAATGCCACCATCATGGAGGTGCGAGGAGTCCTGGAGACCAGCCAGTTGGACTACCCCAGTGCTGCTGGGATGAGGGATGCTCAGATGGCTGCACCAAGGCCACCTCCCTGCTGAGCACGTGTTGCTGATAACATTGGCAGATGTGCCTGTGCACGTGGCGGAGGAGGCGGCAGTGGTGGTGATCGGATGCCTTTGGGGGAGCTCCTCTGCCCAGCAGTGATTTTTTGCTATCGCCCGAGACTGGAAAGGCAGGTCCTGGTGACAGGAACTGGGAGAAGCTGCAGTGTGGCTCAGCACCTTTCCGGTCCTTCGCACTGTGAGGGCTGACAGCCCCATGGGCACTTCACCTGCTGGGATAAGGATGATGCTGGGGTCCTTCTCCATCTCCTCTGCTCCCTGCTCCTCTCTTCGCCTGTATCCAGACCATATTTTTGCACCAAGCAGAAATCCCACCACAAACCCTCCCAAAAGCACCTGCTGGAAAGAGGGGAGTAGACCCATGGCTCTGTCCCCATGGCCACCACAGCTAAGACAGCCACCACCGGCTGCTGGGTGGCACGATGGGTGCAGAACTGCCAGTACCCACCCCTCCGGCCCTGGCTCTTGCACTGAGACAGAGTTAATTATTTCATAGTGTAAAAATAGCACTCGCAACAATCAGCTGGAGGATTTAATAAGGCAAGCCCTGACAATTATGCTTCTATTAGTAGAGGGATCACGGCATCGTTAAGGCAGACTCCTGTTAGGAATTTCGTAATGATCGACAGGAAAGGAGAAGAAAGATCACAATAATCAATACTCAGCAGGGATTTAAACCGCATGGATGGAGCCTGATGGGATGGAAGAGAAGAGGAAAAGGAGGGATACAGCATCGGTGTGGTGAGGGTGAGAGCTGAGACGGGTGGGTGGCTGGATTTTCCCTGTCTGCCTGGTGCTGCCAGCCCAGGACTTGCTCATCTTCATCCCAGCGCACGCCAGTGTGAGCAGCACTGTGTTCCCCCAGGGACCATGGGGCAGAGGGGCATTAGTGGTAATTTGGGGGATAGGGATTTTAGGAAGACCAAGGATAAGAAGAGGAGGAACTGACCTTTCAGAGGAAATGAGGAACCAGAGAATCAACCCCAGACTGGGACAAAAAGCAGGGACCCTGTGTCATAGGGAAGCCCTAGATCAAAGGGGTCGCTTATCGTGGCTTCAGGCACTCCCTACACAAGGGGCAGAAGACCAAGCCCCACCACCTCTATCCGGAGAGCTGTGCCAGCATGGGAGTGCCAGCCAGGCACAGGGAGGAGGTTTGGGATGGACGGGCAGGAGGTGGGTCCAGCCACGCTGAGGACAGGTCCAGCCCTGCTCTCCAGCCACGCTCCCTGCCCAAAGCACAGCATTGATGTGGGCAGGGCAGGGCTGAGCCTGGCAGCCAGCTCAACCAGTGGTGGGACCAGCCAGGCTGGGGCCATGCCAGCATGACAACTGGGAACAAAGGGGATCCCCCCACAAACACGGCACCCCAGGGACATTTGCCCACCACAAGTTATTTACCCAGGCAGCACCAGGCCCCGTTGCTGCCAGCCCTGCTAGGATGCCTTTGGGAGTCTGTGCAGATTCACACTTCACTGATGAGCACCCAGGGCAGCGATGTCCCCCCAGACCCAATGCCACCATGGGTCCCACGACCAGAGCTTGCAGAGCCAAGCTTCTGCTTGCACCAGTATGAAAACTTCCTCCCGTGTCAGACTTTGGTCCCATGTTAAAACAGTCAAGGACTGCAGGAGTCCCCAGGAGACTGTCCTATGGGAAAACACTCAGGGTAAAGAGGACCTGGTGACCTGATGCCCTGTCCCAGCTCTGGAGCATCCCAAGGGACACATGTGACCCTCACCGGTGCCAAAGCAGCAGTGATGCTGTGTCCTTTCCCAGCCATGATGAGCAACGTGGTCATTTAAAACCCAGTCAAAGGAGAAGAAAGACAGTGGGGTTTGGCTCAGCCATCCCTGGGGAGGAGCTGGCAACATGGAGAGGAAGGATGTGTTGTCACCCTGCATGGCCTCTGTGCCACAGAGGTGGCCGCCAGCCCCAGGGCAGTGCCAGGCTGCTGCATTCCTCTCTAGCCAGGTACATTGATACAGGACAGGGCTGTGAGAGATGGCCAGGGCAGCAGGAGCTGGGCCATGGGTGGGTGCCTGTTGTAGGTGTTCTGGGCTCAGATTGCAGTAGCAGCCCCCACTGGGGATCTCAGTGAGAACCCCAGTGTGATAGGTCATGGCGATGCCCTTTGCCGAGCCCCCAGGATGCTGCAGGACTCAGCTGTACCATCGATGGACACAGAGGCTTCTCTGCCACCACTGTCATGGCAATGCATTTCCCCAGCCCCAAATCCCCTTTGAGAGCTCACTCCTTGTGGTGAAACCTGCACTGCACTCACAAGTGGCATCTTTCCTTGTTTTTTACTTATTTTCCAAGGTTAGCTTGAAGCTTTCCCTTCCTTTTCCGGTGCTCCTGCCCGCTAATACCAACATGTACCTGTTTGCTCTTCACCTGCCCTTTGCACTGAAACACTGCTTGGGCATTTGCCTTTTGCAGGAGGAAACTACTCAAGCCCTGGGAACTGGAAAACCCAAACCCTTAACTCCAAACCTCTTTGCTGGCTCCCTGACCTGCTCTGTGCTGAGCCAGCAGTAAATCTATCTCCAGGAGCAGGCTGCCACAGCCTGGCCCTGCACCCAGAGCCACGTCCACAAAGAGGGGCATCAGAGGCTCTGCTCCCTCTGGACCCATCCTGTTGCTGCCCTGGAGCCTCCGTAGCGTTTCTGCCTCCAGAGCAGGCAAGCACTGACAAGCAATTCTGGAGCACAGCAGAGCTGGGCCCCCAAACCCAGCGGATCTTCACAGGCTGAGCAAAGAGCTCTCAAAAGGTCAACTGAGGCTGTTTCCAAGTGGTTAGAGAACTGGAAGAGCGGCTTGCTATAAACCTCTACCATCCATTTTCCTGCTGTAAGGAAACCCCCTTTTTTCCATGTCTAAGCTGAATGTTAAACCTGAACCCCAAAGGACTTTCGTTGTTGTTATTTGAGTTGGTGTTGCTGCTCCACCCTCCCTCCGGTTAAATTCCTGCTTCCATGAAACGGCCAAAGGCAGGAGGTTGCGCAGGATGGGTGAGAGGCAAAGCACTCCCCACCTCTCCCGGTAAACTCATCCTGAGCAGCTGAGCTTCCACAGATCTGGAGGAGGTGATGGGGTGGGCTGGAGCATCACCCTCTGTGCCCACTCCAGTGGCTGGGGAGAGGGGAGGTCACAGGCAGGAGATCCTTGTCACCAGTTCCTCCCAAAGAAGGAACCCAGTGGATTTTGAGCCAAAAATAACAGGAATAAAATAATACTCCATGCTCCCAGAGTGCTTTTGCAGAAAGGCAAGAGTCAATTAAAACTCTGGAGTCGCTGCCTTGTTTTACACAGTGCTCTGGATCCAGCAAGAGCCAGGATTTTGCCTTCATTATAGACTCACCCCAAAGCCACCGGTTCCCGTGTCCCCAGGTCCCACGCAGCCCCCAGGCAGGCTGGGGAGCTGTGCAGGGGACTCACCCCATGGCTCATGGACTGGCATGGCCCCAGCTCACCCCCAGTGAGGCACTGAGCTTGCAGCTCCTGCAGCACATGCACAGCAGCATTTAAGGCATCCAATCCCTGCGAGAAGTTACAGGTGTCCTGAAACTCATGGGCACAGTGGGGAGAGCTGGCTGGAGGAGTGATTTGCTGCAAACACCACCACTGCTCAATGCCACTGTCATAAGGCTGCAGGAATAAGGTTTTGGGCATTCCTGCAGGTCACCCTCCCTGTGCTCCACAGGGCAACCTGTGGCAAAGCAGCTGGGGAAAGAAATGGGCTGGGCGAGCCCAGCAATGATGGAACTGAGCTGGAGGAGGCTCGTGTGGCACTGGGTGCAGGACAGTACGAAATGGGAGATGCTTGTGGGGCTGGATGCCTGAGCTGGCTGGAGCAGGGGTGGTGAAGGCCAATGCAGAGCAACTTCCCAGTCTGCAAAGGGGTTGCTGAAGTCCCTGCGAGCTGGTGAGTTTGGTTTCTTCCCCTCTTACACCCCAAAAGATGTCAGACACTCTTCCCCCATCCTGTCCTCCCCACGGGTGAAGAGACGTTGTAACATATCAGGGAATGAAAATAAGGGGTGATAAGGTGGAGTACCTTTTCTTCCCCCCAAATTAAAAGGTGGCTATGAAATAATGTATATAAATATCTGGCTTTAAATCCACCCCTCTCTGAACAGCTTTGGTAATGGAAATGCACAGAGAGATGGGCAGAGACGAATAAGGAACTGAGTAGTAGGAAGTCTCAGCGAAGGCCGTGGGCACCGGCTCACCCGGAAGCCACTGTCATTCCAGGCAAGAGCCCGAAGCACTGAACCCTGAGAGTGTGGGCACGAAGGCAGCGGTGCCTGCAGCCTCACACTGCTCTGCTTTTGGGGTGCTCGGGCATGGCCACGGGGTTGGCACAAGAAACCGGCCCCACAAGCAGGAGAAGCTGGAAGGGAAAGGCAGGGCACCCCACGGGGTGGCTCAGGAGCGTAGCTCTTGTCTCCTCGAGAGCTGACTCTCCAAAATAATTTCATCCAGAGGATGAAAATTTGGATAAAAAGAGAAGCCACGGCAGCTTGAGCTCATGCTCTGCAGAGGTCGAGGAGTGACCTGGCAGCTGCTTTGCCACTCTGGACCTGTTGCTCCCAGGAAAGAGCTCACCCACCCCAGCTGAAACTCAAGATGCTGCAGCCCAAGTCCAGTCTAAAAGTGAGCCTAGAACCAAAGATAAGCAAAGACTGGAAGAGGATGCAGGTAGGGAGGCAGCAGAGATGTGCTGCTCCCGTACATTGAGCAAACTCAGTGTGGATAGAGTCCCTTCCAACCCAAACTATTCTCTGATTAATTACTCTGCCAAGGTATTTTCCTCTCTCACCCTCTCCACATTTGAGTTGTGTTACTTGATTATCCGCCTTTGGTTCCTTCTTTCTGTTAATAACAATATCAAACCAGGCACCCGCACCCCGATTGAGATATATTTGTGTCACTAAATTCTTGCTTCTCCACTAGAATCTGATGAGGTGGAGTTTGTTTAATTGCTGAAGAACACGACCGTATTTTGATTAGCGGCTTGAGTCATTTGTGGGGAAGGGCTGACGCGGAGAAGCTAAAATCCTTGTAGGGAAATCTGATGTGGCGCTCTCCCTTGGGAAACATTCTGAAATATGTGCCCACTGGGGTGACCCGTTTTCCCAAAGAAAACAGAATCCACCAGGCCAGCAAATGCCACGGGCTCGGCTCATCCAGTGTGACATGGGATGAGCGTCTCTGTCGACGGGGATGATGGAGACGCATCCAGAGGGGAGTGAACTCCCCTCACAGCAGGGAAATCCCTCCCACTCACTTAACACTTTTTGTTTAGTTTCTTAAATAAGGCCATGGATCTGTGCCAGAGCAGCCTCATGGAAGCAGTGGGGAGAGGGAGCTTCCCAGGGAAACCTTTCCATGCCCAGAGACGCACTGCGATCCACACGCGGAGCAGCTCGGGCAGCCACGCCTGGCCCTCTCCATACCTTGTCCATGGGGATACGGCGCTGAGTGGCAGCATCCCACGACACTGCCCATACGACGGTGATGGGTGATGGTCACATGTCACATCCCTATGGAGGGAGAGCCATGTCCTGGAGACCACCAAGCCAGTTTCCTCTGCCCAACCTGTTGGCTTTGCCGCTGCTGGAGGACCCAGTGGGGATCAGAGCCCACTGTCACCCTGACCTCAGCCAACCTCCCTGAGCTCCGGCTGGCCAGGTCAGGGCTCCCCATGGCTGCTCCCCACAACAAGGGTCCCTTTGCACTGGGAGCCATATGGGGAGCCTGCCTGGCCGAGCTGGTGAATGGATGCTCCAGTGCCACCCTGGCACCCACCTGTGGGTGCAGAGAGGGGGGGCCTCCAGGGGGGATCCTCCCTGCAGCTGGCCCTGTGGCTGGAGGGTGCTCCCTTCCACCCTCATCCTCCTCCTTCATCCGGCTCCTCGCAGGAGCCCTGTCCCCCCCCGGGGTGATGCGGCGGGGAGGTCCCCATCCTTTCTCAGTTCTCAGTCCCCACAGAGCACCCCACTGCCCTCTCCCCAAGCCTGCCACATGGGGCTGGTGGCAGGTGGCAGCCGGACACATGGACGCACAGGCAGACAGACACACACACAGCCCGACCTCTCCATCAATCCCAGGGAAGAGGGGTGGGGGGCAAAGTGTGCAAAGGGGGGGTGTCCGGTCTTGGTGGGGAGTTCAAAAGGGGGAGGGGGACGTGCGAAGTGTGGGATGCTCGGGGCTTGGGGGGGGAGGGGCGGTGCCAAGGTAGGGGGTGTGAAAAGAGGGGATGCCTGGGCTGGGGGGTCGGAATGCCCGGGGCTGCGGGGGTGGGGGTGCAAAGGCGGGGGGAGCGTGCAGTGGTGGGGATGCCCGGGGCTGGGGTGGGAGTTCAAAACGGGGATGGGGGCGTGCAAGGTGGGGGGCTGGCCGGGGTGGAGGGGGGAATGCCCGGGGCTGGGGAGGTTGCAAAGGCGGGGTGTGTGTGCGTGTGCATAGGGGAGGATGCTCGGAGCTGGGGGGGGACACACACGTGCAAAGGGGGGGATGTTCGAGGTTGGGGGGTGACACGCAAAGGGTGGAGGGGCGTGCAAAGAGGGGGATGCCCAGGGCTGGGGAGGGGATGCAAAGGGTGGGGGGGGGGTGGGGGGGGGGGGGGGGCTGCAAAGCGGGGGGAAGCAAGGCTGGGCAGAAGGAGGGGGCGAAGGTCCCGTGTCCCCCCTCCTCCTCCCGGGGCGCTGGGTACTCACGGTGCGGGCATCCGCGCCGCCGCCCCCGCGCTGCCCCCGGGCGCGGTACCGGAGCGAGAGGAGAGGGAGCGGCAGCGGAGCCGAGCGGAGCGGCGGCCGCACTGCGCACGCGTCCCGGGCCCGGCTGGGAGAGAGCGACTTCCGAACGGGAGCGGCGGGGCTGCCGCACCGCACCGCACCGCACCGCACCGCACCGGCACCGGCACCGGCAGCGGGACGGGCACAGCGGCACGGGGACAGACGGACAGGCAGACGGACAGGCAGACACACCGACAGGCACACGGACACGGGGACCGGCACACGGACACGTGGACAAACACAGGGACACACAGACACGCACCCGGACACACACATGGACACACGGACATGGGGATACACTGACACGCACATGGCCACACAAACACACCAACACGCACGGGGTCACACCGACACACACAGGGACACGCACCCAGTGCACAACACCAGCACCCAGGATGCACACCCTGCAGCAGCACTCAGTGGGCAGCCAGCACTAGTATCCAGTATGGGCACTCATCACCAGCACCCAGTACCAGCATCCAGTGTGGGCACCTGGCATCAGCATCTAGCACCTAGTATGGGCACCCAGCACCAGTGCCCAGTATGGGCACGCAGCATCAGCACCTAGTACGGGCACCCAGTACGAGCATCCAGTATGGGCACCCAGCATCATCACCCAGTATGGGCACGCAGCCGTGGCAGCCTGTAGCAGCACCCAGTATTGGAACCCAGCATGGCATGGGCACCCAGCACCATGCACCCTGTAGCAGCAGCTACTACGTGCACCCAGCACCAGCACCCAATACTAGCACCCAGTGTGAGAACTAATGCACCCAGTACTGGCACCCAGCACCTACTACGTGCACCCTGCACCTGCGCTGCACACCCCATACTGTCACCTTGCAACAGCAACCAGCACCAGGAGTTTGCACCAGCAACCAGTACCAGTAGTTTGCACCCAGTGCTGGCACCCAGCACCAGCACTGGGTGTCCCCTCTGCCCCACAGGACCCTCCCCCCCACTGGAGGAGCGGCTTTCCCTAAATCAGTGCTTTCTCTGTTTCTTTCTTCTTCTTCTTTTATTTATTTTTTTTTCCAAAAGGGAGGATTAGGCATCGCTAAAAATAAAGGGTGATAAAACTTTGGGAGAGAAAGGAGGCATAAAAATTGCATGATCTTGCCAGCCAAGGAAATTATCCCACTTTATTATTTAAAACCTCATTAAAAACCATTTCCCTGGGAGAGACAATGATCAAACCACCGCCTATTTCAATCCTCCAGACGTGCACTCAGCTTTGTGGGGAACACTGTTAAAATAGGCCCCCTACATGTGACAGCTCAGCTGAAAACACCAACCCCGTGCCAGCAGCATCTCTGAGCTGAGCCCTCCTGTCCCCACCTGCTGTACATTCCACCATTCCAGCCTACTCTTTCCAATACTCTGAATTTTCCTCTTTTTACCTACTCAGCTCATTCCAGTGGGAGCTACAAAGCGCTCGCCCAGGGAGGATCTGCCCAAGGAGCTCTGTGTATGAAACAGGGTCCTTCCTCTGATTGCAACTTTCCAAACCTTCCGAGCAGCTCCAGTGCAGAGCCTTGGCTGCCAGGCTGCTCCCTCCTGCTGGGTGACCGGGTCTCTGATTTACTTGAGCGGTTCATTTAACTGGAAGCTCACAAACACTCATAAATGCTCCCACATCTTCAGGAACTGCTTTGTAGTGTGTGTTTGGGATTCTTGGAAACCCCCAGGAACATCAGGGCTTGTGATTCCTTGTGAATAGGTTTAAAAGAAGTCACCTTTTTAAAAAGAAGGTGTGGATTGGGAGAAAATGTTTGGAGCTCTCAAATCACCTGCAAAGTAGTGCTGTCAATGAATAGTCAAACTCAAAGCAGCCTTGGCCTCACAACTCCCCTCTAAATACAAACGCAGTGAGGAGGGAAACACAGCTTTTCTAGGAAGTGCAAATCATAGAATCATCATAGAATGGTTTCAGTTGGAAGGGACCTCAAAGCCCATCCAGTTCCAACCTCTCCCTGCCACGGGCAGGGCTCAAAGCCCCATCCAACCTGGCTTTGAACACCTCCAGGGATAGGGCAGCCACCACTGCTCTGGGCAACCTGTGCCAGAGCCTCCCCACCGTCACAGCAAAACATTTCTCCCTAAGATCTCATCTCAATCTCCCCTCTTTCAGCTTAAAAACCGTTCCCCCTCATCCTGCACTCCCTGAACAAGAGCCCCTCCCCAGCTTTCCTGGAGCCCCTTTCAGTGCTCGAAGGCCGCTTTAAGGTCTCCCCGGAGCTCTGATATTTATGCTCCGATAAACAGCCAGGAACCTTGCTCCAGTTCAGCTCTGAGTCTGGAAGTTGCTTTCCCCCAATGCCAGCCCGGGCTGGGAAGCAGGGCTGGGAGTGGGAGCTCCTGGGAAGGGAAGGCAGCGCTCAGAGGCACCAAGGAGGGAAGGAGCAGCCTCTCCGGGGCGGAGGCGCTGCCACGAGTCTCCTATCCCATTCCCGCGGCAGCATCCCCGGGCTCTCTCGCGCATCCGCATCCCAGCCGGGCCAGGCTGCAGCGGCAGGGACCGCCCGCAGGTGCCGCCCGACTCCGCCGGCAGCGGCTCCGGCCCCGGCCCCGCCCGCTCTGTCGCCGCTCGGTTGCTGCTCCGACCCCACTCGGTTCCACTTTCTCCCCTTTTGATGCCCATTCGTATCCCACTCGGTCCCCACTTGGTCCCTGCTCAGTCCCTGTCACCACCCCACTCGGTCCCTCTTGGTCCCTGTTCAGCCTTGCTTGGTCCCAGTTCCCACCTGGAGGGATGAAGGACTCTTAGCAGAGTGGCTTTGTGAGAGCGAAGACCTCACAGCCTGAAAATTATAGAATCACAGAATCATTAAGAGACCTCTGAGCTCATCCAGTCCAACCTCCAGCTAAAACAGGGTCACCTCGAGCAGATTGCACAGGAACGTGTCCAGACGGGTTTGGATCTCTCCAAAGAAGGAGACTCCACACTCTTCCTGTTCCAGTGTTCCATCACCCTCACAGAAAGGAAGTTCTTCCTCATGTTGAGGTGGAACTTAGAATCACAGGATCACCTGCAAAGTAGTGCTGTCAGTGAACAGTCAAACTCAAAGTCAAACTTTCTGTGCTCCAGTTCATGCCTGTTGCTCCTTGCCCTTTTGCTCGTGTGCTCCTTGAGCAGCTGGCAGGTAATGAAACAGGACATAGGAAGGCTGCTGAGATGTTTCACTTCAGAAAAGCCTCTTTCTCTCACCAGCTACCTGGGCCTTTCCAAGCTGTCTAAGCAGCAGAGGGTAGTGTGACTGGAGTGACCAGCACCTGGGCCTGGAACTCTGAGGAAGCAACAGAATTTGAGCTCCTGCAGCCCAAGTGGGAGTTGCAAGAGAAGCGACTCAACTGTCACCTCGCAGGTGTCTGTTGAGGGCAGCCCGAGCACATGTGGAGGTGATGCTCACCTTGCAGGACATGTGTGCAAAGAGCCATCATGCCTGGGTGCAGGAATCAGAGCTGTCCTGGAGACCAGCCCTGCTCTGGGGCAGAAATCCACCTGTGTGTCTCAGCTGCAGAGCTGCCTTTGCAGAATGCCAGGTTTGGACTGTGCAGTCCTGTCACAGCTGATCTATTCCCTTTTGAGAAATGCCTGGGCAGCCTTTATAGCCTTATTTCCCCTCTTTTAAGGCCTCAGAGCTTCCCAGGGAATGCCAGAGCCACGTTTCCCAGACTGATCTCCACCTTAGCTGTCAGGTGTGCTACAAAGCTGCAGATCCCCATGGCTCCCTGTGACTTCTCACGTGCTGACTCAAGAGTCATTCTGGCTGGGGTCACGTTTTTCCTGCAGGGGCCTGAAGTGCAAAGATTGTCTTTCCTGAATTCAAGCTTGAATATAAAACAACAGCTTGGCATTCTGGGGTGTGGGTGTCTGTAGGTTGCAGAGCAAAGTTTAAAAGGGGCTTTTGCACTAGGAGTGAGGCAGCCATAAATTCTATCACATTTAGGGGGAAAAGGCTCGATTATTTTGATTTCCTAATGCAGCAGAGCTTATGCAATGACATTCTATATCAGCACACTCATGTTCTTCCAAATTCCTTTCTTTAAAAAGCTTTTTAACCCTTTGGCCAGCTTTACCCAAACCCAATAGTGGTATAGAGCTCAGTTCCTGCCTTTAGAGCTGGGTGAAGAATGACCCTGCCAGGGCTGTGACTGTGAGAAAGACCAACACACGCTGTCAGACCTTATTAGACACTAGAGATTCCACACAGATCTGACATTTGATTGATGCCCAAACCGTGGGAAAAGCTTTAGTCAGAGTTTGTGCCCACTCAGACACACAGGTTGGTCCCCCAAGAGACGCCAGCCTGCTGAAAGATGGACTCTGCAAATTCTGCAGTTCACAGAAGTTGTTTGCTTTTTAGTGCCAAGCTGGGTGGAGTGGCAGGGAGAAGCTGCTCAGCAGAAGTCTTAGCCAAAGGGCCAGTGCTGGTATTTCAGGATGGAACCGAGAACAGCACAGGAGCTGCAGCCCCAAAGCCTGCCTATTGCACCAGCAAGTCTAGGGAGGTGATTCTGCCCCTCTGCTCTGCTCTGGTGAGACCTCACCTGGAGCAGTTCTGGAGTCCTCAGCATAGGAAGGACATGCATCTGTTGGAGAGAGTCCAGAGGAGGCCTCAGAGATGATCTGAGAGCTGGAGAACCTCTTGTGTGGGTTCAGGCTGAGAGAGCTGGGGTTGTTCAGCCTGGAGAAGGCTCCAGGGAGACCTCAGAGCAGCCTCCCAGTACTGGAAGGGACTCCTGGGGAGGGGCTCTTGATCAGGGAGTGCAGGGACAGAACGAGACGGAATGATTTTAAGCAGAAAGAGGGGAAATTTAGATGAGATCTTAGGGAGAAATGTTTTGCTATGAGGGTGGGGAGGCCCTGGCCTGGGTTGCCCAGAGAAGTGGTGGCTGCCCCCCTGTTCTACAGGCTTTCTCTCACCACTGTTTGAGAGATGGATGAACAGTGAAGTATGTCAGAAAGAAGTTGAAAGTGGTGACAATAAGGACAAAACTGAGGTGGCTGGAATCTTCCATTTAGTCTTTTGGCTGAAATCAAGGCACACAGTAGAGATCAGGACAGCTGTGCCCTATCCTTGACCACAAAGTGGACAGCTGGACCAAATCCAGTCTGTTCCAACCTATGTCTGCTGTGATAGTTCGAAACCATCTCTGATGTTTTAAAATGTAGAAGGAATTGAAAGACCCTTTGGGGATCTTCTGCCTGTAAAAATGAGCACAGTTTGTTCTGGGCTGTGTTTAAAACTCCTCAGGCAGGTGAACAGCTCCTGCTGGAATGCTGGAGAGCTAGGGGACAGCCTGTGCCCTTTGGCTGCAGGGGGGAAGTGATGTAGATGATGAGAGATGGGAGGAGGGGAAGGTTTGAGAAGTCAAGGTCAAGTGTCTATAACAAAAAGAAAATATTTAGCAAAATAGTAAAGGTAAAAATACTCCTGGTTGTGTGATCTCACCTGAGAACAATATTCTCCGATTGTCACTCTACTTGCATGAGAGCGTCTCCCCATCACTTCCTCATCTCTTAAATTGTTTCATAGACACAGTTCATTAGAAATCTGCTCTGTTGAATAGCAAAGTCATGAATCTTTGTGCTTTCAGTTTCCTTCATCTGAACTGGAAACTGTTTTTCTCTCATGATCTAGTCTTGAGTAGTAAGAAAACCATAGCTTTTGTTGCCGTTCTTTATTTGCAGGTTGGACACATCAAAACACAAGTGTACACAGCATGTTGGTTACAAGGCAGCAGAAAAAGAAAATGTCAGTTAAGACTGATTGAACCAGTATAATTCTGATGTATCTGTTTTAACATAGTGAGATCCAAGACTCATTGTCAAGAAAAATGCCTCATGGCTTTGAGGTTTCTCACTTATATGCTAAGCTGAGAACAACGTCTGTATGGAGAACAACAGTCCTGTGTGTGGTTTTTGGTTTAACACCATACAATCTCTATTTCTAACTGATCAGGTGATGCTGAAATGGGTAAAGCTTTATTATGGCCTGATTTATGTGCATGCAATTCCAGAGTTCCCATGTTATATCTGACAAGATGATAGAGAAGAGATTGAGATGAGATCTTGGGAAGAAGTGTTTTCCTGTGAGGGTGGGGAGGCCCTGGCCCAAGTTGCCCAGTGAAGTGTTGGCTGCCCCATCCCTGGAGGTGTTCAAAGCCAGGTTGGATGGGGCTTTGAGCCCCCTGATCCAGTGGGAGGTGTCCCTGCTTGTGGCAGGGGATTGGAATTGGATGGCCTTTGAGGTCCCTTCCAACCCAAACCATTCCATGATTCTGTGATCTGTTGCTGGTAGATTTGCCTCAGTCCAGGAGAATAAAGAGAAGAAGTAAGAATATAGATGGTTTCTCACTCTCTGCTCCTCCTTCAGTAATGGATGGGGACAGGGAAAAGGTAGTATTTGACGACCCTATACTCTTAGGATGTTTTTTCATAACAGAACCAGGAGTATCAGAAGTAAGAACCTTCCCGCTGCCTGGAAATGCTTGTTCTGGTGTGGGAGGCGTTGTTTCTGAAGGGGAAGGGTTTATTTTTTCTTGGTCTTGAATCAATCTCAGTTTTCCCTGCTGTGACTGCTGGAGGAGGAGAGGAAGGCTGGCAGGCTTATGTGTGAGGATTCATTTCCTCCGGTCACCAAACAACCATCAAAGAGTGCTACGGTTCAGCTGCCACTGAATTTGATCCAGAGGCCTCGTGAAATGCGTGCAGCCCTGGGAGTCACGGGGAGACATCCCTACCCTGCTGCTCACAACAAAACTCCTGTCTGCTTCTTCTGCTGGAAATGGGTTGGGAGAGGCCTGAGCCTGTCTGGTCTGAGCCCTCTTGGAGCAGAGATCTTCTCCATCTCTGTTTTCCAAGCCCTGTGATGTGTATCAGTATCCCTAGAACAAATTGAGGTGTCCTCTTTCTGTCACGCTCCAAGCTGAGGTGAAAGGAGCCGTTTGCTCCTTCCCTGCCCCTTTTCACAGTGACACAGATACAGCTTTTCCTCTGCTTTGGCGAAGGGAGGGGCAGTTTCCTGTTTTCACACAGAAAGTAGATTGCTCCAGGATGCCTTTGTGCTGCTGCTGCTCCTGATGTGCTCAGAGGGGCTGAAGGTGTTCTTGGGCTCTTACTGCAGCTTTCGTGCTCGCTGCTTAGCACCAAGCCTTCGACCCTCCCTGCTCTGTGCCATGTCTAGAGCCTCTGTGGTGAGATGTATGGAGGGCCATCCCTCTGGAGGAATGGTGTGGGAGGCTCCCAAACACACCTAAAAAGCCTTTGTCTTCTTTTCCAGTGGCCCATTCCAGGGTGTTTGCAGGTTCCCAGGACAGCAGTGCATTTCCATCCTGCTCCAATCATTGGACTGCTTGTCCATGGCTAGGGCTGGCATTAACATTCCAGGAATCTGCTCCAGGCAAGCAGGAATAAAGTGGAAAGACATGTTTACAATGCTGGAGGGGGCAGGGAGCAGACACAGAGCAGCTTAAGAGTCTTATAGTCTAGCTGTCGCTGTCAAGGAATTGGTCTTGAATAAGGAGAAATGGGGAGCAAGCAGCAAATTGGCTTGCTCAGTGCTTTGGCCACAATTAATAAGGAGGGACTTGGGCAAAGGTAATGTATTATATAATTAAGTTGGCTGATAGCAGAGTTCTGTCCAGAGCAGGAATGTGTTGTAGGCTGTCACGCTAAAATTAGCAACATTTTGTTATAGTGCTTTTCTTTTCCTTGAAGGATCCCAAAAAGCTTCACAAAATGCACACAGTTAAAGCTGCCAGCTCCCCTCTGGGAGAGAGGCGCCGTGTCTGCCATGCCCTGATCCTGCCCTGTGGTCTGCAATGCTCTGATCCTGCTCTGTGGAACAGCCCTGGGCTGACAGAGGGAGTAGGATGAAGCTTTTCCTCCACAGACACCCAGCTGGGAGACACAGGGTCCTGGGACAACCTGTGAAATGGGTGATTTTTGTTTGTGAGAAAGCTGGAGCAGGGAGAAGTGAAGTGGGTTTCTGAGGTCACCAAGTGAGTCATGGGTAAAGCTAGGAATAGAAGCCAGCAGCCAGGCTCCCAGCTGCTGTACCTATGGTTATTTCTATTTATGCTCTTCACTTCTCTTGCCCGTGGTTTCCTGAGTGCATTCCAAGAGTAACTCGCCTGCCAGACTTCCTCCCCTTTAAAACCAGAAATGGACAGATAAGATAGTAGAAGAAATCAGTTTAACTGCTGGTATGTGCACAAACATACCTGAACCCTGTCCAAGTTATCAGCTAGGGTTTTTTTAAACACTCTCTCAGGGCAGAAGAAGTGCCTCCAGTGTCACAGTGCCTGTGGCAGTTTGCTGGCAGGATATCAGATGTTTTTTTTTTTTCCTTCGCCTGTGGTGAAAAAGGAGAAAAATTGAAAAAGCCAAACTAAAGGCAGCAATCATGTTCAACACAGCAAAACTCAGTCAAGTGACTGGATCCCATGAAGGCAATGGGAGAGACGTGGCTCTGGGAATTTGAAGGTTACACTGCCAACCAAAATAATACTGAAACCTCAAATAAATTTTCTCAGAAGGCCTTATCTACTGCTCAGTGAAGGCCTTGAGACTTTCTTCCATCAATTTGAGTTGTAAATCAGGCTGGGTCCAAGGCCAGAATGCCTGAAAAGTCCTAAACCAGGTGGTTACGAGTATTCCTGGGATGAGCAGAATTCGGCTGCTGTGTCAGCTGGTGTTCAAAGGCAGAGTGAAAAGGTTAATTCAGGAAGCAGGACTGACATGGAGTCAGACTGCTCCATCAAATGGAAGCATGATAGTGGCATGAGTGACCAAAAATGCTGTGCTGCTCTCCAAAGGCAGGCTCTGAGGACAGAGACAGGCTTGCCTACTTCGTGGCACCAGCTGTGTAAGTTCACTCACACTGCCCTTTGCTGTGGATCAGCAGATGGGCTGCCCTTCTATACTTGCATCCCAGAGCATCACATCACTTCTTTGTACTTCTTGGCTCTTTCTGGTCTCTCCTTTCTCCTTGGTTTTCCTCTTTTTGTGTTTTGCTCTTTATTTTTCTGTTTGCAATGCTTTTATTGCAGTCTTTTTTTACAGTTCTCTTCATTGCCTGCCTTGGGTAGTGATCTGCTGTGTAAGGCATGCAAAAGCTGTTGCTGCTGGCACAAGTCTCCAAGAAGAGCAGAGAGGTGCCTGGGTCTCTAGGATGCCATTGGAGCCTCAGGATGCAGCCGGGAGCTTTCCTCTCAGTGATCCATGCAGTGGAAGCAGGGAGCTGCCTGATCTTTGACCAGGAGGGATTCAGCATTGTATGGTTTTCTGTGTTTCTTCCATTCTCTACTCTGCTGGATTCTTCTCAGGGATCTTTGCAAAGGGGTCAGACTGGAATATTGTTGCTTTGATCCTCAGTTATTTTGTGTACACAGGCTGTCCATTTCTATGAGGCAACTCTCACGGTGTCCCAGGCATAAAAGCTGACCTGTCCTCTTTGCCTTCACCATGATTCCCTGGTATTAGAGCTGATGAGTAGGGTACGACCGAGCTCTCCCTCTTCCTGCCAGCTCTGCCTCTGCAGACTGGAGTTCCAGGTCCGTTCATGGAAATTACCATTGACTTTAAGAACTCAAATAAACAAACCCAAATAAATCTCCTAACAAAACAAGATCAATAAAAACATAGCCAAGATGCAGCTTTGTGCATATCCACTTGTATGTTGCCAAGTTTTGGGAATCAGCAAAGGCTGATATTGTTCACTGCAAATTGAAGACCCTCTGGAGACAGTCGGTCTTGCCTTCCAGAGCAGCACTGGACTGGGGAGGGAGGCAGTTGGACAGTAGCACAGAAGAAACCCTGTTCCAGTGTTGCTAACTATAGCATTAATTTCAGAGTCATAAATAACTCCAGTACCATGGTTACAGCACTAGCCAACTATGAGATCACTTAGTTTGGGATTAAGGAAAAATATCTTCCTTGAGGCTGCGCATTCTAAAATAAGCAGCTTTTCCAGAATGGAGTTTCTCCCAAAACACAGAGAAACTCCAGGCTGTAGCTGCAAATTAGGATTCCTTTGGTAGAACTGACTGGATGAGAATTGTCAGCAGGTAAAACGGCTCAGGCAGTAGATTCTTCCAAGCTCCTCAGGGAATGACAGCCTGGCACTGTGTCAGTTTTCTTAGAAAACAGGATCTCTGTGGATTAGAGCAAGCATAGTCTGTTCCAACCTGAGTTCTGTCCTATGGAGAAATGCAGAAGCACAGGTCCCATCAGAAATCAGATGCCACTAATGACCATGATGGATGGAGATGGGCACTGGCAGTTCCCAGGGCTGCATGGGCAACAGTACAATAACTGCACAAGCATTTGACAGCCAACATGGATCCACTGGTTGAGTCCAACAAACAGCTGGCACAGTTGTGTTACAAAATTTACCAACACGTACAATTCTTCAGGACCTTGGGAGCAAGAGTGAAAAGCTGATCCTGAATATATCTCACACATATATACAGTGCTACAATGGACTAAACCAAGACCCTCAAACAGGACAAGGGCTATAAGAAGAGGAAGTTTAATGGAGAAAACAGACACTTTGAACACTGCAGAATGGTCAGAGGTTGATAATAGAGGAAATCTGGCTCTAGGGCTCCTGGATGCCAAATGCTGGACCACACAACCCAAAACACTGATCCCATTCAAAATGGTTCAAAAAGTTATGACATTCAGTCTGTATTTGTAGGCTTTGTGCCAGAATAGATATTGTCTTTCTTCCTGCTGCCGGCATAAAGCCAGCATAAACACTGTGTTTTCTACGCTGGTTAATTCAACAGAAACATAATTGTGTGCCCAGGCACAATCTGGATTGAATTTGTCCTGCTAAATTATCCAGTGGTGTTCAAACCTGGTATAAAGGAACATAGCATTGTGTTACAAACTTCCATTTTGAATTTCATATCTTCTCTAATGTAAAGCAAGAGAATTTTTCCACGTGCAAACATCTGTGACAATAATTGAAATGTTTTCCCTCCATTTAATGCCATTTCACAGAAAAGATTAGATGGTGCCCCCCCATGAAAAGCAGTGGAGAGTCTTGAACCTTTGGAGAAAAAAAGATACGTGCTTTTTATTTCTGCTCTTCCTGGTTCTGATCACAGAGAGCACCTGAAAAATGACCTTTTGGGATAGGCTGAACAGGTCTGATTATTACACTGCCTTCATTAGCCCTGCCTCTCGCTGCAACAGCCTGATCCCTGCTGAGAGATCCCCTCACCTCCGGCTCCTGGTAGCAGAGTCTCAGGTTTGGAGGTGATTGTGGCTTTGGCAGCTCTGAGCAGCCTGAAGACCCCAACCTCTTTCTTCTGCTCTTTGTCTAGGCTTGGCTTCTTTGAAGTAACTCTTATCCATCATGAAGATGGGGGAGGCCAGCGTGGTTTCCATTCTTTCAGCAGTGGACTCAGCAAATACCAGGTACCTTGCCCTCTTTTGGGCTGTGTTAAATGGAGGGATGCTTTTTACTTGGGAATAGTCCTCTCTGTGTGTGAATCACTCTGTCTTTATTTCAGCTGTGAATTCCAAAGCAACCTAAAGGGAAAAAAGAGGAAGATGACAAGGGAATTATATTTGTGTATGAAGACAGAAGTTTCTTGAGTTACCTGGTATACTTTACATGAAAACTATGAAGGCCATCTAGCCAAGAAAGTGGCTAGAAGAGATATCACTGACATTTGTACTAATTTACAGTACCAATAGTTTCTTTAGCATGGCCAGGAATAAAAGTATTGTTTTCAGGCTCAGGAGACATACAGCTTCCTTGTGGCTTTGATGTTGACCTGTCCTTTAACCCTAGCAAACTCACACCTTTGTCATTGCTCACATATGCCTTTTTTCTCCACATTGACTGCAGAAAAACCGTTCAATGCCTGTTCAACCTGACCTACACTGGGATTTCTACAACCATGCAAGGAACCCCTCTTAGAATGACCCGGTCTTATTTTATCAGGGTTATTTAGAACTTGGCTGCTTTGTTCAAACTCTCTGCTGTCAGAGAAAAAGAGACAGGTCGGGTCCACTTGAGAGCTTTTGTGGAGAGTTGAGCTGTAATACAGTCTAGTCTGCATTTGGGGTGAGACCTGGAGAGTTCAAGGAGCCCACACTGCTGCAAGGAGAAATCATCTGCCAGAGCTGTGCTTGGAAGCTCCTGGAAGCTGTTTTCAAGCGTAATTTAGAAATATGAGGCAATTCCATAGTGCTGCTGTTGCACTAAGAGTGCCAGCTGTGGGGTCAGGTTGTCCCCTTTGTTTTCCAGTAATTACTATTTTTAGTCCAAGTTTCATTTGAGTGCAATGTTTTTTGATGAGCCCACAGGACCCCTGGCTGCTCTCTGTGCAGCTTCAGAGAAGACAGATGGGGCATTACAGACAGAGTGTACTTAGTCCCTGCCACTTCAGGAGACTCAAAGTCCAATTCAGTTGATTAAAGACCGATGTTTTCAAGGTGTTTCTGGATGGAAGCAGAATACCTGCAGCAGAAGCACTACTTAACAGTGAATAACTTCACCTGTACAGTAAAACAGAAGATTGTAAATGTTCAGGGATCACAGGGAAAGTCTGCCATGGCTTGTGTTGTGTTTTTGTAGCTCTGGCCATGTCAGATTATTAAGCGTGTCTTGAGAGACTCATGGCTCTCCTCAATTCCAAGGCAGCCTATGACCTAAAATAAAACAAAATCTAAGGAAGAAATGAGGCAAGCAAGCACTGACTAGAGTAAGTCAGCTTAGCTCCACTGTTCACGTCGGTGGGGAAGCTGGGCCAGGCAACATTCCCAGAATTGTGGTTCAATCTCAGTCCAAGCACCGAGGTCATCGGTGGCCATCCCAGCTGCAACGTGAGCTGAGGGCATGAGTAAAAGCCACAAAAGGCTTTCACAACCTTGCCAAGTGCAAGCAGTGCAAAGATCATAGAATCATAGAATGGTTTGTGTTGGAAGAGACCTTACAGATCATCCAGTTCCAGCCCCACTGCCATGGGCAGGGACACCTCCCACTGGATCAGGATGCTCAAGGCCCCATTCAACCGGGCCCTCAACAGCTCTAGGGAGGGGGCATCCACAGCTTCCCCACCTTGCATATGCTGATTACTGGTGGCTGCAAGCATTGGAGAAGGTATAAGGCACTGGACGTCAAATATTGGGTGGTTAAGAAATCTCAATACATCTGTTGTTCAGAAAACATCATATATATTCTAACATTCCACATACATTCATCAGCAGATCCTTGTAAGAAGCCTGGGAAGATCCTAAGTAGTCACAATCCTAATTTTACTGAGACCACAAAGGGTAATTAGGCGACTAAATATTGGCAACATCAGCACTCATATTAAAACTGGGCCTGGAAGAGTTCCTGTGCTCACCCCTTGCTGCTGCTGACGTGTCCCTGCAGCACACACGGCGGCTGGGGAGCACCAGCCAGAGTCCCGACACCGAGAAACCACAGCTCTTGATTAAAGGGTTACCACACAAACACAGGGGTCTCACATTTAGGATGGTGTCATGACAGGCAGGGGTAGGTCAATGACTTCTGAAAACAGACTGCGTAAGATTGAAACTGCTGTTGAATTTAGCTTGTTGCTGCTGAAACTGGTTCCTTGGAGTCATAGCAGTTCTCTAGAATAAAACCTGACTGTCTAGGTCCTGGTTTCAGATTCACACAAGGTGGCCTAGGGCTGCAGGTGAGAATTTTAATAAAGGTGGATTAAACATAGATATTAGGGATGAAATGTTTTGAAGTGCCTGCTGGAGCTGAAAGACCCAGGCAGAGCGAGTAGAAACCCATGGACGAGCTACGGGAGCCGAGATTGATTTTCACCAAGCCGTGTGAACCAAACCTGTTAAGTTTCACACGAAGGGCAGCCCGAGGCAAACTCTTTTAGTTCTCAGAAACTGGAATTTGTGCATAAATATGTGACAGGCTGTGGTAACCAGAAACTATTCTTATCACAGGAAATGCTGTGGCTCAGGAGCAACAGATGCGTTTGGTCTCAACAGCACTAACAAGCCTTTGGCTGCATCCGTGCCACACAGATTGCCGGGTTTATTGCATTGATAATGTTCTTAATAACAAAAGAGATGGTTGAGTAAATTGGTTTGACTCTAAGCAGACAAACCAACAAGACATGGAGAATAACATGTTTGGAGCAGAGGGATATGGTGGAGCGTAAGCAGTCTGCCTTTGCCTCCGCTGGGTTCTTCTTAGGTTATTTGTAACCTGATGAACATGACTAGCAAGAAGGTAAATTGATTTAATTTACATATTAATAGAAAAGAAGAGAGTTTAGTGTGTTTGGAGGGTTTGTAACACACAATGGAAGGTGGGTGGCAGTTTAAATGAGACCAAAAGAATCTAATTGGGAGTAAAGGAGGTTAAATTTGTGCCAAAGCTCAGTTTCAGGAGCTGCCAGAAGATGCCAACTTATCTCAAATTAGGATCCATCAAAGCAGTATTAGAGTTTGGCCTTAAGCACTGGGTAAGGATCTTTACCCGCCTGTGGGAGGGAGTGGTATCCTGACAACAGGAGGAGAGGTGCACGGTGCATGCAAATTAATCTGGATACATTTGCTTTTCACAGTGGAATTTGGATGAGGATGGAAAGGAAATTAATTTCTTATTGAAAGATGTCTGTAGTTATTAAGATCAGTAAGAGATTTAAGTGAAAAATTAGCTCTTTTGCATGCAATAAAACCTTCCCTGCGCTGCATCTCACAAAATATATTTTGTAACAGAAAGAGCCATTTTGGAGGTTTCTATACTAAGAATAACTGTAATTAAAAAACAAAATTAGAAACCCCAACAAAAAAAAACAGCAAAAGGTTTTTCACTGTAGAGAGAAATGCTTTGAAATCCATGGAATAAAATAAAAAAGGAAAAAAATCAACAAAGAAAAAAAAGAAGACCGGTTAGGAAACTGCTTTAAAGAGAGGGTTTGTAAGTGCATTTAGAATAAAAGCTGCTCAAGAGAGAAAATGGCTTTCTAGAAATGAGGAATCCTTTCATTAACCCTGCTCTTACAAAACAAGGCAGGAAATCACACAGGACGCTGCTGGCACAAAGGGGGAAGTGGTTTTAGGGATGACACTGGACCCTGCGGGTGGGATGTCAGGCACAGCAGAGCCTCTGTCCTGCTGCTGGTTCAAGGTCCTGTGAGCTGGTGCCGCTCGCCTTCCTCTGCTGCCAGTGGAGTCGTGAGCAACGCGGGGCGCTCCTCGTGCGGCCGCCGTCGTTCATGACTAAACACGGCCAAACCGTCTCGTAAACTCTTGCTTCAGGGCTGTGTGGGTACAAAACCTGCTCAGGAACTGAAACTTTTGAAGCCTTGCTGAGCTGTCTGGTGAAGGCCCCACCTACCCTGAGTCCTGTTTGACTCACGACACATCATGTGGGAAGCAGGCAAGGCATGAGGAGGCCTTAATATAGAAACAGGGCAAAGTACTTGACTTCTGCAGAACTCAAGGCTGCCTTTGTCTTTTTTAAGCAGTTACAGTAAACAAGATAATCCGTGTTTATTGAGGTCCTTGGCGCGTTGTTGCTTCTCCCTCTTGATGTGGTGGACAGGTTCAAAGGCACCAGCACAATGCCTCTCTGCCTCAGCAGAAATCGTGCGAGGTGGTTTCTAAGGAGTCTGTGCGGTCGCTGTGATGCGTGTGCACCTACTGTAACGGCGAAGGAGAACAGTTTCACTTCTAGCTAGTCATCTGCCACAGTTCTGAGCGCTTAGAAACAGCTGTGCGCACAAATAATGCCTACGGGTGGACCCACAGGATTTGTGTACACATTTGTGTTTGTGTGTGTGTGTATATATAAGTATATTTGGTCTGCTTTCAGTAAAGGTTCCTGTGTATCTCTGCACGGAGTCTATGTCCATGCTTCTTATACTGAATCATAGGATGATAGAATCATCTGGTTGGAAAAGACCTCCGAGATCATTGAGTCTACCTGTACCTGTACACCCACTAAACCATGTCCCTGAGAAACTCATCTGCACATCTTTGAATAGGAAATGTAGCTCAGATTATTCTCAGCTAAGCTATTTAGCTTTTAGACAGTTAAGTTCAGGTCAGTAGCCATGTGAAGCTGAAAAATCTTAGATGTCTATCAATTACTGTCCTTAAGTAAGTCCAAACTCAGAGTAAAAATGTTATTCATAAGGCTTGCTTATAAATGGATCATTAAAATGTTATATTAAAACATTATATGATATAGGCAGGCTTTCGCCTCCATGCAGTTCGTTCCTCACGAACAGAAATGCAGGAGGTCGACTCCAAAGTACTTAATTTAATCAGTCAGTGCATATCTATCTGCTTGTTTCGACTCTCCCAACGCAGCAACGCATCAGTGCTGCCAACTCCTGTTACAAAACAGAAATATGTTTCATAGAACCATCTCCTTGGAAAAGACCTCTGAGGTCATCGAGTCCAGCCATACCTGTCCACTCACTAAACCATGTCCCCGAGAAACTGCTGAGCATGCCCAAAGTGTCAGCAGGATGAGTCTCAGAGGGGTAAAACCTCACTCAGTTGGGTGGCTCAGAAGGTGCTTTGCTTCAGCCCTACCTGTCCTGGTGCACACAAAACGTGCTGTGTGCCTTTGTCTTCCACACGAAATGTCACTTTGTTTCCTGACTCCTATAGTGAAGAAAAAACATCTTAAGGACTTTGAGTGGAAAAGCTTTTGCATCACTAAGAAAATATTACAGACAAATAGAAATAAATGTAATTTTACATTTGCAATTTATAAAAGACAACTCAATTTCAAATCACAGAATCATAGAATGGTTTGAGCTGGAAGTTACCTCAAAGCCCTCAGTTCCACCCCCCTGCCATAAGCAGGGACACCTCCCACTGGATCAGGTTGTGCAAAGCCTCATCCAGTCTGGCCTTGAACACCTCCAGGGATGGGGCAGCCACGACTTCTCTGGGCAACCTGGGCCAGTGCTGAAATCTGCTGAAAAAGAAGTAGCCTGACCTAATTAATACACAAGATCAACTTGCAGTTTGGCTTTTAACTTTTTCAAGGTCTTTCTTTGCTGATGGAAGTGGCCTTTGTGTGGGTTACAGCTCTATAAATCGTTGCACACAGAGGTTTAGCACTTACTCAGTTTCTCAGGAGAAGGTCGGCCCTTGGTATTCATGTGGTCCGAGGTAAAACAACATTGGTTTTCATGATGGTAGAAATGAGACAAGTGAGGTCTTTGTTCACTGCCACTCTCAAAGTTATCAAAGACTCCTGGAACAGGAAGACCTGGGGCTAAGGTTAGTTCAACGGTTGCCTTTGCTGAAGTAGATCCATCCCCTGGGCAGAAGAGAGGATTGTTTCAGTGCACTACACTCGCAGATGGAAAACACTTCTACAAATGAGAGAAAGATGGATTTCCCCCTAAACCCTGTACTGCATTTCCTGGACTAGTGCAAAGTGCTGCCCAGGACAGTCTGGATCACTGCTGCTTCAGTGTGGATGCAGCCACAACAGTTTGATCCAAACACAGGCTCCCAGCATGAGCGACCATGGTAGCTGTCTCGGCTCCCACAGCATCCCAGGGGAGTCTCAGGGTGAAAACTTCTTGGAGGCACCCTGTGAGACTCTAGGTGCTGCCTGGGGACCGCGTGGCCTCTGCCCCCTCACCCAGGTTTGCTTTTCAGAAGAGCTCAGGCGCCGTCTGGCCACTTGCAGCCACGCTCTGAAACGCTCTGTTAAAGATGGAACTGTCCAGAATCTGGTCAGTTGTGTAACTGAGGGAGCTGCCACATGTGAATTCATCACCACTTCATCTCTAAGAAAAGCCACTTAGCAGATCTGCACAAGGGCTGAAGCTGATAAGGAAAGAAGTCATTAAACTGATAGAATTACTCATTTGCTCCCCATCACTTGGTCTTTGGCTTCCATAACTTAGAACAGTAGATTTGAGGAACAGAGATCTGCCTCTTCCTATCTCTCCTGCTTGAGGTTCTTTTAACATTACGTAATTACCAATAGCACAAAGGGAATGGAGTATGAGAGGAGCTGCAGAAATCCAATTATTGTGATGTTGCTCTTGACAGCAAAAAGCCCTTTATATCTCAAGAATCCTTTATAGCAAGTGCATCTCCTAAATAAAACATGATAGGACTTAAAAAAAACAACCCAGCAAAGCTCTGTAGAAAACCTCTGCAACGAACGAGTTGCTGGAGCTGACTACAGGCAACTTCCCAGACCCGTCTGTTGACTCAGGCAATGCTGATTCTGCCTGAGAACAACCCCGACAGCAGGAGCTGGGGTTCAAACACCAGCCCAATTTCTCATGGGTGCTGAAGAAACAGGCCTGAAATATGTATTTTTTAAAATTATGTTTTGCTCCCAGAAATAAAAAATTGAGGAACACAACCCAGGTCAAAATTTTTTGGGAATTACATTTTAAATCCATAGCTCTGTGCCCCAACCATGGGTGCCAGGCAGCTTGTGTGTGCCTTTGGATCCTTCAAAACTATCTTGATTTTCCTTGGCATGTTTCAGATTGAAGGAAATTTCTTCTCTAGCAGAAGAATTGAGGCATTTTATATTAAGTGTTCTTTTTTTACATTAGGTAAAGGCTTAAAGTGAGTGAAATCCCAGTAAACAGGTCCTGAAGCGTGCTGCTTCATATGCCTGGGTATTTTTTGTTATGAAGACAAACATTTTCAGAAATTCCACTTTTTATTTCCCAGCTTCTTTCATTTCTTTCTGCTGGGCATCGTCAGCCAAATAGGTGTAATAAAACCACAGAAGAAAGCAAATGTGCAACAACCCATTTTACCTGAGCAGATGTAAAATTGCTCTCATTAGAGAAGTACATGTAGGCATAAAGTGTGGCTCAAAAAAACTCCTTTAAGAGCTTCCACTAGGGAAAAAGATTGCTTTGACCTTCAAAGACTGACGCAATGTGCAACGTTTATTAATAGTTTTAGCAAGAAAGCGTCTGTATGGGGGGTGTCTTGCCTTTTACTTGGTTGATTTGAAGAACACCCTTACCATTTCCTAACTTTCCTACTGAATAGGGTTGATGAAAAACTCTCTACTCTTAGGTTAATGACTGGGCTGCTGGCTTATACTAACGTCCATCAGAAGATTTTGCTGCTCCTCTGATGACGGAAGTAGCACTGTAAATGCTGCAGGACCCCAGGGCTTAATCCTGTTCACTGCCTTTCCTACGAGGCTCTCAGTAGAGGTTCCATGTGGGAGGAATGCTCCCTGCAATGGGCTTTGCTCAAGTTCAGTGAAGGGCTGGAGAACAAGGCTTAGGAGAGGTGACTGAGGGAGCTGGGATTGCTCAGCCTGGAGAAGGAGGCTGAAGGGAGACCCCGTCACTGTCTACAACTGCCTGAAAGGAGGTTGTAGCAAGGTGGTTGCTGGTCTTGTCTCTCAAGTGAAAGGACAAGAGAAAATGGCCTCAAGTTGTGCCAGGGAAGGTTTAGATTGGATATTAGGAAAAACTCCTTCACTGAGAGAGTTCTCAGGCACTGGAACAGCTGCCCAGGGAGGTGGTTGAGTCACCATCCCCAGAGGGATTTAAAAGATGAGGTGCTTGGGAATGTGGTTTGATAGTGGACAGGTATGGTTGGACTTGATGTTCTCAAAGGTCTTTTCCAAACAAATGATTCTATGATTTTAGGTTATCAAAGACAATAAGGACCCCATGGGAAATTGGGAGCCGTGGGGTCACAAATATGCCATTGAGATTCTACTGTGGAACATGTTCCCTGGCACGTGGCTTTGCAAGAAGCATCCCCTTCTTTCCCCTTATGAGATCCTTGCTGCCCACCAGGAGGTTTTCTGTAATCAAGGTTTTCAAGACCTGCTTTCATGTTTTTGCTCAAAATTTGTCATGCTGAGGGTCTTCCTTTGAACACCACAGCTCAAAACCATCAGCAGCAATACAAGCCTGTCTCTGTGCCGTGGACATGACTTTCAAGTGTAAGAGTTTCTCCATCTAAAGCAAAGTTTACTTGAGTTTTACCCAGCCATCCATTTCTTTTTATTGACAAGGCTCAACATGAGGAGTAAAGCTGACAGAAGAACGCTGCTCTGAGGTCTAAACACTCATATTTTGTGAAGCCAGGGCTCGGGAAGGGTTTCTGGTGTGAGTTGTTGCAGGCAGTGGGAGCAGGGATTTGTTTCCCCCTTCCCCAGCAGCCTCTCCCCTCGCCCAAGTGAGCCTGCCAGCAGAGGGAGTGTAGCATGGGGACTTGCTAGCAAAACCCAACCCAACTCTAACAATTAGCAGAATGATTATGGTCTTTAGCAGAATAAACACAATAGTCAGAAGTCAGAAGCCTTTCCCTGGCAATGAGATCCAGCTGCAGGCTGAGTGGGGAACTGGCACTGCATCTGGTGGAGATCACGTTCCTCGGGTGGGGAAGTCCCCATGGTGATGGTGTCTCCATGGCAAGGGCATCCCCATGTGTGGCGCAGGGCACTGCTAGTGGTGGGGCTGGGCCCCTGCCCCTTTTTCCTTTCCTCTTGGTAGATCCACCTCCGTAATTCCCTATCAGAGCACACTGCTTTTGGATAAATCAGAATGGAGCTTCCTCTCCCACGGTGCAGCAGGAAAAGTGCAGACGATGGGCAGGGTGCTGGTCTCAGAGCCACCAGGCTGTTGTGTTTGCTCATGCCCTGGATGTGCTTCAGTTTTTTGCTAGAAACTGGGAAGTTTGGGGCTTGCTGATGAGCAGTGCAGTTCCTACACACAGTGGGCTCTGCTCTGCGTGGGAGGGTGGAAGTTGAACTGGCTGTCTTAAAGAGGATGATAAATAAAGCCTAATGGGAACTGAAGGTCTCCCCTGGGACTTTATCATCTGTGGCTTATGCTATGAATGGGCTTTTTCAAAGGCTTGGGCTGGAGGTGCCCTTGGGAACCTGCCTTGCCTGCAACATCCCCCTGGTGCCTGGGTGCAGGGAGGACTGGCAGGGTTGCTTGGGCTTAAGGAGATGAGGACCCTTCTCCAGGCCCTTCTGCTTCCTGCTCAGATGAAGACCCCCTGGACCCAGCTGAAGCCGGAGAGCACCCCAGCAGTGCTTGGCACACTGCCAGGCTGCCAGGCACCAACGGAGCCCAGTGCTGCTGCAATTATGTGTGGGGGAAGCAGAGCACATAGGACGGATGGTGGCTTTGCTTGGGGAGACACAGCAGCTTGTCCTGGTGGTTACCTCTGGGATTTGCTGCTTTCTCCTTGTGCTCGCTGGGGTGAGAGGCAGCTAAATGGCTTCTCCTGTATCCCTCCCAACATCTGGACCCTCTCCATCAAAGTTAATGCTTGTGTGGGGTCTCAAAACAGGACAAACTGCACCATCAAGCCCTGATCCCTCACCCAGAAGGAGGAGGGAGTTTTGGTAGACACTTCAGCACAGCTGTGATGTAACCAGGATACGAAGCTGGCACCAAACAGCTTTTACAGCAGGTTGATCATTAGTTGGAGGTCAGTGTTTGCAGGTGATTTCCATGAGAGCTCTGCAGTCCTTAAAATACAATTTGCTGCTTTAGGTGGGGATTAAAAAAAAAGTAGCTTCCAGCCAAGCTTTGGTACTTTGATTTTTAACAGGGATTCAAGCATTTCAAAGCTGTAAGCAAGAGTCATAGTTTAAACTCTTACAGACAGATGTCATGGGAAAAATATGAAGACTATTTCAAAGCCAGCTCGCCTGCCTGTCTGTCTGTCACCTTCTAATCTGCCTGACACGTGCAATCGCCTCTCTCTTTCACAACACTATGGGCCAGGTCTACCCAGGCGCGTGCGGCGTGACCTGAGCTTCCCCGGGGTCCTGCCTGCTGCCTGCCAGCTGGGCACGACGGATGTTCAGCCCTGCTGGAGAGGAGCTGGGCCTGCCTGTACTCAGCAATGCAGTCCTGCTCTGAGGGGAGGGCACAACCCATGAAGAAAGCACCTACAGATCTGGTGGAGGAACTTACCCCTCCAAGGCACTCTTCCGTCTTAAGTGAGTGGGAGAAGGGAAGACATTTAACTTACTACCAGATAGAGTTTCTTCCCTGCTTCTTTGGGAGTGTGGCATTTGTAGAAACTCAAGCACCCTTTGGAAACAAGCAACACAGGATGATATTTCTGTCTTTTAGGCAACCCAACTGTGTTTTGCCTCCTGCCCTCCCTGCTGCAGAGAGCTAAGTGATGCTCAGCCAAGTGAATCTCTTACTTGGTCAAGCCTTTCCAGCTGTCCTTCACTGGCCTTGTATGGGAGCCACAGCTTCTGTAGAAACGCAGTCACTGCCTCACAGAGGTTTTTGGGGGAGGCAGGAAGAATCAGCAGCTTGGGCTGATACACACATGTCTAATTCTGGCATTACAGAAGAGGTCAAAGGTGATGATCAACACTGGGACAACACATTTGACTTTGGAAGCTGGATTTAAATGGGTAAAAAAATGCAGCCCAATTACCTGTCTGAAAAAGTTTGGAAAAACTGATTTTAAGAGGTGTTTTGTAGATAAATGAACAGAAACTAATTCTGTCTTAAGCAAACCAACTTGGGGCTGACTGCTGAGATGTCTTTCATGTCAGTGGTGGTTTGAGAGAACCTGAGTTTATTTGGTGAATTTAATGGGGGCCCGAGGGATCTGAGTGAGAAAGTTCATTACAGAAATATCATCAGGAGCTGCCCGTGGCTGGAGGAGCATTTTCAATACCAGGACTGGTGTCTTTCTGCAATGAGAAATGAAAATGCCCTTTGCCTTTGTCTTACCAGAAAGATTTGATTGTGGTGATAATGTTGCACAGGAGTAAGTAGCTCCATAATGTGGTAGAGCTGGGCTTAGTAAGGACCAACATCTGGATGAAAAATGCAGATGAGTTCAGATAAGAAGTAAGGCAAACCTTTGGAATAGTGGGAGATTTCATCACTGAAACCATCTGCCAAGGGCAGCGGGGAGTTTCTTCACCTCCTAGTAATTCTAACTAAAGTTTGGTCACCTTTCTGGAGGTGCTTTTATCCATCACATGTTCCTGGGCTCAGCACAAAAATAACTCTGAAGAGGGAGAAAGTGTAGCAGTTTCTTTCGGCCTTAAGGTCTCAGAAAGGTTGGAAAGGGCGAGATACACTGTAAAATTGCCTTGTGTAACTGAGACTATGGGAGAAGGGGAAATGATCCTTACTGTCAAGGCTTTGACTCCCTGCCATGTGTTTTGGCTGACTGTGGTCTGTGCTGCAGTCGCCACAGCCCGTCCTTGGGCATTGGGAAGGTTAGTGAGTGTTTGCAGAGAGCTCTGGGTCAGTGCTTTGCTGAGGAGGGAGGGCATCACTTATTGCTGCTGAGATTGGAAACTCCCTGATGTGATTAGAACATGTAGCAATGGAGGCTATTTTTATTGTATGTTGTGAGTATTTCCTTGTATGGAATCACAAGGAGCTTGCTTGAGACTTGCAGCTCTGTTGAAAGCTCCAGCAATGAAGTTCCCGATGTCTTTGGCATTCCCAAGCCAGTGCTGTTTGCAGCAGCATTAATTAGCCCAGAGGGGCAATGTATGATTGTGATGAGATAACTGAGAATGCCTCTGCCCTCTGCTCTTTGCAAAGGGAGAGGACAGAGGAGCACAGTCTCCTCTGCATCTTAGTACCTGACCGCCTGGAGTGAGTAATCCCCATCCAAGTGGGAGGAAACTGTTGTTAGAAATCCAGGCTGCTGCTCAGCAAATCCCCTCTCCGTTGGAGCTACAGATATGTGGCTGCTAATGAGTTGAAATGGCATTAAAGAGGAAGACAACCTTTTGCACAGTTTCCTCTTGGAAAGTGAGTGTTGCTTCTAATTATAGTGATTGCAATTTTTCAAACACTCTCCCAGGGACCAGAACGCGGAGGGTGGCGAGGGACAGCTGGAAATGTAGACGTATTCCTCCTCACCATTGATTCATGTTATTTATCTGAAACAGGAGCAGAGAGAAGCAGTCTCCTACGATACCAGCTTGGCCATTCTCCCCACGCAAGCCCCGGCGTTGAGCACAACTCTGTCCCTCATGTACATTGGCTTTGGTTACAGAGACAGCTCCAAGTTGTCGTTGCTTTTCAGAGAAGCTCAAACAGTCTCTTTTTCTCCTCTTCCTCCAACACTTCAACACTCTGGCTTCCTTTTGAGGTGATGGGGTAGAACTGCCTTAGCAGCGATTTTGTCCCAAGGCCAGACCCTCCTACAGAAGATGCATGGACGAGTTGAGCCTGCCACCTTCTGGTCAGACTCTCCAGGAGAAATTCCAGCTCAGAGCATGAAGCCTGGGGCCAAATGCTTGGATGTGATGCCCAGGGCACCATGTGCACCCTTCTTCCTACCCCTCCCTGTGGAGGGAGGCTAGATGGCTCTTCTAAGTCCTGGAGATCGGGGAGGGTGTTCTGGAGAAGGAGGCCAAGAGGTTTTGGTCTCCCCATTGGCTCTGTTTCATGTTGGATTTCTGTACCTAACCAAGTGGCAATGGAGCTGCTGTGTCACTTCACAGCAGCCTGTTTTGGCATGGCTCTGAGGTACATCACCCTGAACCCGAGTTCACTGGACACATCACTGTCCTGGGATTTGTTCTTGCAGCTCCCCTGAGGGATGTGAGCATGAAGTTCCCCCTCTTTTGCAGAGGGAGGGCTGAAGATCATCTCTGTCCTCTTTGAAGTGCTTGAGTTTGGTGCCTACTGGTTTGGGGATTAGATTTCCTGTGTGGCCAAAGGAGAAGAGACAAACATCTTCTGGAGGTGGCCAAAACCATGCTCTGGAGATGAGACAGGGCCGTGGCTGTGATCTGGAACGTGCCCTGGTTTTGGCCACCTGTTGTCCCCATCTGTGGCTAATGGCCAGGCTGTTGTTGGAGCCTCCTGTGTTGTCAGAGTTCATGGAGCCGTGGCCCTTCTGCACTGTGTCTCTGGGTAATCTCATTGCAGCTGTGCTCAAATACCATCTCTATGGTGATGACTCAGAGGTATGTGTCCCTACTCCAGGCTCGCCTCTCCCTGTCCAAATTCATCTCTCAGAGGACCTCTCTGACATCTCGTGAATGTCTCACCACCCGCTCAAGCACGACATGGCAAAATCAGGGCTTTTAACCTCTCCTTCTCAGCTCAGTGTTTCCCTGAGCTCAGCAACACCAGGATGCTGCTCCTCTGCCAGAATCTGAGTGCTGTCTTCATCTCCAGCCTCCTCCTATGTCTTCATATCCTGGACACCGCAAGGGCTTGTGTAACCTTGCTAAGCCTTTCCTAAATCTAAACCTCCAACTTGTTCTTTCATCACATCCCCCTCCATTTGGTGCAATATCTGCTTTTTGGCCTCAGCAAACTTATGTGGGCCAGCTTGCACCCACTTGAATGTTGCTTCAAGAATTGCTTTCCCACCTCTTCTGCTTCTCCTGCCTCACCCCTTTGGGCTGCCCTCATGTAGGGTAGTGGTTTTAAGCTGAAAGGAGGTAGGTTTAGATTAGATGTTAGATATTAGATATTAGATATTAGATGTTAGATATTAGGTATTAGATATTAGATATTAGATATTAAATGTTAAATAGTAGATATGAATGAAATGATGGAGTGCACAGAGCTGTGCAGGTCTGGTCCCCATGGTGGGCACTGAGAGGGTTGTTTCTACCAATGTGACAACGGAACAGCTCTGGACCAGCCTCAGGGCAGTTTGTTGCAAAAGGGGCACTGCAGAATCAGAGCAGAGCTGCCATGGTGTCCCAGAAAGGTGTCAGCAGAGCCTGTCTTTGCAATTCCCTGCCAACTGAATGTATTCATTTAGGCAGCAGCAGAAAGCTGTGATGGGCCTGCTGAGATCTGCAGTGCCTCTGCTCCAAAGCAAGGGCAGTTCTCTTTACGTTAATTTATTGATGCTGGGCTCCAGCCTCATCTCTACTCACACGGGAAGATGAAAGCAGCTCCTTGTTCTCTTCTGACAGGTGTGTGTCAACAGGAGTTTGATGTTGAGATGAAGAGTTTATTCCAAAGGCTCCCTGGTGCTGGTGCTGATCTGCATCCCTGTGTGCCGATGTTTGCAGCAGCTCTTCGAGCCCTGGGCTCTGCCATGTGCCTCATTGCAGCTCTCACAAGAGCTGCCCTTCCCAGATGAGCAGTCTGGGTGAAGGATGGTTTTAACATGGCTGCAGAAGAAGCACATTTGCACCTCTTGCTGTGATCCTTTCTGTTTTCTTGTTCAGGAAGGCCTTATTGATTTCTCTGAAATGTGAGGGTGGAAACAGTAACACAACCACTGCTTGGATGCACTCTTTCTTCATTCCTCAGATCCTCCCAGCTGGAATTTCTCCACTTTTGTTCAGTGGGTTTCTGCTGTTGCACGGCAAAAGCAGCATCAGGTGCTTGTTTTTCCTGGGAATTAGTCCTATGGCCATGGCTTGCCTGCGGTTAAAACCAGCTGCTGGGCCCTGGGTAGCTTGCTTTGCAGCACATAACACAGCACAGTTGCTGGGAGACACAAATTGGTGATGAAATCCCAGTTTCAGGGAATCTGACTTTGGGCCATGTCATGCCACCCCAAAAGTCAGTAAAATGCTGGATGGGAAATCCCTGTATTCCCTCAGATCCCTGTAATATTCCCACAGCACCAACCTGGGGGGGGATGCTGTGGGTCTGCACACCTCTGGCCAAGCAAGGGGTTCCACAGCGTGGCCAGGGAAGCTTCTGCTAGTGTTTTCCAACTTCCTAATGCACAATTTACTGCAGGATATTACTTAGTGTTAGCACCTCATGCACAGAGCGCTTAAGTAAGAAATATTCATCACTCACAAGAGTCAGTTCTGCTGCTCAGGGTATTAGAGTGAGTCAAAAATCCTCTGGCTTTCCTGGCACATAAGACATATAATAACAAAAAAAAGCAAGGTTCCTTTTTAAGCATTACATTATCTTCCAGGAAATTGCCCAGCAGTCTGTAGGCAGTGGTTCTCTCGTGCTTTATATGAAGATAAAGCAACACAAGGGAAGAAACCAGCTTGCTCCAGCACGGCTGCCACTGGTCCCCGTGCTCTGCCCCTTGTAGGGCAATTTTTTGTACCTAGAGCCTATTTGTATGGAAAGGCAGGGGTGGATGCAGAGAGCTTCTTCTTGTCTTTATGGTGTTGGGCTATTGAGGAAATAAGGAGGATCTTCCAAAGCAAGGAGATATGCAAAACATGAAGAGGGGCTGGAAAAGAGCTTGGGCAGAGATGCTGTGTGCGGGAACGATGGTAAATGCTGCCCAGCAACGGGGAGGTGAGTGGAGTCTGTCCATCCCTACTTGCCCTCCAGCCAATACCATGGGCAGTGTGGGCTCACACTGCTTGGAGAAGAAACTAGACCTGGGAAGGGTCAGGAAGGTGCTGTCAGGGAGGCCAAACCAAAGGAGGTTCCTGAGGTGCTCAGTGCAGGAAACCAGCTCTGCTGTGTTGGGGAACCCAGGGCTCAGCCCTTGCTGAGTTCACCCTGCCAAAACCCCAAAGGTCTTGCTGTTTCCACTGAAATGAATCCTATGGGAATCTGCTTTCTGATGCAACGCTCAGCAGGAGATTTCTTTTTCCCATCACTCTGCTTATTTCAGCTCGAAAAATAAACAGAAGGCCAAAAAGCAATAGGCAGTAAAAATATCTAGGAGCTGCTTGAAGAGTTAAGAGTTTGCCATCTGTCTGTGGGGAACGCACCATGCTGGGTGATGCAGAATGCTGACTCAGCTGCCATACTTCAGTGATGAGAGCAGAGGGAAAGACTAAACAGTCCTGCCTCGTATTTTGGCTTGGAATTAGAAATAACAAACATCTGAGCTCTAATTCTCAACTGACAGTATCTCTAAATGGATGGTATGGGATGGGAAAGAACAGCGAGTGGCCCAAAGGAGTAAAGCAGCTACTGCTGTGAGCAGAGAGGGCAGGGGAGGGGGTGCCAGGTAGCTGGGAGGTCTCAGCATATGGGATAGGGACCAAAGGAGTCTGCAAGGACCCTCTCTTCTGGAGGGTTCATCCTTCATCCCCTACAGCCCTCCTCTGGTCCTGCTCTGAACCTGTTGGATCAGAGAGGCACCACGAGGAACGTGCAGCAGTTTGATGAGCGAGACTAAAGAAAGCAGCATCAAATGCCTGTTCCATGAGATGTGATTTCCCAGGGAGAGAGGAAGAGAGAACCTCTGCAAGTTGTTTGTTGGCTTTAGGATGGGTAAACCACAAATCCACGTACTCGGTGTGTTCAAGGTGAGCAGGTCTGGGTCCCAGCAGCGTGCTGGACAGTGTGACCTGCAACTTCAACAGCAATAAATGCAGAGGCAGGGCAGGGTCACCTCCATCTCTTTCTTCCTGACTGTAATTCCCTGCAGCGAAGCAAACCGTTGCTTTGATGGAAATAAACACATAGCAGGCACATCTCTAATCCGAACCTGATTTATCCTTGGAAGCACTGAGAATGGGTCCTTGGGACATCTGTCTTTTCATGAGGACACATAAACAGACCAATTCAGCCACAAACACAGCTCAAGTATTAGCTCCTGAATATGGCTCCATTCATCAAGAGATGATTCCTAATGAAACGAGCTGGATGAGGCAGGCAGTGGAGCACATGGGAGATAATGGCCTAAGTGAAAGGACTAGCCACGTATAAGAGTTTTAATTAAACCTGATAAAGCCTGAGAGGAAAGGGGAGAGGCTGAGGCCAGCTGGCATAAAGATGCTGAACGAGCTGAGTTTTGTTGAGCTGCTGTGGTTGAGGAGGTCTTGCACACCTCTGGGTGCATGAGCCAGGCACAGGGGGATGGATGGATCCTCCCACCAAGCTGAGCCAAGAGAGATGCCAAAGTGAGCTGTAACAATACCCTGCTTTTTACAATTTCCTTAGACCTTCCTTGGAAGTACATTATCACCGGGAAGCTCTGCCCTTTCTGGCAGCAGCGGGAGGACAGGGTGTGAAGGGAAATGCTGATGAGAGGATGGACCATGCTGCTGCGGGGTTTCATATTGCCTCATTGTGGTGCAGATGGAGTTGATCCACCAACTGCAACCTATTACTGATACTGTGCCTCTTGGAGTGTTTTGGGACCCTTTGCTGTGTATCCAGCTCGTATTTGTGGGGAAATCATACAATTGATTGGTTGGAAAAGACCTTTGAGATCATCGAGTCCAGCTGTACCTGTTCACTACTAAACCAGATCCCTGAGCACCTCATCTACCCAACTTTTAAACACCTCCAGGGATGGTGACTCAACCACCTCCTTGGGCAGCCTTTGCCAGTGCCTGAGAACCTTTTGGTGAAGAAATTTTTCCTTATGTCTAATCTGAACCTCCCCTGGTGCAACTTGAGGCCATTTCCTCTCATCCTATCGCCTGTCACTTGGGAGAAGAGACCAAACCCACCTTGCTACAACCTCCTTTCAGAGAGTTATAGACAGTGATTAGATTCCTCTTCTCCAGGCTAAACAACCCCAGGACCCCCAGCTGCTCCTCATAAGACTTGTTCTCCCCTTTCACTAGTTCCATTGCCCTTCTCTGGACATGCTTCCACACCTCAATGTCTTTCTTGCAGCAACGGGCCCAAAACTGAACCCAGGGTTCGAGATGCAGCCTCACTGATGCTGAGGGGCACAATCACTTCTCTGCTCCTGCTGGCAGGAAGGCAGGACCGTGCAGGCCTTGGGATCAGCCCTGGCACTCAGAGCCTTATTGCTGTGCAGAGCTTTGCTGAGACCGGCCTTAGAACGCGAAGAGCTGCTCTCTTTGCTCTGAAACTCCCAGGGATGTGCAGACCTTTACGAGCTGGAGCTGCAGCTAACCCGGGCCAGGAGCGGTGCCGGGCGGGCAGCACAGGCTCAGACTCTGGCTGACACGTCCCCGAGCTGGGAACAAACCCAGGAGGGGCTGACAGAGCTCCCAGCCCCTGCCCAGCGCCGGCCACCTTCGCTGAGCTCTCTGGGACGTTTGACACACGAGCTGAGCCAGCTCTAACTCCCCTTTGGGCTATTAATGCAAAGCAAGGCAGTGGTGATACGTTTTAGTTTAGCTAAAAAAGCCTTCAGAGCAATGCTGAATAAATATTAAAAGACCATCTAATATATTGTTTTTTTTCTTTTGCACACACACAAGGAAAATTCAAACCAGCTGGCAGGGCTGGTTCTTTAGAGCTAATTGCAGCAGCCCCTGGGATTTCTCTTGCATACTGTGTCTGCCTGGGGTGAGAGGCTGGGATGATCCAGGTAATCTGGGCTGTGTCCTGGCAGTGTTGCAAGCAGGGGTGGTGGGCAGGAGGCTCTGCTTTCCCCTGCCCTGCACTGAAGCCCTCTGTGATGTGCAGTGAGCCTTGTGCTAGGTGTTTTACCTGCCTGGGGTGAGGATGGGTCCCTGCCCAAAGGGAGAACAGAGCTGAAGAAGGCAGGAGAGAAGCTGGGAAGATGCATTTTACTACGTGGATCCCACTAGCAGCCAGATATGTACCTGGACATCTCTCACCCTGTGTCTTTGTTTGGCTGTGCCATTTCCCTACCCCAGCAGACCCAAACCCTCCATCTCTCTCCCTTGGCCTGAGGAAACCTACTTTGACATCCTGACCTGCTGTTATTTCCCAGCCTTATGCATGTGGCTTTGTGGCTCCTTTCCTGGTTGTTTAACTCAGCTGGGAGGACACTTTGGGCATTCTCCTGCATCTACCCTGGCCAAAGCCATTGCTAGAATGTGAGTTTTCTATTCTTTCTTATCAGATCCTTTTTTCATGTTCCATTACTGAATTTCCTTTATGCCAGGGTGCCAGAAGAAATTCAAACTAGAGGGATTTCTAGTTTTCACTAGAAGCCAAAACCTGTCCAAACACCCAGCCTGCTCCAGCTCTGCCTGACCCTGGATCCTGCAGCCTGGTACTTTCCTGCTTTCTTCACACTTCTGGATGCTCCCTGGTGAGTGACTCATGGTGAGACACATCTTCCTGGTCCTGAAATACAATTTTTTTCTAAGTGCAAGTTCTATCCAGAGTAATTGCCTCTTTATTGCAGCTATTGTATTACGCAAAATAATAAAACTCCATTAATTTGGCACAAAATGAGAGCAGCAGAGACTGGAAAGAGGATGTGCATTGGACAGCTGCAATATCCCATGTAAGACACCACATTCCACTGCTGCTGGCACTGCTCTCAGGAGGGGTCAAGGCTCAGCTTTCTACAAGCCACCCATGGGGCTCTCCTGGTGTCCCCCAGCCCTCCTTGTGCCTCTGCCTGGTGTTGGGCTGCAGGCACAGATGAGGGCACATCCCTGGTTTGTGTGCCAGAGCCCATCTTCTCATGCCCAGAGCACTCTTGAAATAATTCTGCCTAAACCTTTTGACTAAGCTCTTTGCTCTCTCCTCCCTGCTAGCACCCCAGCTCTGTGGTATCCCTGGAAAATGCTGGCTGTCACTGTGGGACAAGCTCTCCTGTCTGCTCCGCCAGGCGCCGGTTGGTTCAAATTAACTGTGCAAGCAAAGCTCTGCCTCATTTTCTTCTGACTCCAACAACCTCCAGGCTGCTCAGTGCCTGTGTGGCCTGTCCCCCCTCTGCGCCTTTGGGATAGATATAATGAAAATCATTCTGGGTTGAAAATCACAGCCTGGGAGACTGGATTTCTCCTCTTCTTGCCAGGATCCTGGCTGGAGAGCCCAGGCGGCTGAGTGGAGGAAACTGGTTTGGGGGAGCTGATGGGGATGGGGAGCAGGGCTGGGTGCAGGGCTTTGGGAAGCGCTGTGGTAGGGAAAGGGAGATCCCTTGCAAAGTCATGCAAGGCCTGGAAACCATGAGCACAGGGTAGATACGCCAGTTGGAGAGGCCAGGGTGCAAGTAAAGGCTTGAAATTCCCTTTGCACCGGAGCAGGCTGCAACCATCTTCAGGAATTTCCTAGGGAACTCTCTGCCCAGGACAAAGAGCTGGGGGCCCCAATGCAGCTCAGGTACCTGCAGGGATTTTAGGAAGAGCTGAGACATTCCTGGGAAGTCTTGATCAATGAGTGTCACCACGTTACCCGTTGGTCCTGCAACACACAGGTACCAGCCTGCTGGTTACCCACCCCTGCATCCACACAGCCCCATCCCTAGCTTGCACCACCATGGCTGTGAGAGCGAGTGCCCTAAGGAGGAGATTTATTGACCTGAAAACCAGTGAAAATCCTCAGTCTGCAGCTGTCAACCCTTGGGAGGGCAGTGGAGGCTCTTGCAGTCCATTTGGGCAGCTCCAGCAGGAGCATCACTGCCTCTGCAGCACTGCAGGCACAGGTGGACATAGGATTGTAATTACACTCCACATTGTTTTGCACATTGCTGTGAGATGAATGCTCCTGAAAACAAGGATTAGGTTTGCTGGAGAAGAGCCGAACCCCAGCCTGGCAGAGCCTTGGCCTGCTTTCCTTTGTTTGGTGGGAGCAGCAAGGTGGGGTTAGCAGAGCTGAAATGCTCCACACTCCCTTTTAGGACCAACCCAACAGGCTGCACCGGCTCCGAGCCACATTCTCAGCCTCCAGGCAATCCCATGGGTGCACAAACTCACGCATGGCCTCATCCAGCTTTGCTGTGGGACACATCCCATTGCCCCACTGGGCTCTGCAGCCTCCCAGCACCATCTCCCTGAGGCTTTAGGAGGAGAAGAGCGTCAGTAGGGATTGTAGCAGTTCTCTTGGCTAATACAGAGATATCAAAAAGCTGGTGCTGATCTGCTAAGTGCTTTGGCAGTGCCCAGTGTATCCCTATCCAGACCCCTCCAGGCATTTGGCTGCCTCTCCCAGGGGAGTGGGTGCAGCTGCACTTCAGGCAGAGGAAGGAAAGCAGGGGGCTGAAAGGATGCTTCTCTCTCCAGAGATGGCTGGGAGGATTTCTTTCTGAAATGTTGGCACAAGTTGCAAAGGAAATTACTCAGAGAGGAGAGGCTGACTTATTTCTAGATTTCTCCTGGGTTTAGGTAGCTCCCGTTTATTGGCGGCTGCTCAGGAGAGTGTGTTCATAACACTCTGCAAAGAGCAGAGCGTGGAGAATTAACTAGTGAGTGTCCTCTGTGGTGGCTCTTGAGGGGAAGAAATCCACTGTCAAACACAGCCCAAAGCCCAGAGGAGCAGGATGGTTTCATTCCTGCATTTTCATTTCCTTCCCATCAGCAATGGACTGGAAGCACCCATAATGAAATTGTCAGTGATGAGCTTTGGGAACAATTATTTCTGCACACTTTTCTTCTCCCTCCACTCCCCCCCAAAAAAGCTTCTCTTTGAATTTACTGGATCAGCACTTTGGCTGCTGTTGGTTATTCCAGTTTATGCTTTTCTCCTTGTTAAATCCTGCCTTCTGCAGAAATGCCTGGGCTCAGGAACTTTGACACACTTGGTCCTTGCCAGGATCCTGCCACCAAGTCTCCTTGTGATTGATTGCTGCGCGACAGGGCCTACAGATGCTGTGGTTACATAGAACAACAGGGAGATGGTTTATGCGGTCCCTGAAGATGTTATCTGCCTGGGATTTGCCTTGGATAGAGCCCCCCACAAGGCCTCCCCTTTAAGTTGCACAACCAGCTGAGGCCACCCCAGATTTGGCTGTTGCTTTGCATAAGCATTAAGTAGAAGTAAACATTTTAGCAAGCTCCTTTGGACATGCTGCCTGAAGAAAAAATGGACAGAAAAGCCAAAATGCATGTTGGCTGCCTAAATGCAGGGAGAAGGGCTTTGGTCCATGTCCCTCAGGATGACAGTTCCTGAATTGATGGAGCTGTTGAAAAGACTGAGGTGCAGAGATGGTGAACCCTGGACCCTTGACAAAGTGAGCTCTGGATGAATCAGCATGTGAAGCTGCACAATTAAAGCCTTGGAGTGTCCTCCATCAGATCCTGGAGCAACGGTTGCTTTGCTGGGCTGAGCTGGGGTTAAGATTTTAAGCTGAAAGAGGAGAGATTGAGGTGAGATCTTAGGAAGAAACGTTTTCCTGTGAGGATGATGAGGCCTTGGCACAGGTTGTCCAGTCGTGGCTGCCCAGTCCCCTCTTCCCTGGAGGCGTTCAAGGCCAGGTTGGATGAGGCTTTGAGCAACCTGATCCAGTGGGAGATGTCCCTGCCCATGGCAAGGGGGTGGAAATGTATGGGCTTTGGAGTCCCTTCCAACCTAAACCATTCCATGATTCTATAACCTGGCCGTTTGCCCTCGCTCTAGGCTGAACAGAGCAGCTGTCTCCCAACCTTTGCAGGGCTGTATCCATCAGCACCTGTGTCTTTTCCATTTCTAGCTCTTTTTTTTTCTTCCTGAGATGTGGTCAAAATACAGATTTCCAGTCTGAGGTGTCTTATTTACATGCAGATTGTTTGGGCAGGAACTTCCCAGAAGAATGGAGCCCATCTGCCTCCTTGCAAACACATAAATACGTGAAAAAACTGTTGCTACTTGAAAGTGTAAAGTGACCCTGCTCAAATGTGTTGTGAAACCAGGTAGATCAAGTCTTCCCAGCTGCAAACAGTCAGTGTCTGCTGCAAGATACTTCCTTTTTCAATTTGTGGTAGCTGGACAAAGCGATCTGCTGGGATTTGGTGAGATACACTGCCCATCCATCAGCTGCTTTTGCCCTGCACAGAGTCAAGCTTTATCCCAGGGAATCAATCCTGCCTAATGCATAAATATTAGATCTGGAGTCTCAGCTGTAGAGGAGAAAGTGGAGCTGTCAGATAAGCTGCAATTAGTGCATTTATCTATTTTATTTTCCTGCCGTTTCCCAAACTCCTTTTTGCTCGTCTGCTCTTAATACACGTTATTAAACCTGCACTAAATGTTGATTAAAGAAGCAGAAATCGCAGATGTTTGTTATCTAACACTGCTGTGAGATGCACTCTTCTGCTGCCTTGTGCAAATTGTAATCTTTTGGAGGTTTCCCCCGCTTTCAAAGTACATTCATATCAGATAATTGGCTTTTTAATAGGGAATTAGTCGGTCACCCTTCTGATTTGCTTTCTGATTTGCTTGGCTTCACTGGAGGGTGACGGGTCACGTCTTTGCAGTCAGCTCTGCTGTCTTGGAGAATCATTTAACCTTCTTTGCCAGCTGCTCCAGAACCACTTTAAGCAAAACGCTGAGAAAAAGAGAGATATATTCTTATTAGTCTTGCAAGAGAAACCACAGCAATCCATCCCAGCACTAGACTAACTCCTTCCCTTTGTAGTTTGGATGTTTAGAAGTAATTTGGGGAGTAATCACCGCGAATGGCAGCGTGGAAGTAAATGCCTGCAATAAAACATTGCGGGGGTGACTGTTATCCTAATGATCCTTCCAACAAACATTACTAAAACATGTTTTCTTCTCTAAAAATGGCAACAGAATTTTAATGCTCTTGGTGCTAACGTGGAAATGGAGTAAAATATAGCTGAGTTGGTTCTGAGATGATATGTATTATTGCAAGGGTGAGGTGGGTTCCGCCCTCCTTGCTGCCCTGCCTATCCAGCAGTATAGCATTATTCTCTACTTCACAGTCTGCTCGTGTTTTATTTCACATTACAAAGCCCCTTTCCATTAAACCAATATAAATAATTGCTATATTCTTTCACCAAGCAAACACAAACATTGCAAGCTTGGCAATAGCTTTACAGGAAAAAGCTGCTGGGCCTGATCCCAATGGCCTTTCCTCCTATTTTCCAGATGGGTTCATCTCTTATTCTTTGTGAATAATTTATCCAGGCATGCCTGGAAATGTTCTCTAAAGATATTACAACTGTCTTAAAACATCTCTGCTGGTGCTGGAGAACCTTCCTTTTGCCCTCCCAGCTAAGTGGTTTTCTCACCGTGTGTGAGCAAGCTCATGGTGCTGGGATATGCTGGGACGCACTGGGATTTTGGGAGAGGAGCTTGGGGGGATCAGGAGATCAAGATGGGTAATGATGGCATGAGCAAGGCGTGAGGTCCACTCAGCCATCATCAAACTGCCATGTGGGAGAGTGGCTGTCGTGCAGGGATCCAGTTTGGCATTGGGTTATTCCTCAGTGCCTGCTAGAGGACAGTGAAGCTGGGGAAAGGTCTGGAGAACAATTCTTGTGAGGAGTAGCTGAGGAAACTGGGGCTGTATAGCCTGGAGAAGAGGAGGCTGAGGGGAGACCACATTGCTTTCTACAGCTGCCTAAAAGCAGATTGTAGCAAGGTGGGTGCCGATTTCTTCTTCCAAGTAACAAGTGATACATTGAGAAGAAACGGCCTCAAGTTCTGCCAGGCAAGGTTTAGATTGGATATTGGGAAAGATTTCTTTACTGAAAGAGTGGTGAAGCACTGTCAGAGGATGCCCAGGGCAGTGGTGGAGTTGCCATCCCTGGAGGGGTTCAAAAACTGTGTAGTTATGGCACTTGGGGACACGGTTTAGTAGGCACGGTGGGGTTGGGCTGATGGTTGGACTGGATGATCTTACAGATCTTTTCCAACCTGAACTGTTCTATGATTCTGGATGCGATGGTGCCTGTGTATCCGGGTTGATATCTCTACCTAGGCCACTTTGCAGAGATTTTCAAGAAAAACTTTTCCTGTAGACAAACATTTCTGGGGTAATTCAGTTGTATTTGTAAAATTTGTCCTGTGAAACCAGCACAACTTCAACCTTTGCATCCCTGGGCCAAAATAAATCTGTTGCTACAGTTTAGTTGAGCACACAGAGCATCAAAGCCACATGTAGGGACTGTAGGTGGGCCTGTCCCTGCCTTCTTTTGATGGATGAGGGCATTTTAGGTGCCACTGTTTGCAGATGGATCCCATGGTGGCCAAGTCTTGCCAGCCAATTTCTTCCTGTTATTTGGAATTTGCAAACCAAAGCGGAATGGATGGAGGAGCAGTGCCAACCACCGCTCTTGGGATCATTTATCTCCATCTGGCCAAACCTGCTAAGGGGACTGGAGGCCAGAAGGAAAAACTCACCATGCTCCTGATCAAAGCATCCAAACTCCCAGGACATTGTGAGCTAAAGGGAACACAACGCAAGAAAACCTGGGGGAGGCTTCAGACGTTTGCTGTGCCTGGAGCTCCTGCGAGGAACGCAGCCAAGCTTCATCCTCCACCAGTGGCACAGCAAAGCCCTGCAAAGCTGCATGGTGAACACCTACCAGTTAAATTGTGTAAAATGAAAGAGGGGGTGTTGTTCACCCCTCCTCAGTCCCTGCAGACGGGTGGGCTGCTGTCAGTAGAGCATTAGCAGGGCTTGGCTGCTCCCTGAGAGGGGGAGCTGGCTCTTTGCTCAGTGGCTCATAGCAGCTACCTGTGTTGGGGGCTGCTCCTCTCATTGCATGCTGCTGTCAGATGCAAAGCTATTAAAGCAGGTGATTAAATACAATGCTTCTCTATCGATCCTCCTGGCTTCCTCCCAGAGCCAGGGCTAACATTCTCTTCAGATATTCACAGCACTGCTGCTGAGAAGGGGCTAGGAAATCCTTCCAGCCCAAGGTGTCAGCAGCCGACTGCTCCCTTCTGCAAACCTTTTGCCTGCCAGGCTCCTGGGCTGAGCTCCTCGGCATGGGCAGCCACGGGCTTCTGCTCCTCAACCCCTGGAAGGTCATGGTTTGACCTGGTGGTGAGAGTACATGGTGAGGAAGATGTCCTGGTGCATCAGTCCACTCGTCCTGTGGCTCAGGCTCCCTCCAGCTCCACACAGGTAGGATGCTGATGTTTTCCTGGCACTGGATGTCAGGCAGGCAGGGCTCCCCACGTGGTATCCCTTCGTATAATTTCTCACTTCCCTCTGGCTGCAAACACCTCTTCCCAACGGGTCATATAATTTTGCCTTTTCTCTCTGAGTTCCCCAGTTTTCACTGGAAGCATCCCTCCATGAAGTCATGCTGAGGGAGCCCACGTGACATCCTCCCTCCTGTTTGGCTGAGGTAGCCAAGGACAGAAGGAGAAGCCTAAGAGCAGGCACGTTATGCACCCGGAAAATAACAAAAAACTTGTTTTAGAAGCATTTTTTACTAGGGTTTGGTTTGCAGCCAACAGCCTAATGCATCGCTGAGTTTAGCTCTGTCTGTTCTGCAGTGCAGTTGCCCAAGAAATCAATGCCCTGACATACTTTCCTTTGCTAGAAAATACACTTTTTGCTTGAGTGGGTGTGAAAACAGAGAGCTCGCCAAAACCCACGCAGGGCTGAGGGAAGGCTCTTCTGCCGAGTCTGGCCTCAAAAGAAGTCACGGCACAAAGACTTTGCTCCCTGACTTCTGGTCTCCTTGCAGGGACCACTGGCATTGAATAAAGAGCAGAGGGCAATTTAAGAGAGGGAAACATATTCCATTTTCTGGCTAAAAATAATCTTTTTTGAGTGTATGGCCGTCTGAGTTTTTGGTCCAAGTTGATTTTCTGGCTTTTTCTGTCCTTTGCCATCATTCATAAAGCATCAGCTAAACCTGCTGCAGCATCCAAGCTGTGCATGAATTTCTGCATGGATGATGTGGCTTCGTTAGGTGTATTTGGTCTGGCCATGAAACAAGGAATCTATTTTTTGTTACAGACTCCTCTGGGAAAGAGATATCTAATCCTTCCCACTTCCTCGGTGAATCCCAGCCATGCTGGGAAAGCCAAAACTTGAATAGAACTCCTGACCTCCCTGCAGTATCCCTCGGTCAGCTGATTGTTTAATACTTGGAGACCAGCCACCGTAAAAAACAACAGAACAAAAGTCACAACAACACCCTCTGGATTACCCTCGTCCCTGCCTGTGGTTTGACATGTGGGGATGATTTGCAGCAGTGCCCAGGCAGAGCTGTGGGAAGCAGCAACCGCGGGCTCCGATGCTGTTTGCGGCCGCGGGGATGTGGTGATGATCTCTCCCCAGCCAAGGCTGAAATGCCCCCGAATCATCGTCCACTGTGAGCATGGATTTGGGGAAATAGTGACCTTCCTGCAGGGAGAAACCTTCTGAATTTCGGTTTGGGGGTTGCTCTGTTGTTGTCAGCCTTCTGCCATCACGGGGAAGCTGTAACCTTGGCTTGCAGGATTGCTGCTCCTTCTGGCATCACCCATCACCCCAGGCTCCCTCTCAAGGTCTGCTGACTTGGACCCTGCTCCCTTCTGACAAGAGCATTGTTTTTCCCAGAGCTTTTCCAGCACTACCGAGGTGATGGCTTTCCTTTCCATGGGAGGGGGAAGCAAGCAGTAGTTAATGCTTGCAGGAGCGAGGGAGCCATGTGGCCAGACTGGCTCCGAGGCTCATGCAGGACCACCAGTCCCCAATATGCCACATCTCTGGTCCTGCCACAGCATGGAAAAGCATGGGAATGCCCTGCTGCCCTTCCTGGAGGGGTTTGCTGGTGTTTCCAGCTTTGCTGCGGAGAGGCTGGAGAACCAGGGAATGGGGTGGGTGCTTCAGTGGTGGTTTCATTGATGGCAAAGCCCGTGTGAGCCCCTTGCTGCCTGCTGGGGTCTGGTGTGCAGTGCCTGGGGTGAGGGGATAGGAAAGCCCTGAGGATTTTGTCACTTCTATGGAAGTCTTATCCATGTCCTGGGAACAAGGTGCTGTCAGCCCATCAGAGGGACACGCAGGCTCACAGATGGTCATTTTCTGGATGGCTTGATGATGGCTCCAGAGCCCCCAAGAGAAGGGGGGGTGAGCACCCTGCCACCTCCACTGGGATTGCTGGCAGCTGCTTCTGGACTGGAAGAAGCACACATTCTACCTTGAGATTCACTCTGCTGTCTCTAAGAGGTACTTGATGTCCTATTTCCTGCCCAGCTGTGAGCTTGTTTTCCTCCTGCAGGTTTGACTGGCTGCTGAGCAGAGCTGGGCCGCCCTCCCACCTCCTCTCCTGGCAGCACACCCCGGGGTCCCACCTCTTGCCTTTCAGAAGGATTCTGAGGTCATTAATACACTTTATGGACTAAAAGACTGAAAATGCTTGGAGCTTGAGAAACCATGGCCCAAACCTCTGCTGCCCCAGCACTCAGCCTTCAAAGCTGCTGTCAGTTTACAATACCAGGCTGAAAATCTGGCATTCTTGGAGGAAAAAAAAAAAAGTTGTATCTAGGAAAAGTTAAAGAAAAAAGGTGTTTGCTCCTTTGCCACATTGTAATTGGAGTGTGGTAGGGAAGAGTGAATTGGCACAGTGAGCAGAGGGTTTGGAATGAGTGCTGCATCTGTGGAAGGGGATGCTGATGGCAGGAGTGCTGGCAGGTCTGTCTTCTGCTCCAACAGCAGGGCAGAGGGAGACAGTGGTGCACTGGGGAGGGGCAAAACCAAATAAAATCCACAAGAAAGGAAAGGTGGTAGCCAAAAATTGGAGCTATCCCTTTCTTCTGTGGCCAGAGGCCCTGAAGCAAAGCTTTAATCATCCTAAAAGGGAGGAACTGGCGTGGTGGGAGGAGGACTGGAGCTTCCCTGCTCCAAGCCAGGGTTTACACAGCAACTGAGATAGCTGGTGAAGGAATCCACTCAGCAGATTGTGGGGGCAAAGAACTGGGAGATACGCTTAAGAGCTTCTGTGTGAAACTTGTGAGCTCAGGTCATACTGGATGGCCATGAGCAAGAGGCAGCAGCTCTCAATCTGAGCTTAGTGCTTCCCAAGGACCCAGGGGTCTCAGAGTTGATTTTCATTGCTGGGAAGGCTCTGATTGCCTGAGCAGTCCTGCAGTCCCAGCCTACTGGCTGTAGGTGCCTCCCCTCCAGGAGCTGGGAAGATGCTTCCTGAAATGTAATTGCGGCAGAGGGGTTGCTCAGGCGTGCTCTGAGTGATTTCCACTCCAAATAATTCCCACTCCCGGAGCCCCATGGGTTTTTAGAAGATGCTTAATCCTTTCAGGGGAAAAAGTCACTTCCAGTGCTAGAGAATGGTGTGAGGTTGGCCTCAACTTCTCACCTGGAGCAGTGAGGTCCAAGGGAGATGCTTGAGCTGGCTCACTGTCCCCAAAGCATCCCAGCTCCCTTCTCCTGCAGCGTGGCAGGTAGAGGGGCCAGGTGAGAGCTCCAAACCTCTGCCTTGAAGGGTGAAACTGCTGAGCTGGAGCCTGGCTTGCTCTGTGCAAGAGACATTGGGAAAACATCTGGGTACAGCGTGCTGGGGAACAGTTTGAGGAGCAGGTTTGAAGCTCAGCACAGGCATTTACTGAGCTGCTATAGTTTACCTTTCCTCTGCAAATAAGTCCATAATCAACCGGTTGACATTTCGCTCTTGGCTGCACAGAGGGCCAGCCACTGAATGCAGAGCTTCTGCCCAGCAACCCTCTGCTCTGTCCAGGTGGCTGTGACCTGAAGAAGTCCATCTCCTGTCCTACTCCAAGACATGCTGGATGTGTGGATGAGAGTTTTAGAAGTGCTTTTGCAGTGGCTGAGCTAATGCAAAATGGTGTTTTTAGTTTGCCTCCCCTTGCCTTTGTCACTCTGGCTCCATCCTGCTCCTTGCACAGGTCCTGCTCCATCACTCACCTTTCCTGTCCTGCAAGCAAGGACGGTAGACCTGTCCATGGTTTGAAGAAGATAAAAATGGAAGAAATGCTTGCTTTGAACAGCTCTGCTGGAGAAGTGAGTGCTTCAGTGAGCACAGCTCATTACAGCGTGTTCTTGCTGCCCTCTTATCAGGCCATCAGCCTTAACAGATCACCCTTAAGCTCCCGTCATCACTGTCTCTCTGTCCACAATCAAAGGCTTGGGGAGCTGCAGCCTGACTCACACTGTGTGGGAGAAAGTAATTATTTTAGCCACAGCAACTCGGACCAGTAATAACCTTTCTCTCCCTAACAGCAATGATGCTCCCTTAAAAACCCATTTTAATTGATTTTGGATAATGAGTTGGGCTTATCAGGGAGAGGGCAGTGGATGGATGAGGAATGGGTGGATGGGGAATAGCAGCACAGTGGAAAGGAGGAATGGCTGTTGAGTCCCGTGGAGAGGGTGCAGAAAGCAGGCAGGGCGTGGACAGCCACTCTCTGGGACATGAGCCCAGGGAGAACAACCCCACTAGCAGCCAGGGCTCACCACAGGGCTCACCAGAGGCTATTTCTCTTTCCTGGAGCCTCAGGAAGGTTTGTATCCACATTCAGCCTTGGTGAGCGTTGCAAGTGAACATAGGGCTTTCCTTCTTCCTCCTCCTCCCTCTGCCAGTCATTTCAGCAGCTTTCTCGCAGTGCCCTGCCCACACCCTGGTGTGAACAGAGCTGTTTTGCCATATTCAAGAAGTAACAAGTGCCCTTTCCCCAGAAGTGTTTTGCTGTGAGCCAGCAAAGCACGCCTGATGGAAAGTGAGCTGGATCTGAAACTACAGTGACCTCCTCTGAGAGGCTTTGTTAGTCCTCAGAGCTTGCAGAAGGGATGTAGGGAGTTTAACGTGAGATTGCTACGAGCCACAGCAGCATCTCAAGTGCTTCTGCTCACAGTGTGGGAGATGCCTCTGTTCCTGCCTCTTGCTGGGAAGAAAATGCAACAATGCTCTCTAGAGGCAGAAGAAGTCAAAAAGAGAGTCGCTTTCCCTGGCTCTGCCTTTCACCATGACCTCACTGCTCTTCCCAGCTGTTTGTTTTGCATAGAAACAGCAATTTCAGGGCATTTTGTCCTCTTGAGTTATAGCTTGGGAGATTTGTTTCCCCCTCCCTCTCTCAGGTCAATCTGATCTTCTTATTGTGGACGCTTGGAGGAGGACTGGGAGCACTGGGGCTATTTTGGGTCAGGATGGAGCTCTGGGATGAGATGGCTGAGATGGAGAGAGGGGAAAGGGCTGGTGGAGATTTGCTGCATCATGGTCCAGCATCTCTCTGGGGCAAGAAAAATCTCTGGGTCTTGGGGTGGGATCTCAGAATGAGAAAGTCTTCCAAGGACTAATTAGCCCCAGGCCTTGGGTGGGGGCAGATGGCAGCTGTGGGGCTGCACTGGGAAGGTGGAGCTGCAGGAGCCCAATCAGGCACCAACTGCCCCTTAATAAAAGCCAGATGGGGCACAGGATGGGGTTTGGAAGGGGCAGAGCAAGCAGCAACTTTGATACTGGCTCACTTAGGAAGTATTTTGGGCTGTGAAGAAGTAACTGGGACTCTGATCACCAGAGGGGTTTCCAGGAGAGTGTGGAGCTGAGCCCAGTGAGAAGCTGGAGGAGCTCCTGGGATTCTATAGCCAAGGGTGAAGGGGGCTTTTGTGGGACAGCTTAGGAGAAGCTTGGTCAGATGCAACTCCTGACGTGAGGGCTGGTGGTGATGATCTGCTGAAGCTGTGGAGATGTCCTATGTGACTTGGAGTGTGAGACTGCAAGAAGTGGCAAAAATGGGAGTGCCCACACCTGGCTGAACAGTTACAGATCATCCTGCTCCTCGAGAGACCCCAGGTGAGATCCTTGTCCAGCTGCACTGGCTGCTGTATACACAAAATATTTGAGTCCTCTGCCTGTGATCTTCCAAGGGGGAAAGGGGTTAAAAGGTGATGCCCTGCTCTGTGCAGAAGGGTGTCAGAGGTGATTTACAGGGCTAAGATGGGAATGCAAGTGAGATTTTTGGGATCCTAATGCATGGACTTTTTCATCTGGGGAGTTTCTTCATGCGAATGCTTGACTAAGCAGAACTCAGCCCATGGAGTTATTGGTCAGTGGAGTCCAAAAGATGACCAACTGAGTCAGCTGTGCTTGGTGCCCTCTGCACCAAGCAAGAGCTGTTCCCCAGCTTGTGCCTGGGCTGGGTAGGAATGCAAACCCAGACCTCTTCTGGCCATCAGGAAAATAATCCAAATAATATAATTCCTTTTACTATTCTGGCCAGATTCCAGTTCACTTAATTACATTCTGCCAATCCACCCTGCAGTCCCATATGTTGTTGTTTATTGTATCAGCTCATACTGCATCTCTTTAGTAACAAAGCCCTATGAATAACCTAGCCAGCTGAATTAATGCTGGTGAAAGGCTCAGGTTAATGTATAAAATGTACTCACATCCCCTGAAAAAAAATAAAACAAAGGATATTGTAGTACTGAGCTGAACTGGGCAATTCTCATGTCCCCAGGTGAATGGGAAGATACGTAAAGAATTGATTGGACAAATTATTTAAAAAGGCACAGGAAAATACCTGGATTGAGTGGTTGGCCCTCTTCCTGGAGAAGCACAGGGGTGGCTGGTCCTGTAGGTGAGGCTGTGTGGGGCTCCTGGGATCTGTACTATGTAACTTGGTTGCTATGACACGACCAGGGGAGCTGACTGCCTTGGGAACTAGAAAGGATGGCTCTGATTATTTAATCTGACCTCCCATGAGGCTGGAGAGGAGCATGGCCAGGGTGGCTGCTGGCTCTTGGTGCTGGGCAGAACCCTGGTTTACCTCTCAGTAAGGAATCACAGCCTGGTGGCCCATGAGAGCATTTTCAGTGGCACAATGTGCCTCCAAGCAAGCTGGGTCCCAGAGCAGCCCAGCCTGAGCCCTCCCACTTAAGTTCAGTGTTTGAGTTCAGCCCTGTGAAGGTTCACAGCAGGCAGCCCTGCTGCTTCACCCCCTTTCATGGGGAGAAGCAAAGGCTGAAGTCATTGATTTGAGGTTGTGCCACCAAAAGGACTTTGGGACCTGGATGGACATCAGATGTCTGAGTAGTCCTGAGGTTTTTTGTGTCAAGGGTTGAACCTTGTGCTCCTTTCCATCTGGTGTGTGGGTGAGGACAATCCCCTGGGGAAATCTTGGTGCAGCACTTGGGTCTCCCTATCAAGACAATTTCATGCCATTAATTGCAGTGGCAGGGAAGAGCTCTCCTCACTGGCTCTGCCCTGCAAAAAGCAAGACTGGTGAGAGTTTTGCAGATACTCCTTTTGCCCAGAGGAGCCTGGGTATCACCCTCTCTGACACTCAAGTCTTTTCCCTCCTTGCTGTGCTTTCAAGGCACAAGTGCTCTCCTGGGCAGCCTCCTGCACCGTGGAGCCCTCCTGTTGCTCGAGGCTGATGTGTGAGTGCTGCAGGCAGAGTCATAATTTAGTATTAATTCTTATTTAACCCTAACTCTCATGGGTATGTGCTTAAGCCTGGTGCTATGGAGAAGGCTCTGCATTTGGATGGTGAGAGAATGTGTCCAGAGGGACAAAGGGGTTTTCCATCAGACAGTGCCATCTGTTATCTGCTGCCTGTAACTCGATTTGATGAACTGTGCTGTCAGGTGTTTAAATCTGATTAGCACAAGTGTTTCTTCTTCTCTTCAGTGATTTGCCATGTTCTTAATGTGATGCCCACTAAAGACGGGAGAAGAAGCTAACCTAAGTTATTTTCTCATTGACTAAATGGCAGCTTGCATTGCATTTTAAAAACAACAAGCAGAAGAGGGAATGTTTTCATAGAGGCTGCTGGATGGAGTCAATTAATTCTGACTGCTAAGAGTAGGACAACTGAGGAAAAGGGAGTTGGACACACTCCCACCATCCCAAGAGGAGATTATCTACTGTTTGTCTGACTGCTGTTAATCTTGCATAGGGAAAACTGGAGCTGAAAGGTGGGTGAGAACACGTGGTTTGGGGTAAGCTGTTCTGCCACATTGGGGGTCATCAGAGACCCATTAATCTCCCAGATTTCTTGTTAGCACCACCCTCCTTGGAGCCCAACTTGTAAGGGGCAAATGTAGCCTCAGGGATGTGCTTTGTGTGATTCCCCAGGTACGGGGCTGGTTTGCGGAGCCGAGGGAAGGGAACTGAGGGACTCGAGACATTTGACTCCCAAGCCACACTTTGCCTGGTGCCTCTCAAATGTCCTTTTAACCGCTGGAGTGATTTTGGAGCATGTTTATGCAGCAGAAAGCGAGGTGAGCCCGGAGTCTCCTCCCCAGCTTGCAGTATGCGTCATCGGTTGTGGCTCTGCAAGCTGCGATGGGAAATGCAAGTCAGGTCTCCCCACTGCTGTCAGCAGTGCCCGTATTTCACATGCAGAGTGCAGATGTCTAGACAGGGGCAATGCGGCAGAGCCTTTGAGCCAATGCAAACCCCCTCCCTCAGCCAAGTGCCTGCCCTCGTGCTCCACGGGAAGCTGGCTAAAGCAGGTTTTTTCTTTCTTAATCTTATTTTTCATTCTTGCTGTGTGCGTTTTGCTCCAGGATTTACTGCATAGAGCCCTTCAAACTGTTTCCACAGGGCTTATTTAATACCTGGAAACTCTGCTGGTTCTTCCTTGGACTGTATCTTTAGCTGTTTTTTTTCCACACTGCAATTTAGCATTAAATTTCCCTGCGAGCTCTTGAGTGTTTTTCATCTACACATCCCACTGTATGATCTATTCACTATGATTATCATAACCCTGTGCTAATTACTTGCATCATCAATAACTGCTGCACTCTAAAGAATTTCTCCTTCTCTTTATTCCTTTATCTCTCCCCTAGTTCCTCCTCCCTCCTGTGCAGCATCCATATTCTGCATTCTGATCATGAATGCCATGGAAGTGTTGATCCCTCCGAGAATATCCCAAGTAAATTGTTTGGAAAGCAACCCTGCATATTGCACATCCCATAATGATCCCTGATTAAAACTCATAATGGTCCTTCATCCAGACTTGTGCTGAGTTGTTTGCTGCAGAATCTGAGATGGCATTTTCTGTAGTTGATGTCACACAGAAGGAGGTGATTTAATTCTGCTGAAGTCATATTTGTTTTCCACAAGTCTCCCAAAGTTAATGAGACTAATTATTCCAAAGGGCTGAGACTTTAATAGTGCCAATGCATCATCTGGTGTTGAGCTCATCCCCAGGTGAGGCAGGATAGTGCATGGGGCAATGGTAGTGGATTGCAGCAGCCCCTCAGGGACTCATCTTCAGTGACTGTCTCAGTGCAAGGTGAGAGGCTTTGCTCTGTGTCCATATGGAGCAAAGCCAGATTGGTTCCTGTTAGAGGGAATTTGCAATCCTCAAGCATCTCTCTGACACAATCCAGCACAGATTTGCTGGATAATGAGGCTAAATTGTCACATTGTAAGTAAACACAACAGGCTTCTGAAGGGCAAAGCCTATGGAAGTAGAGTAACGTCACGCTTGCGTGCTCCTCTTCTTCCATCTGCCCAAGGGTATTTTTCCCTGTCTGTATTTCCCAGCTCCAGGGATGCTCTTCCAGCCATCTGGCTGGGGATCCAGTGCTGGTGTCAGCTGGATGTTGTTGTAGATTTATTCATGGAAGAGGATGAAGATTAAAGACTTTACACCTAAGCCTTCCCTAGGGCTCTGTTTGTGCTCAGATCCTCCTTTCACCCTGTTTCTTTGAGCTGATTTCTCAGAATCATAACTTAACCAGGGCATTAATTTGAACTTTTTCTTGAAGGATTATGTTTCACCTTAACTCCCAGAAATGCTGGCAACTCATGGGTATTCCCTGTGAAGAATGTTTTCCCTCCTTCAAACTTCCATATATCTTCAGAGTTCTGCAGTGTTACTTCTTTCTTGTGGTTCCAAATTAAGTCCTGGTGCTCATTGAATAGCTTTTCTATATACTTAATAGTAGTAGGTATCTATGAACTGGACACTATGTTATCCAAAGTGGAATAGTGCATGTGGGCAGCTGCTGACTGCTGGTGGAGCATCTCCTGTAGCATTGTGTCCCAGCCCTGGGGGAAGCTGGGAGACTTGCTGGTAGCAGTGGATATGTGGAAAGGATGCAGTGGTGGTTCACCACTGTGAAAATGTATCCATGGCTGCCCGTACCCACTTCTGGGGAGAAGGGTGGAAGGGATGGGGTTGAATCTCCCAGAGTTTTGTTGGGATATAGGGAAGTCAACGGCACAGGCAGCAGAAGGGAAGAAATGCTGCTTTCCAGGCACTGCTGCTGTGACTCATGGGATTAGATCACAGGTTTGCCTAAGAGACCACATTTGTAGGGTTTGTTCTACTAATTTAGATGGCTTGCCTGTTTCCCAGAGAGCTTTTTGGGGACTTGACTCCTTCTCTGAGAGTTTTTTCAACCTGCCCTTCTCCTAAAACCTTGGAGCAGCCTGGTGCAACCCGTGGTGAGGGCAGAGTTATTCCTTGAGGCAACAAGGTTTTCCTGGTGTTCAGCATGGTAAAGGACAGGACTCCCTAAAGGGAAGATGCACAAATGCTTTACTCGAAGAAATATCTGAGCAAGAGCTGCTGATGGCTTGTAATCTTTCTGAATTACTTGTCCCTGCATGTGCCTTTTATATCTATAAAAACAGAATAAACATCAGCCTCCCTGTGCCATGGGTGGCTTCTCTTTAGCATGGAGTGCTGCTACTGCCATGGAGCAACATTTCAGCATGGCAACAGTACAGTTCAAAATAGTAATAAGAATGCAACTGTTGTTTGCATAGATGAATGCAGAAAATGATGTGAAATGGCAAGAAACCCATTAGTCTGAAAACACACTTTGCTTTCTCAGCACCCGCTTAAGTCCTCTGACATGTGGCATTTCTTACTCTGAGCTTCAAAGGCAGCAAAAGCTGTGAAAAGCAGGCTGTCTACCAGGGAAGGAAGAGATGTGTGAGTCCATGGTTGCTTTTTTGCTGGGGGGAAGAAAGAGTTTGCCCACAGGGCCATGGGAACATCCCTTGGTGTTGCGGGGCAGGGAGCCTGTGCTGCTGAGGATGGGCATGGATGTGCCACCTAAACCTGACTGCTCCTTCTTGTCACTGTTGCAGCAGAACTTACTGCTTAAATGAGAAAAAAACAACCTGCCTGCCAGCTCTCCTGGTGGAAAATGTTTAAGACCAAGGTTATAAGAAAAATGTAGTTACATGGAAGTGGTGCTTTCAAATGGGTGCTTTTAATTTTTTCATCAGCTATTGCTGTCTTAAGTACCAGTTACTAATTAGCCTTCATGTCTCATTAAAATCATAGTGGGTTTTTTACCTATTGATATTTGGTAAATAGCCTTTATTTTGGCCTTTAATGCATGATGATTAAAGTATTTATTGGATGCCTCTTATGAAGCTCTGTGCCTGTGTTCATTTTCATCTTAAGACATTTACTAAGCCACTGCTTAGAATTACCCCAACCCATCTGGCACATTGTTTGTGCAGAGTGTACCCGACTTTCCCATCCACTTCCTCAATTAATATTAAATATTCAAGGGAATTGAATTTTTTTCCTCCTTGCCATCTCTCACAGCGTGTTTGGGTAGAAAGGTGACTCTAGCAGTGGAGTGTTAGCTTAGAGCCTGGAGGGTGGGGACTGGAGGTGAAATCAAGGTGCCCAGTTCTGCCCAGTAACAGATTTCAGCAGGCAGATGGCTCCCATAATGGGTATCTTCAAAGCCAAGGATATCAAAGTCAAAATATATTATTCCACCCTATTGTGGCATAGCAGGGAAGTGTTTCCTGGAGGCAGGGATTTAAATCCACCCTGCTAGCTGTGTCAGCTCTGAAAGCTGCCCTACATCCCCAGGGAGGAGCAAGGATGTAAAGGATTAGAAATGAGCTCCACTGGCAGAGCTTTGTGGGGAAGCACTCGTACAAAACCTGTCTGCATCAGGCATGACAGCAACATGATTTTACTTCTGTAGTCAGCCTCGCAAACAAAAATGAGAACAGAACATGTCACTTGCCTGGTGATTATCCAAAGCAGGCTAAACCCTGTGCCGGCAGCAAAATCAGGGCTAAGAATGAATTTAAGTGGCGGTAAAATATTCACAGTGAGGCTGAGGGTGGAAGGTAGCTATTAGCTCTGAAGAGGATCTCTTGCAATAGAGAGAGAGGATCTGGCTTTATAGTTCTCCCTGGCAGGTAAGAAAAGGTGCTGCCTGGACTATCCCAGCCATAAATCTGTCCACCTAGAGACAGAAATAAGACACTGAAGAAGAGGATATACAGCAATTCTTACTCTGGGATGCACCAGGTGTTTCAAGCAGTCTTTATAGCAGCCTTGTGGCTGGCTTGTAATGTTGTTAGGAAAACCTTGCTGTATCTATTGCCCTTTTCACAAGAAGAAAAGAAGCAAGCATTTTTGGAAGGTGAAACATGCAGTATTTTTCCCCTTGGAGGTGACTGTGATCCCACACGTGTGCTGCTGTGCAAGTTCACAGGGTGACATCTGGCCTTGGCCCACAGGGGACAGGGCTGCTGCTTGTGCTGGGCAATTGGTGCAGCCTCCTGTTATCCCAGTGCTGCCTGATCTGTGGGCTGATGGAGGTGCAAAGGCTGTGCTGAAAAGGGGGCTGATGCTGTACACTTCCCTCTGATAACTGGTGGAGGTTAGCAGGTGTGACTGGGGGTTGTGTGCTGTGGTGCAGCTGGGGTGCCCTGCCTGCAGCTGCTGGGAGCTCCTGTCCTGTGCTGGAATTGCTTTTGGCTTTGAACAGCAGCTGATCTGAGTGCTAGAAATACCTTCTGACACAGAGCATTGTTGTGTTAAGGAAGTTGCTGCTGTTGGGCTGAGCCAGCAGTGCTGGGATAAGAGTGCTGTGCTGCCAAAGCTGTGCTTTTGGCTTTGGTTCTGAAATATTCCCCATCCCTCCAGCAACCAGACCACACAAAACAAGCCCTTCAGCAAGAATCTGCATCCCTGGTCCAGGATGCTGCTGATGCAGCTCCAGTGGGCAGGGATGGCACTGCTGCTGTTGCCAGCATCGAGTGATGCTGGAGAATATCCATTGCGGAGGCAGCTTGGTCCTGAATTATGCATGGCAAAGCTGCTGAGCATCAGCTCTGGCAAAGCAAAGAGCCTGCAATGTATAGACTGAGCTGCCTTTGTATTAAGTAAAAGGAAGATTGCTTCTGCTAATGGCTGTTACTGTGGAAAGCAAAGCTGTTCACGGATGTACCATGTGCACAAGGAGCCTGTGTTTTCCTAATGAACCACCTGCTCAAAATCCTTTTCCTAGGGATTAGTGGTGACCCAATCTGGCCAAACCAGTGTTGCTGGTGTGTAAGTTTTGACTTGATTTGGTCTGGTGTGAATAGCTCGGGGGGGAGCAGGAGTTCACAAGTGTCCTCTTCCCTTCATGTGACTGATAAAGGGGTGATCTTGGGGGAAATCAGTTATTCCCCAACCCATGGGATCTGTGAGTTTTGCTCCTATAAAGCCCCAGCGGCTGCATAAATGAAGTCTCAAATCCATTCTGTGTGTAGAGAGCTGGTGTTTGGGTCCTGGTGTCCCATTGCAGGTGGTGATATTGTGCTGCCCATGACTGGGTCTGAACAAGGCACAGGGACAACTCCTCTCTTCAGCTCAGCCAGCCAGAGGCTCTCAGACTACTGGTGGTTTATTCTAATGAGAGAATTATGCAAACACTGAGCAAAATCAGCTTTCGTGTAGTTCGTAGAAAGTACTTATTTTGCCAGCTCATAGAGGGAAAGCTCTTGGAGGAAATGGAGAAGAATAAATCAAATCAAAATAATCAAAGCAAATATTCTACTACATTGCAAATGAGTCTGCAGTGTGGACCAAAGCACTTTTAATTGGATTCTGAAGTCCCAGGATACTCTTGGTGAGGAGCAGCTGGGGAACCTACTTCCTTTCATTAACTTTGAATGTAAACAGGGAGGAAAGAGGGAAGGGAGCTCATGGAGGTGAGGAAGAGGAGGAGAGTAAAGCACTTGGAAGCAGTGAGCAGTCCTGGTGGAGTGGTGTTTCCTCTTGGTCAAGATGTGCTGCTATGATTCAATAACTCCTGCTGGTTACACCTCCCTGCTCTGCTCCATTACTGCCCTGCGTCCCCAGGGTAATTCCTGGCTCCTTTCTCACCTTCCTTTGCCCATTCCCTGGGGAGGATGTGTTGCATATAATTCAAGTAGCTTTTGCTTATTGTAAGTTGATCGTATTGGGGTTGCTGAACAATTCTCCTTGCCCTCTGTGCCAAGTGCAGGGAGGGGGTGGCGAGCTGCTGGGGAGAGGAGTGGGCTTTACAGGCTGCCTTTTTGCACTTCATGGGTCTTTTGAAGAACCAGGCTGAATTTAAGCAGAAAGAGGGGTGATTTAGATGAGATCTTGGGAAGCAATATTTTTCTGTGAGGTTGTTGAGGCCCTGCCCAGAGAAGTGGTGGCTGCCCCATCCCTGGAGGTGTTCAAGGCCAGGTTGGATGGGGCTTTGAGCCCCCTGATCCAGTGGGAGGTGTCGCTGCCCGTGGCAGGGGGTTGGAACTGGATGAGCTTTAAGCTTCTTTCCAACCCAAACCATTCTATGATCCTGTTTCTACCCAGCTACATGATAGCAAGAGCAGCTTTTATGATTTCCAGCTTTCTGTGCCCAAGGCATGCAGCAATAAGTCCATGTTTTCCAGGCAGTAACATGACTGTAATCCTCCAGACCTGTCTTTTGCTAATGGGCACATCAAGAAGAAGCAGAGGCTGTCAAAGCCATCAGAATTTTTTCTGTGCAAACACAAAAACTTGAATAATGTGGGTGGTTTTGCTTCAGCCAGACTGTGATGTCTCTCTTTCCCTGACTTCTTAACAAATTTCTTTCCCCTTGGGAAAGGAATAGAGCTGAACCAGCCCTGCTCATCATCCCGGGGTGGCCGATGTGAGATGCTGCTGTGGGGGTGGAGAGGCTGAGCTGAAGCTGTGGCCTCACCGTGTACTTGGGCCAGTTATTCCCAAGTGCCTGGATGGGAAAATGATTTCCTCTGGTCCTTCTCCAGCTTTATGCTTTTAATTCTGAATTCCAGAGCTCCTGTCCTGCCAGATCAGAATATTTTTTCCAGTGCTTACATTAAATCAGCCTAGAGAACTCATTCTTTGCCTCCTTTGGGGTATTTACAACCTTATGCTAATCCGGGTGTCAGAACTCTCCTGCATCAGCCCTGCCAAAACCTCCCTGGGCTGAAAGTAGGAAATGACACAAAGGATCCCAGCACCACCGACACAATCCTGATACCTTTATAGCTTTTTATCACCAAGCAAAGATAAGCTTTTCTGAGAGTGGTAGCTGTGTGCACAGAGATGCTATCGGAAAGAGCAAGGCAGAGAAATATTAAAATAGTCCTGGCAGGCTGACACTGGGGCAGGACTGGGATGGATGGCAGTGGGGAGCTGTGCCAGGACCGAGCCACCTCAACCCAGAGAAGAACTGGCTCTTCACAGAGCAAACAGCAGCTGCTGGTGACCCACAAAGTCCCTGAGCCAGACTGTGAGAGAGCCATTGACTTCTGCTGCTCATCTCAGTGGTGGATGTTCTTCTTACCCTCTAATGACATCATCTCAGTGCTATTTCTGGAGATTGTTAGGTGCACTTGGAGCTTGGCTTTGTTTCTTAGAAAACTTGATTGAATGAAACAGGTGATGGGGTGGGACAGAGTTGTGCATGAGTGCATGTGCAGACCCATCAGCATAAAAGCAGTGTATAAAATCTACACTGAGCCAAACAAGGCCATAAAAATGCAAATCAGCTGTGGTCTGTCTCATTAGTATGCTTCAAAACCTGCCTGTGGAACTATCAGCAAGAGCAACATCTCCCCTGGGTGGCATGGACATGTGTGTGTGCTTTGGTCCCAGCATGCAATGGGAGAGGAGGCTCCATGGCCTTTTTCAGGGTGAATCTTAGATTCTGGTCAAGATTTTACTTTGCAATAGAGTTGGAGATGCTGTGAAATCAGTGATTTTGTCACTGTGTGTGCTGGAAATTCCTGCTCTAAAAAGATGCTGCTTATGTGTCCAGTGATGCCCTGAGATGCATCTGCTGGAGAGGGGAGTGCTGACCCTGTGTGGTGCTGTGCTTATCCATCCCTGATTCCTGTGTATTCTTCTCATGGCATTTCATTTGCTGAAAAAGGAGGCAAATAACCCTCTGAGCTCTCTGTTGTCCAAATCAGATCTATCTGGTTTGCCCTTTGTTTTTGGGTAGCTGATCTCTGCAGCTCCCTTTCCACTTCTTTCCCTTCCAGGGACCTGAAATCCCAGCTCCTGGGAGAGCAGCATTTCTTCTGTTGCAGCCTCCCTGGTGCAATCTGCCTTTGCACTGCCCAGCCTCGTTTTGCTGATATTCATAAACCAAGCACTGCAAAGCTGCTCTGCGATTGCATCCTCCTATGGAAATTCTGCTTTTCCTTCCCAAAATAGCAGAAGACAGTGTTTAGCAACAAGAATGTCTTCTGCAATGGGAGTGACTGACAACAGCATCTCCCAGAGAGAGAGACGAGCGCCGTGTTTCAGAGAAAAGGAGACATTTCCATTCCATCAGGAACTGCAACCTGTATTTTGCAAGTTAAATTGCTCCAGTCTGATTGAAATCCACCTGGCGATGAGCTTGTTATTTAGTGACACAGCACTCCAAATTATACACCCCATCCTTTTGATATTTCTAAATGACTTGTGTATTAAAAATTAATACTTCAGAAGGGCAAACACTCAGCGTGCTGACAGCCAGAATTCGCTGCCACCCCCTTTGATAATTATGAACTTTGCAGACTGATGGGAAGGGGGAGCACAGGAAAGCCTTGAGCGATGCTTTACCCTCCCCAATGCTTCAGGGCTGTGAGGAGCTAGGGGAGAATTCCTGGAGGAAACCTGCTTTTCGTAGTGTGGGTGGTGGGTGAGCATGTGGGGCTGGTGGAGGGCACGAAGGCAACAACGAACTCTCCTCCATCTGTGCTGGATGGCAGCCCAGGGGGCTCTTCCCAGGTTTTGCCGGCAAAACTCGCCAAGGCAACAGACGGGAAAATTAATCATGAGGAAGGAGGGTTGGAGCCAGGTTGGAAAGCAGGCACAAGTGTGTTGGTTCATCAGTACCATTTCCTAAACTGAGTTTTAATCACTTCCATTAGGTTTTTGTGTCTCCTGGCGCTTGGGATAGATCTACCCCAAGGCAGGGATTGCAGCCCATCCATGTCCCTACCTCTACTGAGCAGGATCCTGCCTGGAAGCAACTGCAAGTCCGTAATTCCCATCTTCTCCTCTCTTTAGTTGCTGGGTTTGGGTGCAACCAGCTCTCCCATGGGCATCACCTCTGCAGAGCTCTTCTGAGCATATTGCAAAGGGAGGTTTGCCTTCGTACCCCACTTATCTCCATTGGCTTCCAGGCACTTGTACCTAGTTTCTCCAGGCCAGGAGAGCACCTAATGCAGAAGGAGAAATCCCTACTGATAGGTAGCAATAATCATATTCACATTCCATGTTCTTTTCCAAGGGCAGCAATCATGCCAGGACACAGCAGCCCAAATTGTTCGCAAGGTTTTGAGTGGAGAGGAAGACATCTCCCTTATTGTTCCCAGGACGAACAAGGAATGTTTTTCCTCTTTTCTAATCAAAGTTTGGGGACTTTCCACCCAAATGTGTGCCTGTGGTCTGGAGTTTTGAGAAACTGCAGGATAACTTGGTGCTCAGCAGCTGCCTGGGAGGGCTCAATGCAATGATCTGGTACTGCTGAAATTGCATGAGATCACTGAAAACAGGCCAGGAAGGGATCTCAACCTTTTTTTCCCCCTTGCTTATTGCATGAGAACTTCACCCATGTTTTCTATATCATCGTGCTCTGATGTACCACTCCAGAGATTGGCTGTTTGGAGCCACTGATAGGCAAATGGTTGGAGGTTGCAAGTCCACTCATTGTAGCACAATAAAAAAAGCCCATCTTGACTTGCTTGGTGTATCCATTTTGGCAGCAACTGCACCAGGAAGGACCTGCAAGAGAAATGACTGTGCCACTGGAGAGGAGCTGCAGGAACTTGTAGGGCTGGAAGTGGTGAACCAAACTGGAAATCTGCCTTGTCACAGGCAGGGGATGTGCTAGGCTTTCTGCACGGACCTCTCTGCCCTGGTAGGCTCAGGCAGTGCTGTTGAAATGAGACTTAGCATTTCTTTCCCCTCCTGTAGTTTTATTTGAGATGCACAAGACAGATTTGGAACAGTTGGCAGCTCTCTGGAGGGGACCTGCCATTGAGAAAACCCAGTTTTGAACAAGATGCCCATGACAGCTGCCTGTCTCCAGGTTGTATGCAGCTGCTCATCAACTTAATGGCAATAAATGAGCTCCCAGGTGGTCTTAATGGTGTCTTTGGGATGTCCCTGTGATTGGGAGCTGCTTGGGTTGCCGAGTTTCTCTTTTCCTCCTTCTTGGTGTTCAGGCTTTTAAAATAACCTCTTTTTGCCTTGCAGCTCCAAGGCTGGGTGGGTTAGAGGTGCCGTACAGTCCCTGATTTTGCTATGCAGTTTTTATAGCTCAGCTATAAAGGGAAGAAAAAAAATAGATCTAACTAGCAAATGCCCAGCCGTAGCAGTATAGAAAACCATCACCAGACGTCACTATACGTAAGCTTTGCCCTAGTTCAAACGCACAGGAGTTTCCCTGCAGCTCCCATCCCATCTGGGATCGAGCTGTGCCTCCTGGTTACACCTGCGGGAGCACAGGGAGACTTGCACGGGGTGAGATCCCCCCACCTCAGTGGGGTTTTGGGGAGCATCTCTCCACTCACGGGCTTCCCTGTGCGCTCTGGTCCGGGCTGGGGGAAGCTGGCTGTGCCGAGCAGCTCTGTGTCCTGCGATGCCTGCCGGGAGGAGCAGACGGCAGCTGGAGCTCCGCGAGCAGAGCCGGTCCCGGAGCTGACTCACGCCTGCTGGTCTTGCTTGCCATGTGTTATAATCACCGAGAAATGCTTTGCCTGTGGTATCATTTTCTTTAAATACATCATTAGAGAAAATGACAGCCCAAATTGTGGGAGGATGCTAATGGCTCCGGAGTGGCAGACAGATTGCAGAAAATAGTTCCCTGTGAATACGGCGCAGGTGGGAGCCCGTGGAGGAGGAAAGGAGTTGGCTGGTGCGAGCCCGTTGATGGGAAACAGCCTTGGAAACCCCTTCTCTGCCACCCTGCTATGGGGCAGTTTGGAGTCGGTGGGGTGAGGAGGAGGTGGATGCTCCAGGTGGAGATGTGCAGGCTCACTGGACAGAAAAAATGTTGGTTTAAGCACTGTGCAATGGGGCAATGTGTTGGCAAAGTGTAGGCAGAACTGGGTTGCTAGGGCTGCTGTCCACCCCAAGTTATGTGGCCAGCATGGGGTTTGTGGTCCTGTCACTCTGCCACCCTTAACAGGATTTAGGGAGACTCTCCTTAGGGAGAGAGGAACCATCCTCCTCCAAGAGAGGCTTTGTTGTCCCCCTGGCTGCTGAGATGGAGCTCCTGCTGCACAGTGCAGCACCAAGACCGCTTCTGCGAGCGGTGCTGTCTCCCTTTTTTGCTGCATGAAGAACAGCAAAGAACAAAGTGTGTTTTGAACTTTGCACCTCTCAGTTTGTTTTTATCACTCCTTTGTCCTCAATCTTATATTTCTGCTCTGTCTCTGTAAGAAACAACAAAAAAGAATGACCTTTAATTTCCACACAGCCACCTGCAGTTCCCAGGGATGCTACAAACCACCTTGTATTACGGTGGTTAAAGGTCTTCTGCCTTGTACTTCAAAGATATCGTGCTTAAGCCATCTTGGATTTTAATTTTTATTGAAATTCTCCCTCTTTCAGAGCAATTAGCAATGAGAGTTGCTCACACATTGGGACAGTTAATTGCCCTGGCTCACATGCTGCTTGGATTAAATGCTAAGGGCCACATGGAGCCCTGTGATGCCCTTTACATCAGAAGTGTGGTGAGGGGAAGAGGGCTCTTTTGAAGAAAGAGCCTTGTGGAAGTGGTACCTCTTCAACTAAACCTGCAGCTCTGAGCCTGTCTGGAGTTAACATGGCCGGACCCTGCATTGTTTGGGTTGTCAAAGCCATTTCTGCCCCATCTTCTGGTACCACTGCAAAACCAGATTTGTCTCCCAACTGCTCTGATGGGCAATGCCCCATCTCCTAGCCCACATCTGTGCTTCAGCACACTCAGTTTTCCCTCCTTGCAGCAGTTCCTCCTTTTCCTCTGCATTTGTAGCAAGTAATCCCATCTCCTCTCAAAAAAAGGGGCTACTCACACTCGCTGCTTTTAACTTCCTTCTTAATGTCACTCTCTCCACTTCCCTGCCCGTCTGCTCCCACCTTTGTAGTGTATGGAGAGGCTTTGGTGCTGCCTGCGGTGGTGGCATTGCCCTGCAGCTTGCACCTGCAAGGATGACCTCTCCAAGTCTTCAGCCCCGTGGTCCCACTGCCGGTCACCTCAAGCAGCCCAGGAGGCAACTGCCACCTTCAAGACCTTCCTGGTATCACACAGAGCTGCTGGTTTCACTCCTGCAGGCTGTGTTCCCTAAGGACAGAAATTATTCTTTATTTTCCATATTCTGGTGCTAAAGAGAGGCTGAGAAAGCCTGAGGTGACCTGGAGGGGTGGGGACTGGTGACACCAGCCCATCGCCTGCAGTTGGGAAGGGCTTAATGAGCCATGGGGTGTGAAATGTGGTTGTTGCACTCCTTCCCAGAGAGGTGCTGATCTCCAGAACCTCTTCTGCTCTTATTTCCCGTTACCTATAATTAAATCACTTTCCTTTTCAGGCAACTCATTTTACTTGCAGAAAGTAAAACCTTAGGGCTCCTTTTACTGATGTTGAGGGCACTTTCTGTACTATCTTGCCCTTTCCTCCCTGCTTTCCTGATGTCACAGCCCAACAAGAAGCTGTGTGCAGGGGAGGAGACTGGCTGTCAGATACCCACCCCCAGGCTGGTGGCACCGTTGGACACAGGGCTACTCTGGCTTTGGCTCTTCCATGGGTAATTTTCTGTGTCTGAATGAGTCTGTAATTGTTAGTGATAGAGCTGTGGTGTGCAGCTTGTGTGTCCTCCTGCCAAACCTTGATGCCTACCTACCTGTGGCGGCCACAGCTCAGCATGGCCTGAAAACCTCTTGCAGGTGGGCACGAAAGTCTCTCCAGGAGAATTATGACCCTGTTTCTTCAGAATAGGCCAATACAGGAAAATTGCTAGGAAATCCCAAGATTTCCCTCCAGGGAGGTCAGAATGATCACTCTGTCCCTCACTCCCAAGGATGCACAGACAGGGTTTGGTGCTGGGAGCAAGAGAAAACAGTGCTGAGCAAGGAGAAGGTGGTGGAGATAAGGAGGTGGCTGCTGTGTGTAGCAGAGCTTGTAGCATCAAACCAATCATCCTGGCCTCTTCCAACCGTTCCTTTATCCACCTCAAGTGGGAAATTGCTTCTTGCTCTTGTATCTCCAGGTGGAATGAGCAAAGTATTTTCAGTGCTGCATTGTAAGCTGAGAGCTGCAAGGGAAAGGAGGGAAAGTATTGCGTCTACCCAGGAGGTATTGAAGAGATTTAGTTTTAGCTTCTCTAATTATTTCTTTGCATATTCATATTTCTGAGAACGTGATATTTCTTCTGGGACAGAGGGCAGATTTGTGCTTCCACTGATGGCGATGCAGCTGTGTCTTCCCCAGATGTGTCTGGTTCTTGGGTAGGAATATTTATAACCCCCCTGGCCAGTCTGCACCCTGTACCTGTCTTCACTATTGTTATGGAGCTTTCCAGCTCTCCAGAAAAGAGAGGGACCCACCACACAGCCTCCAGTGTGGCAGATGGAGAGAAAAAGGATTTATTTACTATGAATGAGCTGGGAACATCCCCAAATGCTCCCCTCTGCCAGCAGTGGCAGTTGGGAAGGGAAAGCACTTAAAAATGATAAGGTTTGTTGACTGTCATTAATATTTTATCTCTCCATGACTGCTGTGTGGAAATGCTGTTTGTAGCTAGTTGTGCTCCCAGACAGGGAGTTTCTGGTGGGATAAATCAGATCCTACTTCTGATGGGGGACCTCGAGGAGATACTGTGGTCATTTTCTCAGCTTTCAGTTGTTTCTTCCTTCAAACTTGGCTTAATAAAATTGATTTACTTTAGAAAGGGTTTTATTCAGACGCCAGGAGGAATTTAACTGAAGTGGCACTGAGTCGTCCTGGTTTGTATAGGAGGGATGGATTCATCACAGGGAAAGTGTTTCCTTTTCAAGAGCTGATGAACAACCTGTAATGTGAATAACTTCACACTTCCAAGTAAGACACAAACCTGAGAGTTTTTTTAACATGGGTCTGTAAATTAAATAACAGTTCTGTAAAGCTACAAAAATAAATAACAAATAAATAATAATGAGAAAGTTACTGGGTGTTCTTGAACTGAATCTGAAAGTCCTGAAATGCCTGTTAAAGCTGTTCAGTTCTGGAGTCCTCAGCACATGGAGCTGTTGGAGCAAGTCCAGAGGAGGCCACAGAGATGACCCAAGGACTGGAGCACTTCCCGTACGAGGACAGGCTGAGAGAGTTGGGGTTGTTCAGCCTGGAGAAGAGAAGGCTCTGGGGAGACCTTAGAGCAGCCTCCCAGTGCTGAAAGGGGCTCCAGGAAAGCTGGGGAGGGACTCGATCAGGGAGTGCAGGGATAGGACCAAGGGGAAGAGTTTTCCACTGAAAAAGGGGAGATTGAGGTGAGATCTTAGGAAGAAATGTGAGGGTGGGGAGGCCCTGGCACAAGTTGCCCAGAGAAATGGTGGCTGCTCCATCCCTGGAGGTGTTCAAGGCCAGGTTGGATGGGGCTTTGAGCTTTGAGCCCCCTAATTCAGTGGGAGGTGTCCCTGTCCATGGCATGGGGATGGAAATGGCTTTGCTGTCCCTTCCAACCCAAACCATTCCATGATTCTATAATTCTATGAAAAAAGGGTCAGTTGTGTGGAATGGGCTGACAAACAGGGTGGGAGGATCAGTCAGTCCCACCTGCAGCAAAATCCTCATTGTACTTCTGAGCTGGTGAACCTGGAAAGAATGACAATAAATGTGAAAAGCTGATACTGGGAAGGAGAACTTCCATCCTGGAGACTTTGCTCTCTGCACAGGTGTGACACGGATCGAGTGTGAGAAATGTGGGTATGGAAAAGCTGCTTTTGCCTGAGCTATTTTATGTGCATTGGCTTATGACTGTAATTCTACCTTAATTTTCCTTTGGCAATTCCTCGTGCTTGGCGTTTGATGTAGCAGGCGTGAGATGCTGTTTGATGCAATTACAGCTGTGAAGTGGGAGCGGGCTGGAATGCCTGATTGAAATTCCAACCCTACCGTGAGACTGATGAAAGCACTCACTTGGACAGCTGCCAGCTCCCAGGTTTTGTCTCTGCTATCAGTGCAGGATCTCAGGTTTGCTCCTTGGCTGGATGATATCTCCAGGCTCCCAGCTCGAGGCTGCCTTGTGGGGCTTTGGGTTGGTTTTCTTAGTCTTTCTGCTACTTAACTGCAATTAAAAAGCATTAAGAGCTGTCTCCAAGTGAGGGACAGCTGGTTTGATGAAATGGGTGGGTTTTTGCTGTTGGGCAATTATCAACTGTACCAGTCAGTGAAGCTACACAGAGGTCACTTCATTAGGTACCCGAGGGCAGGAGGATGCCTGAAAGCTAGATGGGATGTAAGGTTGGTTAGCTCTGCATTAAAGCCAAAAGGAAAATCTTCAACAGAGATGTTTAGTGGACAATTCCATGTCCAGTGCTCATCCTGGAAGAAATAATTTATAATTGAAATACGATTTGCAGCTAAACTAATGATGGACTGATTATAGCCTTCTGTTTGGCTTTCCCTGCTTATTTCGTCCTTCACCTCTTTAAAAGGTCAGTAACCAAGTTAGGAGATTTGCTCACGCTCCAGCTGTGCACACCAGCTCTCCTGCTTGGTTTGTGTGTGCTCCCCAACCTTCCTCCTCGTGCTCATGCAAGGAGCGACCTGGATCCTGGCAGGACCAGATGTGCTCCTGGCAACCTTCAGCAGAAGAGGAGGTTGGTAACAACAGAAAAAAACCCTCTTGTAAACGGTATGTGGAAGGTGTGTCCTGCAGTCCAGCAGTCTGGTCAGCATTAACTGCATCTCCCATTAGTACCTGAGACATACGTGGGATACCTTGGGCTGCAATGCCTGCACGTTGCAGGGACACATGAAACGGTTACTATGTCAAGCATTGCAAGAATGTATGCCTGAGAGATTGATAAGGAGGGCACAAAGCATACAGTGGAGAGACACAAAAAAAGTTGCTGCTCAAGGTTTTTCTCTCGACTCTCACCTATTTTTCTAATGTGTCAAACTTCACCGGTGTTTAAGGGAGCAGCTGAGTGCACGTTGCAGATTCACTGAAAGTCTCTTCTCTCGAGTAAAAAGTGGTAGGATGAGAGGAAATGGCCAGGGGAGATTTAGATTGGATATTAGGAAGAATTTCTTTACTGGCAGAGGCTGTCCAGGGCAGTGGTGGAGTCTCCATCCCTGGAGGGGTTCAAAAAATGTGAACACGCGGTGCTTTGGGACATGGTTTAGGCACGGTGGGACTGTGTTGATGGTTGGACTGGATGATCTTAGAGGTCTTTTCCAACCTTAACAATTTTATGATTCTATGATTTGCCCTGGGGTGACCCACACCTCTCCTCGAGTTGGGGGCGCTGCTGTACAGGCAAATTCCTCCTCCACAGGGGATGTGCCTGCTGTTTTTCTCCAATAGCTCTTATTTCATATCACCCTGAAAAACAAATCAATGAACCCATAAAATGACTCACTGAAGTGAGGGCAGGTCAAATTACATGTTGTTGTATGCCTTGTCGAGATGTTTTCAATTAACAGAATTAGCTAATTGGGCAAGCTCTCTGCTCTGTCCTGCAATTACCAGCTCCAGGCACTGGCGGGTGGGAGCAGCCTGCAGGATCCATCCTGCTCCGAGTCCGGAGGAGTCTTGAAAGTGACAACAAGAGACTCCCAGCAGACTTTAATGTCTGTGCAGGTCATGAGGAGCTCTTGTTTAAAAAGGCAAAACAAAAAAAACCCTGCTTACATCTGCACGGAGAAGAGTAGATACTCAATTAAGGTTCTAAACTCTATGTGCAATTACTGTGGTGAAAGCAAGCTGCCTGGTTATCTGTGAGTGTTGATAACTCGTCTTTCACCTCACAAGCAGATTGCCAGAACTGGGGAAACTGTAAAAGGCAGCGTGTCAGGTCCCTGGCTGTGAGCGTGAGCTGTGCTGACCTGGGCTCTGCTTTAATTGCACATGGAGGCTGCTGCCTGCGCCGTGGCTTCACCCAGGGGCACCTCTGGATGCCTCCAGGTGGAGTAAATTCTGGTCAAAGCGCATGGTTTCCATGTGGAGGAAGGCAGGGCTGTCTGGTACAGACACGGGATGGAGGGGTGAGCATGGTGGAGCCTCCTGGACCTGCTGCATCTCGCTCTGTGCCTTAGACTTGGGTCAGTCTGGACCATCAGGGTGAACTGATGGCAGACAAGCGTTTGGGACACTTAGTGAATGGCATAAATGAGCATGAGAAGTTAATTGCTCTTCTGTAGGAGCCGCATCTGAGACAGAGCACAGCTTTCTGTGACAGGGCTTGAATGAAGAGGTTATCTCCCTTCAATGTGAAACTGCCTCTCGAATGGTTGTGTCTGCCCTGAGTGATGCTCTGAGCCTGGGGAAGGACTGTGGAAGAGGGAAGCAGGGTGGGGAGCAGAGGAGGAGGGTGGTCCAAGGGGTCTCACGGCTGCCCATGCTGCTGGACTCCCCCAGTACTGTGGAGGGAGGAGGCTGTTCAGAGAATTCAGTGTCACATCTGCCCTGCAGTGGTTCCCTCTGTGCTGTCTTTCGTGCCGATGCTGGGATGCAGCTCGTCCTGGTGCCTCTCTGTCTTGGCAGCTCCCAGCCTCTAATGAGAACCTCAGGCTGCAGAGGTGCCAATTAGGGGCTATTTATAGAAAGCTGTTCCCCTGCTCAGATCCATGAGAAATCGCTGTACTTCACTGGTGTTTCTGAGGAAGGTGGAAACAAAGCTCAAGGTGACTACAGAGAGGTGGGAGTGACCGTTAGCTCTTATGGATGCAGTTACTCCATGAGACCATCAAAGGATGAAGGAAAGTCCTGCTGAGGGTCTGGTGAGTTACTGCAAGCACAAGAAAGCTCTTGAATCTCACTGAATCAATGAGCAGCTTCCTCTGCTTCCTTCTTACCTGTGAGCAGAACATGAAACCTCCTTAACTTACGCCCTGTGATGCAGCCTGGATGGAAGCTTCTTGGAGCTCCCAGCCCTGCAAGCACATCCAGTCCAGGCAATTTTTATTATTGCAAATGAAACAAGTTGGTAAAATTCCTCAGGAAGGAAGTTTACTTCCTTGGCAACAGGAGGAGAATGGATTACCTGGTTGGTCTGTTCTGCTGCTTCTCTCCGGCAGAGGAGAACTGGCTTTGGAGGGTGGCTCTGGGGTGGCTCTTTGGAGAAAGACAGCTGGGAAGACTTCCCCTAGACAGAAGGGATCCTGGTTTGGCAGTGCCAGAGTCAGATTGCTCCCAGGCAGAAGTGCATCCCAGTGCTGGACCATGAGATGGTCCTGGGAGCCAGGTGGGTGCTAATGGAAATGGATCTGTGCTCTTCTGCACTGGCCTCTTCTCTGAAACTGGCTGGTGATGGGGACCTACTGCTGCTCCTGGCTGTGTAGAACAAAACACTCCTGTTTTATTACAGATGCTTTTTTCTAATTCCTCTTTGCTGAAGAAAGTCTCCCCCCCCCCCCTCCCCCCCCCCCTCCTCCAGGGCTCCTGTAACATACCATGAGTCACTGGAAAAGCAATTTATGTCCTGTGGCAAATCGGTTCTCCCCAGTTCTTCTCCCACCTGCAGCTCTGCAAGCGTGCATGGGCCTGGGGACAAAAGCAAGACACCTGCCAAGTGCTCCTGTGTCGCTCCTGCGATGCCAGAGCAGTGGAAAACAAAAATGTACCATTTCTTTATTGTGATGTCCCTGTTTGAGTGCAGTGGCGAATGTTGACAAAGGGGGCAGAGTGGGAAGCAGAGTCAGAGCAGGCTGGGGAGCTCCACTGCTGAGCTTCACCAACAGCCTGGCCAGGGGGAGTTATTCCTGACTCCTTTCTGGGCTTTCATTCAATTTGCAAACTAATTTTGCTGTTCACAATGGCATGAAGTGAGTCTGGCACGTACCTGTGACTGAGAGCAAGGTACTATCCAGGTACAGAGGGAATTGCAACGCAATGGTGAAATCCCTTAAGCCTATTAGTGAGTAATGGTGGTGACTTCCAGCATAGCAGAGTTGGAGCAGCAATAGCATTTTAATTTTCTTGAAAGGTTCATGTAACACAATGCCTGGCTTGCTTGGTACAGTACAAATGACAGATAACTCCTCGCCAAGGAAAGCTTAAACTTGTTTTCCCACAGATTCACTCCTTTCTTCGTTATTACTTACTCTTATCTCTGATTCCAGGCTAAGGGATACTAAACTTGAAATATTTGAAACATTAAAAGTCACGAGAAGCAGTCAGAGTGGTCCCAGGATATGAGGTGCAGACAGTCATGTGTGCCTGAGGGAGTTTTATGGTGATTGGGGAAGAAGTCAGCTGAAATAAAATTCATTGGTGCATTGCTGCCTGGCCTTCCCCCTGGAAGATGTGTTATAAATCAAAACAGCAATGAAAAACTTAATGTCCTCTCCAGGTCCTGTAAAATGACAGAAAAGCCTTCGGGTTTCTATATCCCAGGCTGCAAAGAGCCTTATTCTCACTGAGCTATGGTGGCTGTAGCAATGCTCCTGCAACAAACCTGGGTCATTTGGAGTTGGAGACTTCATGGTGAGAATCCAACATGTTCCATTGGTCCTCCTCCAGTCTGGAGCAATTGCAGTTTCTGCAGGTTTGCTGGAAACATCTCAGGTTACCAAACAACTGTATCCTGGGCTGCATCAGAAGTGTAACCAGCAGGACAAGGGAGAGGATTCTGCTCTGCTCTTGTGAGACCTCACCTGGAACCCTGCATTCACTTCTGGAATTCCCAGCTCTGGAAGGACATGGAGCAGTCCTTGGAGGGCTGAAGAACCTCCTGTAGGAGGACAGGCTGAGAGAGTTGGGGTTGTTCAGCCTGGAGAACAGAAGGCTCTGGGGAGACCTTAGAGCAGCCTCCCAGTACTGAAAGAGGCTCCAGAAAAGCTGGGGAGGGGCTCTTGATCAGGGAGTGCAGGGACAGGACCAAGGGGAAAAAGGGGAGATTGAGATTTGATCTCAGGAAGAAATATGAGGGTGTTGAGACCCTGGCACATGTTGCCCAGAGCAGTGGTGGCTGCCCCATCCCTGGAGGTGTTCAAGGCCAGGCTAGCTGGGGCTTTGAGCCCCCTGATCCAGTGGGAGGTGTCTCTGCCCTCGGCAAGAGGGGTTGCAGCTGAATGGGCTTTGAGGTCCTTCCAACCAAAACCATTCTATGTTTTGTGATCTGAGCCAGCACAGGGTGAGCTGTGAATTTCACCAATACGTGAAAGATTTGGATTTTCCTTTGGTAAACCCTCAGGAACTTGATCTCAGCCTTCAATTTCTGGGAAAGCTCCTGCCAGGAACTGAAAGGCCAAATGGAAATTGCAGCATGGGAGGTATTTCCTCTCCCACCTGCTTTCACCTGAGCTTTATGACTCAGGCTCTTGCTCTTTTAAACCACAGTAATAAACAAATAGAGTAAATACAGGTAGTTAAGAAACATTAGGTTTTGGTGAGTACCAGCAATAGCCTCATTTTTCTGGTTTATTAGAAGGGTGGAGAGGTTGTAATTGGGAGCACTGCTCTTGCCTCTCCCCTGCGGTGCCTTTCACTTGCTGGATTATTAAACAATTCAAGGAGACCATGAACAAGCCATTTGTTTTGCTCTGTTTTTTCCACTCTTCTATTTTGTTTAATTTTTTTTTCCTTACCTGAGCCTTTGGGAACATAATGCTAAAAGCGTTATTAAGTAGCCATTGACCATATGTGCCCTGCAGATTTTTCTGATAAAAACCACTGCCTATTGCTTTGGAGAAGGAGAGATTCAGTACAGATTGGCTGAGAGTATATTCCTGAGAAGAATGGATGAAGTTGCCAAATAAAAGACCTTTTGTCAGTCTGTGACATCCTAAATCACTGGCATGATTGCTCGAGGTCTTCAGGATCCTGTGGAGGGCTGTGGTTTCATAGATGGCTCTTGTCTGCAGAAGGTGGAATGAGGTGAAAACTTTGTGGTCCCAGAGCTCTCAATGTGTTCCCTGTGCTGCAAGATATTGCCTGGAGGGGTCATATTGTGTTTGTCCCAGGGGAAGAGTGATGAATGGGAGACCTGCTCCAAAGGAGGGTGTTGATGCCAGCAGAGTAATGGGGATGAAGGTGACTGCAGCTGGGTTAGGGGCAAAAGACTATCTAACTCTCATCTTAACAGGAAAGAGTGTGGCGTGGTGGCCTGGGAACAAATAGTCTGCAGTGTTATGCATCAAGCAGAGATGTCCCTTTTCCACCTCCTTTCTGGGTCTTAGGTAGCTTGGCTTTCTTCCTTGAATGTGTCCAGCCCAAATTTTGTGCTGCTGATGGGCAACTGAATCACTGACAACTGGGTGCTGTCCTGCCCCAGAAGGAGGTGTGCTGGACCGCTGAGGAACAAGAGACAGGCTTGTACTGCACCTCCCAGCCTCTGTAACGCTGATATCCAACTGTCTGTGCACAGACACCCACTCTGTGGGATGGAGCCCACTGTGAGCACTGACAGCATGGTTACTAATCACGTGCAGAGCCCTCATCAGCCCTGAGCTGGTTGTTTAGCCCATACATTTAAAAGAAGCTGCTGCCAGTTTTGTTTTGAGAATATTACTGTTTGCACATTTTAACAGAGAGAAACCCTGCCTGATCAAATCTCTGCCGATGGAGTGATTTGTGCAACCACATGGGCTGAGGAGTGTTCCCAGATCATTATAAAGATGTAACAAGAGGTGGATAAAAAAGCTCTGCTGCTCTTCCAGAGGGCTGCTGGATGAGATTCACCAAAGCCCAAAGTTGTTATTTTCCTGTCTGGCTGTAAATTGTTCTGAGTGACAGCATATGAAAGACACTATATCAAACTAAGTGGAATCAGATAGATAACAGGTCTTCCAGGGGAGCTGAAATTGCTTGGCATTTGACTCTATGGCTCTCAAAACTCAGGAGGCATCTGGGTACCAGCTCACTTGCTATACCTTTGCTCTAATCATGGAATGGTTTAGGTTGGAAGGGACCTCAAAACCTATCTGGTTCCAATCCCCTGTCGTGGGCAAAGCTGGATCAGGGGGCTCAAAGCCTCATCCAACCTGGCCTTGAACACCTCCAGGGATGGGGCAGCCACCACTTCTCTGGGCAACCTGGGACAGGGCCTCACCACCCTCACAGGAAAATATTTCTTCCTAAGATCTCATCTAAATCTTCCCTCTTTGAACTGAAACCCCTTCTCCTTGGTCCTGTCCCTGCATTCACTGATCAAGAGCCCCTCTCCAGCTTTCCTGGAGCCCCTTTCAGCACTGGGAGGCTGCTCTAAGTTCTCCCTGGAGCCTTCTCTTCTCCAGGCTGAACAACCCCAACTCTCTCAGCCTGTCCTCGTACGGGAGGTGCCCCAGTCCTCAGATCTCTGTGGACTCCTCTGGACTCATTCCAACAGATCCATGTCCTTCCTGTGCTGAGTATTCCAGAAGTGAACGCAGGGCTCCAAGTGAGGTCTCAGGAGAGCAGAGTAGAGGGGTAGCATCCTGTCTCTCACCCTGCTGGTCCCACTACTTTGGATGCAGCCCAGGACACAGTTGGCTTTCTGGGCTGTGAGTGCACATTGCTGGCTCATCTTGAGCTTCTCATCTCCCAGCACCCCAAGCACTGGGTGCTGTACCTTTATCTGAGTGTATCTGGGGCATTGTAATTGAAATGTAGTTACTGTTGGTGTGGTAGGGGGTGATGATATTCCCTCGATGTTCCAGCTGGGTGTGGGTACCATTATTCTCTCTCCTGTGGATGGGCTGGCAGTGGCTGGAGCTGGAGGATGGAGAATGGAGTATTTTTGGGGAGCAGATGCACAGATGCTGATCAGATAAACACTGTGTGAAAAGCAGTGCCAGCCCCAGCTCTGAAGTTGTCCTCCACTAAGGTGGGAGGGAGATTGTTAACTCTGATTAGAACATTTGTGATTCCAATGAGTCCTTTCATTTCCACCCTGGCTTCTGTTCTGCATATTTGATGCCATTCTCTAACGAGAGAGTGCAAATGTTAAGATGTTAGAATAATATTGCCCCAAGGTTCATATAGTAACGATGAGAATTACCACTCTCTGAGTAGCTCAGGACTTAACAAAAGGTATAAAACTATTAAGCCGTGATTAATTGTCAAGTGCTTCTGTAATTACAGAGCTAGGCTTTGTGATACTGTCTACTGTCTTTTCTCAAACAGAAGAAATCCAGTTGCAGAGACTGGTTTACTTAAAAACACCACTGGTGATATATGAGACAGCAGGGAAGACCCAGCCCTGTGTTACGGCAGGGGTTCCAGTGCAATGTGGAGCCTCCTTAATGCAGGTTGATGAGAAGATTTGGTACGTTTAGGTGACAGATTGTGTTGCAGTGGCAGAGACTACTAAATGGAAATACAAGCATTACAGGATGCTTTTTCTGATGCCCAGGATGGCAGAGCCTTGTAATCCCCCTGCTGCCCAGCTTTCTGCAGGAAGGATCCACTCATCAGTACCCTCAAACATAGAACAAATTATTTTTGTATAGGGAAATATCTCACTGAATAGAAGAGAATAGAACTGCGCTTTTTACATACAAAGATGTCTGAAAGCAGTTTTCAGAATTAAATAAGAGTGAGGGAATTAGATTAGGGCACCAAGATAGAGAAATTAAGATGTTTAGATGCAAGATGTTTTATTGTGAAGAGGGAGGAAGCAGTTGCTGAGGTCGGTTCTGTGTGGTGCTGGGTGCCCTTTGCTGCCCACACATCTGGGAGGTTCCACGATGTAAATGTACCAGAGAACTCAATCTGTTGCATCCATTTAAGTCATCAGTCTATAAAGATCTGTCAAACGTGTGGAAGAGGAACCTGGGATAAATAATGAATGTTTTAATTATTGGGTAGTGCCATAAATATTTACAGTTGCCTCTTGGGGATTAAGAAAGGCCTCGTTTTCTCTCTTGCCAGCAACAAGATAAGAAACTGAACAGATTTTACTAAGGCTGAAACTCCAGCCCAGCTGGGTTGTGCCCAGGGACTGGCACGTCCCATGGGATGAAGGGAAATTCAGCAGCTCAGCAGGGCTGGATCACTCCTGAGTCTTGCCTACAAGCTCCAGAGGTCACTGGTAGGTTATTTATAAGCAATCAGAAATCAGGAGTGATTTGTTATTACTGAGAGATGCAAATTCAGAATCTGGAGGGGATTCATTAGCTGAAATTGCTTTACCGTGTGCGTGTTGATAACAGCCTCTGGGTGCAATGCTTCTGGCTTCAGATGGGTGGCTGATGGCTGTGGGAGCAGGAAGGAGCCCAAAATAGAAACAGGCTGGAGTCAATGGTTATTTGACCCTTCCTTACCATTTTTTTCCACTGATACCTTGTCATGGGATCAGTGATCACAGATGGATCCCAGAAAGGATATTTCCTTTTCCAAGCCTAACTCTTTTCACATTGTCTTTTTCCCCGTTGTAACCACAGGGCTGTGGAGCACCTCTTGCAGGAGACAGCACCACTAGTTATGAAGCAAGTCCAAAGCAAGGGTAGAAAAATACATAAAGTAATAAAACAGATAGGCAGCATGGCTACAAATTGTTTTGTTCCTCTTGGCAGAGGAGTTAACCATTGTAGAAAATTAGGCAATTGGTATAGCTGCCAGCTGTACAGTGCTTTTGGACAGACAAGGTGGCAGAGCTGATTTTCAATCCTGCTGGGATGGAGAGAGCTGTAAATTACAGAAGGTAGAAAATGCCACAATAGACAGATGAACAGAGGGAGAAGAAATTGGTTTCTTCCCTTGAAAGATTTTTAGTGATGTGAAAAATATCTAGTTCTGAGCTAGAAAAGGACCAACAATCCCACTTGTATTTCACGAGTACCCACTTACTGTTGTGACAAATAAGGCAGGCACCCCTTCTTGCTGATATGCACTTGAGGAAGGAGAGAAAAAGCCTCTGTCTTTATTTCCCCTCTTCCAGATCTTTCTTGGTGTAGCTGGTGTCCTGCTAATGTAGGGTCAGCTCTTTAATCAGCCACCACTGCTCTTTCTGTAGGTCATTTGCAGAAAACCTCAAGGAGGAGCGAAGTGGGTACAAAGTGGGGCTGCCAGGGGACAGCAGAGCAGAGGGGACATTGTCTCCCATGGAGCTGGGACCTGCTGGGGAGTCTCAGCTCCACCTGTTATGCTTGGGATGTTTGCAGTGTTTCTCTCCCTTGTTGATTTCCTTGTGTCTAATAACAAGGTTGAGCTTCATTTTGTGGTGGATATTAGTAGAGGCTGCTTTCTCTATCCAAATACTGATTTTGGTGAAACTTCCAGGAATTTAATATGCTGGAGCTGGTGGTTCTCATTTCCACAGAGGCTGGCATTGTGCCTCATGTTAAGGAGTTATTCAGTGCATGGAATGTGTTGTGGGAAGCTTTGTGGCTGCTGAGACAATGAACCTTTGCAAAACACTCCCGTGGGATGTCCTGTAGTGCACCTGAAGCAGCTCTGCCAGCTGAGTGGGCACTGGAGACCGGTCCTGTGGGATGTGGGTCTGGATCAGGGAGTTGCTTTTGCCCCCAGGGCTGGATTATAGAGCTGTCTCTGTCTCCAGAGTTGGATTATGGAGTTGGTCCTGTCCCCGGGGTTGGATCATGGAGCTGCTCCTGACCCCAGGTTTGGATTATAGAGCTGGGGCTGGTGGCCTGGAAATGAGCTGCTGCTTTCTCCTATCTCTGTGCTTCCTGAGCTGCTGGGCTCACTCTGGCTGGTAGAGTGTCAGAGATACTCCTGCCTGCACATAAAATCCCACTCCATTTGACACTTTAAATTGTAAATGAAGGGAGAAACACATGTGAAGCAGAGAGCGATGCTGTCAGCATTGGTTTCTGTCGAGTGTGAGCGCTGCCCGATGCACTTGGGTGACAAAGCACGCTGAGCTGCCTTTGCTTAATGTTTGCCAGACTCAGGAGATGAATTAGCTCAACACTGGTGTAATTATTCCAGCAGGATGATCACTCTGTGAAGTTCTGACTGAAATTTCTGTGATGTGAGGACTGTGGGGAGAGGGTGTGGGTCAGGAGAGGGAAGGTGATGGACAGCCCATGGTATTAATAAGGGAAGAGTTTCGTGTTTCAGTTTGGCTGATGGAGGGGAAATCTGATTGCTTTCAGGCCATGAACAGCCTCTGATGTGAACCCACCTGGAAAGACAGGTACCTGGAGACTTTCTGCAGCAGAAGTACTTCCCCAGGCTTGGGATGCTGTAGAAACTGAAGAAGAATTTGCTACTCTGAAGCGTTGGATTAAGGGTTGGACTTTATGATCTTGGAGGTCTCTTACAACCCAGGTAATTCTATGATTCTAAGCATTCCCTGCCCCATTTCCAGGTGAGGTTGTTCCCAGCCCTGTGCCAACCCTGAGTTATGATTGGTGGGGCATGTGCTGAAAAGGAGTGGGGCCAGCTTGGACATCACTAACAGAAAAGTTCACTCACTCTGGTGGAACCAGGGCGTTTGTTTTGTAAGACATCCAATCTGGTTTTAGAAACGTAGAATGTTCATAAATATGTCATCTCTCTTGATGAGTTGATGTACTATTGAATTATCTTGAATGTGAATAAAACCTTGGTCCGTGGCTGCTCTGGCTGTGCCAGCATTGACATTACAGGTCAGACAAGGCTTTGCTGGACTGTTCTTGCATGGAAAGAAAAAGTCCATACTGTTCTTTTTGTGCTGTGAGTAATTGCACAGTTGATATTCGTGCCCTGCTGTGCTGTTTCCACTCCCTAAATCACAGTCTGTCCCCAGCAGCTGCCAATGGGAGTCCAGTACTCCGGAGACTGGTGATCCCCTCTTGGGGCATTGATAGCTCGATGGAGGTGGGAATTACAGGGATGATGTGTCGCACAGGGACCCTTTCCTCCAGGAGCATGAAAACCTGGGTGGAAATGGAAAGCTCTTAAAATAATACACAAAATATAAGCTAAACCCAGTAATAAGGCTGTTGGTCACCTGCTACAAGCATGGGTGCAGCCTGGGAAGAGGCTCTTATTTGCCCTGGTGGCTCCAGTATGGCAGCAACCAAGGACATTTCTTTTTAACCTCCTCCCTAGCACTTTGTTTCTGTCTTCCTTCTGTGGTGAGTTGAGCTACTTACTGAGAGAAGAAATGTGATGTTGAAAGATAGAATGGAATGGATGCACTCTAATGCAGGTGGTGGAGAATGTGCTCTGAGTGGAGAGACAGCTCTGAAGTGGTCCCTCTCCGACCGCCTGGAGCGCGTACCCCTCCATGCCATGTCTGGTTGGCTCCTCAGGACATGGCTGTGGTTGTTGCTGGAGGGGAGGTAAAGGTTTCTCTTTATCTTTAGGTTTGCTATTTCAAAAGGAAGACAATAAATACCAGTCAACAAAGCTTTTACATCTTTGCCTTTTGCGTAATGCAGAGACCATTTGTGATTTATGAAGGGTGACCTCAGCTCCAGCCAAAATGGAATTCAAGCCATGCGAATAATAGATCCTTCTCCTGCCTTTCTGAGTGGCTCCAGAAGGATAAAATGCTAATTTCATTTGGGGTTCATTCGCAAAGATAGTTTTTCTTAAGTTTATGTTGTTTCTTGACTTGTGTGATGTGAAAGAATAACCTCAGCATGTAGATGGCTTCAGAGGGCCACCAGCCTCTATCTGTTACAGACCCTAATGATGCAGAAAATATCCGTGCTGCCATGTGATTTTGGCAGGGTGCTTAGGACTCTTGCAGGAAGGATGTTGCTGTACACATCTTGGTATTTATTTCCTTGGTGAGCTTATCGGAGTGTTGGCGTGAGGAGTGATGGGCACTGCACATCCCTGTCCTAACAAGTCCTGTGGGGCTGGGGGTTTGCAAGACACTGCTCTCCTCTCCTTTGAAGTAACCACCAGCATCCCTGAGCTGGTCCAACACCAAAATCCCTCAGCTGCTCCTCATAAGGCTTGTTCTACAGCCCCTTCCCCAGCTCTGTTCTCCTTCTCTGGATGTGCTCCAGCCCCTCAATGTTTTTCTTGTACTGAGGGGCCCAAAACTGAACACAGGATTCAAGGTGTGGCCTCACCGGCACCGAATATGGGGGCACAATCGCTGCCCTGCTCCTGTTGGCCACACCATTTTTGATACAAACAAATGTGTTTTGGGGCACATAGCCCTGCCTAGTAAATGGTTACTGAGTTGTGCAATTTCTCTTCCTTTGGGTGGCTGATGCAGTCAAGGATGTTGAAATGGAAGAAGCTCTCAGGAGATTGGAAAGGTGGAGGGATGGAAGCAAGGGGGTTTTATTGCATGCAAGCCTTGCATCAGGGAAGAGTTTTGCTGTAAAAACATTGCTTCCCAAAAGTGCAGATCCCTAAAGTCTAAAGCAGGGCACTTAAAAACCAGTGAATTACAGAGTACCTGAGCTTTCTGAAAGGGCCATTTCTAACATTAATTTTAAAAGCAAATCTAATGGATGTCAGAGCATACACAAAGATGGGCAACAGCTCATAGATCGAACTGCCTTGCTCTGTGTGTGTCCTGATCCAGTCCCACTGCTCCTACAGAGCTCAGGCTGCCCAGAAGCACTACGTGCTTGGGTCAGGCTCCTTCTTTACCGGTGGACATTTTATCTGACCATTTTTGGAACTACAGTGGGTTTTGCTTCATGTTTAGCAATCTGAAATTTTCCTTGTCTCCTGCATAGAGCAGCAAACATTTATTCATTCCTGGCTTTGACCTAATTCCTGGCCATAAATATTAGATTTCTGCAAGAGAGCAGAGAAGAGTTGATAAAGCAGAAGCCCCAACACAGATGTGAAAGAGCCTTTAATTGATTCGCTTTTGTCAGACATAATTAAGTCCTACATTTCATTGTAGTCCTTGGCTCGCGTTCAGATCTCAAGAAATCTTTAGTGATAAGGAGCGTTTGGCTTCAAATGGGACTGATGGGTTCTTGCAGTAGCTTGCACGGGAGGCATGGCATTTTATGTTGTATTGGCTGAAAGCAAAGCCATGAGGCACAGCCAAAACTCAGCTTTGTGATTGCACTGAGGTGCCAAGATGTCACTCCTCCTTCTGTGCTTGTGTATTCCTTCCACTTCCCTAAGCATCAGTTGCTTTGCAGGTTGTCAGCTTTGGGTGGGCTCTGCTGCCCACCCGATCTGTCAAATTTTGAGTGTGCTTGCTTAAGCACATGCTTTTAAATCTCAACTGTCTATTTTTTCCTGGACAACGATGGACATCAACACATATCTAAGTGCTTCATTCAACTGAGGCCTCAAGCTGTGTCCTCAAAGCCCACGCCAGCACATCCATTATGTTTTACTGGGAACAGTGGCAGGAATTTAGATTCCTTTCTACTATTCTTTGTACTCCAGAAATAAGCAGGGCCTTTTCCCTGATGTAGGAAAAACACAGAGCAATATTGTACTATAACGAAGGAGCTGGGACAGTGGTTTGAGTGGCAAAACCCAATCCAGTCCGTATTACATTCTATTAGCTGTGGAGTAGGGTCCTTGTGAAGCTGCTTAGCAAGGCAGATGGTGATTTTTTTCAGGGTGTATTTGGGCCATCTTCATTAAGAGGCTGAGTATAACCAGGGAGCTTTAGATATAAAGGCTCCTGGAAGGTTTTTGTGATGCTTGGCAATGGAAAAGGACTCAAAACCCTTCCTTCTCCTCATTCTCTTTCTATTGTATTCTTTCTATTGTATTCTTTAATCTCACCTTTGCTCAGTGGAGTTCTTATGTGCTGAAAGGAAATGAAATCTCTGCTGTGTTATTACTGCTTTCTGCTTAGATAAATAACATTGTGCTGAATTCAGGGTGTTGCACACTGGCTCTCACCTTCCAGACACACTGCTCTGGAGAGGCACAGCTCGAACAGGCAGGAAGTGCTCAGAGGTGTTGGCAGAAATATATTTAAATCCCCAACTTTGGAGCTGAATCCTTTAATAAGTAAACAAAGCTACTGGGTGGTTTGGGTGAGAAAGACTCCAGGAGCTGTCACCTATCTGGAATACCTTAGGAAAAGTGGAGTTTTGATTCAGTGGGTTTTAACTCAGATGCTTTTTCTTGCTTTTTGCCTGCTGGGCTGAGAAAGCCCTTTTTTAAAGAAAATATGGGTTGAATCTCCAACTCACTGACAATGGTGATACCTGGACGTGCAGAAACTTTGGACTTCACACAGCCCAAGGAAGGCACTGTTGCTCTGGAAGCAGATATGTCACTAGCTGTGATGTGAAATGTTCTTGTAGGACCATTTTCCTTGCCCCCAAAATGAGGGCAATAGAGAGAGGCAGGCGTGAGATGAACTTCCCAACACATTGCTCATTGGGGATGATGCTTATGGTCCAGGAAGTCTGGGAGATCTGTGATACATAGGAAGGGAGGAAGGACATGGAAAGAAGGACAGGAGATGTGGAGAACCTTAGATGTTGAAGATTGGGAGGGGGCTCAGACTGCAGTGTCGATGGTTGCCATGAAACTGAGCCTAGAAGAACTTGAAGGTGGAGGGAGAGAGAAGGCTGGTTTGGTTCTTGGGTGGCTGTGGACTGTTCTTTCTGGTGACCAGCATTGTGATGGCCACATGCCTTCTACAAAGGTCATGAAGTAGAATTGAGTTGGTGCCTATCAGCAGCCATGGTGCAGTTTTTCAGTTGAATGCTGTATCTGGACCTTTTCTATTTCAGGACACTGTTCTCCCGGGACCCTGCTAGGATCTGAGAAGAGATTCAGATGACAAACTCTCCCTGTGATCTCCATTTCAACCGTGCCCTCCTGATGGTTGGCTGCTGACACTCAGTTCCTTGGCAGGTCCTTTAAAACGTGCTGAGAGTTTGGTTGTGTGCATTGACTCTTTCATCTCTTGCTGCAGAGGGCTGTTTCATGTTCTTTTGAGGCTTCTTTGCCACTCTGAAGTTGCCCACAATCTCCAGACAGGTTAGGAGGTCAAGAAAGCATGAGAAAGGATGAGTCTAACTCACTTTTTTATTAAATGAAGAAAAAAGAGTATATCCTTTAAAGAGATAATGTTATTTTCCACCAAGAATTTCCTTATTCAGATTTAATCTGTCCAGCAGGGAATTAGAAGTGGCTTAAGATAGGCAGATAGGTGTAGAAATCCAGAGAGATTCAACTCCTATAAAGAACTTACTCAGAAGCATGATGAGAAATGCTGGGGAGCTGAAAATTTGGGAATTGCCTTCCTGGGAATGGAGACTGCCATCTCCAGGAATGCTTTTGCTTATTGCTCTGTGAGATCTCTTTCCTAATGCTGGAGGAATGAAGAATGGGCATAGAAGAGAGCTTTACCTAACAAACCCCAGGGAGATGGGAGAGGGGTCCTTTGCAGGTGGGGATGCTGCACTGCAGAGGGATGTGGGCTCTGCTCTTCCAGGTGATCTGCAGGAAGAAAACTGCTGTCATTGCAGGAAACACCAAGGGTGACTTCTGCTGGAAGTCCCGTGCAGCCAGTTTAAGCCAGTAACCGTTTCTCATAATGATAGCTAATCATTTTCTGATACGAAAGGTATTTTGACCAAAACAAACTCCAAGCCAATGCTGGACCTGGTTGCTGGACAGGAACTTTGTGGTTGCCTAGGAAACGGTGATCGGAGCCTGGTTATATCCAATATGGGCTGGCAAAGGGCATTTTCATCAGTGTCACCATTGTTTACAGCCATATGGTCCATCAGCAGCTTCCGAAGCACTGAATCCCCAAAGCTGGGGAAAATTGTTTTTGGAATTGTCATGAGGCTAAAATAAGGGCAAAAAGGGTGAATTGACATTGGGAAGTTTTAGGTAGAGATCATCATGTGGACAAGCCCCTGGATATCATCATAAAGAGATGTTGCCTTTTCCTCAAGGATCTTCCAGACTCAGCAGCCAAGTCACAGCAGATATTAAAATAAGAAAAAAAAAGTAGTTTGATGAAAAAAATCAGACAGCAAGTGGTGTGGATCAGAAATTATAAAGCTTAGCCAGCTGATGAGGGAAAATTATTAAAGAGCTTGAAATCTGTAAGGTCAAAAAACTTTAAATCTCTATAAAGAGAAAACCATGGTGCCAGCTGGTGGGTTCAGCAGTGGGTGACATGGTTCAATCAGTCCAATAATATCTGGCCAGTATTTCTTTGTGGCATTTGGAAAGACAAAAGGATGTGCTTTATCTCCCTAATGGGAGAGAATATCTTTCCTGTTCCATCTCTAGTCAGCAGGGTAGTAAATTATGTCTGTGTTGTCAGGGGGCACACTCAGAAATCAGTGTCCATGTAACTTGGAGTTGAGAGTCTTGGAAGAGCTGACTCAGAAGACCGAGATCTGCAGATGTTCTTTTTTAATCAACACCAGAAAAGCTGGGAAAGGGCTGGTTTATGTTTTAAAAAAGCTGTCATTGTGTCCTAGATAACTACAAGCTAATAATCCTAGACAAAATAATGGCATAGGTGAAAGGGAATGCAAATGATGAAGAATTAAAGGCTAGGAATAAAACTAATGGGTTTATGGAACACAGGGCTTTAGAAGCAGTCTGAATTCATTAGCTTAGTCATGCTTATTAGGTACCTCTAATACCCCTAAACGCTTCCCAAAGCGTTCGACATAGTTTCACAAGGTGTTTGCATTAAACAGCCTGAGGAGGCGCCTGGAAACGGTGCTGGGAGCAGGGCTGGGGGATCACTGCCCCACAGGGGGGGTTGCTGAGGGAGTGGCAGTGATGAGGGCTTGGCGTGCGCCTCCCCCAGGCACCGGCCTTTTAGGGACACAAACCCTCGCGCTGTGCAGTTCGTTATAGAATTGGTGGTCTTCTTCTTTTTCTCTAATCATAGAGAGCTCGGGATAGGATGCAGTGATCTGTGAAAAGGAGGGGTCGGGCCATGATCCAACTGAAAGGTATGTTTTTTAAAATAAAATTAGAAAATTTATTAAAAAATAAGGGTGTAGTCTACCCAAATTCTCCACGCTTGACTTACCCCTGCTACAAACATGGGTGTTGTAGGATCTGTGTCCAGAGGTGCCTTCTTTTCAGGGTAGCACTGCAGCCAGCGTCTTCCAAAGCCGAGAAACAGGATCTTTACCTTTCTCTCTTCCCAAAGATGCTGAGGGCTCCACATGGACAAGAGGATCAGCTGAAATCATCAGGGAGCTGGTGGGTCAGTAGAACTTTGAAGCAGAGCTGGGAAACCGTTGAATGGAGTGAGATGAATTCAGAAGAATGAGGTGGTTGCCTTTTCTTTCTATCTCACCGTCTGTTTTCTGATGCCTCAAGGACAGTGTTTGTGCACTGAGAGAAACTGGGTGTTGGAGCATGCTGGAGAGTGCTGGAGCTGCCCTGCTGAGTAGTCTGGTGGCTTTCTGGACCGAGACACGTGCCCACCAACTGCATACAGCCCTCTGTCTCCTTGATCAGGGCTGTGCTGCAGGGGTTGCTACCCCTCTCTCCTGGCCCTGCTGTGCTGACGGTCCCTGCAGCTCTCCTCTCCTGCACACATCTCACCAAACCTGGTCACTCTGCAGCAGTTGCTTTGACTCTGCAAAGGCAGCCTGATTTAGAGCCATAGCTGCCTTCTCCAAGAGCTGCTCCCCACTGTGAGCTATTGGAAGCAGAGAGTGGTTCTGCCCAAGCCTCACTCTTCCTTCCTGCATCACCCTGGCTATCAGTAATAACCCACAAGCAAGCCATGCAGCCCAAGGTGAATCACAAATTGCCCCCAAAAGAGGACACAAGCTTTTCCTTCTTCCTGTGCTCCTCCTTTATTTCTAACATTCACGTGGAAGGACACAATGCAGCTGTGAAAGACATGCCAGGAGAGCCGAGCAGAACAGGCAGAGCCTCTTGGAGTTGCTAGGTGACTGCTGCCCTCAGGGCACGATCCCCCAATACTGTCTGCTCCCGGGATGAGTAATGCATCTCGTTTGCATCCATTGGACAAAAATGCTGTCACTTGGGTCTTCCTGGTTGAGTCATTCCTGCTGGGAGCAGTGGGTTATGTGGGTGGACAAGAGAGGCTCCTGCCAACCTGGAGGTGCTCAGCCTCCAGAGAAAACCTCTCCCACTGGGCTGGGGATGGCCCCAGGGAACATCCTGGTGTGTTCTGGTTTGTGTGGCAAGGTTTGGATAGTGGGTGGTACAGGGGTGGCTTCTGTGAGAAGCTGCTTGCTAGTAGCTTTCCCTACAGAGCCAATATCTTTCCTGATGGAGCCAATGCCAGCTGACTCCAGGATGGACCCATTGCTGGCCAAGGCCAGCCCATCAGCAATGATGGTACCACCTTTGGGATAACAGATTTAAGAAGGGGGAAAATAACTGCCCAATGGTAACTTCAGTTGGAGCGAGCAGTGAGAATGTGTGAGTGCTCCCTGTCCTTATCTCAACCCACGAGCCTTTTTAAATATTTTCTCTTCCCTGCCCAGTTGAGGAGAGAAGTGATAGTGTGGCTTTGGTGGGCACCTGATGTCCAGCCAGGGTCAGCCCACTGCGCCTGGTCACCTGCCACTTCACGGTTCCATGGTGAAGAGTTGCTGTTGAAAGACAAGCACAGCAATAGCAACAAAAATTTGGCCAATGCTCTTTGGAGAAGAACCAAAGACCTTGTCTCAATGTTTCTGGACAGTCTCTGGGAGGCAGAGAAGCCTTTCACGTCCCAACTGTAAACATGGGGAGAGCAAGACATGGAGGGAAGGGCAAAGTGACCTATTCCAGGTGCAGCCAGGACTGGGACGCAGGCATTGACCCCTCTGGGTGTGCAAGCAAATGCTTGTGACATTTCTGTGGACTTCCAAGGTTTTTTTAATTAATTTCTGAAGTTAAACACTTGAGAACAGCTTAACATTAAAAAGTTGTTTGGTTTGCCTTCCCTCTGGTTTCAAAAGTTAGATTCAGGTTAAGTGCTATTTTGGCAGTCATCCAGCAATATTAGGGATGAATTGATGAACAAGTCTTTTAAGGTCACTTCTTCCAAGAGGACAAAATGGAGGTATTTTAGTCCAAGGCACCAGTGATTTTAACGCCTGAGCACTCTCTGTTAAGAATATCTTGTAAAGCACAGGGCAACTTGTTTTAGTGACATCCCCTAACAAAGTTAGAGAAATCATTATATAAACTGTTGTGTTTTCAAGCTGTTCCCTCTCATGTGCAGCATCAGAAGGGTGAAGTGGGGGTGGTGGCTGCAACCAAAGTTGGGAGATGCAGCTCCCAGCATTGATTGTACAGACCAGTTCCATGTCACACTGTGATAGATCTTACAGAGACACAAACTGAACAGTGGCTCATGCCTCAAAGAGTTTGCAGTTAGAGCTAAACGGAGAAGATTGGGAGAGTGTGAGGAATCAATGGCTGTTATTTTTATCAGTGGTATTGGACATGCTCATATCCACTTGGATTTGGGAAGCTTTTACACGGAACATGGAGTAAACACATAATAAAAGCTGAAGGAAAGTTTTTTTTCCACCAGGATTTCAGTATTGAGAAAAGCTGCTGCGTATGTGCTGGGAAATATGGTCTGGGGCAAAGTGTGAGACTGTCCTGTAGCAGAGGTTTGGGGGGGAGGGAGGTTCTTTCACAAACCATCAGGAGGTTTTGGAAGCCCTTGGTAAGCTATTGATGCACTTGCAACCCAGAAAGCCAACCATATCCTGGGCTGCATCAGAAGAAATGTAACCAGCAATCAGATCAAGGTAGGTGATTGTGCCGCTCTGCTCTTGTGAGACCCCACCTGCAGCTCAGTTCAGTTCTAGAGTTGGAAAACACAGGAAGTCCTCAGAGAATCCAGAGGAGACTAGGAAGATGATCTGAACATTGCAGCACTCAAGGACAGGCTGAGAGAGTTGGGGTTGTTCAGCCTGGAGAAGAGAAGGCTCCAGGGAGACCTTAGAGCAGCCTCCCAGGACTGAAAGGGGCTCCAGGAAAGCTGGGGAGGGGCCCTTGATCAGGGAGTGCAGGGATAGGATGAGGGGGAACGGTTTTCAGCTGAAAGAGGGGAGATTGAGATGAGCTCCTAGGAAGAAATGTTTTCCTGTGAGGGTGGGGAGGCCCTGTCCCAGGTTGCCCAGAGAAGCTGTGGCTGCCCCATCCTTGGAGGTGTTCAAGGCCAGGGTGGATGGGGCTTTGGGCCCTCTAATCCAGTGGGAGGTGTCCCTGCCCATGGCAGGGGGTTGGAACTGGATGGGCTTTCAGGGCCCTTCCAACCCAAATCATTCTGTGATTTCAGGCTTTTCTCCAAGCAAGGCTGGTAAATTGTAGCCAAAAATAATTCCTGTCAGGGATCTAACGATGCTTCAAGTTCCTTCAGCCTCTCAGACAAACAGGGTGGAACAGTGCAGCGAATTTTGTAAGAAAACTCTAAAAATGTGCAGGGAACATAATGAAGCAAAATTGATCTGTTGTTTTCTCTCAGGAAAAAAATACTGCACAAGGAGGCAAGAAGAAGATGGGCCAGAAAAATAAAGCTGTACTATCAAAATGGGTCAGTCATGGGGACAGCAGCTGTCCTCAGCCATTAATGTTTTCATGTAAAAAAATGAAAAAATTAGAAGTAGTATTTATGCAGCTGCATCTTAACATCTAAGGATGAAACCCTCTAAACAGCCCATCAAAATATTCAGCCCAAAGCTGCATAAATGCATGATCAGAAGAACAAACTTGAGACATGTGCACTGGCCTTGTTGAAAGACAGGGATCTGGAAAAGGGAGCGTAAGTCTATGATTCAGAGCTGAGTGAGATTTATTTTACACATAAAAGACAAACCCAGGTGTTAACCAGTAAAAGAGACATGTAGCTCAAAATGCTCTTGAGGGAGTGGAGAGCAAACCCAATGAGAGCAGCAGCTGCTCAGCTGGGTTGGGAAAAGCTCAGAGATGTCCCTCAGCAGGGCTGCGAGTGGTGCAAGATCCCAGGGGAAACGGTCTTGAACACCTTCATTCCTAACTGAATCCTTCAGTAGAGTCCCAGGTAAATCAATACAGCAGCCTTGCTTTTCTCCAGGGGTAAGTGAGCTCCCAGGTCAGCCGGTCTGAGCTGAGGGGTGGGGCCAGGGCCATCAGTGGGTACATCCCAACATCCATCTGGGTCTAAGACAACGTGGGAAGTGAACGGGTCTTTACTTGCTTGTGAAAAGACACTGGGTGGTGTCAGGCTCTGCCCTTGGAGAATTTCAGGGGAGCTCCAAGGCTTGGACCAGGCCAGCTTCTGACTGCAGGCTTAGGAATGTCCAAATGGCTGAGCCTGCCCTAGTGAAAGGGATGCCAGTTGCACATGGCTGATGTTTCTGATACCCACACAGGGGATTCTCTGGACCCTGATGCCTCTGAGGCTTTTGCTGTGCCTAGGGGGTTGTACAACTGGTGATGTTTCACCCCAGATGTGAAGGTCTGCCATAGCAGGGAACGAGCTCTGTTCAGTGTCTGCAGAGAGCTGCACCTTTCTGAGGGTGCTGCTTGGAGCCTGGGAAGGCACAGCTTCTGTTCCCAGCACCGAGAAATGATGTGGGAACTGAGAAGCACGACTTCCTAAATGACTTCCTAAAGGCTTTCCCATGCTTTCAAACATACCCTATCTTCAAGGGCTGTGATGAAACCAAGATCTGGCTGGTGCTTTACTGCATCCTGGGAGGAAGCTCAGCAGCAGCAAGGGGATTGCTGAGAGTGGGAAAGGTCCTTGTGTCATTTTGGAGTGTGAGGAAGAGGATGGTGCTGGAAGACCCACACAGAGGGACTGGAGGAATGCTTCTGCCCAAAGCAACTGATGGGCTGCAAACAGGTTAGGAGAGGATGGATGAGTGTAGACTTGCAGGGGGGAGAATCTGGAAGTCCCTGCTGAGCCTGTTTATGGCACTGCTAGCAGGGCTCATCGTTATAGCAGCACGTGTTTACTGCAGCTGCCATAAAGAGTTCCAGCACTCCGGAATCCACGGCTGGCTTTGGAGAGCCCTTCGCTGCATCGCGGGGGCACGGACGCGCTCCAAGAGCCACAGCTGCCAACCCTGCTTCTCCGAGGCTGCGAGAGCAGAGCTCTCCTCTGGCTTTGAAGGGCTTCATGTGCCTCGTTGAACTCCCTCCTTAGATTTTGCCGTGTCTCGTTGTTAAGGCGCAAAAACCCCAGTAGCCCCCAGCTAACTAAGAAATGATTCTTTAGTGCTCTCCTTGAGCTGCACCTGGTATTTGGTAGAATGAAAACAAATATTTTTCTTTATTTGTTTCTTCCACTTTCCTGGAAATTAATTTTCAGTCATGCCATCTCGTTGCCAGAGGTGATATTTTCCTTAGCTGAGGTAGTCAATGTGATGGGAGGACACTGTGGAGGCCTCTGAACATTTCTGTTTCACATTTCACTTGTTTGTTTTCCACCAAGGTCGCCGTGTCTCTTACCCAGGGTTTGGCTCTTTCTGTAGATGGAGCTTGCAAGAAAATGTCAGCAGCATCATTACTTTCTGGGAAAAATGTCGTTCAAGATTGATTGAAACTGCAGGAAAATTTGGGTGAAATTCATCTAGGATTGAGTTAAGAATTAGAAGAGGATGTGAAAGTTTGCTTTGAGCTTATGGTCTTTGTTCTGCTTGGGTCCTCATGATGCATGTGCTTTCAGGGAAATCAGTGCACATCAACTGAACCAATTCCTCAGGGGAAGGAAATTAAAAGGAACACTTTTGACTCTCACTTGGAGCCCTGCGTTCAGTTCTGGAGTCCTCAGCACAGGAAGGACCTGGATCTGTTGGAGTGAGTCCAGAGGCCATGGAGATGATCCGAGGGCTGAAGAACCTCCCGTACAAGGATAGGCTGAGAGAGTTGGGGCTGTTCAGCCTGGAGAAGAGAAGGCTCCAGGGAGACCTTAGAGCAGCCTCCCAGGACTGAAAGGGGCTCCAGGAAAGCTGGGGAGGGGCTCTTGATCAGGGAGTGCAGTGATAGGACAAAGGGGAATGGTTTTCAACTGAAAGATAGGAGATTGAGATGAGATCTTAGGAAGAAATGTTTTCCTATGAGGGTGGGGAGGCCCTGTCCCAGGTTGCCCAGAGAAGTGGTGGCTGCCCCATCCCTGGAGGTGTTCAAGGCCAGGTTGGATGGGGCTTTGAACCCCTGATTCAGTGGAATGTTTGCAGGGTGAGGGTGCCACCACATCAGCTGGGCTTTGCCTGCCCTTGGTGGCAGCTGGTGGGTGTCAACCAGTGTAGAAATGGGGAGGATAAGGTGGTAGTTGCACATCTGGATTGGGCTGGAGCAGAACAGCAGTGTGTGGTGGCTGGGTCGATGTGAGCAGGGGCTTGGGCAGGCATTGGGGCTTGGGCAGGCATTTGGGCTTCCCTGCACTGGTGCTGCAGAAGGATGGTGGAGTATTTATGTGTCTCAGAGAGCACAGCAAAGGCTTCTTTTGCTTTTTAGTGGTGACACATGGATTTCTCCTTCTCTTTATCTGCTAAACATGATCTCTCTCCCAGGAAGAGATAGCTGAAACATTTAGATGCAGAATTAACTCAAGCACTAAAGGCAAAACACAATGCAGAGAGGTGCATCTGCAGCGCTGCTAACCCTTGCAATGTTCAAGCTTCCAGGGAAGACCATCAAGGTGATTTGCCAGGGAGACTTTCTAATCAGTGTGACTCTCAGGAACTGCTGATGGTGTCTGTCTTGGAAAAGAAAAAGCCATCTCTTCCTGCTTTAGACAGGGTCGTTTGCAGAGGAACGCCCTAGAAGTCTGCAGGATGCTGACCATGAGTCTCCTCTCCCAGCACAGCTGCTTCCCACAACGTCCACTCCAACACCTGCAGACTTTCACAGGGACACGTGGTGGCTGCACACACTGGGAATGGCAAAATGAGGTCAGCAAAGTGCAGCTTTGGGGCTTTGCAAGTGCTGTGAGAAGGTCACCTCAAGGAAAGCTTAGACTCCACTAACCTGTTACCGGAGAAATATCCCTATTTTCTTTCAGGTGCCCTCGCTCCATCCTACGTGTGAAAAAGCCCACGTGTGTTCACTGGGATTGAAGAGCTGCCTAGACAGTGAGAACAAAGCCATATGCTACGTGTCATCATTTCTATCCTACACTTTCTAAATCCCCCACCAGGATCACAGTATTTTTCTCACTTTAGAATTTTATGGAAGGAAAAGAAAAGCCTAATAGAAGGCAGAATGAACTCCATGTTTTCTGTTTCAGCATCACCTGCTGGTTCCAATGGGATGTGCGAACCCATGAAAGAGCTCAGGAGCTGTTGGGCAGGAGGTGCAAAGTAGTTCATTCTTCAGACTTTGGGATTTGTAATGGGGTGTGTGGGTGTTGCTCTGTAAGGGCTCACTCCCTGAAGGCTTCAACGAAGAAAACAATGGCAAAGAGGACAGTAATAAGGCAGACTTGTTAAATCACTTAAATTTTACTGTTGTACTTTGAGATTCACAATGAGGAGGCAATAAAAGGCAACCTTGGGCAAAATGTAACAGCTAGCATTGGTGACTGGCACTGAGCTGGTTTAGTATCAAGTTTAAAGTTAGTGAAAGCAACTTCAAGTATATTGTAAAATCTAATCCATCTTGTCTGAAAGATCGAAGTCTGCAGGGAAGCACAGATCCAAGCCTCAAATGTATAATTGCCCTGAGCTCCAGGAGCAGTATTAAAAATGCTGTTATCCCTTGCCCTCTCCTTAGCCCTTATTCAGATTTTCATGAAACCAACTAATAACATGAGATGATGCTCCAGCTCATAGAGTGGTCTCATACAAAGATACGATTTCAATTGAACTTTATAATGTTTGGGCTTTATTTTCATTTCAAGGACAGAGTTGCTCAGAACAGAGTTCTTGAAAATAATTTTTTACACTTGAGGGTGGTGAGGCACTGGCACAGGTTGCCTATAGATGTGGTGGATGCCCCATCCCTGGTAACGTTCAAGGTCAGGTTGGATGGGGCTCTAAGCAACCTGGTCAAGTTGAAGATGTCCCTCTTCACTTTGGGGGGGTTGGACTCGGTGACCTTTGTGGTGCCTTCCAATCCAAATCATTCTATGATTCTTGAAAGCTCTGGGAGAGTTTTTTAGCTCTCAAGTCTGTTTTCTCACTTGGATTGACCTTCAGTGCACAATGGGGACCTAATTTATGTGCACCAAATCTCAGCCATGGGGAAAACTTAGGGAGAACTTGTAGGAACATCTTTCTAGAACAGCCAGCCATGGGGTACAGGAACATGCAGTGAGAGCTCAGGCAGCACATGTTGCCTGATCCAGAGGTCATGAGACAGAGGGTGTCAGGAAGGAAAAAATTGCTCTCAGAATTGTCCTTGATCTGCACAGCATTTTCATTATGCTAGAACTAGAAAGCTTCAATCACACATCGGGGTGGTAGCTGGAAGCGTTCAACATACTTAGTAATAATAAAAATAAGAGACATGTGGCAAAGGCCTCCTGAAGTGTCCTCAGAAATTAATTCAATGAGATCCCAGAGGAATTAGGTCGCTGACTCTTTCTGAGTTCTCCAAGGCAACTCTGTCACTACTTCATCACTCCAAAATGTGCAGGTTTGGTGAAATCTGGGAAGGAATAAGTTTCCTGTCCTATAGAGCATGCCAAAGGTCAGAAAACCTCCCTTACCTACTGGATTGAATTCGATATGCTTCTGGATAGTGCAAGAAAATGCCAAATTAATAGCATGATTTCACAAAAACACGTGAAATTTCTCAGTTTCATGTGTCTCAGCTGTTCCATCCTTTGATGTTGCTGAGATCTGAGCAACATGATATCTGGGAACATCTGTGGCCTTAGAAAGCTTTAGCACTTGCAGGTGTTATCAGAATTTCTCAGCGATCTGGGATGGTTTCCAGGGGAAATCTGATCTGGTTTGTGTTAGAGTTGGACTGTTTGGAATGGAAGAAATAAAATTACCTTGAGAGATTGTGAAGTGAACTGAACAGGGGATGTGATAAATAGTAAAGGGAGCAAGGGGATCCTTGTGGCTGAGTGGGTGATGGCAAGGGGATGGGTGGGAAAGCCCTCAGGGATGGGTGCCTTGTCCAGCCAGCTCACTGGTGGGATGGGGCTTTCAGGTGATGGTGCCCTTGATATGGATGACTCCCATGAGGGCAAATCCTCTGGCAGGGCAACAGCACTTTGCAAGACTGGGACATTTTTACGTCTCTGTGATGCTCGTTTACTCTCATACCCTGTGTTATAGCCCGAGTCTCCTGGTGTCTCTCCCCTTCTATCAATCTCATAAATGAGTTTGCAGAGTTTTCAGCACTGTCTGGGTTTCTACAGGAGAAGCATGGTGTGAAAAGTCAATCCTTATTTCTATGATTAGTGCAGCTGGCAGGTCCTGCCTCCAGCACTGTGCTCACGGTGCTCTGGGAGACAGATTCAACGCGACGCTGCCTCAGAGAAGGTGATGGAGGGCAAGAGTCTGGGAAAAGCAGATTATATGAAGCAAAACGGTCTTGAGGGCTGTTTGGGGAAAATAATGAGCGGTTTGGAAACTGGGACTGAGCTAGGGACAGGCTTGGTATGGGCATCTCCCTGTGCCTGAACGAGGGGATGGAAGAGCCCATGGAGAGAAGCAGTCCCAGGTGGCACAATTTTGTGCCATGATGAGCACAGGTGAGGTGAGTTGGGTGGGGTGAGGGATAAGAAAGCTGTATGGGGCAAGGGAGAGGTTTTGGTGGTGTGCAGGGTGAGGGATGTGTAGAAGCAGATCAGCCCTTGTGGGACCAAGCAAGTGGGTAAGTCACTTGGGGTGAGGTTGGAGAGGTTCTTGATGGTGGTTAAATATTGTTTTTGTAGAGGAATGGTACAATTTTCCTACCGGGTGAGGGGGACAGCTGCACAGCCCAGGGTGCTGGATCGCCCCTCTTATGGTCACCAGTGCACCTCTACGCTCTCAGTGGACGTGTTCTTGTGGTCTCACGAGCAGGTAGGCCTGGGTGCAGTCACCTGCATCTCTACAATGTGAATTTGGAAGAGTTTTCCTATTCTGCCAATCTTTCAGCTCCTAGTTTTTGGCTCCTGTAAAGAAGCACAGCTTTGCTGGAACCAGCTTATCCCAACAGGGCCGTTGGCTCTCAATCCCACATAAAATTATGGGGAGCTGGAGCGTATGTGCAGTGCTTCTGGCGTGGTTCTTTCATGATGCCTTCAGAGTGAGCATGACAGCCACATAAATAGCATATGTGAGGAGACAGGACGTCTCTGCTGCTTGTTGCATGTTATTTACATACATGTCCTCTACCTAGCTGGTGGCTCTTCCAAGGTAAAGTTTTGTTAGAGACTGGAGGCTTTTCAAGGCAAATGTTCAAGCCTTTGATAAACTGATGGGAATGTATTTTCCTCCTACAGTTGCTTGAAACTTTCAGTAAACGCTTGTTGTTCCTTCTTGCTGGGAAATAGAACAAGCAAAGGCTTCTGAGACTGCATTTAGGTGGCTTAAAACTGAAAAAAACCCAACCCTAAACCTGCCCAAAAGCAAGTTATCCAGTACAAACTGCTATTGATCCAAACAGCAGCACGATCTTGAGTGACACCTCTTTGGAGAAAGCGAGCTCAGAGGGAAGCAAACAACAAATGGATGCTGAATACCTTGGTGCTGGGCTTTTTTTTCAGTGGATTTGTTGCTCTCAGAGCTGTTTACTACGTAAAATGACTTCAGTACAGAGGTGAGAAGCAGATGCTTGCTTTGAAGGACTTCTGTGAAAATTACCATCTGAGCGTGGAGATGTTTTCTTCCCTGAGGGATAAGAGGTTAAAGTGCTGGGGTGGAGCTTGGAGGATCTGAATTCAGCACCGACTTCTGTTTCTCACCAAGCACCTGTATAAATTGTGTAACCATCATTTCCTTTCCCTAAATCAGACACACTTCCTCTCTCAGCATCTGGGCTGTGGGGACCCCTAAGCTGTGAACGCTGGCTTCCCATTCCCAAAATGATGGAAAAATCGGTGTCCTGGGTGAGAAGACAGCAGAGAGGAAGGAGGAGTTTTTCCCTTTAAGGTTGATGGGTTTGAGGTGCAGAGAAGAATAAGGCTGTAAAAAAAAGAGTATAATGTTGCAGAGAGGACTGTTAATGGCTTCAACCACAATCACCTGAAATGATCAGTCCCTGGAAAATTGAAAATAATGATGGCAAACAATAAAATATCAGTGAAGTGGGTAGCATCGTGTACTCTCTCTTTCCTTTTACAGCGTGAGGGATTTTGCTGTAAATGAATTTTTGTTGAAAGCATGATCCACTCTAATTATTTGAGTAGTGAGGATCAGGCTCAGCATTATTCTCCAAAATGCAGACAGCTGCTGATGTTAAGTGGATCTGGTTGTTCTCCTTACAATGGGCTTTAGTAGCTTAAGATGGGTGACCTGGTGGCTGATGTCCTTTGGGCGCGACCAAAGGGCATGACTGAAGCATGCTGGAAACATGGGAGAGGCTGGAATAGGACTGAAACAACTCTTTCTGTAAGTGCACGTTCAGGTTTTGGGAGCTAAATGGCTCTTTCTTCAACACAGGAAGTACATGGATAAGGTGGAGCAAGTCCAAAGGAAGCCGTGAAGATGATCTGAGGCCTTGAGCAGCTCCCATACCGAGGACAGGCTGAGAGAGTTGGGCTTACTCAGCCTGGAGAAGAGAAGGCTCTGGGGAGATCTTAGATCAACCTTCCAGTACTGAAAGGGGTTCCAGGAAAGCTAGGGAAGGGGCTCTTGATCAGTGAGTACAGGGATAGGACAAAAGGGAATAGTTTTCAGCTGGAAGAGGGAAGATTGAGATGAGATCTTAGGAAGAAATGTTCCACTGTGAGGGTGGGGAGGCCCTGTCCCAGGTTGCCCAGAGAAGTGGTGGCTACCCCATCCCTGGAGGTGTTCAAGGCCAGGTTGGATGGGGCTTTGAGCCCCCTGATCCAGTGGGAGTTGTCCCTGCCCATGGCAGCTGGTGGAACTGAATGGGCTTTGGAGTCCCTTCCAACCCAAACCATTCCGTGGTTGTGTGATCCCATGAAAATGAAGCAGGAGTTGATGTATTTCTTGGCATTGTAACTCCATGGCTTTGGGAGCTGGAGAGCAAATGGAAGGGAAAAGGTAGATAGAAGTGGAGAGTTTTCCTTTGTATTTGTGCTTGAAATGGGCGTGAATTATACGTATTTTTTGGTCCTGCTCTTTTTGAAAGAGGAATCAATTGACTCCAGCACTGTTTGCTTAGGTGCCCCTGATGATCAGCTGTCTCTTGCATGAAATTGTTTTATTGCCCAATAGGTCTGTTCCTATCAATCAGTTCCTTGCAGATTGGGAACTGGCAGGGAGGTACCCAGCCAGCAGTAGTGTTGGGTATAGAGAGAAGCAGACACTGACCCTACAGCTCTGGCACACCAAGTGCCAAGAGCAGGCAGGTGGATCTGCCTTTAGGGGGACAAGGGGATGGATGAGCTCAGCTGCCCCTCTCTGCTGCCTTGAGCTAAAGGCTGTGTGTAAGTGTCTGGGTTTATATTTTTGGCTAGATCCAAGAGTGGATGGGATATAGTGGGATCAGTCACCTGTGATATGGACTGGCCCCTCACTATCCCCCTGTCATGTGTGTTCTGAAATCTTGTCTCAAATGTGCCCTTCCTGAGAAGTTTTATGATCATGGAAGGGAAAAGGAGACTTTGAAAGAGGTGGGGACACAGATGGTGACATCCTGGTGACCCCATTCCCCTCGGTGGGTCTGGTTTGTAAGGAGTGTCCCAATTTGAGCTGAAGGCAGCAGGAATCCTTCCTGCAGTGTGTTTGTTCCCAGTCCTGTTTGCTCCTTGTGAACAGCTATTCTGCTCTTCTTTCTTTATTCTGGTGCCCAGCATTGCAAAAGAGGTTCTGCAGAGATTTCTGCCATCTGTGAAAGGCGCCTAATGGGGCAAACATGGAAGCTACAATGAATATGTATTATTGCAAATATTGAAGAAGCCAATGTACCCCTTAATAGGTGTTATTTCTCATTCTTTGAATTAGTCTGTTGGTGACAAAAGACAGCCAATCCACTTGTGGAACCTCTCTTGCCCTTGGCTGTTATGTGATTTCTAACACCACACAAGGAACAAAATCTGTCCCCACTGCCTCTGTGAAGGACTGCAGGCTGCCCTGGCAGAGGGGACTTCAGGGAAGTGGGTTTTGGGGCTGAAGAAAATTTTTTCCATTCTCTTATGACTCTTCATTCATTACTTCTTGCCAGTTTCTCTGACACTCTGGTTGTTTACCATAGATCAGGAATATTATGTAAAGCATTTGGACTGTTCCTTACTGTACCCAAAACCCCTTGCTCTTCTGGAGCTGGTGTGGGGCTTGGCAGTGACCACCTTGTGCTCTTCCATAACTTGGCCATCCTAGACATCATTTTCTGTGTCTGTTTTCCAGCTCTGGAGCTCTACCTAAACCCCTGTACCTTCTCTTCCCATTTCCTTGGTGTTTAATGGTTTGTGGAAGATGCAGTGCCTGCTGGTGATGCTCTGCCCGCTCAGCTGCAGACACTGTTAATGTCCCTGCTCAGCAACCAGTGAAGGGAGCAGCAATGCTCAAGGGCCTCCCAGTGCTTACTGGTAATGCTGGCCTAGGGGAGACCCTGGCTAGCCTGAACTACTGCTGGACTTTCCTTGACTTGTGTGCTTAACAAAACCAGAACGCTGGGAGCAGAGAGCTCAGGGCAGCACTTGTGAGGCCAAGCCTGAAGAGGGTGAAGTGAGGAACCAGAGAGAATGTTCCTTGGGTGCAATTCTTGCTGAAGGGGTGAATTTGGGGGGAGATCTGAGCAGACAACAGCTGACTATTGAAAACCATGCACAGTTAATCAGGAAAACAAGATGTTGTGTGCCTTTTTTGCACAACTATTAGCAGCAAATAACAATTCTACCTGCCTGTTTCATCTGGTTCTCATCCTACTGAACAGCTTGAGTTCAGTTTGATACTAGAAATAAAGGGTTCTCCAATGGTGATGCACTGCCAGTGCTATCAGTTCCAAGTGGTGAGTGTGTGTGCTGTGGACAGAGGTGGGAGAAAGGAGGTAGTGTCTCTCCCTCTGTGTGCCTGTTCTTGGGTGCTGAATTTGTGTGGTTGTTAACGGCCAAACAAAGTTCACCCACCCTAGTTGTGGTACAAACTTAGCTCCTTAGCCCTTGGTGTGTGGTTGGCAGGTGCCCATCATTCCAAGACTGATGGCTTTATTTCTACACCCTTTCTTTCCAGCCTTTCCAGCACACCCTGCATCCTATAATCATTCCTCCCCCTCCTCTTTGGCCCAGGATCTCGTTCTCTGCTTAAGAAATAATTTCACATCTTGCAAGCTTCATTCTCTGTTCATGATGGCCTTGATTAAACAGACTGGCAAACTGTGCTAAAGGTGGCAAAACACTTTGATGTGTAAATGTCTTCACCTCCTGAAAGTTAAAATCTGTGGGTTGTTGCTATTGGGAAATGCAGGTGGCCCTGGGCTGTTTTCTGCAAAAGCAGCAAAAAAATTTCCACATTTAGGAGCAGTGTCTGTAAAGTTAACCTGGTTGAAACAAGGGTAGATGTGATTATTGGTGCTAGAACTAATGTTTGAAATAGATAACGTTTGTTCATTCATAACTGGATAGACTGTAGTGATGTGCCATGAATTTAGAGGTAGAGATGCTGTGGGTAAGTGGGGAAGGTCCAGGGTCCTGTCTCTGCCAAGATACATTGAACCATAGAACGGTTTGGGTTGGAAGGGACCCAATTCCAAGCCCCCTGCCATAGGCAGGGACACCTCCCACTGGATCAGGTTGTGCAAAGACCCATCCAACTTGGCCTTGAACACCTCCAGGGGTGGGGCAGCCATGGCTTCTCTGGGCAACCTGTTTCCCTCACAGGAAAACATTTTTTCCGAAGATCTCGAATGCTTTTGGATCTTATTTTGTGGCTATTCAATGGAAAATGGAGTTGAGAAAAAAGGTATTTACACCATGAATGTGTTTGAATTTTGTGTTGATGCTCTGAATGCTTTCTTGTAAATCCAGCATCTTTTTGTGGTGTGTCACCTGCTGCCTTCATGTGTGCTTTCTGGGCCATCATTGCCTGGAGGAGGGGTGGCATTTTTGACTTGTTCTTTTTTTGGCTTTGTTTACCTCACTGTCTGCATAAAAATCTTAAAGCAGAAGAGCTGATCTGTTTTTCAAAGAAATAGGATGGGGGGAAAAGTCCTTTTGGATCATGCAGATGAAGTCTTGGTGACCTTCCTTCTCTGCCTTGGTGCAGAGACCCAAGGAAAAATGGACACAGGGAAAATGTATGATGGGGAAGAAATGTGGGAAGTCTCCTGCTCCTGAAATGACTGTCCCACTGTCATCCCACGAATTCTGAGAGGAGTGGAAGATATAGAGCTACTAGAGACTTTCCAAAGAAGGCCACAAATTGGGGTTTAGAAGGGAAGCTGTATGAGGAGTAGCTGAAGACACTGAGCCTGTTCAGCCTGGAGATGAGGAGACTGATGGGGAGCCCTCATCTCAGTCTACTGCTTTCTCACAAGAGGAAGAGGAGCGGCAGCAGGTGCTGAGCTCTTCTCTCTGTATCTGAGGGAATGTCAGGAAGATATGCCAGGGGAGGCTGAGGTTGAACATGAGGAAAAGGTTTTTCACCCAGAGGGTGATGGAGCACTGGAACAGCTCCCAGGGAAGCAGTCACAGCACCAAGCCTTACAATATTCCAGAAGCGTTTGGACAAGGCCCTCAGACACACGTGGGGTTGTCATATGCTGGGATTTAAGTTGGGCTTTATGATCCTTGTGGGTCCCTCCAAACGCAGCACGTTCTATGATTCTATGAGAAGTTCTGGAAGGACAGATCTATTCATGGTTGAATTAGGAGTGGGGTCAAATCAAATGAAACAGCAGGATTGGGACTGCAGGTGCAGCATGAACATCGCCGTCTTTCCTGTGCAAGAGGATGGGGCTGAACATTGTGTAGATGCTAGAGATGGATGAGAATTTTTGGCAGAGCTTTTGTTCCAGACAAAACAAGTCTTGTCTGTCAGCAGATCAAGGTGGCAATCCTGATTCCCTTTTACAGCACTCATTCCAAACCACTAGGCTGTGTTGAGTCAAAAAAAGCACCACAACAAGATAAATAGGTGATCATGCTGTATTTGCTGCCCTGAATTAACATAAAGTAAGCATGTGAAAGGGCTAAGTGCATTTACTGATGTGGGAGCCAGCAGAGAAGAGCAGAGCTGAATCTGCAAACACACTTTTCCTGTACACTCCTGGGCTGTCCAGCCCGGCTCTCTCGCACTGATTTACTGTTGTCCTTCCTTCAGCCTTTGAAAATCAATCCATTAACAATTAAAATAATGTCTGGTATCGTATTTATTTCACACTCTCTCGCTAATGGACTGACACAAAAAAATTTCTGGTCCTGCTTTCTCCTTGTTCCCTGCTAGTGCTGAGACCTGCTCTTATGGAAGCATTCAGGAAAATAACCATGTGTTATCATACCATGTCATTACACTTCTTGTAAAGAAGGTGCAGCTTCTGTGCTAAATATCCCCAGGCATCCATTAAAGCAGAATTGGAGAAGAAAGGGCCAGGCCTGCATGTGTATGGACTCAAGCAGCTCTGTGTATGGCTCTGGAAGAGAAGCATTTGCTGCCCAAGAGCTTATTTTCTTTTTCTCCATCTATTGGGCAATAGTGATGTGCCCTGAATTAGATCTGATCCATGTGTGTCTGTTTATGTTCCCAATACAAACTGTTGGAAAATGGCTTTTTCAGGGATACACTATGGATCACAGAACCATAGAATGGTTTGAGTTGTAAGGAACCTTAAAGCCAATCCAGTTCCACTTCCCTGCTGTGGACAGGGACACCTCCCACTGGATCAGGTTGCTCAAAGCCCCATCCAGCCCAGCCTTGAACACCTCCAGGGATGAGGCAGACACCACTTTTCTGGGCAACCTGGGCCAGGGCCTCCCCACCCTCATAGGAAAACAGTAGTTCTTAAGATCTCACCTCAATCTCCCCTCTTTCAGCTGAAAACCATTCCCCTCATCCTGTCCCTGCACTCCCTGATCAAGAGCCTCACCTGAGTTTTCCTGGGGCCTTTTTCATTACTGGAAGGCTCCTATAAAGCCTCCTCGGAGCCTTCTTTTCTCCAGGCTGACCAACCCCAACTCTCTCAGCCTGTCCTCATAGAGGAGCTGCTCCAGCCCTCAGATCATCTCCCCTGGGCTCAGATGGCCAGAGGTGCCAGACCATGATGCTCTAGCGCTCAGCAACCAAGTTTCCCCTGACCTGGGATCAAGCTGGGAATGGTCTTCAAAGACCTCTATGCAGCCTGTTTGAGGGGTGGCATACCTGGGGGGCTCTGCAGCCCTTGGACACTAAGTTTATCAGGGTCAATGTCCCACAGCCAGCTTGGGAACCAGAGGGACCTATGGGGTCTACATGGATCACCCCATCCTAAGGTAATGAATTTAGCACTGCAACTTCTTGAAATAAATGTTCTAATGTAACTCTGATCTGAAGTGCAGGATGTTCTGGGTTACAAAAATGACCTTTAGCGAATGCCACTAGAAGACGACTGAACAATAATAATTTTTTCCACTTAATTCTCAGCCCTCCTTGCATTTTTGCCAGTTTCTAGGTCAAATTCCCCATTCTGCTTCTCCTGCGCTAGCACAGCGTGCAGGTTGCACGATTGCAGAGGAGGGAGGCATTCTCTTCCCAAAGCCCACTCTTCCCCAGTGCCCCTTCTCTTCACCTGGACGAGAGCCCACCTTGGGTAGGTGGGGGGCTGTGGCAGGGCTTAGGCGGGGAGGGGATGTGCTGGCCCCCTCCCCCTTGCTCTGGGGGTGGGACGGGGGTGGGGGGGTGGGGTGTATGACAGCTCTGACGGGAGGACGCTGCCCTTTTGCCCGCAGGTGTGAGCTTGCTTTTTGCGTTTAATTATTTATTATCCCCCCTCCTCCTTTTCCTTCTCTCCCCTCCCTCCCGCTTTTCTCTTACTCAGAGAAGCGAGGCAGCCGGGGCTGGCTCTGCCCAGCCGCCGTCCGTCCTCCCTCCCTCCCTCTCCTGCATCCCTCCCTTTTCCTTAAAAACCTGAGCTCCAGGCTGCAGCCCCTGCGCTGGCAGCAACCCTGCCCTGCGAGGAGCAGCCCCTAAACCCTCTCTCCACCTCCTGCTCCCCCAGAGGAGCATCTGGTTGTCCCCGCAGCCCGGCTTTGTCCCCTTCTAAAGCCGGGGCTGCCTGGATGCGGCGGTGGGGAGCGCAGCCGCGCTAGAAGGGAGACCCGCACCCAGGTAAGCAGCCAGATGAGGGCTTATTTTCAACTTTGGTCTTTTCTTGCTGCTTTATCGGGGGGTTTGCTGCTGTTTTGTCGATACAAGGGTTGGGTGGGGATTGTTCCCCTAGCCCCGGTGGGAGATCGCGACGGCTTGGGGAAGAGGGGGAGGTTTGGGGGCACAAAGCCACTCACCGACCTGGTAGGGGTGGGAGAGGCAGGTAGGAGCATCCAAAGCTTGGAAGGGATGGCGTTGTGCAGCCCGCATGTTCCCTGCGCTGGCGGTGTAGAGATACGCGTGAGCTCCCTGTGTGCTCAGGATGCACCAGGCTTTCAGGGTTGCATCCCGTTTAAAACGCTTTTGGGGGGAGGTTTGAGGGGGATTGTGCTGTCCCTGGCAATAAACCATCCCTCTTCTCCAGTGTTTCACACGCACATGCTTTGCTACGGTCCCGTGCTACATGACTGATAGCAGATCTAAAGCTGTCTCTTTGGTGCCCCAGGTCCTCGTCACGCTTTGATGCTTCAGGATGGACCCGCTCTTCCCTGCCCATATTTTGGAAGACCCAGACCTGAGGAAGCTGCTGAATGACTCCTCCATGCTCAACCTGAGCTTTCTCCCCAGTAACTGGTTCAACAACGGCACGGGGGACAGCTTCCTGCCGCTGAGCATCAAGATCACCATCGTGGTTGTCTACTCCATTGTGTGCATTGTGGGGCTGGTGGGCAACTGCTCCGTCATGTATGTGATCGTCAGGTAGGACACGGAGGCAGCACGCTAGGGGGGGTCTGGGGAGGGCTGTGAGCAGGACAGATCTTCCCCCTAAATCCCTGCTGCGGGTGAAGAAGGCAGGCGCCTCCCTGGACATTGTGATGTGCTTTAGAGGTGACAATGTGGCATTTGTTTTATTGTTTTGGTTTTATTTGTTTTTCTCCCTTCCTAGGCTGTGATGAAGGTTCCCACCAGCTTTCAGCTGCCCTCTGGTGCCTCCTAAAGTTTAACCCAGAGAATGGAACAGAATGATCAGAAATGCTCAAAAAAAGGGACTTCTGCAAACTGCCAGACAGGGAGCTGGATGTCCCTGGGGGGACGGTAAAGTGTACCACTGCCAGGGTGTGCCCGATCTGGGCTGTGTCTGGCACCCCAGCTGTGGCTGCAGGTGCTGCTCCACCTGCAGAGCAAGGGAAAGGGCCTGCTGGGAAGCTTGGTCTTAATTTTGGGGGGGGAAATCACAAATGTAGCTCTTCCAACCCTTTAGAAGCTACAGATGTGATTAAGATGTACCAGGACACCGCAGAGGTGAAGGCTTCTCTGACTGAAGTTGGGAGGGCAGGAGGACCTTTGCAGAGGGACAAAGTGAGGAGGAGCTTGCACCGTTCCAGCAGCAGCATCCAACCTCCCTGAACGCTGCTGGCATTTGAAATGTCCCTGTCTGGTTCTGCTGTGGTTCAAACCCCCTTATTTCTTGACATCAGAACCTTTGTTCCCCTCCTCTATAATTACAAAATAAGTTCGTCACTGCAAGGTCTTCTGATCTCCACACCCGGTACATGAAAGAATAAGCTTCTATTTTATGCATGTCTTGGAGCAGGTGGGTGCTACCAGCACAGAAAAGACGGAATGAATGTTTTCTCCTCAAACAGAGGGCAAAAATATTTAGCAGGTATTCAGACAATGAGATTGTCTTGCTCGTGCCAGGAGCCCTGCTGCTTCCAAAGCATTGTTCTCTTGAATACATGGCTTGTCTGGGGGCTATGCTGCAAAATGAAGTGTTTGTTGTCACAGGCCAGTGAACGGTGGCTAAATCTCTGCTAGAAAAGGAAAGTGACACGACTTCATCACACAGCCTTTCTGTGCTCTTCCTGGTGAGGAGTTTGTGGCAGGGAGAGAGGGATCATGATAGCCCTGGGGAGTCTGGAGATGGAGAGAGAGGAGGTTTGCAGTGCAGCAGTGCCACATTTGGAGAACTCGTGTTGCTGTTCTGTGTAGTAGCAATTATTTGAGTAGGCATGGTGTTTGTGGATGTGTGTACGTGTGGTGAGTAGTGAGTCTGAGTGAGAAGGCCCTGTCCCATGGCAATGCAACTCCTTGGGAATCACTGAGCTGGTGTGCAGGCAGGGGAAGGGAATCCACATCCCATGGATGAAACTTAGGAGAGCATCATATGGGGGAAGCCTTGGTAGAAATCTTCTCTCTGTTTACAAGCAGCTCATGGGATGTGGGCAGCAGGACCCTCTTGGGCCCTGCCCAGTGCTGGGACTGGTGTATCACCAAGAATATGATGTCCCAAACCAGCATCCTGTTCAGGATGGACATGTGCCGTGGCTACGAGGGACAAGAATGCTGCCTTCTGTTCTGCTCTTTTTTTGGCTTTGATACCTTCCAGTTAGATAAATATGATCCAAGAAAATAAAGGGGGATTTAGCACTGGAATTCCCCTGGAACTTAAACAGTTGAAAAGCTGTGACTAGTGTCACCTCTATCTCCCCCACATCTTTTCCACTTCTTTGGTTTCTCCCTTATCCAGTAAATCATTATATGTACAAAAGAGCTAATAGAAGTTTTAATTACTTGTGTATTCCTTTTTGGGGATTCATTTCTGGCTTTCCTAAAAAACTGCTCTGTAAGGATGGAGGAGCCCCTTTAATAACGTGTTCTGGATAACTTGTGACTGAGCCAGTGCATGTGTAGAAGCAGGTGCTGTTCCCCTGGTCCTCCCCGTCAGGTGACCCCTGAGAGCTCAGTTCTGGCTCAGACTAAAGCCAAGTTATACTCAAGGAATGACCCTTTAGATGAGGTCTTAGGAGGAAATGTTTTCCTGTGAGGGTGGTGAGGCGCTGGCCTGGGTTGCCCAGAGAAGCTGTGGCTGCCCCATCCCTGGAGGTGTTCAAGGCCAGGTTGGATGGGGCTTTGAGCCCCCTGATCCAGTGGGAGGTGTCCCTGCCCGTGGCAGGGTGGTGGAGCTGGATGGGCTTTGGAGTCCCTTCCAACCCAAACCATTCTATGAATTTCAAGCACAGGTTTTTTTCTCACTGCACTGGAGCCTTGGTGCTTCTGGTCTTCGTGCCTTAAAGAGCATCTTTTTCAGGAGGCTGAAGGTTGGTTCCTGGTAAATCAGCTTGGAGTTTTGGGGGTCTTAATGATATATCTGTTGCACTGATGGAAAAAACTGGCAAACCCTCTGTGCTGCACCCCTGTCATCTACATGAATGCTGTATCCTACAAAAGCTATTTTACTTTTCCTGCTTATATTTCACCAGGGATAACTAGACTTCCACAAATTAAACTATAAGAAAACAGTTTATTTTCCAGAAGAAGAATGGCACAGTGACACAGATAGTAATTGTTTCCTGTATGAAGGGAGCTGGGAAATACAAAGACCCTAATATCAGCACTCAAGGAAATTGGAGGCATTAGGAAGGCTTGTTTCTTGTTCCTCTTCAAGGAGTTGTTTTGAAGTAGCGAGGGAAAAGTTTAAAGTCTCCTGGCATTTCACACAAAAATACAAATTCATGGTCTCCTCTGGGTTTTCCCCTCTGTTGGAGAAGCCAGCCTACAACTCTATTATATTTGGAGTGATTTAACATTCGGAATGATTAATTTATAGAGACAGTCATCACGTGGCTGCCAGTCCCCTTCTAGTGCTGAGCTGTGCTAATTGGATAAGACTGAGAAGGGCTCTTGGTGGGAACATGATTTTCTGGACAGAAAGGGCCTATTGTGGAAAACCTGCCTTGTCTGTGGCTTCGTTCTGCTTGCTCATTGTGGAGTCCTTGCCAGTGGAGATAATGCCTCCCCTCCCTCCTCCTGCTGTTTGCTCTTTTCTGCATATATTTCTTTCCTGTACTGCTTTTTAATGAATGTGACACAAGCAGCTGAAGAGCACGAGAAAGAGAGGGTGTGGGGGGAGAGTGGGAGAAACCAGGCTGCTGAGGTCCCTCTTATCTGTTAACTGAATTCTGCAAGGCTGGATGCCCAAGGGCTTTGTTTTTAGGAATTAAAGAGAAAGATAATGCATCATTGTTGCAATGTTGGATGACACGTGGGACTGAGATGATGCTGACCCATGTGTGAGAGCAACCAAACTGTTGCTGTGTGGAGAGTGACAGAGCCCCAGACCTTCATCAGTGTGCCAGGGAATGGACCACGGACAATGTTCAGCTTCTGGTCCAGGGAGTCCTCTGTTGTCCTCAGCTGCATCATATGATGCTCAGCAGTGATGATGTGGAGGTCTCCCTTGGTGCTGTCTCTGCTCACCTGCATCAAGCCTTCATGGGAATGATGGCTTATTTCTTGGGCACTTCTCTTTGTCTCAGCAGCTTTCTCTTGACAGCCCAGCAAAGTGCTGGGGATGCTCAGCTCTCCCTGTTGAAGAACACTGTTCCAGACCATTTTAAACAACTCTTTAGGGAGACTGGGACTTTCAGGCCCCTAAGCTTTTTCAGAGACTGAGCAATTCCCAGACACAAGCATTTGAGCAGAGGCAGATTCTTGCAGAGGGATGAAAGCATCTTGCTGCAGGATGGATGCTGGTGAACACCCTCCTTAGACTAAAGCACCGTTCCTGTTGGCCATGCACCCCACTTGGATTGCATGAGAATCCCTGGGTGAGTTGCAAAAGTCTTTGCAGCAGCCACCCAGCCTCTGCCCTCTGCATGGCAGTGGTCAGGGACACGCAATGGCCCTGTCTGTGCTGGTCCCTAGAGAGCACCTTGAGGAGAGAAGGCACCAGTGTCACCCAGGCATGGCAGTAAGACTCAAAAGGCAAGAAAATCACCTGTCTCAAAGGTCTGCTGCTTGCTCTGGATGGCTGCAGGCTCCTTAACCCCTGCTGGTCAGTGTCCTGCCAGGTAATTGATAGGATTTTATGTGCAGGTGTTGCTGGTTGCCTTTGTTGTAGCATCTGGCTTCATAGTCCAAAATGATTTAAATTTGTCCTTAAATTCTCTGTTGTTTTTGTGACCTGTTGAACTGTTAAGAATGAACTGGCTTGAATTGGGTAATTGCAGGATGAGGGGGCTCTGAAATGGTGATCAGAGCAGCAGGGATGTAGAGAGCACAGTGTGGGTGTGTGGCTGGGAGGGCACAAATCACAATGGTACGTGCCAGATCAAATATCAGCTTCATACAAGCAACAGGCTGGGAGCAGAGGTGTCAGTGAACGGGTGCTGGTTTCCAATGTTAGAAAGTGGGAGCAGCTTGGCAAAAAGCCTCCCTGAGCCTTTTCTGCTCCATTTTGCCTTCCCTGTATGTGTCTGGGGAGAGCAGCAAAGGCTGTCACTGGTGCCAGGGCGAGGGGTGGGAATGGAGGGAGCTGCTCAAGGTGAACATCATTGTCTGCATCCCAATTAGCTGGAGTTATGAATATGAAAATCAAGAGGCAGAGGCCTCCTGGAGATAATGCTCAGTTTTCCCCAGGGCTGGAGGCTTTGCTCTGGCCCCTCTGTCTGTGGTGTCTGCAGCCCCATTTCAGGTTGTAGGTTTGCTGCAGCCACTGATCTTCAGCTCTGGGACACCTGGAGCTGCTCGCTGCCCTGCAATCTCATCATGGCTGTCTGGAGAGGAAGGATTGATGCTAAATCAACTGGTTTGCACCTCACCCTGAGGCTCAGTCAGGGACAGAATCCCTGTTTGTGAAAAACAGACCCTCAAAGCCCAGCATATGGAAGAGTTGTTTCCTACCCATTCCCCTTGCTGAAGCACAGCTTTGTCCCAGGTGACACTGCTTGAGATCCACCCAGCAAAAATGAGAGGGAAGCAGAGTGCTGAGATGATATTCAGACCTTTTCCTTCTTAGGCTTCAGCAGCTGGGAGAGCAGGAGAGGAGAGCAAAGTGATTACTTTGTCACAAAGGTGGAGCTGGATGGAAAGCTGAAAACCACCCTGTGGGAGATGCTCCATTAGGAAATTACCTCTGTAACCAAGTGCAAGAAAGTGGCTCAATGGGGAGGTAATTCCTCCATGGAGACCACAGAATTATCAGCATTGGAGCTGTGCCATGGGGGGAGCCTGAGGTGCCTCCTGAAGCCTTAGAGTTTGTCTTTTTTGTGCAGATTAAGAAATAGAACACTCTCAGTTCCTGGAGGAAAAGAAAAAGGTTAATCCACAGAGAAGTGATTAATTGATTTTTGTTTGTACTGAACATTCTGGAAATGTTTGGGAACATTGGTTGGGATAATGGCTGCAGGCTCTCAGTGTGCAGAAAAAGTGGAGCTAGAAGTAATTAATTAGGTGTAAATTACTTTCTCCACCTTTCAAGAGCACAAAATTCACCTTAAAATCCACTTGAAGGTGGGCTGAAGGATAGAAGTGGTGGCCCAGCATGTCCCTGCGTTGGAGGGGATGAGGGAAGGTTGCTTTGCTGTCACCTTGGAGGGGAGCAAGGAAAGGGGCAGCAGAGAGGATCTGTGCCTCAGGAAAGAGCTGATTTTGCAGGGTCAGACTGAGCAATTACATCTGGACTCTGAATTCTTCCTGAAAAGTGTCTTGGAGAGGGACCAATGAGCTCCACTGGGGTGGAGTGGGGGCAAGATGGAGCTGAAGGTTTGCAATCTACATACCAGGCATTGGAATGGCCTGCCCAGAGAGGGGGTGGATTCACCATCCCTGGAGGTTTTTAAAATAAGACTGGATGTGGCACTTGGTGCCATGATCTAGGAATCATGAGAGTGTTAGATTAAGGGTTGGACTTGATGATCTTGGAGGTTTATTCCAACCCAGATAATTCTATGAGATGCCCCAAACTTCTCCCTGTGCTGGGACTATGGGAGCGTGCGTGGAGGCACTGTTGTCCTGTGTGGATGCTTTTTTCTGTTTCACAGTGGTGAAGTTGCCCATCATGGTTCAAAAAGGCAGTTGTTATTCCCTTGAGTTATAACATCATTAAATCGATTGGGGTTAGTGGTGTGGTGATGAATTGCATTCAAGTCCAGTCTTCTGGGAGGATGAGCTGGAACATGCTTGACCTTTGAGAAGCCTGAGTGAGCCCAGTCAGGTCTGTGCTATGCAGAGGAAGATTACAGCTCCCAGAAGACCTTTGCTGCATAGTCTTAGGTGACCAAATAATTTCATGAAGCCTAAGCTGACAATACTTATTTTTGTATTGCCTGATGAAGAACAGTAATTTAATTTCTTATTTTTAATTACCCGGCCTGCTGATCTAAAGGGGAAAGTGAATGCCTTTGCAGACCACTCTCATGCTCCCCATGTGCCTCTTTTATGCCAGCTGCAAGAATCCAAACAAAAAAAGGAGCGCTCTCCCACCCTGAGATGCTGCTGCTCTGGGTTTCACAGCACCAGAGCTTGTCTGTCTCTGTGCTATTCTAATTAGGAAGTCTCAAGGCTTTAAAGCCCTGGCACCTGCCTGGTTGTGTTGGATTTGTGAAGTGTTTTGCTTGCTCATCTCTTTGCAATGGGAAAGATGCTGGTATTTTTCCTCTCCTGCCTTTGGTTATATAAGTTTATCTAATCTGGACTGGCTTTCTAAGAACCAACTGTCTTGCTTGGCTGCTGTGATTTCTGGGCCAGGAGGAGCCTGGCTCAGGCTTACATGGGAACCTCAAGTGCTTCCATTCGTGTTCACCTGCTCCAAAACCTTCCCTTGGCTTTCAAGGACAAATGCAACATCATTTCAAACATCTGATTTCTAATACAAGCACAGCATAGAGCTCTGAGGAGTTAAAACCCCAGACTTTATGATCTGGATTGTGGACTCTGGCTGTTCTCTGGCAGACCTGGCTGGGTCACTATGTGTCTCAATGGAGTTTAGAGGGTGGCAGTGGTGACGTTCCTCCAAGCATTCAAATAATCTATCAAGAGATGAAACTCTGATCATCAGGGGAGGATCCAGTGCTGGGGGTTTGCTGTTCTGAATCAATTCGACAAAAAGTGGTCAAATCAGACCCCATAATATTCCAACACATATCAAACTGTGAATAGTGCAGTAGTTTATGGCTTTAAGTGTTGCCCTTGGATGAACTTGCCCTCTGTTATTAACACACATCACTGTCTACCATTTCTTGCAGCATTTCTGCCAAGGCCATTAGTGTAGTAAATGATAGACAAGCTGTAGTTTGAAAATGATACCTATTTGAGCTCTTGTTTTGCCCATGTGAGGAACATCCTGGAGCTGAAATGTTATTCAGTCACAGCTGAGTTTCCATTTCTGCAGACTCTCCATGTATCCTTGGGTAGGTGATCACATCTTTCTTTGCATCATTTCCCATGTGTGAAAAGGAGATGATTACCATTAGAGCAAGGTGAATCTTCTCTTGGGGCAATCAGTTTATGAGATAAAAGTAATATAGGAATAACAAAAACCTTTTGAAGTGGAGTTGACTCATGACATCATCCCCAAACTACCTTTTTTTTAGAATGATCCATTGTGGCGTTTTGATTTATGATACAAACCTCATTCCTCAGCAGTTTTCAGCTGCCACTGGCCAAGGGCTGGTCCTCCTGTCTGTTCTGATTGGATAACTCTCATCAGTCATAGTCTTTGGCTATGAGCCATACGTAATAGCTGATCAGCCTACCCTTGGACCATATAATGCCTTTCAAATCAGCTTACCAGGTAAAGCTCTCACCAGTACTTATAATAACGAAGCTATATGTGATGAAATCCTAGATTAGCCTTACTGAAGTCATTTTTCAAAAAGCTTTTCCTGCCCATGAACTGATTGTGAAGGCACTGTTTGTAAAGTAGGAGCTGGGTTGAGCTGTGTTGATGAGCAGATGGGAGGCGGAAAGGAAGGGGTGGTGTTCAATCTCCTGTTAGGTTAGAAAAATGCAATATCTCCTTCCTAAAGTGGCAGAATGTCCTCTTCAGTAGAGTTCAGCGTCTTGCCCATCATAGTCAGATGGAATTCTAACCATTGCTCATTCTGACATTTCAGGTTCACCAAGATGAAGACAGCAACCAACATTTACATCTTTAACCTCGCTCTGGCTGATACCTTGTGTCTGATGACCTTACCCTTCCAGGGTACAGACACGTTCCTGGGCTTCTGGCCCTTTGGCAACGTTCTCTGCAAGATTGCTATCTCTATAGACTACTACAACATGTTCACAAGCACCTTCACCCTGACTATGATGAGCGTGGATCGCTACATTGCTATCTGCCACCCTATCAAGGCACTGGACATCCGCACTCCTCACAAGGCCAAAGTGGTGAACGTCTGCATCTGGGCACTGGCGTCTGTCTTTGGCATCCCAGCGATGGTGATGGGGTCTGCAGAGAATGAAAACAATGGTTAGTAAAAATACATCCACAAGGTGGATGTTGGTGGCCAGGGGAGCCCATGGGCTTGGGGAGGCACTGGAGAGGGGGCACCAGTTCCAGCAGCACAGTGAGCTCTGCTCTAAAGCCATTTTAGCTCTTCCCTTTTTGTTGTGGCATCGCTATTGCTGCTTTTCCAGTACTAAACATGCCTAAACTAAACTGGCTGTGCAGATGCTTTTCTCCTTGATGTGGGTTTAATCTCCTTGGTATTGGTGAGACATTGGCACAGGTTGCCTAGGGAATTTGTGGATTCTCCCCCTCTGGAAGTGTTCAGGGCCAGGTTGGATGGGGTCTTGAGCAGCCTGGTCTAGTGGGAGAAGTTCCTGCCCATGGAAGAGGGGTAGAACTGGATGGGCTTTGAGGTCCCTTCCAATCCAAACCATTCTATGATTCTATGATACATTGATCTTCCTTTCCTTTCTATTTTTTGACTTGCAGAAATTGATTGTCTAATTAAACTCCCTTCACCCGTGGATTACTGGGATCCTGTGTTTGGCATCTGTGTCTTTCTCTTCTCCTTTATGATCCCTGTGTTGATCATCACTGTTTGCTACAGTCTCATGATTAGAAGACTCAAGAATGTTCGTGTCCTCTCAGGCTCCAAGGAGAAGGATCGAAACCTGAGACGCATCACCCGCATGGTCCTGGTGGTGGTGGCCGTCTTCATCATTTGCTGGACTCCCATCCAGATTTTTGTGCTGGTCCAGTGCCTGGGTGCCAAGGCAGAAAGCGAGCTGGAGCTGGCCATCTCCTGCTTCTGCACCGCGCTGGGGTACGCCAACAGCAGCCTGAACCCCGTGCTCTACGCCTTCTTAGATGAGAACTTCAAGGCGTGCTTCAGGAAGTTCTGCTTCCCCACTGCCTTCAGGACCGAGCTCCAGATGTCCAACAGGATGTGCAGCATTGCCAAGGATGTTGCTTATGCCTGCAAGAACTCGGAGGGGACTAACAATCCGGCCTGACTAGGCATGGAAATTCCCATGGTGGCTGTCGCCCAGCAGAGTCCAACCACCCCCACGTCAGAGCTAACTCAGATAACAGCTCTTTAGCAGGACCTCAGTACTGAGAGGCAAGAAACTGAGGAAATAATTTTGGGGGTTGGGAAAACCGGATACTGCAAGAGCACGCAGAAAAAAGAGCCCATTCGATGCATTTTTAACTCCAGTGTGCTCTGCACTGAGGAACATCCTTGAAATCAGCCCTTTGATTCCTGTGAAACCCTGGTGGTTTGCAACATTACTGAGAATTCAGGAATTAAGGGTTTATAACAGGCGTTGCTCCTGGGACTTACACACTTCTGCTGCTGGGAGACAGACGAAATGCAGACTATTCCATTTCTTTTTTCCTGCCTGAGTTGTTTAAGGCCTTAACAGCTCATGTGGCTCTCCAGGCGCTCGTGTGCAGGTTTTGTATCTGCCGCATCGCTCTGAAATGAGACTTTGCTGGAGCCAAAGTGGGCAGCAACCGTCAGACAAAAAAAAAAAAAAACAACCCCAAGATCATCTCCAGGATGAGTCATCACAAAAGGCAGCATGCGGGGAGGGAGAGGAGGGAGCTGGTGGAAAGGGAAATTCAAACTGGGAGCCTGGAGAGGGCAACGCCAGCTCCTGCAGATGAGATCTGCAGTAAAACCCTCGAGAGAGGAGCAGGGTGGTGAGAAGGGACTGTCAAAACTGATGAACGTAGCTTGGAAGAGGAGGAAGAAAAGGTGGATGAGATGGACACAAATTCTTGTTTACATGCTGCTACTGCTTTTTATTAAGCCTGTATTTCCATTGTATACTGGACAGGATGTGTCTGTATATACACTTCTCTATAGTGCTATACGTACAGCTGTGTTGTAGGTTTTCATCTTGCCAAGCATGCCTTGGGGATATTCCTCAGTGAGAGGAGGAAGGAATGAAGTGGCCTATGTATGCTTGTATTTATGTATAGGGGAAAGCCATTTCGGAGAACTTGGAATAGCAGCTCCTCCAGAAGTGGGAATTCCTGGTACGAGGAGCAGCCTAAAACAGCTTCACCTGCTTCACGTGAGATGAGTGGTGCACAAACCATACAAAAGGTGGTTTATATATTAATGACATGAGGTCCAGGATGCTGACAGAGCTTGGGTTGCTGACTATAGGTTGAGTTTTCCTCTCCCAGTAGGCCAGAGCTTTGTGTAAAATGAGATGCCCTGCCATTTCATTTGGTAATGAAAGCAGTCTTGAAGAGTTTAACTACTGAATGTCCTCTGTGCTGGCAGAGGCAGCAAGTTTGTGTTCTCCCTGTAGCACAATAAACCAGGGAAATCTGGGCAGTGCTGGCCAGTAGTGCTGATGGGGAAGCAAACCAGCAACCTCCATTTGGAGACAGGAGGTCAATTCCAATGTGAGACCCAGTAGTGTTGTCTGGGCTGTACAGATTTCATGTGAATATATTTCTTGTGCTCTGGTCTATGAGATTCTGTATTTTTAATGTATTGATTTGCCAATATTTTAATGCTGTCATGTTCTTTATATATGCTGTATAAAAGAATCCAATGTTATATTTCTATGTAGAGTGTTTCCCTTATGGTTGGGCTTGAAGTATAGATGCAGTTCCAGTATCCCATGCATTGGACCCAGATCCCTTGTAAACTGCTCAAGTTGGGAGGATTTTTATGCTGATTAACATTTGACTGGGAATCTGAGGGGATACCAGAGCAAACTTAGCAATTAGTGCTTCTCCTGAATAATAAAAGGGGAGGAGGAAATCTGGGCACTTTAAGCACTTTGTAGTAGATGTTTACCCCAACCACTCCCCAGGAAATCTCATACAACCCCAAAGCACGTAAGAACTCCCCAAGAGCCCGGGCTGCAGGCAAGCTGCATCCATACCCTTGGAAAAAAAAATGAGTTTGGTGGGTTGTGGTATTTGTGGAGGGTAAGTGAGCAACCTTGAGTCTCCTCAGCCCATCAGCTGTTGTGTGGGCTGACAGGGTGCTGGGTAGGGTTGTGCGTGAAGCTGGGAACCAACCACTGGGCTCTTCTTGCAGTGCCAATAGGGAGCAGGAGAGCCCTTGTCAGTGGCTGGCTAAGAACAGTTGCCCTCCCTTTGTAGTTCTTGGTTGGGTTTTTAACTAGATTTATGTCCTCTGAAAAAGAAATATACAGTGTTTGGCATTTTTTTTAATAAGGATTTTGTTATAATGACTATGCTGCAGTGATCTCACATAATCAAGTACTCGATAAATGTGTGTTTACTAAGCTCTTGGGTAATTCTGTGGCCCTTGCAGTGGATGTGTTCAGGAATTCTGTTCAATGCTCAGTGGAGTTTGTTATAAGAGCAGCAAGAAAAACCTCAAAGCAAAAGCTTTATTGTGCTGTGCCTCTGGAGTTAAAAGCTTGCAATTGGCTGAAGTGCAGGCTCTTTAATTCTCTCCTGACATGATTGTGTTGGTATGATTTTACAGTTATTGCAGTGAAAATGACCATTTCCTAGCTGGCTACTTGTGTGCTTTAATAAAGGAAAATAAAACCCCCTGTGCTTTGGATGACGTAACATTTGAAAGACATAGCTGTGTGGGTCGGGGGGTCTCAGCCAAGGTGCTGCTGGTGTCTTTGCACCTGGGTTTATTTTTCCATTGATGAGTGTGTGCAGTAACACCAAAGCATCTGCTCCCTTCTTGCTAAGGTCAGTGGGAACTTTTTGTTATAAAGGCAACTTTCTCTGCAGGCAACATGGAAATGGAAGAGGTTGAAAGTACTAGAAAATCAGTGGTTGGGGATGAACATGAACTGGCTGCACCCTGCCAACCTCTGCAGCTGCTCTGGGTCTTGCAAGAGTAAGCTCCCATGTGCAGGCAGGGCAGCAGTGCCAGCAGCTGCCTGCTGGTAAAGGGGAGACTGGATCCAGGATTAAAATGAGCTCTTCCAACTTACTCCCCACATGCTTCCCAAGAGTTACAGGGTTAGGCATGGTCATGGAGAACAGTGAATTACAGAACTGTTCTGAAAATAAAGACAAAGCAATACTCTGTAGCCACAAAAGATGGATTATCCAGTAAGATGTGCAATAAGGAAAGCGCCTTCTCTCTGCACAGAGATCAATATTCCTACCAGGGCAGGTAAACACCAAGAGAGGTGGTATTATTAACAATGGTGATTTTTATTTTTTTAATAAAACAAAGAAAATTGATGGGAAAAAAATTGAAATCTTTATTTCTTTTTTAGTTCAGTTAATTATAAGTCCCCAGGGGTGAGTTCTTACAGGAAAGCAATAAACCAAAGTGCTTTATTCAGTATTATGAGATTTATTAATGTACTAAGTGTTCTCCCTGCTGCTGGCTGGAGTCAACTGCTGGAAAGGCTGGGGAATGGATGAGACAAGGGCCGAGCTCTCTCCTGAGTAGCCCCCTGGCTTGTGGCACTGGCACATCTGGGCAAAGCTCTTGCTTTGGAGAAGTGCTTTGCTCTGTCTCTTCCTCCCTTTCCCCCAGCCCAGGCTCCGCAACTGTTCCCCCACCACGAATCACAATCTCTACAAGCAGAAATAATGTGCAGAGCTTGCACCCATACTGAAGTTGGGATGGTTTCATGCCATGGGAAGAGCTTAGCCAGGGAGGTGCTGAGTTATCCTTTCCTGAGTTACAGGTCAGACCGAAGTTAGTTGGTTCAAGTGAGAACTCAACTGAAATCACCTTCCTCATGCTCACTGCCTTGTAGGAGCTACAAAGCCTTACACCTGCTCCAAATTCCTCTGGCCCCAGGTCCTGAAGACAATTTCAGAAGGGGAAAGAAGCCTCAGCTGCAGAGAGACAGAAGCTGCATTTGCCTCGCATGGTGCCCACTGCTCTTCAGCTCAGGGCTTGCCATGATGAAGATGCTATCGGGTGCTGAGCAGGTGCCATCTCTATTTGTCCAAGGTGTGTTCATGAGGAGATAGCCTGTAAATATACCCTTTTCTTTTCTCCCCAGAAGAATATTTCTTAACTCGTTAAAGAGCTCTAACCTGGCTCTGATGTCTCTCTGGGTACTTTGGGATATCATTGCTGGCTAGGACAATCTGTCTAAGAGGGGTGTCTCCCACCCTCCAATGCTTTGTAGGGAACGTGAGTGCTCTCCATAGCCACAGCCTCTTTGTTTAAATGAAAAGGATCTCCAGAAGCAGCTGGTGCTGGGTCAGCCTTCACTACCTGCTCAGAAGAGGGACTCTCTGCTGGCAGCAAAGCTGTCTCCACCAGAAAATCTCTGGTTTGCTTTCCCACTTGTTTCCCTGTGCTCTCCTTCAGCTATTTTTGTGGCTATTTATGCATAAACAGATTTCTCCTTCCTTCAACAAGGAGAACCTCCTTCAGGCAGATCCTGAGCTGCAGCCCTGATTGTGCATTCATGGCTTCAAGCCATGTTTCCATGTAAATTTCTGTGGAGGCAGAGTTTCAGTGCTGTGACTTTGCAGAATCACTAATTCACATCCTTGATCTTCACCTCCCAAGCCCTGCCCAGGGCTTTACGAAGGACCAGTTCTTACTCCCTGGCCTTCTCCTATGTTGAGGAGAGCCATGCAGCTAAGCTGGGAGGAGTGGAGGTTTGCAAGAGGGAAAACCATCTCAGCTTAGTGGTGGAAAAGGCTTGTGAGGTGGTGAGGATGGAAGAAGAGAGAGAAAAAGAACTTGAGGTTTCCTCATCAGCCCATAATGCAAGAGTTACGGTGCTGCATGAGGAAGAGAGATGAACTGTGAGCATAGGCTGTGTGACCAATGGGTGCTTAGCACAGAGGTTTAGGGGGTGATGGGATGTTACAGGATCTGCAGCCCCTCCTTGCCACAGCTGAGCTGAGGCAGATCTGTCCTGATTGGCCCACAGTGGCTGCATGCACCTGCTCTCTTGCCTCTTTAACCCGTAGCTACATTCCACCTTTGCTCCAAACGTGATGACAGATGTGTTAAGGCCATAACTCATTTTGAAAGAAGAAATTTTAAGACATTTTTCAAGCAAAGGGTCTGCTCTTGGGGTGGGTGCACTTTAGGTCAAAGAGCCCCATGGCTCATGAACTCCCTTTGTTTGTTTTTTCAGCACCTTGAAGCCCAGATAAATTGTGTGCCAGAATGAAATCATCAATAAACAGAGCAACGTGGTTCTGTATCTTGGCAACGATGATGCCAATCAACCATGTAAACTGACTTTGCTCTCTCTTTCTCCCTTAATGCAGTGAAATCCCAGCTGTCTGCAGTAAAGCAGTGATGCTGGCTCTGCAGTGCTGGGGAACCCAGACAGCCCTTCCCCTCACCTGCTACCTCTCTGACGACAGCAACCCAAAACTAAACGTTCCCTGGGGTAGGAAGCGCACAATAATATCCAACACCAGCTGGGATCACCTTCACCCTCCTGGAGAGAATTTACCTTGTTCAAATTCTTGGGAATCTGGTCCTCCAATAGTTAAACTGCTGGAAGAGCCTCTGGGAGCAAACCCCATTGCTTCCTGCTGGCACATGGAATCACTTGAGATCTTCCTGAGCAATGAGCAGGTTGGATCACCTGTGAGTGCTTATAGTGGGTGTTATATATGCCCTTTCCTCTTACTCCTGCTTTGCTCTCAAATCCTTGTGCCTTTTGCAATATATAGACACTGGGAGGGAAATCCTACCTGCAGAGCCCACACAGGCAGCTGTTACTGGGAGGTATTCTATGCAATCAGCTCACTCTTGCAGCAAAAGGTATTTCTCCTCCAGTTTATTGCTATGAGGGGAAGTAGCTCCTGGGCTGATGGAGTCTTCCTGGCTGCCTGCAGCAGTCAGGGAGAGCATCTGCTGCTTCCCACCCTCGGGGCCTGCAGCCAGGCAGGATGGCCTGGAGCCAAGAGTTGAGCAGCACCAGCCCTGCCAAAGAGCAGGTTTTTTTTAGTGTAGCAAAGGATAAATCTGAAAGGAACTAAGCAGGAAATGATTTTTTTCCAAGGAAACCACTGACAGAATTAACACCTTCCCACAGTCTGGTTTTAGTTGGATCAGATCACCTTTCTCCTGGCCACAGAGAGGAGAGCAAGCAAAGTTTGAACTGTGTCTGTCTTTTCCTTAAACATTGAGTTCTCTGTGTGTTTTCAGGCTGCCATGCACAGTGACTGCTCTGAAAAGCTCATATCGTGCTGGTTCATTCAGTGAAGGGCAATAAAAACACAAGCTATGTAGTCAATATGAAATCAAGATTAATGTTTTTTCAGCTCAATTTCATATGTATGAAATGAATCCCATGTTGTGATTGGCTATTTAATGTTTGCTCAATGTTAGGAATTAATGGCAACTTCTCCACATGCACAGGGAATTTTTTTCACATATTTTGGACTTGCCCTCATCTCAGCCTTGCACTGCTCTTGCTTTGCTTAACCACAGAGAAAATACCCAGAGATAATCACCTACCTCCAGGGATGAAGCATAAAGAGCAGAAAATGAGCCCAACCTCTGGTGCTGATGTTTATCCTTGTTCACTGCATTCCTGTGGTGGCTGGGAGATGGATATGGAAAGCTGACCAAGGCTGCTCACCCCACAATTTTCTTTGACATCTGCACTGGGATTTAGTTTGAATGTTCTCAGCTGGAAAAGTGCCTCATGTCTTTAGATGAGTGTGTGTTAGCAATGCCATTGAGCCCTTCTGCCTTGGAGCTATCTGCCAGGGTGTTACAGGATGAGCTGCCCTGCTCTGACCTGCCGTGGTGGCTCTCAGCCTCATCTCCCTGGCTATGATCAGCTTGGAAGGAAGAAGCTTGGCCAAGAGCAGCCCATGGCACAGAGGAGGCTGCTGTCTCCCTCACATGGCTAACAGAAATGTAATTACATCTCTAGTATTTCCATCAATACCAAGCAGCAGCAGACTGAGTCTCAGGGGAGGTTTTTCATTGCACTGCAATCTGACTTTATTAATTACCAGCCACTGATCTCATTTGAGGGTTAAGTTTATGAAACTGAATCCTTCTTTCTCCGCTTTCTTTATTCAGCTGCTTTATTGAGTTTTGTACAGTGGATGGTTTGGACCTTAGAAACACCATGATGTCTTGTTCTTCAGGCATGAGCTGTGCAGGGGGAGATGACGGAGACCTACAGCTGTCCTGAGGAAAGAGAAAGATACTACATCTCAGGAAAAAAGGACAGCAGGGACAGTTGCCCCTAGTCAAAAGTTTTACCCCTAAAATACAGTTTCTTTTCCCCTCACCAGGAAGTCTCCCTTCCTGTTTTGAGGGTCGGGAGGCCCTGGAAGAGGATTCCCAGAGAAGTCATGGCTTCCCCATCCCTGGAGGTGTTCAAGGCCAGGTTGGCTGGGGCTTTTGAGCCCCCTGATCCAGTGGGAGGTGTCCCTGCCCATGGCAGGGGGGTTGGGACTGGATGGGCTTTGAGGTCCCTTCCAACCCAACCCATTCCATGATTTTATGTTATGATTCCACGTGGGATGCCTTGGCAGCACCCAGAGCCCCCTCCCATGCCCAATGAGGGGACACTGCTGTGGGGTGTGTTAGCAGAGCCACCAGCAGGCTTTGATGCAGCCCAAGCTGTTCACCTCCTCCTGGGAAGTGCTTTCCACCCTCTCTGTTTACCCCATGAGCATTGGACTTGACTGTAGACACTTACAGGAGTGCCTGTTTTTTTATCTAGACACCAAATATTATTTTTTTAAAGGGAAAATAGCCACTAAACAGCCCCTGAATCTTTGGGCTAGAGTCTGAATCCACTCAAACAGCTTTGTTAGACAATTGTAATACTTTTCTGAGCAAAAATAGAGCAATTGAGGCTCATAATTAGAAGCTATTCAGGCAGCTTTGATCTTTCCCTCTGCATCATCACTTCCCACAAAGAAATGCCAGCGAGAAACTCTTGGCAACATTTGCTACCCTTGCCATTTGCCTTTACATTAACTCCTCTTCCCTCCTTCCAGCAAAAAGGAGATGGCAGATGGGGCTTTTCAAGAGGGGTTTCTTTGGAAAGCTCTTTTTTTTAAATTTTTTTTGAGGGTACCTGTTTTCCTGTCACTCCATGATGGCAGCAAGAGTGGAGATTCTCTGGAGGCCTCACACCTGCCTTGGATCAAGGGTTTATCACCTCAAAACGGGCTCCAGGCACAGCCTTGGCTGCAGTGGTGGTGTAGATGGGGTAAGACCCAACACAGTCTGCCTCAGGCATGGGACAGGGAGCTGCCAGTCCTGTGTCCCCACGGCCCACAAGGGTACTCAGGTGAACTCCTAACTCACTATGAAAGGGACCCCAGCCTGGGGAGTGCCTTTGTCTTCAACAGCTGGCAGGAATGTCAGCTTTTGAGGTGCTGAGACCCTCTGAAGGCACAAAATCAGTCTCATTTCTCCCAGAAGGAGCAGTAAAGCTGGAGGATCACCATTTCCTCTGATTTACAGTGGGAGCATCAGTGACACATTAGCTCAATTAGGTTGTCCCTAATTGAGAGGTCAGCCTGGGGCTCTCAGCAGGTGACAAGGTGAGTGCTACGTAAGTCAGGCTGTAAAGAAAAGGGACAAATTGTCTCTCATGGATTGCTTTTAACAGTATCCTCTAGAGATGGTTTTGCTTTGTATCTTCTCTATTCCAAGTTTTTAATGATCCATTTTTTATCTCGCTTTTCATTTTTTTCCCATCTAAAGATGCTTCTGAGAGCTGGGCCTTCATCCCTTTGTGGGGTGTTATTTCTTTTCTCACCCAAAATCGTGAGCAGCAGTAGGAGACAGTGTGAGACTCTGTAAGTACCAAGGGATTATGGCTTCGTAGGGGAACAAGTTGCAGCACAGCCCAGATGAGAACAATCGATCGAAACAGCCGTCATTACTTGCTCCAGCAGGAAGACTTAAAAAGCAATAGTAATTTCTGATTTCCACTTCCTATCTCAGATGCCTGGATTTAAAGCCTGCAGTGGGAATATGAGCCCTATATGAGCCCTAATTCCTGTTTCTGGGGTGGAAAATGGCTTCTTCTCCCTCTCCTAAGGATGAGAAAGCAGAATCTTCCAGGGCTGTCTGTCCTCATGGGTACAGCTGGAGTGAGGAAGGTGTTGTCCTTCTTGAAGAAGAGACAGGCAGGAACCTATTGCTTTCCTCTGTGAGGCTGCATTGGGCAGGAGGAAGAGGAAAGCCTTCAGCTCCTGCTGTATCCAGGGAGCTGTGAGGTTACCCAGCACCTTTGCACTCATAAAGACGTCCCAGACAATCGAGGGAGGACATCTCCCTGGCTTCGAGGCTGAGCTGGCTTCCCTGCTCAGTGCAAGGCTGGGGTGGGAGCAGGGTTGGGATAGGAGGGAGCTGGGCAGGTGACTGATTCAGCTTCCTGCACCCCTGTAGATGCTTGAAGTGATGCTTGGTTTAGATGAGAGATGGGGGATTTATTTCCCACTTTCAACTTCAATTTGTGGTTAATGTGGGCTGATCTGCAGCAAGCCAGCCCCAGCAGCCTGGAATTCAAACCAACAAGCAGGCAGGCGGGGTTTCCCTGGGGTAAACTTGTGCAACGAATGGGCAAGTGTCACCTCAGAGGTGGTTTCTCCTCTCCCAGGAACGACCGCAGCAGCCTGACCCCAGATGCCACGCTCGGAGGGTTTGCCCAGGCATGGATAAGGGGAGTGTGCAGCCTTCCTCGCGGAAGCACGGTACCAGCCCATGTGTGAGGCTGAGCAGCTGCTGTGGGAGCTCCAGAGATGCTGAGCTGAAAGCAGAGAGTGCCACTTAGTGCTGCCGAGCTGAAACACAGGGCCTGTTGGAGGCTTCACCAGCCAGCACACTGGCCAGCTCGGTGCACCGATGGGAGCCAAACCCCCTCCTAAGCACAGGAGGAGACCTTGGCCAATGCAAGCCCCTCCTCCCCTTATGGCCTTGCACCCCATGAGAGCGAAGAGGAGCCGACATTCCTGTCTAAAGGATTTTACATAGAATAAAGCATAGATGCAGGCAGGATGATGTTGCATGATGAGATGCTGAGAGATGGGACTGCTCATCCCTGGGGAGAGAGGGCTCAGAGGGATCCAAGCAATGTCTGTAAATGCTTGATGGAGGGTGCAGAGAAGAGGGAGCCAGGCTCCTCTCAGTGGTGTCCAGGAGGCACAAACTCAAATATGTGAAATTCCACTTAAACATAGGAAAAATCTTTTACTGGAAGAGTGTTGAGGTACTGGAATAAGTTGCTCAAAGATGTTTTGGCATCTCTGTCCTTGGAGCCATTCAAACTCAAGTGGATGTGGTCCTGGGCACTCTGCTATGTGTTGCTTGAGCAGGGGAGTTGGACTGGGGGATTTCCAGAGGTGCCTCTGTCTTCAGCCACTCTCTGATTCTGTGACACTGGTGATGTTTGATTTAAAAGGGAAAATTTCCAGCAACGATGCTGTCAAGTCTGAAAGTGGATGACTTACACTCAAAAGATCCTTTCTACCTAGTGAAATATGTTAGATTTTCCACCTCATGAAATACATTGCCTTTCCTATAACCCTAATGCCAATGAACAGTGGTGTTGCAGGTAACTAGGGAATTTTTGCATGATGTAGAGTCATTTGAGTCAGTTTTATGCACTCGGAGAGGTTTTTCCACTTGGGGAGCCCATTACCAGCAGATGGCAACCTTGCCAAAGCAGTGGGTGTCTGTGATGCCCACCTGAACAGGGTGGCTCTGCTCCCTGGCCTTGCCTGGGCTGCTCCAAGGGGTAACACAACACCTCTGCGCTCCCTCAGCTGCCGCTGGTACCTGCCTCGTGAAGGTCAATCAGGAGCACAGCACCCAACTTTCCCTCCAGCCACTGGTACCATCCCCAGCCCTCCATCTGCCAAGTCTTCCTCCTCTTTCTCCAAATTCTTTGAGCCATTTGATACCTCTTGAGAGCCATCAGCACAGTAGAACAGATCTCTCTCCAAGTGCCTCCCTGTTTGCTCTGTCAGGACCAGCTTTGGGAAAATCCTTGTGCTTTCTGACAGTTGCCAGGTGCAGCTCATGAGAACTAGAGATGAACCATGAAACTTGGCTCTGGAAATCTTGTGGGCATTGAGCCTGGATGTTTAAGACTGTGGGATTAAGGACCCACCACTGTGGTCTGATCCTCAGGAGACTGTCTGAGACAGAGGGTTCACCTTTTGATCTTTACGGCAAGTTAATAATACAGTTGGTATAAAAAATAATACTCCTGGAGAAGATTCACCTGGAAGAATGTGTTCCTCTTCATTGTTCTTCCAAAGGTAACACCTTTAATACGGAAAGGCAGAACAAGTGATCCTGTATTCACAAATCTTTTCAGGTTTCCAAAAGGGAAAAATGAAATTGCCAACATGATGTGTTGAAAGTAGTGAATTTTGGTGTTGGGGCTCTGAGGGCACTGATTTACCCTGAGTGTCCTCACCTGGGGTCTCCACCCACAACCTCACCCATTGCTCCAGGAACCCATTTAAGCAGAGCCCTGCAGCATCCCTTCCTGTTTCCCTCTTGGACAAAGGCTGGAGGCAGTTTGGTTTTGCAAGAGGTGGTGAGGTGAGTCAGTCTTTGTTTTGGCCAAAAAACTCTGCTTGTGTTTAATGAGGTGCTTTGGTGGCAAATACAGAGCCAGAATAATTGGGCTGTGGCCCGTGGGCTACCTTGGCTGTGGTAGGTAAACTACTAAGGTCTGAATGTGCCTAGAGTCCTGCTCACCTCTGTCAGGGGGTGGAGGAGGTGAGACTTCTCCATGAGTGTGGGAGATGGAAGATGTGCACACCAGTGAGGTAGAGTCTCCCTTGCTAGGAGAGGGGGAATGGGTTTCAAGTGTGTTTTCGGTATTTCAGGGAGTGCAGGGATAGCATGAGGGGAATGGTTTTCAGATGAAAGAGGGGAGACTGAGATGAAAACTCAGGAAGAAATGTTTTGCTGTGAGGGCCAGGAGACCCTGGCACAGGTTGCCCAGAGAAGTGGTGGCTGCCCAATCCCTGGAGGTGTTCAAGGCCAGGTTGGATGGGGCTTTGAGCCCCCTGATCCAGTGGGAGGTGTCCCTGCCCATGGCAGGGGGGTGGAACTGGATGGACCTTGAGGTCCCTTCCAACCCAAAACTTTCCATGATTCTATGATTCCTTGAAGCTTTCAATATGGTGGTTCTGATCTCCAGACTCTTCTTCTCAGGTCCTGGTTCTGTTGAATACTTCTACTATTTACCTTTTAAAGAAGGAACTGTATCTGCAGTGCTTGTTAGGGTTTTTCTTGTTGCTTACACAACACCTTAATTTTGTTACAAATATGCAATTTTGAATTTTATACTGAGTAAAATGCAATATATATAGTGAAGTTATGGGGGGAAATGGTGAAAGTGTTCTTGGTGAAAGAAGGATGAGTTTCTTTTTTCACATGAGCTTTATTTCATTAATCACTTTTAAATAAATATATATTTGACACTTAATAGACACAATTTGTTTAAAATTATTTTTAATACAGTTTCCCACGTTCTCATAATATTTTTATGGTGTGATATTTAACACTATTTTTGAGACCCAAATCTTGCTTTTTGGTTTAAAATTAACTTGTCCTTAACAGTTCAGGAAAGAGGGAATTTGAGGTGGGGGTGGAAAATAGACATCTGTCAAAATCAAAACCAAAGCCAGAACACACATATGCACATACATGGACATGAAAATTGTCAGTTTTATCTTCCAAATATTTATCTTGCATCCTCTGCCCAATTTATTGATATGTCAGTGAAAGTGCTTTCATGAAACACTCCTCCAAATAACAGCTATTAAGAACTGAGCATTACATTGATGTGGATGCTGGTCTCCAGCTGGTCTGTGCTGTACAGCAGATGGCAATAAAGGACCACCATGTAGCAGAAGTGCACCTCTGAAAAAGGAGTTTTCTGTCCTAAGGGGTGTGATTAGAAACAAGAATATAGAAATGCAACTTTAAGAAGTTGGGAGGTGCAGAGAGGGGAAAATAGAAGGCTTGCAAGTAAGCAGAAAAACCCAGGTTACTGATAACCAGACACGTTCATTACATGTAAATGGAGGAAAGAACGTTGTGCACTCATTAGCCACCCCTTCAGCCTGCAAATGTGACCCTTCAAAGCCATCGAATTGAAGGGATCCACAAGTCCCAACCCACTGTTCAGGAAGTTCTGCATTCCAGCATCTTCCGGAAACTTTTCCGAAAGCTGTCATCCAGGAAAGCGTACAGGAAAGGATTCAGGCAGGAATTGGCATAGCTTAGGCTGGTGATGAAGTAGGATATACCAATGACCATGGAGGTCTGGGGCAAGTCCGTGGTCAAAGCCACAATGGTGGCCAAGTGGAAGGGGGTCCAACAGAAGAGACACACTGCCAGGACTATGAAGACCATAATAGTGACTTTCTTCTTGGCTTTGTCCAGGGCTTTAGCATTAGAGTTCAAGTGCATGTTCCTTAGCTTGTAAAGCATCATGGTGTAGAGGATGCAGATGGTGGATACTGGAATGGCAAAGCCAAGAATAAGGGTATAGATCCTGCTGGCTTTGAACCAAAACCTTTCAGGCTTAGGGAAATTGAGGCCACAACTCTTTATCTCCAGGTCATCTACGTAGACATTGGCGAAGATGATGAAAGGGAGAACTATGATGGTGACCAGGATCCAGATGCACAAACTGACAATCCTGGCTGCTCGGTACGTACGGTGTGGCATCCTCTTGGACCTGACTGTAGCCAGTACTACCAGATACCTGTCTATACTCATCACTGTTAGGAAATAAATGCTGGAGAAGATGTTGTAGTGGTCTATGGACAAGATAACCTTGCAGAGGACTTCTCCGAAGGGCCAGTAGTGGAGGAGGTGTTCAGCAATATTAATGGGTAAGACAAGTGTGAACAAGTCATCTGCTATAGCAAGGTTCAGGATGAACATGTTTGTCACAGTCTTCATCTTGGGAGCCTTGAGAATCACATAGATGACAGCAGTGTTACCTGTGAGCCCAACAGCACAGATCACAGAGTAAATCACAGGGAGAACAATGTAGAAATCTGCTGCCTGCTCTTGGAAGGTCAAGTTGAACCTCATGGAGTTGTCCACGTAGCAGCTGTTGCCTGCATCATTGCAGGTGCTGTTCAGATCATCCCAAAGAGAGCTGTTTCCCATGCCTGCTGGTCACAGGCTGCTTTCAGATGTCATTGAAAGCCTTGCTAGCCCAGGAGTGAGAGCCTTTTTTCTGTTTGAGAAGCAACTATCTCATTTAAAAGTGGATTGTTTCCAAAGAGTGGGTGGTGAGGCAGCATGGAGCATCTAACTTACCTCTCCTGCTCCCCTTTGGGAAGTTAGATTTTGAAGTGATCAGAGGGGAAAAAGTAAGATTGAAAGACACAAGGCTGCATGAATGAGGCAAACAAGAATCATAACTCCCTGCATAAGTCAAGGAACTCTTCCCTCTGAAAGCATCCCAGGGAGCTGTGTTTTTTCTCTGCTGGGGAAGTCAAGTGGCTCCGGTTCAGCTCTCTGCAGTAAGAGTCCTTCTCGGGGCTGGCAGGAACAGGGAGGGCAGTGAGGAAGCTTTGTGCAGGGTTGGTTATTCATAGCCCTCAGAGGACCTGAGGGATGGCTGCGTTCTCACTCACACAGTGCTTGCTTTTCCAAGCCGGAGCAAGAAGCGTTGCAGTATTAATTAGTGCCTTTGTGTCAGAGTTCAGGCTCTTTCCATTGACTGAGATGTCACAGAGGATGAAGAAGCTTCCAATTAATAACTCTCCACTTCCAGGGTTCCTTAGGAAAAGAAAGAGAGAAGGAAAAATAGAGTTCAGGGAGCAGTTCTAAAACTAAGGATTAAAGGTGTTTAATGCACAATTAAATAACTGCTTAAGCAAGGGTAGGTTACGCTGTTATTCAATAGCAAAATCATTCCCATTGCAAACAACTGTGGCAACACAAAACTTGGTACAAAAGGACAGGCAAACCTGTAAATCTCTGAAGTTTAGGATTATGCAGGGGAGGGGGGGCAGATAAGCAAGTACCCTGAAATCAAATCAGTTTCTCTCGACTTGACTAGAGTCAAAGCATGAATTCTCCCACCTGTTTCCATCTCTAGCAGTTGCTACATCCGTTGCTACTGCCCGACCTGCACTTCCAAGAATTCCTCTGCAGGGAAGCAAACAACCACCCCCCTGTGAAAATCAAAGATTTGGAGCTACTCCCCAGGCTCTGCACAGAGAAGAGCCTCGTTGCACTTGCAGTTTGTTGTCAGACAGCGATAAAGTAAGCAGGAAAGCCAGAATTTGGGAATTGAGGGTTGAAGTGCCCCTTACCTGGTGAGCAGCTCCGACTGCCTCCTCCAGCACCTGCTGCTCTGCACTGTTGAGCCTCTTCTCTCTAATCCGAGTTGGAGGAGGGTCTCTGGGATGCTGACGTTACCCAGCTTTGCAATCATATCAGCACGGTGGCTCTGTGTGTGCATTGCATGTCTGAGAAATTAGCAGTTTTCACACCAGCAAAGGTGGTGGGGGGAAGGTTTTTTTTCTATGTGGGGCTATTTAAATAGTAAATAAGGTGGATTTTTGGGAAGCAGCTGATGCTCCAGGGCTGCCCTCTTTAGGAATGAGGGAGATGTCGAGGTGCACAGGCAGCACCCAGGGCTGGCAAACTGTGGCTGGCTGAAGGGGAGGTGTGGGAAACAGTGGGAAGGATGAAGGGGTGTGTGTTAAACTGCTTCAACAGGGAACAATGGCTGATTTTAACAAAGGAAGATGCACAAATGTAGGGGAGGAGGGATAGGGAGTGGGAGGAGGATGCACAACACTACAGCACTCCAAATGAGCAAATAAAGAAACGTACCTTGCCAGATCTGTGCTGGTTTCAGCTGCTCTGGGGAACTCAGCTGGTTTTCTCCAGGTGGGTCTCTGGTCCAGCTTTGGAAATGCTGCTAAGTCCTTCAGAAGTGCATCACAAGATGCAGGAGTCCTGTGAGACTCAGCAGAAACACACCCTGGGTTATGGAGTGACAACATAATATCACTTTACCTTCATGTCCCTGTAAAAAGAGGGGGGAAAAAAGGAAATCAAAGGTCTTTTGATTCTCCTTTGGTCTTTTAAATATATCCTCCAGCTGCAGGTTGCCTGACCTTTGTTAAAACACCAGGCAAGAGGAAAAGCAGGTGTCCATCAGTGTGCAGTGTCATTTAACCAAGCGGGTCACCTCGTTTAAATGAGCCGTGTGGCTCAGAGCTCTGTTTGACTTTGCTCCTCTTCTGGGGATGTTTACCCTTTTCTGGCAAGATTATTGTGCACAGTTAACTGGGTGGGAACAAAACATTGTGCTCAGGGAGGTCATTCCTTAAGGCCATAGGTAATTTTTTTTTATGCCCACTCTACAATTATTACAGATATCTTCTGTATCTCAGCCAAAATCTGGCTTAGGCAATATTAAACAGTAATTAAAGATTGCCTAAGGAGGTCCACAGGAATGATACAGATGGTGTTTTTACAGATGAAAGACCCGTAGGGCCACCCTCCTGCCTCTTTTGAGAAAGGTGGCACAGCTTTTAAATACTTAAGGGAAAACGGGGTTTAAAATGTCTGTGGGGGAAGACAGTTTCCCAGGAATTGCTGTCCTCTGCCACAGGGAAGGAAATGCTGAAAGGTACAAAATTTCAGGATAAAGTGATGTTAAATTTACTGATCAATGACTGTTCCCCAGGTCAAATTGGTATAAAAGTATTTTGCATTGAAACGTTTTCTACAGTGACTGTCTTTCAACATAAAGCACATCTCTGCAGGTCTCTGGGAGGCTTCAAAAGCTGTCCTTTCCCTCCCCAAACTACATTACCTCTGGATCAGCTGTTATGCAGTGGTTGTATGTCCAGGTGCTGTGTGTTTTGGGAGATAATCCTAAAGGGGTGGGAGTGAGGGGGCAGAGGGCTGGCTGTGTGCCTGTGGATGGTGTCCTGTATCGGGGCCGTGTCCCTCCCCAACTGCCTGTGCTGCCTTCTCATTATCCATAGTGAGCACGGTCTCCTGCGTGCCTTGGTTAGAATGTGTTTGATTAAAACAACCTTGTCAGAGATGAGATGGAGACTGAGAATTTAATCTCATAGTCTGGTGTGAGTAGAGGGGCTTTTGTTTCTTTTCTATCCCCGAGACAAATGCACGGCACCTGCTTTCTCTGAGTTCTGCTCCTTGTCTCCTCCTTCAAACTGATCTGCAGTAAAACTCACCTGCTTTGGGGAGAACAATTGCAAACAGATATAAATTCGTGCATGAAATTGCATTGCAGCAGGAACACCTCCATCAACAAAGAGAAATATCTTCCCCTTGTGTCAGCTCTGGATCCAGCTGCAGCCGATGGCTGAGCACAGAGGAGGCACATGGTGTGTATTGGTGGGATGTGAAGTGGGGAGTGCCTGCAGGGAAGGCTGAGAAGATGTTTCATTCATCTTGTTTTCTCTGTCTGGGTGTTCCTGCCACTTGATTATAAATGTTACAGTGGCACAAAGCCCTAAAAATCAAGCACTACTTCAAGTTGCTGTTAGAAAGAACATGAGCTGTGTTTTGCCTCTGAGCCACTTGGACTTGTTCTTGTGTGGGTTGCTGCATTGCCAGCTCTGTGCAAGACAGTCAAAGTTTCTACCCCTGGCAAATCCATGCCGTGGAGATGGACTTTGCCTCTTTAAACCCACGTTCCCACCATGCAGCTCGAGCCAGCTGTGCAAACAGAAAGAGAAGGCAGTAAATTAGGGAGGGGAAAATCCTTTGCAATGCTAAATTAATGGTGCTTCATTGCCTTTGTAAAGTTGCTGTGCCTCCAGACAAAGGACATCCATCACCTTGGTGTTAGGGAGAACTGTGCAGCCTGGGGGGGCATCGGGACTGAGTCACAGCAGCACCTCAGGCAGGCAGGTCAGAAGATTTCTTTGACTGGGTTGTTTTTGGAAAGATCTGCAAAATGTTTGCTTGAATGATGGGATTATTTCCTGACCGACAGTGTGAGTGATGCTGCTGTCTGAGATGTTTTAATTGTTGTCTTCTTTGTTTCCCTTCCCAGAATTGGAGGAAGGGGTTGTGCAGTGCTGGGCTTAGCATCCCTCCCAGCAGCTAAGGCAGTGCTGCTTTACAGGCTCTGGGCATGATGCTGGGGAACCTGCAGCCCCAGAGAAGTCGTATGGGGCTAGTTTGATGAGACTGTTTTACTTCCCATCCCTGCACCTCAAGGGTTTAGCAGGGGAGATAATCCTGTTTTCTTGGGCTCTGGCTGCTGTCAAAGAATCAAGTTCATCTCAAGGACACAGATAAACAATCAATATTCCTTTGCTGATCAAAACAAAATGTTCTCTGCTGATTCTCTTGCAGTTGCTGGATATTAGGGTGATTTATTGGTATGAGGTGTTCAAGCTTTTCAAAAGATGGTACAGCACTGCAGGTTAATATCCAGAATCGATGATGTCAAATGGTTTGCAAGTGATGGCTTTTGGCAAACAAAGCTAAGTGTGCCTGGTCAGGCTGTTTATTGAAGGACAGCTCTCACTATGCTGTAACTTCTGCCTTGGGGCTGAATCTCCCCCAGTTTCTCTGGTCCCAGCTGGTGATTGTAAAACCATAGAATGATTTGGGTCAGAAGGGACCTCAAAGCCCACCCAGTTCCATCCCCCTGCCATGGGCAGGGACACCTCCCACTGGATCAGGGGGCTCAAAGCCACATCCAACCTGGCCTTGAACACCTTCAGGGATGGGGCAGCCACCACTTCTATGGGCAGCCTGTGCCAGGGCCTCACCACCCTCAGAGGTTGGTTTGGATGCACTCAAGTTGGCCATCGCATCCCTCAGGAACCCTCTGCTTCTCTTTGCTGTGGTGGTTGCTCAGAAAAGCAGTAGCTGGTGGGTGTTGAGATGAGCTGGGAAGGGGAAATGTGAGTTTATTCATCAACCCTGTGCTGGGTACTTCCCCTGTGCCCCAAGCAGGGACAAGTCTTTCTGCTTCGTAACCCTCCTCAGCCCAACAGAGCCAGGTTGACTTAGGCCAAGGTGGTGCTCACCTTGTGAGACACCCTGGGAACCAGCCTGGTTGCTGGTGCTGATTTTTTGGGAGGATGAGAATGAGGCAAATGTCTCTGTCGGTTAACTGGTGAATTATGGGTGAAGAGAGTGCTTTTGAATGGTAATAATTGCAATGGATCCAGCAGCTGGTGATGCATCCAACCCGCCACAAGCTGCAGTGAAGGCGAAGTGGTACTGGAGATGCTTTAAAGAAAATAAGAGTAATGAGTCTTACTTATAAATGGCCTATTCTTGGCAGAGAAGGGATGTATCAATAACTGCCCCATCTTCGCCGCTGCAGGGGTCCAATCAAGACAAATGTCATGTAAGTAATTTCTTCAGACCAGAGGTGATGGAGAATAAAAGCTGTAGCTGCAAGTTAGGAAGAAGGCTGTGAAATTCCTCCAATGGGTCAGCTCCCATTCCAACCACCTTTTGGAGACTCTGGCTCTTCTGCAGTGCATCCCCGGCCCCGTGGTGCCAGCACAGCCCTGATGTAGGCACAGTCAGAGAGGTGTGAATCAGCTGCAGAGGGTGAGGGGCATGGCACGAGGCTGCCTGGCTCCCAGCAAGGAGCCTGTGCTGTCAGAGTGCCCCTGCACTGGTGTGTTAATTAACAGAGCTCTGGCAGGGTGCCCGTGGCCCTACAAGCAAGGACATGGTGCCACTCCTGCTGCAGTTTACACGTAGCTGTGAGAATGTAAGGAGTGCAGGCAGAACACTAGGCAGCTTCTTTAAATGCCTTCCTTCCATGCCTTCTTCCCCCAGGCCTGGCTCCAAACAGCCTTGTTCCAGAGAAAAATTAAAACAGTTTTCTGGGATGCTTGTATTCTCCAGCATTTGTTCCTGCTTTTCCCCAGGGCTGTAAGTGAGTTTGTCCTTTGTTTTTTCTCCTCTGAGCCAGTCCAGTCTGTCCGGCCCAGAGCTCTTGAGAGAGCAAGGTTTTCTGGAAGGGGGCTGTCATTCTTTTCAATATCAGGGTGTGTGGGGCTCAGGGTGGATGCTAGAGGTGCCTGGGGCTCCCCTTGTTGTGTTGGTGCTGCCACGAGTGCTGGGCAAAGGCTGTCCCACTGCATGTCCTGGGCTGGCTCTGACTGCTGCAGGGATGATGCTGCCTTGTCCTCCCTAACCCTGTCTGGAAGCAGGGGAAATAAATCTGTGGGGTCAATCTATGGACCAATCTGTCTTCTGGGCTCGGAGCTTTTACTTGTTTCCTCTCTCAAGTTTCTTCTTTCAGCCCATGTGAGTCACAGCTTTTTACAATCTGACTACTGGGCCTGTGCCTGGGGGGGGAAAAGCACCCATATGAGAATACCTTGTGCTGCAGCTCTCTGTGTTACAGTTAATTGCTTGATTTTGGAGCTGTGTCACAAAGCTGTTAACTCTTGAAACTGATCATTGGGATGTTAGCAGGATTCTGTTTTCCTGTTGGTTGCCTTTAGGAGATGTGCATGGTACATCTGCAAGGAGGTTCTCCAGCCCAGCTGTTAGACTGCAGAAGTAACAAGCAGAACATAAAGAGGAATCCTAGTTTAAAAGGATGTTAATTGCCCTCATTGGATGGAAAAGAAATGGATGTGAGCCTGCAGGTAGAGATCTGCTCTTTTCCTGGATGCCCATCCATACTGTGCTTCCTAGTGCTGTGCTGCTGGCAGGCGAGGGTTGTGTAGGACACAGGTGCTGTCTAGTGCTGCAGCTCATTGGTGTCTCATGCAGGAACCACACATTATTGAGTTGCTGTTAAGCTGGTTTTCACACAGCTGCTAAGAGCTCATTCTATCTGTGCCACTGCCAGGTGATACGAGCTGTCGCTTTGACTTTTGGAATGACATCTGAACTGTTGCTTCTTTAAAGTCACCCTTTCTGTCACTGCCCGACTGTGAGGCTTTGCAAACAATGACATTGCAATAGGATTGTAAAACATCCTTGGAAAACCAGTACAGAGCCCTTCAGGGACGCTCATTGGGGAGCAGGCTCTGTGCAATGTATTCTAGTATCTCTAAGCAACAGTTAAACGTGTCACCTCGCCTGCTTAAGCAGCAGAGCTCCTCTGGTCTAAAAGCCTAATCATCAGAGGGTTATGGAGTGCAAATTGCTGCTGAATGAATTTGCTGCTTTGTTCACTCCAGTTCCCCCTCCCTGCCCGTGTTATGACAGTGAAATGACTCATCTTCACCTTAATATCATGTTTTAGAAAAATGTTTTAATATATTGTACAATGTTCATTGTTTAAAAAAAAAAACCCACATGTGAAATCTGCCTTCTGGCAGAACATTTTCCAGTGCAATTATACAGAACTGGCACCTTTCCCCACATGCTTTTCAGGAGGAGCACAAAGTTTGTGATACTGTTGATTATTTTAAGGAAAAGCAGGAGGCCTAATTTGAGCGTAGTGAAACTTGACTCTGTGACTTTGGGCTACATTTCCTTATTTCAGTTCACTTTTGCAATTAATACCAGCCTGACCTACTTAATTGGTCCTTGTAATGCATATGGTCAGATATCTGCTAATGGGAATTCAGTTTGAAGGGCACGATCCTTGTTGGATGTCTGTGTGGTGGAGAGAAGGAAAGTTGGATAATTGAGGTGAACTTTATAGGAAATGGGGTGCTGTGGAACATCAAGTGAAACCTGAAAGGAAAAGGGAAGGGAAGGGAAGGCAAGGCATTGCTGTGAAGTGGGGTTTACAACTGGTGCTGTCTGCTCATCCTGTCATGGATAGTGGAGACATTTGGCTCTGAGTAAGTGAGGGAGGGAGCAGATTCAGTACACGCACCAGAAATAACCAAAGGAGCAGCAATAGTCAGTAGAACCTGGCCCTTCTCTCTTTAAAATCTGATTTGGACCACAAAGCCAAGCCCCCAGATGTCATTCCCTGGGGAACAGATGCGGCCAGGTCACTGATGGGGGGTTTTCACAGCGTGCCAGGGAAAATGAGGTCCTCATCAGAAAAGCTATTGAGGCAAATTTAAATAAAGATAATCACGCCATAGAGAAGATATTTCAGATGGAGAAGCAGAAAAAAACCCCAAAGAAATAAAACATATCTCTGTATTTTTTTCCACTGGGAATAATTCCTGAAGCACAGAACTCCCTGGGCCATGCAGGACCTGCATGTGTCCAGAGGAGGGCAACCAAGTTGGTGAAGGGGCTGGAGCACAAGCCCTATGAGGAACGACTGAAGGAGTTGGGGCTGTTTAGTCTGAAGAAGAGGAGGCTCAGGGGAGACCTCATTGCTCTCTACAACTCCCTAAAAGGAGGTTGTAGTTGGGCAGGGGTTGGTCTCTTCTCTCAGGTGGCCAGTGGCAGAACTAGAGGGCAGGGACTCAAGCTTTGTCAGGGAAAGTTTAGACTTGATGTTAGGAAAAAGTTCTTCACTGAAAGGGTGATTGGCCATTGGAATGGGCTGCCCAGGGAGGGGGTGGAGTCACCGACCCTGGAGGTGTTTAAGGGGAGAGTGGATGAGGCACTGAGTGTCATGGTTTAGATGATGGTTGGTGTTAATGTTGGGTTCTAAGTTGGACTTGATCTCAGAGGTCCTTTCCAACCTTGTGATACTGTGACCTCCTGCCAGGTGAACAATTTCATGCAAGAGCTGACAGAGCAGGAGAAAGTGTTTTGTATTGGAGGGCTGAATTGTGACCAAATAAGCCTTTTCACATCTAATGTCAGTGATCCTTGGTAATATCAGTGCCATTTTATCAATAAAGAACACACTTGGGCTCCATGAGACCTCTCAGGTCTCCACCTGCTTCTCAATTCCACTTGAAGGTGGAGAAAAATGATTTCCTTGTAAATGAGCCATTTCTACTGACTTTTGCAATCTCTCACTGAGGCTCCTTGCTGGGAATTCGATGGTTTTGAAGTAAGAATTGCTTTCTTGTGAGCATTAAGTGATGCGTTTCCCTGTCTTGGATGTCAGGAGGTTTGGAAGCATGTGCTGTACAAAAACACCCCCCAACCCCATCAGTAACCTTTTTGTGCTGCTTAGTGAGTTCTAGGTAACTGCAGAATCTTGTGTGCCCCTGCAGGTTGCTTGGCAATCAATTATACATCTCCAATTCATCCTAATTTACAAGGAGGGGGTGATTAACTCCTTAGTCTGCAATGGGGCACAGGCAGTGCCCCTTCTCTTGTAGGTTTATGGGCTCAGCAGAATAAGACCATGTTCAGCACCCAGGTTGTGCAGGAATAGAGGTGCTTTTTTATTCTTATTCTGGCCAAGATTTTAGGTGAGAAGAGCTTTGGGGCAGTAGCAGCATCTCCCATGTTCTCCCTTTGCAGTCTGCAGGATTCCTGCTCAGGTTCCTCCTCGTTGTGTGGGACAGCCAAGACCCTTCTTCAGCTCTACAAGAGACGGGATTTTCTGGGTTGGAGAGAAAAACATCCACGAGAGAGGCAGAATATGATATGGCTGCTCGTGGCTGGTGTTCCTACATCTGCTCTCAGTTTTTCTCTTCCTTGCTGCCCTGGGGGACCCGAATAATAGAGGTTATGTAGTTTTGTCCATATTAAAATTGGTAGAAGAGTTTATGGGACTTGTTTCCAGCTTAAAAACAAGGTCTCTTTTGCCCATTACATGAGAGAAAAATGATGTTGGGCAGAAAGCGGTGAGAAAAAGACTGGTGATCAGTGAAACTTTTTCTTGTGGCTGCAGGGAGGGGTAAACACAATTGCAGTGTGTGAGGTGTGTCATTAGCATAACAAAAATGACCCAAATAGCGAGTAAGCATCAATTGAGCCGGCATCATTGTCAGTAATGGAGCATCTCCAGTCTCTGCCGGCTGGGATCTCTGTCCCTATGCCTGCTCCTTCGCCTGCTGAGAGGCGCTTGTATTGTGGCTGATTGTGCCTGTCAGTTCCATTTCGACTGCATAGCCGGTTCCTAGAAAACCAGATGCCTTTTTTTTTTTAACGCTCTTGAACACTGAAGTGAGTCCAGGAGATGCGCGGATGCGCTGTTAAGTGGGTTTGTATTGTCTCGGCAGTGATGTATTTTGCTGCTTCCTGGCACTCCTACCAGCAATGGAGGTATTTGGTCTGAAGCAATCCCAGGCACGCTGCTTTTGTGGAAGGCAGAGTAGTTAGAGGGGAAAACAGGCTGGAAATTACCCGTTCTGGGGAAATGCAGCCACTGCAGAACTTCTTCTGGGACCTGCTTGTGAGCAAAGATGGAGCCTGAACAGGGGATCTGCACTCCTGGGGGTCGTTATACTCATAAAATTTTTTGGTGGGAATCATAGAATCATTTGCTTTGAGATCGAGTCCAGCTGTACCTGTTCACTACTAAACCATATCCCTGAGCACCTCATCCACTCATCTTTTAAACACCTCCAGGGATGGTGACTCAACCACCTCCCCGGGCAGCCTTTAGCAGTGCCTGAGAACCCTTTCAGTGAAGAATTTTTTTTCCTAATATCCAACCTAATCCTTCCCTGGCACAACTTGAGGCCATTTCCTCTCATCCTATTGCCTGTCACTTGGGGGAAGAGACCAGCACCCACCTTGCCACAACCTCCTTTCAGGGAGGTGTAGACAGTGATGAGGTCTCTCCTCAGCTTCCTTTTCTCCAGGTTGTCAGCTGCCTCTCATAATGTTTGTTCTCCAGACCCCTCCCCAGCTTCATCGCCCTTCTCTGGACATGCTCCAGCCATTCAATGTCCTTCTTGTAGAGAGGAGCCTAAAACTGCACCCAGGATTTGAGGTGCAGCCTCACCAGCACCGGGTACAGGGGCACAATCACTGCCCTGGTCCTGCTGCCCGCGCTGTGCCTGATACAGGCCAAGAGGCCAGATGCTCACTCAAGACTCTCTGTGCACCGACAGCGGGTTGTCACGGCACGGAAACGTATTCCTGCAGGGCCCTCCTGCCAGGGGAGATCTGGCATTGCAGCCACGCAGCTTGGAAACAAACATTGAAGCAAATTTCCCTTTTCTTCTCCCTTTCTCACCAGGAAAGCCAGGATGTCTGCCTGCTGTATTGCACGAGTAGGGAATCAATTGCTGAGGGATCCCTGCTGGGAGATTTATGCTTTATGAGATTTATGCTGGGGGGCAGAGAAGGCAGGCTGGGGAGCTGGAAATGATAACTCTGTCTTCCTCCCTTCTGCTGCTTTAATTGTTTGTAATGACTTAATAAGCAGCACTAAACAGGGAAGCTGATCCTTCCCTGCAGCAAGTGCAGGCACGTGGCACTTTATTAGCTTTTCTAGGGCCTCTCTTTAGATTTGCTTTGTTGCATTTTCTTCTTTACAGGTTTGATCCAAAGCCTGGGGAGATCAGTAGGAAAACTGTCAACTTTGTGGTGTTAAGGGTCTGAGTGCTGAGCCAGCACCACATCCATGCAACCATATAATAGTAATATGGAGAAACGGCATAATTTAAGCAATGAAATGCTCTTTGCCTTGGCACCCCATGTGTAGAAATGCACTCTAGGAAGAGGAAACATAAATTAGGTAGGAAAAAATCTCAATATTTGCAGAAAAATGAATGGAAATATCTTGCCAATTAGGCTGGAGACGAGAAGAAACTTTGTGCCCATCAGAAGGGTGCAGATATGATTCTATGAAAAGAGCTCCAAGCGGATCTTCGTGGGCTGTCAAGACCAAATAACAGCACACAGTTACTGCCACATCTACTGGGCAAAACTTTGCCTTTGGATCATTAGGGACTTTGTCAGAAAGCTCTGCAGCACAAATAGTTCATGTACTTGTCTTTCTATTTTCTTCAGCCATTCCTGCCATCCATTGAACCTTTCTATTTAAAAGCAGCTCATTTGGTTGTGTTGTCTTTTAATTCAGACAATATGCAACTTTCTCTAATTCTATCCCCAGTTTTCAGCTGGGTGGACACATTTTCTTATCTGAGTGTGCTTTCACTTATGGCTGCACAGGTGAATGGAAAGAGTTGGCACAGGATAATTTACTGAACTTTCCACAGTATCTGGAGTTTCTCTCTCCTTAAAGTCCGTTGTCTTTGTTCCTTCTCCAGTTTGTTATGCTGCTGCTCTTGTGATCTTTGTGGCTGGTCTGAATTTACTGCTGAAATGCAATTATAGCTTTCCTATTTGTTTTCACATGGAAGTATCTTTTATGAAAAATGAAATAAATTTAACCTTCCAGTGATTTGAACTCAGCTTTGAAACTTAATGTTTCAAATTGTCCAGTTTGAACTGGGCAAGCTTTCATTCATGCTTCATGGCCTTATTGTCATTTATTTAAGTGAAAAGAATAAGAGCTGTGGCCAGAAGAACCCTCCCTAGCACAAGATGATGGGGGATGAGGCATTGCCCATCATCCTTCCCAGGGTATAAACCTTTGCCCTCCAATTTATTCTCAGTAAGGGAACTGCAAAGCTCGGCGATGAATGGATTCTTCTCTTTTAGGAGAGGACATTTGTCACTCAATGATGTGGAAAGTAAGTATGATGTAAAGTAACTCATTTACTCTTCCTTCTACCATAGTAACAACAGCCAAGCTGTCTTGGTTGTATTTTCCTTCTCCAAATATCTTTTCTAGCCCAATGGACAGAGAGCAGAGAAAGGAGCAGGCATGTTAAGGAAGGGAATCCAGGTGGCCATAATATTCATGGGAAGATCATCTGAACCTTGGCTCTGCTACATTGTGATCTATCAAAGTAGTGGAATTTAAGTAAATGACTTTTCACTTGTTTACACCTGAGGCAGCAATTGTACTTCTGATCTCTGCAAGCTCCTCTGTCTCTCTTCATACGCTGAAAATCCTTCAAGAACCAAGCAAACCTGGGGCTCTGGAAAGGCTCAGTAGTGTCAGCTTTAGAAGATGTTTGAGGCAGGACACAGAAATAACAGCAGAAAATGGTGTAAACCTTCATCCTTGTGCTCTCTCATGTGCTGATGCTGCAGAAGGAGGCAAGAGGTCCGTAAAGCATCTTCTGTATCTCCTCTAGGGGGGAAAACTAGTGGTGAAGCCTTTCTCTTCTTGGAGTTTTGGGTGTGTGTCAGATGGCTGTGTTGCTGCCCAGGGCCCAGGCTCTGCTGCCCTTTGTGCTGGCTGGTGCTTCCAAGCTCTCCTCTGTGGTTGTATTCAGAAACCACCTCTCCTACCAACCAGCACCTTGTTTTTAAAATTCAGTACCACGTTGGCAGCCGAATGGGGAGAAGGATTTGAGATGTGATTTGCACCACAGACTTGTTAAAGCAGGGTAAAGGCTGTGTTCCTCCTGTGCCTGGAACTGTTAATCTCTTTCTGAACATTGAAAACCTCTCCAGCTGCCTTCATTATACCTGAATCTGGTTGTTGCTTTCACTTTACACCTCTTCCATGCAGGCTTTTCCTCCTTCCTTGGCTACAAAGATCAGACCTGAGAAGAGAAAGCGTTGCTGAGCCTTGGACTTGCACACATTGTCCATTCACACCCCTAATGCTGATTTTAATTATCTTGGGAATATGAGCTGGTGATGACTTAGAGAGGGGAAAAATAAGGCACACTTGCAAAAGTGTAAATGTATTGTCTGGGTTACTGTGAGGATTTGGACAGAGCGAACTATTTTCTCTGTGAATTGACGAATCCTGTGTTGTCTCCTCCTACGTAAATGGCAACGGGATGCGAAATTGTTATTGCAGGTGGTGAACTGAGCCCAACAAACAGCTCAACCCATGCCTGCCCTGTGTCCAAAGTCCTCGTCACCAGGACTAGATGTTCCCAGCCTGGCACAAAGGTGAAATCTTGCATCATAAAGCAAGAAAAGGCAATTAGGTCAGCTGGTAATTTTAAATATTTTTTTTTTAAACTGTATGTCTTTCTCTCTCCAAAACCTAACTATTGTTCATTTATTTTTCTCATAAGGTTTTTGTTTTCTAGTTTAATAATCTGCTAAAAAGTAGGTAAACCATATAAACACATGTGAGATGCAGGTCCTGCCAAACTCAGAACTTCACATTGCTGCTCTTTGCCCCAGGAGGCCCTCAATTCCATACTTCAGGGTCCTGTGTTACCTGTGGAAGCCTCGCTCCAGCAGCATCATGCTTTGGCAGGCCCTACCTGGTCCCTTGGAGGCTCCAGGCTGGGTTGCAGCCACGCACTGGGGCTCGTGCTGGAGTTGCAGCCACGTAAGGTCCCTAAGGGGCTGCGTGGGACCCGGCAGGAGTCGTTTGTTCGCTGCTCTTGATGTGAAGTTGTGACATGCACCTCGGTGTCAACAAGGCGACGCTTTAATGCTGCTGCTGTCAGCTTGTCAAGCAGTGCCCACACACCGTGTCTGAAGATGGCTCGGGAGGAGAAGGCAAAGGAAAGCTGGGGTGAAATGCCACGTGTGACTTAATGCTATCAATGACTGCTTGGGAGTGAGAACTATGAAGGGACTCGTGAGGACCAGGCAGGAGGAACAGCTCTGAGAAGTGCATGGTACGTGGGTGATGTCCTAATAATTGTCTTTACACAGGGGTGTAAAAGTATCCATTTTCATGACCTGACTGTCTGGATCTTAAAATTCACACTGTGTATTGCAGGAGCTGTGCTGAGCTCCTTTTGCTCTGAAATATTATCTCTGCCTCTTAACTAGGTGCAATATTAAAGTCCTCAACTGGCTAATGAAAGTCAGTCTTAATACAGGAGCAAACTCTGCAATGCTCACTTGTGGCAGGTGAGGAGACCAAAAGGTTTCATTAGGCTTATCATTGCTCTTGTAGAATGGATTCAGCTTTAAACTCCCTCCTTGGTGTTAGCTATGACCCCGAGTATCAACGCCAAGTGCTGTATTTCTCCGTGTCACTGGTGGTGTGTTCATCCCAGTAGCTGTCTGTGGGTAGGCACTAATTACAGATGTGCCAGGGGTTCATCTGTTCTGGTGCCTGAGCAGAGACTGCAGAAGAGGGATTATGACATTTGCTGTGCTATAAAGTTCAAGGAGCAAATTCATCCCAATTAACTTTGCACATGAGGATCAAGTTGCGTTGTGCTTGAATCTGGTGCCAGAGGTGGTCTCAAAGGAAAGCTTGATCCATGTAAGAACTGTTGGTGCTTTTCCTCACCACTCTGTGTGAACAGCAGTGACTCAGCTTAGTGGGAAATGAAGACCCATTGTCTCTAAATGTCTGAAAATTAACAAAAGCAGAGGGACAAATGGTGTGTTGACCTCTCTCTTCTCTGAGCTGATTAAGGTTGACTTATTTTCCTTCCTGCTTTTGCCTGTCATGCAGACCCAGATTTTGCCATCTGAAAAGGAGCTCAGTGCAGCCTCTTCTGCTCCCTTTGCCAGAGCTGAACTCTCAGAGCCCAGGCAGGCTGAAGGTGTAGCACAAAATCTGCAAATATATTGGTAATCCTGAGCCTGGCTACACCTGGGGATGCTGCTAAAACCAGTCAGAAGTTGTTTCTGGTAAGTCAGGCTTGAGTTACACTTTCTTGAGTTTAGCATTGAAAGCTCACTAATAATTTCTTAAAAAACAAAACAAAATACAACAACAACAAAAAAGCCCATCAAAACAAAAGAAATTAGGTGTTGGTATTAGTTGTGTGGGTGTCAGAGCCTGTGAATGGCTGTTTCTTGCAAGATCACCATGAAAATCCGTACGCACCAGCTGCTCAAAAATAAACGTGACAGGAGAAATATAAAAAGTGATACATAGTGAGCCCAAGCTGCAGGGGCTCTGCATTAAGGTGAAATATGGGCATAGGGTAGGCTGGATCCAGTGCTCCATGTCCCCCAGGAGCTGTTTGCTCCTGATGAAAGGCTCTTGCATGACCTTAGTCCTCTCAAGGCACTATAAATCATTCTCACAACTCTTGTTTGAGCTGTTGGTATTTCCAGAGCATGATTCAGGCACAATCCTGTTGGCTGCTGAGCATCTGTGGAAGGTTCTGAGCACCTTCACCACCAGAACCATGCAATAGCTCAGGCTATCCCTGAATCAGGTCTTCACGGGGGTGCGGGGGGGCGTTCCAGTCTATCTGTAAGACATCTTCTTCCCTCAACAAACATGATTTTATTTATGTACAGTGATATATTTGGGTTCCTTCTGTTATTCCTGGATGACTGTGAGTGATCTATCATGCACATGGATGATAATATGTATAGAAAAATGTATTTATTGTCACTCAGATGAACATAGTCCTCAGCTAAGTGAGCAAGAAATTTGTAGTAATTTTGGCTCAGCGAGGAGCAGAAAACACACTTTCTAAACCAGATTCCTATCTGATGAAGTTTAACAGGTAAAACAGTGATTCCAATTCATCTTCCTGGGAGGAGTGTGAAGAATCCTTCAACGATCACAGACCCAGCCAGCCTCTGCTATCGTGTGCCTCATTTTGTGCATCCAATTTCAAGGGCCATTAAAATAGCTGGTGTTAGCTTTGCTACTCAGAAGCACTGCAGTTATTCATGGGAAAACAATAAATGAGTGTCCCGTGGGAGCTCTTACACACCCTCCTATGCACAGGTAACCTGCACTGTCACACAGTGGGGACAAAGAGGACCCCAGCTAACTGTGGGTGCCAACTGATGTAAATCACAGCGGCTGCATCGCTGCCACGGAGTGAGGGAGAGCCCTGGGCAGTGAGAATGTTCTGTCTCTGCATATGAACAGTGCACTGTGAGTAACTAAACACGAAGGGAGGAACCTGATTTTGCAAAGTGGTGGTGGAGTGGGAGTCTATGGCATAGGATAATAAATACTTTGGTAGAGTTTGAAGATCGGCTTTTTGCTCCATGTGTGGCTTTGGGAGCTTTTTGGGTTGAAATCTGAAAGTCCTCTGCTCCCCACGGTGCTAAAGGGAAGGTGGGAATGCAGTTGCTTCCTCCTGGCAAGCAGCAGCCTGCCAGCAGGGTGGTATCTTTGGGTAGGAGTCCCACCACGACTGCTGCAACTCCTTGAGCAAATCTCAGCAAATCTCTCTGAGCTTCTGTGGCAGCTCAGAATGGGACAGGGCAGTTTGATATTATCTTTAGAGGTTTAAAAACGTTCCCGCAACAATCTCCCTCTCCTGTCTTCTGTCAGAAACTGTGAAACAGAGAAAAGGGAAAATAGCAGATGTTTCAATTAAATTGATTTTTTTCAGTCTTAAAATAGTGTCAGCTTGATGCCTGATATTTTAAAAATTGGATTAGTAGCATCTATTTCATCCCACCAGAGTGTGTGGGGGGATTTAAGGCTTCCAGCAACAGAAACACTGGATGCGTAAATTCAGAGTTTTGTATCCCTAGCACACTGCTATCTCATTGTACTATTTTAAGAAGCCTCAGCCAGATATATAAATATACAGCTACAAACAACATCAGCAACAAAACATTCCACCAAATGGGGGAAAATAAGAAAAGGGAGTGGCAGCTCATGTAGATTTTGAAGAGCAGGATACAAACAAAAGAGGGTTTTGTTATATTTGCCACAAAGATGATCCAAGGTCTGGACCACCTCCTGTGTGAGGACAGGCTGAGAGAGTTGGGGTTGGTCAGCCTGGAGAAGAGAAGGCTCCAGAGAGACCTTAGAGCAGCCTCCCAGCACTGAAAGAGATTACAGGAAAGCTGAGGAGGGGCTCTTGATCAAGGAGTGCAGAGATAGGATGAGGTGGAACGGTTTTAAGTTGAAAGAAGGGAGATTGAGATGAGATTTTAGGAGGAAATGTTTTCCTGTGAGGGTGGGGGAGGCCCTGGCACAGGTTGCCCAGAGCAGTGGTGGCTGCCCCATCCCTGGAGGTGTTCAAGGCCAGGCTGGATGGGGCTTGGATCCAGTGGGAAGTGTCCCTGCCTATGGAACCTTAAAAGGTCCCTTCCAACCCATTCTGTCACTCTGTATTCCTTTCCTTTAAAAATGTAGATACTTAATACAACTGTATCTCTAAGGCTGTTGATAAGTTTGGTACAATTTTAGGTCTGAGAAGAACAAGATGTTCTGTTTTCCTGAGATGTTGGCCCCACAAGGGGAGAGATCACAAATATCCCATGTACTTCTATAATGTAGACCTAAGAACAGACCTGCTGTGCCCTCCCTCAGGTGCTGAGGGATTGGGTAACTCACATTTTAAAGGGGATTTTCACAAAGCAGCAAAAGAGCAGCCACCTGTGTGCGAGAGGCACAGAGGGCTGCGGTGACTGTAGATTAATTCAGCAGAGCTTTTTCCTTCTCTGATTGTTTGTAACCTGAGGCACTCCGGGGATCTTGAACTCAGCGGCTGGGGAAGTTAATCAGTGTAATTAGTGATAAATGAACCTGTTCCCTTCCCCTTTAGCATGGGTGTGATGAGCGTTAGGTAACCCTGGGAGCACTTACCAAGAGGAGGGGGCTTGTTATTTGGCAGGGAGCAGGAAGAAAATATTGCTGGTAGTAACTAGGGCAACTTGGCTTCCCTGGGAAGAGGTAAAGCAGCAATTAAAGATGTGAGTGCTGCATGGAATCGTTTGCATCATTAGCCTCAGCATTTGCAAACGAGGCAGCAATCTCGAGCTCCCCAGCACACAGCACATCCCTGACCTGCTGTCACCACCCAGCAGCGCAGCCACTGTCCCGACTCATTGGAGGCTGAGCTGGTGGAAAACGTTGGGTCTGAAACTGTCCCTGCAGGAATGAGGGAGAAAACTCCTTCTGTTTCCTGAGAGCCTTTTTCTTTCCCTTTCTTTCCTTTTTGATCTCTCGGATGTCTCTGAGAAAGACTTCTCTGAGACAAGTCTTACGAAGAGTGGATGAGGGAACTGGGGTTGTTTAGCCTGAAGGAGAGAAGGCTGAGGGGAAGACTTATCACTCTCTACAATTATCTAAAAGGTGGCTGTAGTGAGGTGGGTACTGGTCTCTTCTCCCAAGTTACGAGTGATGAAATGAGAGGAAATGGCCTCAAGTTGTGCCAGGGGAGGTTTAAATTGGATATCAGGAAAAATTTCTTGATGGAAATAGTGGTGAAGCACTGGCAGAGGTTGCCCAGGGCAGTGGTGGAATTTCATTCCCTGGAAGGGTTCAAAAACTGTGCAGATGTGGTACTTCAGGACCTGGTTTAGCAGGCACAGTGGGGTTGGGCTGATGACTGGACTTGATCTTTGTGGGGTTTTTTGCCCTTAATGGTTCTATGATTCTATTTGATTTTGCGTTACCCAGGCATGGCCCTGCATGAGGCTGCATCTTGTCTGTTATGGAGGAATATTCACAGTAAGCTATGCTTCTCCTGGACTTTGCTCTCATGTTTTGGGATTTTTACCATAAGAGACAATGGGTTAAAAAACCCTAGTGGGCAGTGAATGGATTAGATACTTGGGAAGAGTGCAGAGCCTTTTTTTTTTTTTTCCTTCTTCAGGCTGCCTCTTCCATTTGTTCCTATTTCACATGAGCCAGTGTCACTTCTCCCATTGCTTAGAGGACATGCTTAGTTTTTTCCTGATTTACCTGGGCTAATTTACCCTTTTTCTTTCTGTTTGGGGTGTTTCTTCCCCAGCTACCTATGAGTATGTGTTTCTTTAAATGATTTACCTTCATTTACCTGTTGGAGTGGTGGATCTTTCTTACCTTTTATTACTTACATTTTTCTGTATTGCCTTCATTCTGTGAATTCAGCTTTCCCTTGTGATTGTTAGGTGCCAGTTAAATGAGTATTAATTCTTTCTCTACTGCTTATCTTAACGTTTGCAAGGACATGAATTGCTCTCTTGGATTAAACTCATCTCACATGTCTCCCTTGATGCTGCCTCTGTGGTTGGACTGCTTTAGGGGGATAAAATCTCGGTGCAGAAATTGTAGGTGTGAAGCAATGACTCTTCTTGAGAGAACAAGAGTGGTATTGTCTGGTTTTTTTGAGAGATAAATTGGCCACCACATTTTGGGAAGGAACAGTTTCAGATCAGCACAGAGGTGCCTGTTGCAGGTACCCAGGCTTGGAGGGGCAGCAGCAGCTCCTCTGGGCTGGGTCTATATGGCACCATAAGGCTTTGTGTTGGGATGCTGGGGCTGTGGGACCCCCCCCACCCCATGAGATGTGCACAGGAAAATGAGGTGTGCTAAGGCTTGCAAAGAAAAAAAAGTGTTTACTGGCATTTTAGAAAAGATGAGGCTCCTTCTCATATTCTTTGCCTGCCAAATCTTACCCCCTTTGTAAGAAAGCTGGAAATCCAGAGCTCGTGTGATGAAAATCAATGATTATTATTTTTTTTTAATCTTTTCTCAATGTTTTCATCTCAGCAGGAGTCAGAATAATAGGATAAGTGTCACCTGCTTGTCTTTGGCAATGGCATAGAGAAGCTGGTCAGAGGAACATCACTGCCCTGTCCTGAATTTTCCTTGTGCGGCTGATGATGATTTGATAAATGAGGCACAGCCGAGACCTTTTGCTCCTCTTATGCTCCACAAGCAATCATTGCCCTGCCATGCTTTGGCTTCAAATACCTCATTTGCATCTGGCTGACTTTGACTTTCCTCTGTGGCTGGGAAGATGAAGAGCTGGGAGTGTAAAGGCTGGGGCTGGCTTCTATGGCTGGATGCTGAAATAGTGGCCAGTGCAGACTCAGGTACAGGAGGTGCCCTGGAAACATCGTGTGCTGTGAAAGATGATAGGAAGTGGGTAAAACAGGAGATAAAATGGGGGAGGGCACTTGGTTGGCTATTGTTGAAGCAAATGCATGACATGCTGGAGATTGTCACCAACTACATGGCAGGTCCACACCTCTTTTAATAATTGACTGTGTAGTGAATGCTGGGAATGGTAAAAAAAAACGCTCTTGAGAGAGAGGGCTTTTAGCAAGTGGTTGGATAAAATAAAGGGAACAGTAATTCTAGCAGAACTGTTATTCTAATTTAAGATCCTTTTTCAGAGATAACAGCCCCATTGAACACACAGTAATATCTTATCCATTAGCCCTGGCAGGGATGGATCAAGGGCTCATTCAGGTGAACTTTAATCCAACACCTGTCTGCATAGTAATAAGTTAAGTGGAAGCCATCAAATTGTTGCAGGAGTAAGGGTGGTGCTTAGAGCTAAGATAACTACAAGAAGGAAGAGTAGTTTAGGAGTGGATGAGCCATGAGTTTTAGCAAAGCAGTCATAATTTATGGCAGCTCAGGGAAAAAGTTAAACTAAATTGAGCTAAGGGTCTGTCTTCATTGTAAACTAAGCTTTAAAACTAATCTCTGCTAAAGAGAACTTAGCCCTGGGCTTCAAACAGACCTTTAGATCCAAGTTTTCCTGTGGTTTGAGGAAACTCAGGGCTTGAGCAGAATGCTATGGCCCTGGTTTTGACTCCTGAGCTGTAAATACTCTTGTAAAATGAATGGTGAACTTATAACCTTCACAGATTTCTACAAGATCCAACAGCAAAAGGTCCACCTGGATTTTGGGGATGGGATCTCAGAACACTTTCAAGATCCATTAGACTGCGTTAAAATTCCTTTTTACGAGGGAGTTAATTTCAAACACCAGCCTATCAGCCTGACAAGTTTCTTGAGAAGGAACAAACTTTACAAGGCCTATTTAAAATAATTCCACTGACAGTTTTACAGCTGTGAGAACATTAATAAACCGAAATGGCTATTCACCATGCAGGAGCCACCAAGCAATTATGTTTTATCTGTAGGCAGCCTAATGAAACCAGCAGTTAACATCCTAATGAGAATTGAAACCAGCCCGCTGCTCCACAGAGGCATCCCTTTTCTGTCCCTGGTTATCCTGCACCAAGGCTTTGCCAGAGTTTAGTGCTGCTTGATGCTCAGGTAAAGACTCCCTTATTTTCTCGGAGTGGTGGTGCAGTGGTGTTTCTCGTGTGAGTGCCAGATGCTGCTGCCTTGGGGTCACATCACAAAGTCCAATGTTTCTGCAGGAGCTGGTGAGTTGTCTGATAGCACAGCCCCAGGGAAATCGGAGTGGTGGGATCTTTTTAAGTGTTTCTCTCGGTGTCAGAGAGCATATTTGTAGCACAAATAAAGCAACTGAGGGTTAAGGGATGTGTTAATGAACAGGAGGTGGATGTAGAGCCCGAATGATGACCCACAGAGGCCCAATGTGCCTTGGCTGCTCCCAAAAGTGATGTCTTTGGAATGATTCCACCTTGTAATTTTGCACTGCTGGAGTGCTCAGAGTCTCTTTTCTTTTGCATGAGGCAGCCAGAAGGGTCACGCTGCTGACAAGCAAACTTGTACAATCCTCCTGCAGCTCATCAGTGAGGAGAGGACAAAGTCATCAGCCATCTGTGCAGGGGTAATTAAGCAGCGCAGCCTGGCAGGTGGCCAGCAAGCAGGCTGAGGGCTGCAGGATGATCCGGCCAGGGGGGACTGATGCTGATTTTCTTGTCCAGGGCACAACGTAGCACTGGCAAAGGGGCTCAGGATGTGGAAGGACCAGTTGTCTCCTTAACAGCAGGTATTTCCCTGTCTCTCCAAGCCACTCCAAGCTCATCTGCAAACCCAAAGAGAACACTGGGTGTTTCTGCCTCTGGTTCATGTACCTGGGCTTCATACATGATATGTTTTCTTTGGAAGACTAGGTCAGCCTGGCTGCTAGGGCATGGAGCTCTCTAGCTGAGAGCCTTTGGGCACTCTCCTCTGCAAGAGGTGCTCACTACTGCTCTTTCTTCACCTGGTTCCTCCCCTCATCTGAAGGCTGCTTGGTGGATACCTTTGCAGAGAGGAAAGCAAGGTAGAATTGCTAGATTGAAACAGTTTTGCTTTTTGGTGTGATGTGCAGTAGGTAGTTGATTCATCCTTTAGAAGATGGGCTTAAGCTGTAGAGTTTAAAGACTTATCTCCTCTTACCTGTCTGGGTCTGAGAACACTGATCTGGGATTTTCTGGAGTTAGCTGAACATCTTCCTGTACATCTAAACTGTACATATTGGTACCAACTCGAGACTTCATCCTGCTGATTACAAAGATGAGTGGATGATTACACAGGCCCTTTCTGCTACTTGAAGAAGCATTCAAAGAGTTGAGTACTTCATAGGTATCTGGTTATATGTTCTCTTCAAAACTTGTGGTTAGATGAGGTACGTGGGAATCATTTCTTTAGAACAACAGGAGAAACAGCTGATGCTCCCCGTGATGGGCCTCCCTACCTAGCAGTCTGGCACAGATGTGCTTCTGAAAAGCTTTATAATTTGTCCTCATTATGTACTATGTGTGATTTAATGAAAGAATTTTTAATGAAAGACTCTTTCTGCACTGTAATTGAGCTCTTAATCTTATCTGAAAAGCAGAGCACAATTGCTTCAGAAATGTTGTTCGAGCAATAGCTTATTTGCATTTTCTGTGCCACAGTGTAGCTCACAGGAGCAGCTCCCTTTTTATTTAAGAGAAGACAATAAGCAGATTTCTTTGAGTCAAAATACAACAGTGATGCCATATGGAGTAGATTTGAGAAGTAAACTCTCTCACTTCCCAACTGAGCACACAAGACCTTCCTTGATCCTGAAAAGCAATAAGTGATCTTTGCCTTAGTGAGCACCTGAGTCTTTGTGCAACATGGTGCTCAGCAAATGGTACATGGAGATGACAGCTGTCAGCAAAATGAGTTACTCCAGGCAAGTAAGAGCTGGCAGGAGTTAAAAGGGGAAACTTCAAAACAACAGGATGATGAAAAAAATTGTGAGAAAGGCAAAGTGTTCAGTGAAAATTTCTCCTTCATCTTGAACATTTGAAAAACATTTTTGCAGAAGTCCACAAAAATATCCTGCTTTTGATCAACCTGATCTTTTAAAATAATATTTAACATTCAGAATTTTGAGTTAAAAGAGTTTAAAGAAGAAGGCATAGCACAGGATTTTTTGTAGTGACCTTAGTATATCTTTTGATGTGCTGCAGGATGGAAGGAGGCCATGAGCCCCCACTTCAGGCTGATGAGACCCTTTTGACCTAAGCACTGATGGACAATCCCAAAACCTAGTGTTGGTCTGACCCAAACCCAAACTCTAGATGGGACTATGTGAAGCACTTGGCACTAGGAAATACTTGAAGCTTGATGGTGGTGTTCAGTTCCCAGCCTGGAAACCACAGGCAGTGCAAACAGTGATGAGTTTGCTGCCTGCTCTGTGCAGAACTGATGGCCATGAGCAGCAGAGCCATGAGATGAATCGGGTCTTGGCTGGCTGGGGCACAGTAAACCCTACATCTCTGCTGCTTTGGTCTACAAGTACCTGGAGCAGGAAGGATGAAGAGGCAAGCCTTCCCCTGCCACTGGCCATTGGCCACGCTGTGCTGGCTGCAAACACCAGCTGCATCTTGTACAAGTCTGTGAAGTGAATGCAGGGGATTCCAGGCTGAACTCTGATTCCAGGTGAGTGAGGACTGGACTCTTTACACCACATTTCCACAGCTGGAGGTGAGTGGGTTGAATCACATCCATTGACAAGATGAGAAATATGTCACGTTTCATCTTGCTCTGTACAGCAGAAATCCTCTGTTAAAACGGTGCTGTCTCCTCAGTTTCTGCTTTTTCCCTGCCTCTTCACACTGGTGCACACCCCTACTGAGAAGACACATCTGTTTCAGTCCTGTCACTTCTACTCTCCCATTTGTGCCCCCCCTTTTGTAAGAGCCCGTTCATCCCTGAGAAGGCTTCCTTTACTACAGTAATAGGCACTATTGGATCAGCATTTGATACGATGAGCAGTGGTTTTTTTTGCAGTCAACACATCAAGCTGCTAAAAATAGAAAATCAATTCTCCTTTTCCTGGAGAAGATATTAAGGAAAAATCTTTTCATGTTCTGAACCGAGTGTACAAGGCTGAAGAGGGTGAAGGTGGAGATGGAGTTGTCTCCCATGAGGAGTAGATTTGTCAATTTAGCAAATGAGAGAGAATGTTTGCACCCTTTAAGTAGTCAGGTACCAAAATAATGTCATTGAGTAGGCAGGGCTGAGGTGGGAATTACTCACACTGCTAATCAGGGCCATGGATTTTGACAGAGCTCTTCACACAAGAGCCCATTTACTAACGCTGGCTCCACAAAGCTGATAGCGGTGATGGTTTCCATTCCCTTTGCATCCCTGTGGCTGGGGTCCATGGTGAGTCCATCCTGCCACATGCTTGCTGCCTGCATGGTGCCACCGATGTGCCAAGGTCTGAGAGGGCTTGGTTGTGTTCCATTCAAAGGTATATCAGGTCAGAGGGAATCTGAGTTATTCAGCAGCATCAAAGACTCTGTGAGGAAATAATTAGTGAATGTGGTTGTGAAAGGTGGAAGGGGAGGGATTTCATGCTTCTTAGCAGAGGAGCGGGTGCTGCTGCAGCAGCTCCATTCCAGGGTGCAGCACCTGGGGACATCATGGAGAGGGGCAAGAGGTCCCCTGTGGTACCTTGATCCTACCTAACACAGCTCCCCGTGCAAAATCAGCCCAGACCTCATCCCCTCCTCATGCAAAGATCTGCTCTTTGCTTTCTGCCAGAAACAGAAAGAAACAGGGCAACTCCCCCCAGTTGAGCAATGCTGGGGTCAAGAGCTCAGTTCTGCAGGGATGATGTGGAGGGGGCTGAAGAAAGCACCCTGCCCGTGCTCACCCAAGCTCATGGGTGCTCGCATGCTGTTTGCTACTTCGAGTCCCTTCCGCCACCACTAATGCACTCCTGATTATATTTAATTAATTAGCAGCAGGTTGAGATTCTGGAATCAGAATTGTGCCAGTGGAGGAACACAAAACAACATGTTCTCTTGGCGTTTCAGCTGCTCTAACGATACCCACGGCTGCATTCGCCACGGTAACAGGGGCAATGACTCAGAAGATGCGCAGGCAGCAGCACAACACCAGCTCCACAGAGGCTGAGTGCTTGGATCTGTTGCTCCTACATGGACCTCCTGTCCCTGCAACACCTTTCCATCCAGGAATGGTGTGGAAAAGAGAGATGAGTCCCTAGGGATGTGATGCTGAGAAGTGTTGCAATGAATTTCCCACATCAGCTCTTTCTCACTGCGTTATTCTTGCTTTTGTGAGACAATGTGCTGGGATGTTTTCTCTTTTCTGCTCCTTCCCCATTGCACTCTGGAAATTTGAACCTAAAAAAATGCATTCTTGGGGTTTTGTATTTTTTAGTTACACTGACCCAAGAGGAATGTCTCTGTAGGATTACTTAATATATGAAACGGAATCTTAGAGGTTTTTCTGCTTTTGGGCTGGTTTTCTTTGCTAACTGTGCTTATCCTGTCCCCCTGACCAGCTCACAGTAGAAACCCAAGGAACCAGCCAAGCAAGCAGATAGGGAAACAGATGTTGTAGAGCTCAAAGGTCAAATAAATGCAGACTGCTCAGGAAAGAGGTTTTGCAAAATGTGGGGAAGATGAATAGGTGAAAAGGAGTGGTTTTAGGAAAGTGATTACAAGGGAGGACACTTTTTGCACAGAAAAATATCTCACCTGTGCCTCCAAAAGGTATCTCAGTTCATTCAGGGCAGCAGAAGAGAAGGAATAACAACCTGCATTTCGTTAAATGCAAAGCCCTTCTGGGCTTGTGGACTTGCTGTGGGAGCACAGGCAGCCTCTGCAGCCCTGAAAACTCTACCTTGCGTGTTTTGTCCTTAATTTTTCTCATCATTTCATGGCCTCTGCCACATGAGGAATGGTTTGGAAAAGCTCTGGTCTAGGAAAGCAAACCACAGTAAGAAGAGCTTAAGTGTCCCAATCTGGCTGGCTGCTGACCTGGGAGCATTGCTTTACTCCTTGTTTTTGAAGTCATTTAGTTGTATCTCTAGCTTATTAAGAAAGAGACAGATCTTTAATTAAAATGCAATTAACTCCAGCCTTAATTAGACTGGACTGTATTTCTCTGTTCCTTGTATCACAGGCAGAGATGGGACTGTACCTATTTCATTAAAAATGCAAAATGCCACCAGGTGGTCGCTCTCTGGTACAGACAGTGACTTCCGCGCCAGCGTTTGTCACAGACGGCCACAAAACCCTGACCCAGATCCATCCTAATGACTCCATCAGCCCAACTGCTGTCCTGAATGGGACTGGTGACAAAGCCACATTGCTAACTGCCTGTGTCTCTGTGTCCTCCTTGTAGATCGGCCGCGTACGCTGACAATGCTGATCCCTTCTTGCGACGCGCGACTCGCAGCCTTGGCCCCCCCCTTTTCCTGCAGTGTGGGAGGGATGAGGAGCTGGTCTCAGGTCTGCTCCCACCAAATTACAGTGCTTGACAGTTCACACATAATTGCATCGTGGCAATAAAAGTTAATGAGCAATATAGCTCTCATCCCTCAACTATTGATCTACAGCTGCGTTCTGAACGGTGAAGTGCAGGTCTGGGCTGCTAAACCCATGCCAAAGGCAGAGTAAAGTTGCAGAGGTAAAATGTAAAGGGAGATGAAATCCAACTGTTTGCTATTTAAATCCTTCAAACATCAGTTATGATTGTCCTGATAAAGACAGGGCAGCATTCAAGCAGATGCTGAACACAGTTCCTCTAGTGCTTCTCTAGAGGAGATTACAAAGAAGCTACTGTTATTCCTTAGAAGCAGTTGAGATCTAAATCTCAGCAAGTGCAGCGTGCAGGGTGAAATGTGTGGCACTGTGGGGCCACAGCATGGGATTTGTTTTCAAAGAACTAAGAGATACAGCAAGAGAGATTCCAGAAAACAGGGATTCTGCGTACAGCCCGTAACGAAGCATCTGGCAAGGGATTTCGTGTTCAAACACAGGGAGAGAAATCTAATCAGGATTTGCTAATTTTCATGAAGTCAAACACTTGGGATTCACTTCAGACTTGCATTTTTCTGGACTACCACAACACAAACCCTGTATGCTTATATGTGGATGCTTGACTTTTCTGTTGTTTGATGAGACTACAATTTGTCTCCCTCCATGGCCACTGCAATCTCTCCTCTCCTGTGGTTTGTGCTCCTACCCCCAGGATAATTCATCTGTTAAGCTTTGCATATTGTTGGCTCTTTGAAGGAAAGCAAACAGTGCTTACTCTGTTTACAAACAGATTTTATTTGGACTGTGTGCTGCATAAAACCAGAATCCAATCTCATGTATCTGTATTATTTCTCCCTCTGTAACTGCTTTTCCATTTCTTCTTCCTATGCAGTTCTTGTTCTTCAACAACATTGTCTGAAACCACATAAGATTCAGATATTGCTTCTTTTATACTTGTATCTGCTGTGATTCCTTATCTCTATTTACCATTGGGGTTTGCCTAGGCTGACAGATGTATTCTTTCAGCTGTAAATACTGCAAATCAGCGATACAGAAACTTTCTTACCCTGTGAATATGATCTATATTTCTAGTATCTCACTGAGCATCTGAAATCTCCTGTTCTTCCAACAATGTCCAGCGCTGCTTTTTGCTAAGAAAGCACTCTTTGGATTCATTCCTTGCAGTGTGTCCAGCTCCTGCAGTGGTGGGATGTCTGGTTGGGCAGGCAGCTTCTTGCATGCAGCTCTACAGACTGCACCATGGCCTGTCAGTGTCCAGCCGAGGCCACAGCAGGCTGGATGCCATGTGGAACCTCTTCCTCACTACGGGCTCTGACAAAGCTGATGCCTTGTATTTTAGCTGAAGATGTGGTCTGGCAGGATATGAACTTTGGTTTCTGAGAGCTAAGAAGACTGAGGCATTAAAAACCTGTGCAATTAAACCACTGGGACCCTGAGCCAAGGAGCTGTGCGTGTTTGCACAGACGTGTGCAGGCACAAATGGGCAGGTGGTGTGGGCAGTTCTTCTGATTCTGCAAGCAGAAGACTTGATGTTAGGAAAAAGTTCTTCACTGAAAGGGTGATTTGCCATTGGAATGGGCTGCCCAGGGAGGTGGTGGAGTTGCCGACCCTGGAGGTGTTTAAGGGGAGATTGGATGAGGCACTGAATGCCATGGTTTAGATGATGGGTTGGTGTTGGTGTTAGTGTTGGGTTATAGGTTGGACTTGATGATCTCAGAGGTCCTTTCCAACCTGTGATACTGTGATACAGAGGCCTCTGTGTATGGTCCTTTTCATTACATAGGAGGCAAAATATGAAGCAGCCAAGCTGTATCTTAACCAGGGAGAGATCTGGAGGCTGGGCGAAAAAGAAATGCACTCTCAGTTTGAAAGATGTTTTGAAAGGGAGTAAAACTTGCTGCCAGGCTTCACTCTGACAACAACAGCAATCTCTTTCTCTCTTTCTTTCTTTCTTTTGGTGCTGTGTTATTCCTTTGTGGCCAGAAGGCTGCAGGCATTTCAATTCTCTTCTTCAAGTCCTTCTTTCAAAAAGGGCCCAAAATATGTTTTCTTCTGAGACGCAGCAAACGGGAAGTGCACAATGCAGCTGTCTCTGAGCCTCTCTTCTCCTGTCTCAGAGAGAAAAGAATTCACTAAACCCTGGAGCCTGACTCACTCGCTGTGTGAGCATGAATTAACCAGGAATGTTCGAGAATTATTCCTGAATAATTCATGAACCTGAATTAATCATGCATTTTCATGAATTATTCATGAATAACTCATGGAAATGCAAGGTTTATTCATGCTCCAAAAAACCCAAGGCTTTTTCTCTTCTCTTCTGCTCTCTCTCCCTGTAAGAAACAGACCTGAAACAAGCTCAGGAAAAAAAAATATATGCATATGGAAAAATTACAGGAATAATGATGCTGAAAGAAAACAACCAGGAAAAAAAGAAAGCAAAGGGTCTTTTTTTTTCCCTCTTTGCAGTGGCAGGTGGGAGCTTTCTGAACCAGACAAAGGAGATCTGAAAAGGAACTGTGGTGAAGGGGCAAGCCCAAGGCAAAGAAGTGTCCGGTCCCTCTACTGGAGCAGGCAGCTGAGACCTGGATAGACAGGAGACATTTTGCAAGACTCAACACCTGGAGCAGTGCTAACCAGGCAAGGAGCGAGCTCTGTTGCTATCAGGATGGTGATATCTTTCTCTCTCTTTCTTTCTCTCTGTGTTTGTTTATTTGTCTTTTTATTGTTGCATTCGTTAAGGTAAATGAGCAACTGGTAAATGGGGCAGGAGGGAGCAGCAGCTCTGAAGATGAGGGTTTTCTTTTTATGTGTTAAAGAAAGGACAAAATCTCCAGAGAGCTTTTTGGAGCTGGGGCTGATTGCTGTTTTAAATATGGAGCTCTTGAAAACCAAGCTGTGTTTCTAGGAGGGAGAGGTCTCAGCTGTGCCTTTCTCCCAGTTTCTTGGTCTGTCACCTTCCCTGTGCTCAGGAGAGGGCTGGGTGCAGCCACTTGCTGCAGAGCATCCAGCAGCAGGGAAGGGGATGCAGGGAGCCAGGCAGTTACCACACTGTTAATTTATATAAGGGGCTTCCTATAAAAATAAACCCTGGAGTGTGTCTTGGCCAGGGCAAAAGGACTGGAGTGAGCCAGGTGTGAGGCTGTGCCAACAGGGCAGGCTGGCAGGTTCCTGCAAGGAGCTTTGCACTAGTTGGTAGCAGTGGAGAGGGGGCAAGGAGAAAGTTCTCCAGGGTGAACTGAACTTTGCAAGTGAGAGGAATCAAAACCAGGCTTTGCTTTATTGAGGGTGTGGAGGCAAAACAGAAAATAAGATAGTAGCTGCTGTTTGTGCCAGCTTCTCCCTGCTCCACCTCTTCTCTTCCTTGCCTCAGCTTCCTCCCATCAGCTTGGGCACTGTGGCCATTCTCCATGTGGTATCCAGCACAAAGGATCAGCCCTGGTCCCCAAAACCCTTCTGCCAAATCCCTCTGCAGAGCAGAGCAGGATGGTCTGGGGTGAAGATCTGCCAGGGACCTTAGGAGCTCTGGAAGATGCTCTTTGCCTGGCTTTTCTCCGTCCATGATCTGTTGGTAAAATAAACCCTCCCTTGGCAGCCCAGCAGCCCTTGGCTCCTCATCTGCCCCTGTAGCTCGGGAGGTTTTGAAAGTCACCACTAGCCTGGCTGTTTGCTGAGCACTCCCATTTCTCCAGTGATTTAAGCCTGCAGCTCCAAGGCAAGAAACAGGGCATCTTCATGGACTTAGCAGTGAGATGGGGCCCAGGGGCCCAGCTGCTGGCAGCTTTGCTACTTGGCTGTCTTCCACATGTGCTTCACTGCTTCCTGCCTCAGTTTCCCAGTTGTGTGAAATGGAGGTAATTTGCTGCCTTCCTTACCAAAGCACTTTGACATTTACTGGAGAAAAGAGTGCAGGAATGATCGTTTCCTGAAATACACCTGGCTTTTTTCAAGTCTCTTCTCTTTACTGTCTTGATATCGTATCAATGTGATCCTGCATTGTAGCAAACTGCTGTCGACCCAGTGCAGCCAATTGGGCTCTGCTGGTTAACATGGGCAGAGGAACCAGCCCCTCTCTGGCTCATCCAGTGCCTGTTCAGTGCATCCTGCTCCAGAGCTGGTCCTACCTGACTCCAGGTGACACACACCATTGCTGCAGATGCAGTTCCTCTTCAAATTAAACTGGGGACTCTAAAGGCACATGGAGCTGAGTCAGTCACAGGACAACCTCCTAGGGAAAGGGCTTAGGATGAGATATGGGCAGAAGGACAGGAGTGGAAAAGGAGAAATAACTGGTAGAAAAGATGCAGGGATAAGTATTTTATATCTGCAGGCTCATGTAGAGCATCATTTGCTGATCTTCCCAACCACAGGGGAGCACAAAGCTATGTTGTGACACTCCCCTCCTGCTCCCCCTGCACCAGGTGGGCAGCCCTGATGTCAGCCAAGCTCTATGTCCTCATCAGCTGGCCTGACGGCAGCCGGGTGATCAACGTCGAGAACATCAAGGAGCCTCGCAAGCCTTTCCACCTCTACGCGGTGGGTGAGCAGGTGCTGGCCCGCTGCCCCGGCTTCAGTGGGCTCTACTGGGGCATGGTGGAGGGCATAAGTGGTGAGTGACACCCCTCTGTCCAGGCTTTGTGATCTGGGGCTGCTCTGGAGCGACCTTTGGAGAATGAATTCAATGCTGCAAAATCCTCTCTTTCTACAGAGCATAAAGATATTTTAGAGAAGAAGCTGCTGGAAGATAGACAGCTCCTGGAGAAGTTAAGTGAGTAGGGTTTTTTGAAGATTGCACCTTTCTACTTCCATTGGGCTTTTGGGGTGGGAGGATGCTGAGCGTGTTGTAGCCCTGGCATAAATTCCCCAGCCCTACAATCAGAGTAAAAAGCACTGAGCTGGAGGTGGGAGGTCCACAAGATTGAAACCCCGTTGCATACCTTGAGTATCTGCCTTGCTTTCAGAAGAAGAACCGGAACTCCACAGTATGATGCCACCCCAGCCAAAAAAATCCAGGAAAACCTTCCCGAAATGGACCTCGGGGAATGCAGCCAGGAAATACCATAGTGACAGGACTTATCCTGCCAAGCCACTGCTGAGGGCTGCTGAGGCCAACCCGCCCCACGACGCTGGCAGCTCCTCCATCGCCAAGGAGAGACGTGCCTTGGCCAACGCAGCAGGAAGCCCCCACCCGTTGGCAGGGCCCCCTCACCCAGCCAGCACCTTCACACCCTCATCCATGTTTGTCACCATGGCCCTGCCAGGGACTTCCCAGGGTGAAAAGGACAGGACTGATCCAGCTACCAGAGGTAATCATGGTTGTGAATTAGGACATTGACTTTTAACTCTCTCCTGCCTCATCCTGAATTCTTCGTTGGGATGCTCAGGGCTGCCAGGAGACCTCTCCTTTCCTCCAGGGCTGTGTGTGCTTTCTCCCAGGGCTACAAAGGTTAGAGATGAAATTTTCTGGTCCTTCCCACCGGGCTGATCTCCTCCAGGAGGGCTCTCTAAAAGTAGAAGCCTGTGTGATATCATATGGTGCCTGCTCTACAAGGAACCAACTCTTTCTTCAGGGTTCTTTCCTCACAAACCAAAACCCAATCTAGCCTACCTTAATAACTGTGAAATACCTACGTTATTGTGTCTCAATTATCCAAACCTCCTCATATTTGCCTCTTTTCTGCTTTCCCATCCACTACCGCATACATTAAAGCACTTATAAAAATATGCCAGTACGTTACCTGCCCGCTGACCAACAGTAGTGTCCAGAGAAGCATTGGCTCTGCTTGCCTTGCACTCTTTGTCTTTTGTGATAGGAACAGCAGTCATCCTTGAGATACCACCCTTTCTAATAATAAAGTCCCTTTTGTTCGATCCTGGAAAGCACATCTGGAATACACAAAAGGAATACCATGCTGCTATGCAATCTATCAGGAGTGCTTAGATAACCTGTTCTGGAGACAGAGGGATACAGGGTCTTGTCAACAGAATCATAGAATGGTTTGGGTTGGAAGGAACCATGAAAGTCATCCAGTCCAACCCCTCTGCAGTGAGCAGGGACATCTTCAATCAGATCAGGTTGCTTAGAGCCCTACCTGGCCTGACCTTGTCTTGTTCATCATCTCTCCTATTCCTGCCTGTAGATTACATTTCCCTGCCAATGAAGAGGAAGTCAGATGGCATCTATTCCCAATGCCAGCAACTCATCTGTCTGAACAGGTAACACTTGAAAGCACAGCAAAGACCCTGAATGTTTCAGACCATGTGTATTTGTTTCATAGTCTGGGGTCTGTCTGCTCTGGCTCCATGTCCTGGTGGTGCTCTCTTTCAATAGAAGTTAATGCAGACTTTAACCCAAAGCGCAGAACATAACGGGAATTTGTGTCGGTATCTGGTGCAGAGAAATTCAGTCCCTTGTGCTTTTGAGTCCTGAATCCTTGGTGGGTCAAATGGGAGGTCCCCATATCTGTGTGCCAGGACTTGCTCTGTGTGGAAAGGAGGGTGCACAGGAGGTTGTCCACATGGAGAACCATTGATATTTCCTCTCAATCCATTTTTTCCCTGCTGTAAATGAAAACAGAATTGACTTTGCTTTGAATTCTGGCCTTTGAATCACAGATAATTCTTACCAGGAATGAATATGAACATGAAGCTTCTTGTGGCAGTGCTTTTTAGTCTCCTCCTTTCTTCCAGCTGTGAAGAGCAAAGCCTTGATACTTTGCAAGGAACGGATGACTTCGAGAGAGATCATAAAAATTTTGGTCCTGGTGAAATGGAAAGGTAATTACCAAAATAAGGCACTTGTTCTTAACTGCATTTTCCTCCTCACCACAAGAAAAAGAAGTGAGACCACAGCTGGGTGAACAAATGGTGCAATTGTAGCACCAAGAGCTGCTGAATCTCTATATAATTAGAGGTAGGTGTTTGTTTCTGATTGTAGGGATTGGAGTTAGAGATAGAAGGCTCTAAAACAGTGCAGAAACCGCAAAGCTTTTGCCTATAATGACCAAAATGACGTCTATTGTGTTTGAACACAATTGTGTCTTCCTTGCTTTATTGTCCGTTGCTTTGATGACAAGTACCCAGTGATGAAGCAGCTGTTAGGGATGGTTTTCCTGCGAAGAAATGGGTGCCAAAAATCATGTTACAGTACTTGTATTGTCATTTCATGCATGTCTATTGTTTTATACCACAAATTTGAGCCTCCTGGGACTCACAGGACAGGGCTTATATCTTTCCTTAAAACTGAAAAGAAAATTTAGTATCAAAGTCTCCATGCATGCAAAACCAGGAGGAACTGAGGGATAAACACAGAACATTTCTGAGTTACTGAAAAGTCCAGACTCTGTCATTCTTCTCTCCTGCCTTGCTTCTTATGCAGATGTAGCTGGATGGGCTGACACTCTGGCAGAGAAGTTGTCCTGTCCCTGCTTGCAGGAGGCAGTTAATCGCTGCTTGGGTGGAGGTGCTACATCTTTAGCAACATCCATGGTGAGGCCACATCTTTACACAAGTAATTTTAATTGTCTTTACACAAGTAATTTTAATTTTTCAGAGTGGAGAAGATAGAGAAGCTGGAGAGGATGGTGTTGGACCTCCAACAGGATGTCCTCTCTCTGAAGAAGAAGGTGCAGGTGCTGGAATCCCTCTCCTTCCAGGAGGAACCCCACCGGCAACCGTGCGAGGTGGTGGAGCTCTTCAACGGCTACACCAAGGAACAGCTCAAAGAGACCATCCGGTTTGACCAGAAAATCAGCACTGCCTGCAAGACCCTGCTCTACAAGCTCTTCACGTCAGACTACATCCAGAGCCATTCCATCACAGGGCGGAGGGGCAATACTTTCCGAGAGGCGAAGCCCATGATGGATGAACGCTGCATCAAAATTATTAGGGTGCTGTTGAAACAGAAGTTTGGAGACCATCTCAGTGACACGGTGATCACGGAGAAGATACAAAACGTGCAGAAGGCCCTGAGGCAGAAGTTTAAGACAGAATGTCTCTGATGCATGCGGGATGTGGTGTCTCTTCCTACCAAGCTCGTTGGGGTAGCTGAGCAGCCCTCCTAGAAAAGACAAGTCTGCTGCTGTTCAGCTGATTCCCCCTCCCAAGGAATCAACCCAAGGGTACCACATGCTGAGCACAACACAAACCATTTGCTGCCAAACCTCTGCCTGCATTAACTGAGCAAAGTTGGGAAGTTTGCCCAGCTTGGCTAGGGTTTTGCACATCTGCTAGCACTTTACAAGTCCATTTCCATTCAGTCTGTGGACAAACCACACTGTGGGGTGCATGTAATGATCTCTGGGTCTTTTGGATGTGCTCAAAAGCTTGAAGGTTCCTGTTGGGTCTATGTATGGGTCAGTAAGACACCTTTGTTCCAACTGGAGGTGGATAAGGGACAAAGATTGGCTCTGGGGTAATGACTGTAAACCTAAAAGCGGGGCATCTAGCTGCAGATGGACTTTGTGTTACCCAACACGGTTTCTTTCCGCATGCTTGCGGTTGCCCCCTGCAGCCTGTGGGACAATATTTGTTCTCTTTGCTCCAACTGAATATGTTTTATAATTTCCTGCAGTAACAGAAAGGCAGACTCCTTAAAATAACACCATAAAACATTCAGAGAAAGATAATTTCATCTTTTCCTCTGTTCTAATGTAGCTGTGTGGAAGAAGTGTCTTCACTAACACAAATCTGCTGAACAAGACAAGAAGTGGTCACCCAGAGAAATCACTTTGCATTAATTTTCCTTTCAAAACCAGATTGTTTCAATGGAGAAATCTTGTACATAAGTGAGGCATGGAGGGCAAAAGGTAGCTGCATGTTTCCTTCAAAGTTCAGACATCTTATGGACGCATTTCCTATAGTTTAAATCCAGTATTTATATCCCAGTTAAGAAATTCTGAGTAATTTTGCTGTGTGAGAGGCTTTGCAAAAGGACTAGAAGGACATGTATTTTCCTAAATAATACAGAACTGGAGTTTAGGTGGGTTAACAGTGTTTTAAGATCAAAAGAATAAGAACCTGACACCAGTCCACCTAACAGAAGTGCTGCAAAATACTAAACATTCTCATTTAAAAATGTTTTTCAGGCAAGACATTGATTTTCTAAGTATAATTTGTAAATTATTCAGGAAAGGAAATGCCACTTGTTCTGCGTTAATCAGAACATTTGGTTTAATTTATATGTTTTGTTCTGTTTTCAAGTATTTGATTTCTTTGCAGCTACATGAAAAATAATACTGCAAAATAAATGTATTGAAAAACAAGAGGCTGTTTAGAAAGCAAAATAAACCTGGAAATGTGTTATTTTCAGAATTTTTCCCCTCTCTGCCTTTTTTTCCAAGTTGCAAAACAAAATGATTAAAGTAATGTTAATGTTATGAAGCATTTTGATTGTGGTGGGAGAGCTGCTTGCCAATGTTTTTGGTGCTGTTTTCATCAGATGTGTTTAACCATCACACTGAATTGCCATAGCCAATAACTAAATATATTCCTTCTGTTTTCCCAGTGCAAATGGTTTTCCTGAATTTCTATTATGCAAACGTGCCAGTGATGATTTCTGCTTGTATGGACCTTGAGTGAAGCAGCAGCTGGAGCAGATCTACTGTGATCACTTAGAGCCAAGAGTGCAGCCAGTCCTCGAAAAGATGCTCAAACAGAGCAGAGTTGCCCCAAACCCTCCTCAATGCAGAGACATCTCTTAAAACACAGCTGCCTTGCAGAAATGTGTTACCTTCCCACCACAGACAAGATCTTCAGTTGGTATGATTGCTCAAGGAGACATCCCAAGAGAAGTTTTTAATGTTGACTTATCAAGAAGAAGATTGAGGAGGCACAAATAGCTTTATTCTGTGGGCACTTGCTTTGGCATCAGCCCTTGGGGTTTGTGTGCACCTTTCCTGCAAATTCTGCTTCTCATTTCTCCGGAGTCATTGTGCACCTCACAGCCAGCAGGAGGGATGGAGAGGATGTATGCTTCAGACCCACGCAGGTGAGGGACCACCATCTCCTCCTGCATGGCCAGGGCTGCATCCAAGATGTTTCCCTCAGAAATCATTTTCACTTTAATCTTCCCTCCTTCATCATATCCCTTGCCAAGCTGCAGCCTTGAAAGCCAGCTCGCAAGTGTTATTTATTAAAATATGTGCTGCTGCTGTTCCCCCCCCCCCCCAGTTGAGCCCCTTCTGACGAGCAGCAGATTGTTACTGCAAAAGGGGGGTAGAAAAAGACCAAGAGGATGGACTTGCTGTGGGGAGCGATGGCTCCTGAAAGGAGTATTCTCTAATCGGCTCCTCTGGAAGCAGATGAGCTGGGTGACCTTTCCACTTGAAAAGCCCTTTGGTGGCTCCCTCAGAGGTCAACTTCACAGCTTAACAGGCTTGCTGACATTCATTGAGCACTTCTGGGGAGCGGGGCTGATCGGCGCTCCCTGGCTCCATGCACAGCACAGCCACGGTATGAACAAGCTGACGTTCAAACGGGTCCTTCTCAGCAAAAACAGTTGTCCTCAGCTACTCTTGAAGACTTTGATATTGCAGAGAGGGCTGGAGAAAGGCAACACAGGCAGCTTTTCATTAAACAGCATTTTTAAGGTATTTATGAACTAGAGGCAGCGTTTCCAGGCTAATTGGGAGCACTCGCAGACACTGATGATCAAATATCACCGTGAGGATGCCAGTGCTCTCACCTCCCTGATCTCCAGCTCTGGCTAATCAGCCTCGAGAGGGAAGATCACACAGCACTGAGATGTGTCATCCCTTCAAGGATGAAGGGGTCAGGGAAGATACAGGAGGAGGAGGGTTTCTGCCAGAACCACTTCACTTGGGGATGTTCAAAGCCTGTCTCTGTCTTAAAGTGATGAAGAACAGCTCCACTGGGTGTGTTAACCTTCCACTTTAAAAGGATTACTGGAAGAAGCTAGATGGGTCTTTCTGTTGAGATGAATTGCTCAGCTGAATCTTGTTAAAACTGCTGCTCCTCTTCAGCCTCTGGGTGCAAGAGGATGTGGGCAGTGAAAACTAAGGTGATCTTCAAGGAGGTTTTGCACTTGGTTTAAAAGCAAGCAGAAATAGGACTTGTGAACCTTCGCAAACATTGGATGGGCCTGAAGCATCCACTCCTCCTTCCTTTCAGTAGGAGCCAGGGCAGCAATGCTGTCCTCAGAGGTTTTTATGACTCAATCAGGGTATGCAGCAGCTGAGCATGGACCTTACAGGGCTCTGGGATTCTCTGTGGGTTCTGGGTCCCCAGCACCCCGAAACACTGCAGTGGGGCACTGTCACCCACCATGTGGTTATACCTCTTATTTCCTTAGGAAAGCTGTGCATTGCTCCCTGGCAGCAATACACAGGACTTTGGGGAGAAGTCAGAGCCTTCCCAGTCTGCTCTGTCTCAGTTTTACACCTCAGCTGGGCTACAGCATGAGACATTTGTGATTTCCAGCTGCAGAGGTGATGCTGATGGGATTGTAGACTTCATGTGGGAAAAAACCCCAGCCAAAATAAAAGAGAAATTCTCTGGTGTTTAACCCCATTTATTTCAATTTTGTTTCCTTGACTCTGCCCTGGGCATTCCAGCCTCCTGCACAGGTAGGTTTTAATTTGCCAGTTCCCTGGCTTATAAGAAATACAAGGCACTAGATGTCTGAAAGTCTGTATCCTGTGCATCCCCTAGAAACTGTAACGTATTAGTTTAATGAAAACATGCAAACTGTGAGCATCAGTTAAAAGAAAAATGTTAAAATGTAAATAAATCCCTTCTTGGGTTTTAATTAAGGCTTACAAAGCCTGGCTGCCTTTACAGGAGTCTTGGGCAGCTGCTGCTGAAGCTGTCTGATGCTCCAAGCTTGCTGGATGCACTTGGAGAAAACTTCTGACACGGAATTAGTGGTGCAGCAGGCAGTGGAGTTGTCTCATGCTTGTGGCTTTGTCTGGTTTGAGATCCTCCATCTCACAACTGGAAGAACAGGGATGTGACCTACAGACAGCTCAGCTGGGGTGTCAATGAAATACTGAAAGGACAAGTCCTGGTCTGCATGAACTTGAAGCTGTATTGAATATGTTCAACATCTCCTATGGGCACAAAAATGCTCTCTGTTACGAGAAGATTTTATTTATTCTGGTAAGTATTTATCATATTTTGCATCAAAAAGACAGTGAAAGAGATAAAATGCACATGGAGAAGTGGCCCCAGAGTATGTGTATTGCGTTTATGCTTCTAGAATATTTTTGACAAAAGTAATTTTTGACTGTTGTATGTTTTCCTTGAAAGCACAGCTACATGTCTTTGGAGAGTGCATGCACGTACCTGGCAGGTGTGCAAATACCTGTAACCTTAAGCAAACTTTCGTGTCTCTCCTTCAGTCACATACTCCTTACACATAATTTTTAACAGCATTTCTCTCTCTGCAGTACTTGATTGCATTATTCTGACTCATATCTCTCTGTCTCTCCTACTCATTCAGAGTCAAATGGAGCTGGGGAGGTCGTTATTAAAACACAAAAAGCATAGAAATAAAATTAACCATAGCACCAGTTCTCTGCATGCTGAATACACTGAGGAAATAAAAGGGCCTTCCACTTCTAATAAAATCTGGATCTGAATTGCCTCATAAAAGTTTAAATGAATTATATTCAGAGGCCAAAAAGAGTGAAAAGAGAGAGCTCAGAGCCCCCTGGACTGCAGGATGACTGCTGTCATTGCCTTGATGTGCAGCACATCAAAACACACCACAAAAGCTTCAGAACCAGGTCTAATGTTCTGCTTAGAAAGTGGGATCCAGGACTTGATGGAACATTTGAGTTACAGGTCTACAGGTCGTTTAAGCTCCTCCCAGTGAGATATTAATCCTATTGAGGTTGCCAGAGCTCTTTCCACTACATCCTGAGGTCTCAGTCATCACTTTGGTTCTTGCCCAAGTCCCTTGATGGTGGAGGAAGGACTCTGAGGAGACAACCCTGTGCTTGTCCCACTCTGATCCTCCCAGGGTCTCAGGAAGGATTTGGGGCATGGATATGGTTTCTCAGCTTCTTCATCTTGATGCTGAAGATGAGGGCTGGTGAGGAACATGCCCAGTTCATCTTCTTTGTCAACAGCCCCAGTGTCCCCTTGTCAACAGCACATTGCTACTGTCCCAGGACATCACCATCCTTGTGAGATGCAGTTTGGAGAAATGTTTTCTTTTAATCCTATTTTTTATTGGGTGGGGTTTTTTGTTTGGCACAGGGAGTTAGTTGGAGCCAAGGGAACCATATGCCTAACTCAATAACGGAGAAATTAGCACCCTGAAAAGCCTAGGACTGCACGGTGCTTATTGATTGCTGCTCTTAAATCTAAGCAGTGTGGCCCAGAGTGTCAGACATCTGAGGGAAGAGGAGACTGCAGAACCAATGTACTCCTGGTAATGAATAATCGTTAAACTCCTTTGGAGTTTATTATCATTACCATTAATTCTACTTGTACGGTGCCCAGAGACATGGAAGTTGGAGACAGATGAGTTCGTGCCCTACATATTACGGGCTGGATTTTTATCCTGCTAATGTGAGAAAATCAATCATTTCTTAAATGAGAAGATGGATAAAATCACTGAGTTCAGTAGAACAATATCAATGCTGTTATAAGTTCAACAAGCTCTTTGGAGTGGAGAAAGGTCAAATCCCTTTTCTGTATGTCTTAAACTAAGGAGTTTCTTTGCCCTCAGTTTCCAGGAGGCAGGAGGGAAACAGTTAACACCATTCAGGTTCTCACCTTCCTTTGTGGGTAGGATTTCCCCTTTCTGCTAACCTGTTTCTGGCAGGTTGGACATCTCCCCATCCCATTTGTTGTCCCCTTGAGGTTTTTCACACCCTAAAGTCAGGAATAATAGCCAAAAGAAAAGGAAAGGGATAGAAAACCCCCTCCAGCCACAGTGCAAGTGGGTCAACACTCAAATGTTCAGTGTTGTTCTTTTAAAGAGCTTTGGACCAAGAGTACGACACTGTCCTGGAGTGGGAAACCCACTCCTTGTCACACTCCCAAAATGACTCCAATGTGCTCCTTGGTAACTCATCGTGTTATGGAAACACCCCGAGTAAAAGGACTCATTTCTCTCCTAGAAAATAAAAAGGAAGTACTGCCTTTCCCTTTGGAGATGTTTCTGCTTTTCTTGGCTCAGAATGGAAGAAATGAGTATCAATGTATTCATGGCCCTTCCAATGAGACCATTAGGGTGAAAAATTAAGTCAGGCAGTTTTATGGGTTGTTTTGGTAGAGGGATTTTACAGTTTACTGTAGCTTTGCTGTTAATTCAACTAATTTTTATCTGTATAAACACACTGTTCTAGTTTATACTTTGAGGAATGGGCTAGGAACATTTATTTTTTTCAGGAGGGAAAGCCGTTCCCAGAGACCCAGCAGCCCCAGGGGCAGCTCTGCTTTCTGGTGAGTGATTTGCCTGCTGGGACTGGCTGCCTTGGATTTTTCCTGTGGTTTCTGCAGGCCACGACTCGCCCTCTTGTGCTCGCTCAGCTTGGAGGGCTGCATTTGCAAGGTGAGTGGAGAGCCAGCAATACAAATCAGAGTCAGGTGGGCATTTCCAAAGTGCTGAAACACGGTAGGGAACTAACAGCACCTGCAAGACTGACTCACCATCTCTGTTTTGGTTTGTCTGTTTCCAAATACTTTTGAAAATGTCATAGTTTTGAGAGCCAAGTCCACACTGATAATACAAGAAAATTATCACTCTCAGATTCTGCTGTTCCAGTTCACCCGCTTTTAGCAGGAGCTTCCAACAGGCTCAGATTTGATCCCATGTTCATTGAGTGTAGAGAGTAAGGAGGGATGGAGAAGAAACAATCAATAGTGGAAAACCTTGTTTGCTGACAGCTGCAAGGGTGAAGGTTTATTTCCACGCTCTCTGAAGATGAAGGCCGATGTTCAGAGGTGCTCTGGAGTGAAGAAGAGCTGCCTTGGACCAGTGAACTGTATTTTGCAGCTCCTTGTTGCTCCAGTTTTCTGGGGATCTGGTGTAAAGTTGGGTGATGTCAATGTTAGCAGTGTTAAATCTCTTCTGCTGATAAAGTTTAAATGGGTTTGATCCCTGGACCAAGAGGGCAATTCCAAGTCACATCTACACACTGTTTTCTAGGAAAAATAACCCACTAACCCTGCCTGCCCCTGTATCATAAATCTGGACTAATCTTTGATGACAAATGGTCTGGAAAGAGGGAAAGGAGGAAGCTCATGTTCTCTTGTGAGAAGAAAGATTAGTTAATTCTTAATTAGGAAAGACAGCAAATGGAGGTGCTTCCAGCTGTGTGGGCATTGTCCTGACACTGCCTGTTAAAGTTACATTCCTAAGGATGACAGTTACCATGAATTAGCTACAGATGAGGTTTTATTGTGTTTCATGCCCGTAGGGCTGATGTGCCAGAAAGTTTTAAAGAGGAAAAAAAAAGGGGGGATAGAAGATGAGGCCTCCCTACAGGCTCAGGAGGGCCACAAAGTTTGGTGAAGGGTTTAGAGGGAAAGCCCTGTGAGGAGCGGATGAAGTCACTTGGTCTATTCACCCTGGAGAAGAGTTTTTGTTCAGTAACTTCAACCATCAGAAGTTTAGATCCCCCTCAAAAAGTGTTATTAGAGCTCAGCAGGACTTTCAGTCCTGGATTTCAATTTGACAGAAACGATCCATAGGAAAAATGCAAATAACATTTTTCCTGCTGTTTGATCACTTTAAGACTTCCCCTGCAAAAAGCAAATTGGTGAAATTCTGCTTGAAATGTGCCGTAAACATTGACAGGCAAGGAGATGAGATGAGCGTGGAATAGCCTAGCCTAGGCCTTCATGGTTAAACACAGCAGTGAGGGTTTTTTCCTGCCTCATCTGCAGAGTCCCCCCGTGCACGTCCTGTTTAGCGATCCACTTCATCACAGAGAAAAAAAAATCAAAGAGATTTCAGTTCTCTCCCCTACTCGAGCCTTTTCTGTCTTGTAATGTTAATGAGTGATAATGCTGCATGATTTTTTTCACAGACTGTTGCTGCTGGAAATTGCTTGGGTGCATTGGGACTCTTATTTGCTGGGTATACCAAGAGCTTTTGGCAAATTAGAGGAATAAAGACCAAGGAAGTGTTGTGGTTAGAAATCCTACCATGGTCTGACCTTTATCGTGTCTCAGAATCCACTTTTAAGGAGTGGGTCCTGCTCCCCCTCACCAGGCACATTAGGGATGAGCAGCAAAGCTTCCTCCCTTTCTTGCCCAGTGCAGGACAACTCACACACACAAAAGGCAGTGCTTCCTACCCACATTGAGGAGTTGCGGGGAACTGGACAAAGCTTTTGCTTTTCATGGTTAACTGAGCTTATATCCATAACATAAAAAGCTAAGGAGCATATTACCTGGAGTGAAATCAGTTGAGAAGAGAGGCTGGGGTCACTCCATCCCTACAACCTCCTCACTGCACCTGGCTCTGGGTAAGGGAAGGATCTCTGCAATTTGGGGAATAGGTATTTCTTTTGAATGATGTTGTCTGAGGCATGAATGCAGCCAGGAGAAATGGGAAGGACTCTCTGATGTACCAAATGGTTTGTCTGGGATAAGTCTACAATAGAGCAAACCCCAGCCTCTCCTCAAGGCTCTGGTTGAGGGGATGGTTTGTGTGTGATGGTGTCATCCCCAGCAGCAGGGAGCTGACAGCCAGAGCCTGTGTAGGGAGAAGAGGGAAGACGCTTTCTGCAATCCTCTTGCCTTTCCATACAAACCAGTAAGTCCTCTACAGCCCCCATCATTGTCCCTACAGCACTGGCATGGGCGTGCATAGATCCACTGGGGTTTCTTTCCCAGAACCTTTGGCTTCTTTCACTTACTTCAAGTACCCAGTTTTTGTAGTCCCATGGGGGCTTAAAACAGGGTTGATAAGCTACAGCCAGATTTAACCCCACTGGGGCAGCTGTCCTGTAAGTGATGTCAAAGCACTGAGAAACAGAGAGGGCATCACTGAGCGCTGACTGTTTTGCCTTGATGTTTTGGCATTGAGAAAATGCTTTTGGCCTCTTCTGTCCTTCAGCATCTCCCAAGGGGACTGGAAGCAGGTGTTTCACAGCACTGCAAAACAAAATGAGCTCTCTTAAATGTGTGTGAAGTGTATTATCTTCACTGTCCATGTCCATTTGGAAGGACTCTTCAAGGCAGCTTTATTCCAAGCTGGCAGAGGCACTGGCTGTGCTGGGAGGCAGGCAGTGGGTGGCACCAGGGATTTCTAGGCTCACAGTGTGTCATTTCTGAAGACATAGCAGCTCTGGTTATTAAATAGCCTTGAAGAGAACAGGAGTAGCTGCAAGATGTTTTTGTAGACCAAAAGCACAGCTCTGGCAGTGCTAAATCTGAAAAGTCAACAAGCAGATTAAACAGTACAGTTTAGCTCTTACAGCCGAGATACCCAGCCTGAGGCTTGCTACTGGTTATGAGAGACCAGAATTGAAAGGAAATCTGATATTTCTAAATCTCACAGGGTTTGGAAGCAGCGAGGGGTGGTGTGCATTGCTGGTGGGGGTGTGTCCATCCTACAATGAACCGCTCAACTTTTCCTGTAAGCATCCATGGATCATGTTCATTTGTTACCATAGGAATTAGCACTTGCTTGCATCAAAATCCAGAATAAGCTTATTAATTATTTATTACATCTACTTTCCTTTACCCATTTGTCTGTGTAGAAAAGGGTGAGTGTGTGTCTGGTTTGGGGCTTTGGTTACTACGTTTTTTTTATTTCATGCCATGATTTCTTACCTCCTACAGCTTTTACATCACATACTTGGAGAAATGGTGCTCTGAAGTGTGTCTCCTCCATTATCTTCATCCAGATTTGGAGTCTGGCCTTGGTCAGCACCATCTAAGGTTTACTTCAGGCTCTGAATATTGAATTACTCTCCCTGAGGTTTAGGGTTTTCTATGCCAGCCCTGCTGTGCAGACTGGGTTTAACAGAGTGGATCCCAGCCTGTCTTCCCCGCAGTGGTTTTGGATGCCACATCACCCTGCGTGCTGCGGTGGCTTGTGTTGAGGGGGATGAGAAAGCACAACCATGAACAGAAGAGACAGAGCTGGAACCAGACCCAGTGGCTAATTGAGCTGCTGGCTGCCAGCTGGACAGGAGATCAATGGAGAGACAGGCCACAATAATTCTGTAAAGAATGGAGACACGTGTTGCACATGCAAATACGATTGGAAATGTCACTGGAAACCCATTCTTCAGGAAAAGGGCAGGGCAACAACAATCATTCTCCCTTTTCACCTACCCAGAATAGAACAGATTTTGCTCAAGGTGCCAACATTTATTTCTCAGAAACAATTTTACTCTTTCTTTCTTATCTGGACATAAACACATCTATTTTCTTTTGTTATTCAGACAAAAAAAAAAAGGCAACAAACCCTCACTTATTCCCACTGTTCAACTTTGATAAAACTATAGCTTAGAAAACTCTACATATTAATAGTGTGAATCACTTAAGTGGGGTACATTATGTTTTCAATTTCCATGATGCTTTTAGTGTAGGTAACTTATCGGGGCTGCCATTTAATCTGTTGTAGCAATCTTGAACATTAAAGCCAGGTTATTTCACAAAAGGATGTATTCCTTTCACTGGGGAGGTTAATATCACCCATGATTATATTTGACATTTGGGTCTGGCATATTATTTTTCATACCGTGTCTGAATGTAACTACCCACTCTTCGCATGAGCGGCGTTTGAAGTGGGTACATTTCAAATATCTGCACACACCCATAAGTGTCATCCTCACAGCCTCATCACTGTAAATAAGAAAAGACAATTTAATGAATAAAATAGGGAAGGTGAATTCAGGAAATGAAATTTTCTGTAGTGGGTAAGCAAAAAAAAAAAGATAAATATTGTTGTGCGTGCCTGCTGAAGAAACTACAGAAAGGGAGTGGGTGCTCCACTCCTTGAGGGAGCATCTCCAGAATATCATCACTTGAAAGAATCCCTAAATAAATGCAGCTGATGTGCAGCCAGGCCTCCCAGCTTCTTGCAGAGGTTCCTTCCACAACACAACCCACTCAGAGGTCTGCTCTAACCAAGAAACTGGGATGTATTGGAAGAGGCAGGTCCAGAAGCTGATGTGTCAGACTGAGCAACAGTTCATGTCCTTCAAAGACAACGAACTCTGGCTGGCTCTCAGCACAGAGCTGCACGAGTGTGAGCCTGAAAGGACTCCGTGGTTCTGAAGATGGGAAAATCACCTTGAATCTCAGCGCTGGCTTGGTGAAAATGTTCATTCTCAGTTAAGGTAAGTGCTTTTTGTTTAGCAGTCAAGGGAGCCTGTGCCATGGACATCAATGATTTGTCCATGTCTCCACATGAACTGATCTGACAACTTCAGCTGTTAATTCTCTGTCTGAACCCCACTTGCTCCCTTTTGTCTTTGGTAAAACATGATAGTCAGGGTGGAGCTCTAGGTGCCGTTCCTGGATACAAATAACTTGGGGAACTTAACTGCCACAAGATCTCAGCAATACCTAGAGCTGAGCAAGATCTTAACAAATCCAGGGCCTTTCTACCTGAAGTGTTGCCTCCTTGGTCCTGTTGCTGTCCTTAGTTGTTTGCAATGGATGGCAGCCAGGAGGGCCTTGATGTAGTATTTGGATGTTTGTGTTTTTTTAAATCACTGTCGTATTTCTGCCTTTGTTTAGCCTTAGAGATTTAATTATGTCTAATGAACTATGGAAACAGAGCAGTGGACTGAAAGGGAAGAACAGGAGTCAAGGAGACAGCAATTCAAGAGAGGGAAAGAGTAAGTGGAATTAAATTACCACTAATTTCTGAGGCACGCCCATGCATTAGTGGATTTCATGGAGGATTTGAACAACTGATCTTGAAAAAATTCTCTTCCCAAAATTCCATGTCATCAAATGTCCTTTCCACAGCCCCTTCCTTTGATTTATTTTCAAAGCTGGCTGATAATGCTCCCATAATATGTTCTGCCTTCATCTTTTATCTGTTCCTAGCACTGAGACTACAGAGGAGGAAAGACTCTGAACAGCAATGGCAGCAACTCTGCCCTTTGTGGAACACAGTGCAGGTAATTTGAGACAAATGGGACGGTGCAGGACTACAAAAGCAGCCAACAAAGGAAACAATATGCAGTTTCCAGGCTCTCTGAGGACTGTCTGGGTAAAGACACCAATACATGGGGTCAGAGCCAGATGCCCTTTGCCACCTAACATAGCTCTGTGCTCCTTAGGGAAACAGTTGGATAGCAGAGGGTCTCTGGCAAGTGGAAGCTCTACTTGAGAAAGCTGAGTGGCTCTAAATCAAAATGTAGAGCTTCATCAAAACAAAGCCATTTGGATTGATTACAAAACTCTCTGAACTCAACAGGGCAGGGATTTCAGGAATTTGCCCTGTTTGTCTTATATATTAATACAGTCACACAGTCCTAGAAAAAAGGGCTGGGAGAAGGCTTAAGGGCATCCTAGACATCTACTTCTCCATCTACCTGTATCTGATCTATCATTTCTTATCCTTTTTTTACAAATCTCATAAACTTGGAGGCTTCAGTGTTCCCCATGTGATTGCCTCCATGTGTCCTTACTATGTGAAGTTTCTCTACTAACTCCCACCCAGCATGGGTTAGGGGAGGTCTCGAGGTGGGTTCAGGGTACAGAGAAGCTTTCCTGTCATTTCAGAAGTGGTTGAGTGGAATATTTTGTAAGACATACCTTTGGGCTGCCTGGTGGCTTTCTATGCATTTTTTAAATACACTTATTTTCACCTGTGACACAGCATTGCTTTAGCAGATCTTCTCATGGAGGATACAAGTGCTGGTCAAGGAAAGCTCTCTTGTGAAATTATAGAATGATGGAACGTTTTGGGTTGGAATAGACCTTCACAGGTCATCTAGCCAATCCCCCTTGCAGGAGCAGGGACATCTTCAACTTCATCAGGTTGCTCAGAGCCCTGTCCGACCTGATCACGAATGTTTCCAGGGTTGAGGCCTCTGCTGCCTCCCTGGGCAACCTGTGCCAGTGCCTCACCACTCTCAGGACAAAAAAAGTTTTCCTTATATCCAGTGTAAATTTCCCCTCCCTTAGTTTAAAACTATTATTCCTTGTGCTGTGACAATAGGCCTTGTTAAAAAGTCCCTCCCCAGCTTTCCTGGAGTGCCTTTCAGTACTGGAGGCTGCTCTAAGGTCTCCCCAGAGCCTTCTCTTCTCCAGGCTGAAAAACCCCAATTCTCTCAGCCTGAAATGCACATCATGACAACTTGTCCCCTCCTCCTTGTCCCCAAAACGTATGCATCTCTTTTCAAGCCTGCTTCCAATGGGGTTTATTATACTTATATTTTGGGGGTTTTATGACTGCAATTTTGCTTAACATTGCCCCTGAAGAGCTCTGTAGTGTTTTTCAAAGCTTCAAGTACAAAAGCTCCATGAATCTTTCCCCTAAGTGTTCCTATTCCTGCCAGGAAAGAACATTAGAAGAGTGTGGTCCTGACTTCCACTCTCTCATTTGGAGTCTGTGATTCATGTTTTACAGCATCCCTCTCCCATTATTGCAAGCTCTGCTTTCCTGGCTTTTGTTCTGCAGCATCTCACACAGCAGGGGACTTAACGAATTTTTATGTCCCATGGGTTTTTATGCTTTATCCTATATCTGTCCCTTTTATTTCAGTAACCTCGATCCTATATCCTACCCTGCAGCTGTCCTGTCCAGTTGAGACAGGGTAACAAAAGGACTGCTCTCCAGCTCCATGGATGCAGACTTGTCCAGGAGCATGTTGTTAGCAGAAGGTACAATGTTCTGGTTTGTTTAATTTGCCTTATTTGGGCCATACTTTTCACAAAACTTATATATTTGAGACCACTCCTTCCTTCCTTCTAGCCACCCTTCCACCCATAACTAAATGATCTCTCAATGCTGGCAGTGAACAGAACACAAGAAGCAGCTGGACCAACCAACACAGTTAGAGAAACATCATCTCCTTTGGAAACCAGAGGAAAAATTCAGTTGCAAGGATTTTGAAAGTGCAGGGAGGGAATTCACCAGCAAACGATGCTACAGCTAATTTCTACCAGGGAATGCTGGTGAATGCCATTTGATTAGAGCTTGTCATCATTGTGGGGTGGAACATCTGGGGCTTGTTAACAAAAATGCCTGGTCTATCAACATGCAACTATTTTGCAAGGCAAGACTGTTTTAAAGAAAATAATTATTTGGAAAAAAAGAAGAAAATATTTCTCTACTATCAAAACATCTGATTGTGATATTAGGGAGTGAAATGTAATTTCAAATGGACCTTTTGGAAGGAAACCGGTTATTTTTAGGCATACTTCATAAAAAGAGGTCAGAATAATTGTCTGAATTGCGGAGAAGCTCATTAATTCTTTCTCTCCCTTCCTTTTTCAAGGACAAACATCTGCTCCTGGGCTGGGCTCAGTGTAGAAGTCTCTGCAGACCAGCAATGCAGGCCACAGGGAAGGAAGCTGCCACTGCTCTCCTCGTTAAGGATAGTGGCCAGTGAGGAGCGAGCCCTCCAGCCTCAAGGGCAAGGATGGGACTTTCCTAGCTGGAAGCCGTTATTTCATTTAAAAATTACTTGGTTAGCTGAGGAGACTCTGGAGGTGAGAGTGACCAAGGAACATCTGAGAGTCTACAATGCTCATGGTTTCCCTGGGTTTCCATGCTCAAGCTGAGGGAATTGGATGTTCTATCTGTGGGTGCCAACACAGGATCTTTCCCCCATTCAGCTCCAAGTGGTGGCACTGGCAAACCCTGTCATGTTCCATCACTCCTGCTGCCAGGGTGAGCTGTGTTCCCCTCGGACCTGTGCTCACAGCCTCCTCCTCTGGCACCTGCCCTTTCTCGAGCTGCTGGTCTCAAAGCAGGTCACTATTCTTCTAAGTGCTTTGACGAGCTTTGTAGTCATGGGCTGTGTTACTGAGCTCCACTTCATTGAACCTTCCTGATTCTGAGAAATGAGATAAAGGCTGGCACAGGCTTTGCGTTGCTAATTAGCACACGGTAAATGAGCTGGCATCCTGTGCAACGTGCACTGATGATGCGTTAACAACACTGGCTGGTTTTGCATGGTGCTGACTGGGATCAGGGCAGGGATAACTGGGATCAATTTAAATGTACATCTCTCCTGCATGAAATCTGTCTGTCATGAACGGACGTGATGAAGGAGTGGGACATCACCACCTCCCCAAATTGCTTCTGAATAGTTTACCCCAACCTCTTTCCAAGCCCAAGAAGCTGCAGGATATTTTTATCATGGATATGTGCAACAGGAATGGACAAATTCAGGCTGTGGTGTGGACTCAGCCCACCCCAGGCTGGCCCCAGGACCATCCCAGAGTCATGATTGTTCCCACCTCTACCAGAGCTGTGCCTGTAGCTCAGCTGCAGGGGCTGGAAAGCATTCGGTGTCATGCTCCCAACTCATCTTGCAGCAAAGGTGAAGACAAAAAGTCCAGTTAAAACACAATGGAGGAGAATGGTCCTGACAATTCAATTAATACAAGGACTAGGAGAGAAAAACCCAGCAGAAAATGTCATGTACATTTGTACAGATGATGCTTACTAGGTAGAAAAAGTGTAATGTGGCACTTCCTTTCAGAATTAATATGAGCCCATTTAATTACTCAGGGAGAGCTAAGGGTGAGCGTGTGAGGGAATACTTGGATCTTCACACTGGCTTTTATTTTCACCTATTCAAACCCAGCACCACTTTAAGCTGGTTTTTGTACAAACATAGAGTGAAAACAGCAATAAGTCCTTCCTCACGAAGTACAGAAACACCATTCTTCTCTCAGGCATCTTTGCAAGCCAACATATATTACGGCTGCAAAAGCAAACACCTGTGTCCCCACTAAATCACATTAAGCTCCTATAAAATACAGTACTTTCCCCATGGACACAAAGTGCTTGCTGAGGATTCTACAAATTGACCAAAGAAGTGAAGGATTTCACTTTTTTTAAAAAAAAATATTTCTTTTTGAAATCTCCCAGACCAAAGCCCTGTTCCTCACTGCTCAGAGCCAGCTGCTTCCTATTGCTGGTAACGAATGTCAGGCTATTTAGTTCCAGCCTCTATTTTTGCTCTTCACTATTTGTTGGCTGATCAGAGCTGCTTCATTTGGGAAAAGAACTGTTTCCATGTGTGAGCCTGGCCGTGGTGTGCTGTGCTCCCACTGCTTGGCTGCTCTGGGTGCACCACTGCATCCCTGTGCCACAGGATCAAGAGTTTCCAAGAAAAACTAGTTCCAATGTGACACACTGAGGTTTTATTCAGATAAAGGAAAGCAAAGATATTTGATTTGGGGTTTGGTGGGTTATTTTTCGGGGGGTGAGTGATGTTTTAATTTTTGGGTTTTTTTAAGATCTTATCTCCCTGGGCAGGGACCGGGAAGCTTACCTGGATCCCTCTGCCTTTCTATCCCATTGCATAAGTACCTGGTAATGACTACAAATGGAGGATTTTGTAGCAGCATTCAGTCAGCACTAGTAATTATTACATCACCTATCGCTTCTCCTTAGTAGAAAATCTAAACAACCCAGGTGCCAGAACTCCAAACATAGAATCACAAAATGGTTTGGGTTGGAAGGGACCTTAAGGCCCATCCAGTTCCAACCCCCCTGCCATGGGAAGGGACACCTCCCACTGGATCAGGGGGCTCAAAGCCCCATCCAACCTGGCCTAGAACATCTCCAGGGATGAAGCAGACACTGCTTCTCTGGGCAACCTGGGCCGGGGCCTCCCCACCCTCATTGTGAAAAATTTCTTCCTAATCTCTAATTTAAATCTCCCCCTTTCCAGTTTAAGGCTGTTCCCTCTTGTCCTGTCACTACAAGCCCTTGTAAAACATCCCCTCTATTCCTCCAAAACCCTGTACAGTCCCTAATGAAGACAAATGAATCCTAAGATTTGTCTGGGGGGTGGTGGGGACTGAAAGGGAAGTACTTGATGTTTGTGTAGAACCTACCAAAATAGTACTTTTTTTAATGGGGCTTTGAGGTGGGAGGCAGCTGCAGTGGAGAAAAAGGGCTCTTTTGAAGGCACCTTCGGGTGGGTTGAGCGCTGGCTGCCTGCCTCAGTTTCTCCTTTGGGATAAAAAGTGCTGCTAAAAAGTTAATTCATATGAAGTAGGGGCTGAGATGTGTCAGTCTTGTCACCTTGGTTCAGAAACCTTGTTTGACAACGACAGCTTTGTTTTATGTGAGGGAGCATTTATTATCTGTATCAGACAAATTCAAGCAGGAGAGCCTTTGGAGGCCTCGCACCCAGCAAGAAGGGCAGATGTCACTTTTTTTTCCTCTTGTGTTATTCTTAACCCTACTAAGTCCTAGGAAGGGATAGAAGCAGATAGAGCTTCCTCTGTGTGCAGTGTACAGATGTTATTAGAGCAAGCTGGAAATGGTACCTCCTCGCGTGTCAATATTTGACTGGAGGTGATGTCGGGGCAGCATCGATCGTGCTTCGGCTTTGATGCATTGTCACTTCAAAGCACAAAGCTCTTCGTATAGTTCAGGCTCCACGCAGATGTTGGCAGGTGATTATAAATCCACACAGAGACAGGAAAAAAGGGTCACTGGGGAGAGCTTCAAAGCTGGAGCTGAGAATATTGCAAAGGTTATGAAATATTTCAAAGTCTGTCAAACAGGAGCTGTGTTTTTTAGATGAAGTTAAGGAATGTGTGGGCTAATTTTATAAGAATTTGTGTATTATGGATACTCTCCTAATCTTTAAAAAGCTGTACTTTTTTTTCTTTTTTACTTTTCAATTAAAAGAATGATAAGAAACCTGACAAAAGCAAACATTTCTCCATACATTTAGTACTAAGACAGCCCCAAAATGACTGCATGAAGTGAATTATACAGAGCATTTTACTGACAGAAATGGGTAAATAAGTCTAACGAGGCGTTCCCAACTTGGCCTGCATGGATCCTACACTGCTTCTTGCATGGATCCTACACTGCTTCTTGCACAGGGAGAAATTTTTTATGCTGAGAGTAGGGAGGCCCTGGCCCAGGTTGCCCAGGGAAGTTGTGGATGTCCCTCACCTGGAAACATACAAGGCCAGGTTGGATGGGGCTTTGAGCAACCTTATGCCCATGGCAGGGGGTTGGATGAGATGACCTGCAAAGGTCCTTTCCAACCCAAACTGTTCTGTGATTCTATGCTGCTTTCCACAAAGAGAGGAAGTGGTGGCACTCTAATCACAACTTGGAAAACTGGATATTGTCCAACACGCCCCAGCGCACACCGCATTGCAATGAGGAGGGAGAGCAGTGCGCCAGCTCTGCAGCTGGTGGGACAGCAGCGTGCAATAAATCTTACAGTAGTAAACATGACATCAATATTTTCCACCTGTAATATTATCTTTTTTAAGGAATGTATTTTTTTTATTATACAAAATGTTGTTGAGGCAGCTTTCTTTGGAGATTTGGGGTGTTTTATAGAAACGTCAGGCTTATTTTGCTTAGCGTGATTCTCCCTTCCTCTCACAGACATACTGACTGGCCCCAGTGTCCCATCAGCAGCTATTGGCACATAGTGGAGCTGGGGTGTTATAAGACTATCTGGGTTTTATTTCTTTCTCTAGATTAAAACTGGATGTTTCCATAGTGATGCAACACCTCCCACTGGATCAGGGTGCTTAAAGCCCCATACTGCCTGGTCTTAAACACCTCCAGAGATGGGACAGCCACCACTTCTCTGGGCAACCTGTACCAGGGCCTCCCCACCCTCACAGGAAAATATTTCTTCCCAAGATCTCATCTCAGTCTCCCCTCTTTCAGCTGAAAACCATTCCTCCTCCTCTTATCCCTGCATTCCCTGATCAAGAGCCTCTTCCCAGGGATCATCCTAGCAGGTCATTATAGAGGGGAAATAGGCTCTGGTGTTCACCTGTGACACCAAATTTCTTCCTCTTCCCTGTGCTTGTCAAAGAGCAATGCTGCACTCATCAGCCTTGCAGGAACAGCGCAGACCTTAGAGAGGACCCTGGACCTTCTTGACAGCAGCACCTTCAGCAGAGCTTCTCCCTTACTTATAGAATTATAGAACGGTTTGAGTTGGAAGGGACCCTAAAGAACACCCAGTTCCAACTTTGGAATGTGCCCCTCCCAGCCATACCCACCTTCACCAAAACACATTTGAAGTGGCCCGTTTCTTGCCATGAGTCACACCTGTTAACATTGCTTTTTTTACTGCCTCTGCTGTCCAGCCAGATGCAGCATCTGCCTAATTTTAGTCCTATGAGTCACACCACAGAGTTTTGACAGGACAATATTCATTGCCTGTCAGCTGGTGTAGCCCCCTGCTCTGCATGGCCAAGGACCAGCACATTCGCTTCTGCTCCAGCTTCATTAGTGGTGTCACTGTAAATATATGAACAGCTTTGGACTGCAGGGCAGGACTTTTAGCAGTGTGCTGACCACAGCCAACTGCTCCACTAATTAAAGCACATTCAAGGACTGACTGCTAATGGAGTGCTAAGTGAAACACTCCTGTAGTGGTTTGTTTTCCTCCTTTTCTTTTCTGTATACAGAAAAAAAATATGTGGGCTTCTTGAACCCCCTCATTGTAAGCTAGCACGTTGCTTGCCTAAAAACCTGTCAAAATCAAGAGGAAAGGATAAGAATTTTGATGTTCAGCTGCATGATCTTTCCCCCTTTAATCCAAAGCATTGTTTTTAGTGATTTCAACCATCAAAGTTTATTTAGCAGAGATTAAAATTCAAAATGAGTTTAAGAAAAGACAAAACCCCCTTTAGATTGTTTTAATTCAGTTGTTTTTGCAGGAGTTAGTGCGATGAATTAAAGATGCATTTGGGTACCTGTGGTGGTAGAGAGCAGAAAACAAGAATTTAAGCCTGAAATTCAATGCCTACTCACATACCTGGGATGGTGGTTTTGCAGGACTTTATGCTACTAAATGAGCTGAAGACATTACAGAAATTATAAGATAAGAGAAATATGCTGCTTTATAGCACATCCAGGCCTCTGGATCTGAAAGTACTGCTGCTTGTGAAAGCAGTTTGCAACATGGGAACTTAGGTTTGGTCTTTGCATTAGCTTGCAAAACTGATCTTGTAGGTGTCTTTAGGCACCTGGGCCAGGGCCTTCCCACCCTCACAGGAAAACATTTCTTCCTAAGATCTCCTCTAAATCCCCCCTCTTTCAGCTGAAACCCATTCCCCCTCATCCTGTCCCTGCACTGCCTGATAAAGAGCCCCTCCTCAGCTTTCCTGGAGCTCCTTTCAGTATTGGTAGGCTGCTCCAAGGTCACCCTGGAGCCTTCTCTTCTCCAGGCTGAACAACCTTAATTTTCTCAGCCTTATAATGGGGTACAGGGGAAGAGGAGCTCAGCAAGATGGGACTTGACCACGTCTTCCTCAGCCTGCCACAAACACAGAATCTTGCCCTATGGGAGCTGGGAAAGGAGCAAGCCTGCATCAGATACAGGTAATCAATGAATTAACTCTACTCACTCTCTTCTTCATCCCTAGCCCACGAGTGGTAGAGGCCTGGAAGGGAGCAGAGCTACTTCTGGAAGGAGCTGAGGTGACTGTGAAGCTGGTTATTTTGCCAAGTCGTATTTAAATAGTGAATGCAAGTCTGCTCTGAAGAGACAGAATGTTATTGCTTTTGCTGTCTTGAAGTGCTGCCTTTAAGCCATGATGAAGGTCTCTAAAAGCCTTCATGGGAGAACAGGGAAAGCAAATCCTTTTCTCCTGTGAGCAGTGGTAAGGTGTTATTATGCAATCAGGTAATGCTTTAAAGAGTTACTTGGTGTTAAAAGTCAATATTTTGTGCAGTTTTCTGGTGGGGGAGAAGCACTTTACGGGCTGCAGCTACAGATTACAACAGACAAAGCTCTATGTTTATGTCCGGTGCCGGGAAGGTGTCCCTCTGCTTCCCTTTTCCTTTCTCCTACAAAAGGACAAAGAAAATTAAGTAGGGACTGTTAATCTTAGCAGAGAGAAGTGAAAGAGTTGTTTTTTTGTTTTCTTAAGGTTTCTCTGGAGTTAATCATGTAATCAGTTCATCCAATTGCTCTTGGAAGGAGCAGTCATTTGGCCTCTGCAGCCCATTTGCACAATACTTGTTGCTAACACTTGTTAGAGGGCAGTTTCTTTAAAAAAGATGGCCTTTCTTTTGGTCCTGTTGATGCCAGCCGGTGTTTGATACCTTCCCGGGGGACTGTCTGAATGCAGAGATGCCTGAAAAAGATCAGTCTGTCTCTGACAGGAGCTTCACTTCCCATCAAATGAAAAACGGACTTGAGGTGAGCATTTGCCTCCTGGCAAAATTGCAATGCTGCCTCTTTGAATTTTGTGTCAAGGGACAACTTGGCTTGGGGGTGTGTATGGGGAGAAATTCACCTGAGAGTAAGCTGGAAAAGTTTTTCATCTGGAGTTCTGTAGAGAAATATTCGCTATTTTCTTCAGTGCTAAAATATTTTCTTCTTAAAATCTAGTTTGATGGGAGCATGGATTATTCTAGCAGTGAAAAAGCTTAATTCTGTTTGGTGCTTTGTGCATTTTGTAACAGCCCCTTATTTAGCAGCCTTTCCAAACAGCCCAGTGAATAGGTCAGAGCCCCTTGTGAGGTGTAAAGCAGGTGATGGAGATAACAAGAAAAACTTCACCCATCACTGAAATGCAGTTAACTTGGAGAAGGGATGCAGCATCACTTTGGCCATGAGCCACCAGGGTGTCTCCAGCTGCATGGGGCTGCAGGCTGAAAAACAGTGATGCAAACAAAGTTTGGGGGCAAGAGGAGATGTAAGAAAGGTGAGAGGACTGGAACTTTCTGGGTACAAATGTTGCCATGGAACCTGTAAGGAATCCAGTGATCCAACCTGTTTGCTATGGAAACCAGCAGCTGGATTTGGTGGATGCTCAGGGTGGCTGTATCCAAAACCTGTGCCAAGGAGCAAGCAGTTAGGGAAGGGCTGGGGAAGGCTTCTTGTGTTGGAATTGCAGATCTCTGCTCCCTGTGAGCAGAGCACAGAGACCTGAAGGAGCATCCTGTAGAGGGAAAATTAATTAATCTACTGGATTGAAATCCCTCTTGTTGGCAGCCCAGAGCCCCCAGGGGCTGTGAGCAGCCTGAGGATGACAACCAACAAGAAACTGGGGAGCAAAATCAGGGAAGAAAAATAACAGTTGTGTTTTCTTGATAAAACTTAGTGCGGATGCTACATGGGAGTCAAGAGAAATAAACCAAGCAAATATAAGATGCCATGGGAGGAAAGGGAGAAGTGAGCATTTTTCTAACCCCTGAATTTGACAAGAAGTTTATGTGAAATAAACTCTGAAGGCTCCTGCCTTCCCCAAGGTATTTTCTTTCTAAATAGATCTATAGATACACTAATTAGCCAAAGGAGAACAGGAGTTAATTCCTAATCATGTAAATGTGTTGTTTCAATTAATTTATGCACGTGGCACTCTAGTGATAGGCACCCTAAGGAAAGACAGACAAGAACAAGAATAATCATATTTAACAGTCTACTCCCATTTATTCCTCTAGATGTTAATAGTGTCAAACCTTTCCCTAATCTTTCTCCGTAATTCATTGTTGCTTGGCAGTGTTTTGTTATAAATTAGCTGGAATCACAGGCTGGAAATTATAGTTTTGCAAGAAAAAATAATAATGTGTTTACTTCATGACTCAGTGAAGGGGTGTAAACAAATGAGAAGTGAAATGTTATTTTCTGGGTTGGTTGGATTGGGAATGTCTGTCCTTTAGGAGGATACTGGGACCAGGGCCATATGGATGGTTTCAGGCTGGAGCTGGGCATCTACAGTTTGGGTGCTGATGGGGCTTTGCCTGTCTGCGTGCTCAGTCATGAAGGGAGAGACTGGGAAGAAGAAAACAAGTCACCAAATAGTGTATTTTCAGCCATTAAAAATTTCTTCCCTTAATAAGGATCTTATTGACCTTAAAAGAGCTACTCATGGTCCCAGCCTTGTGCGAGGACGGTAAAAGACAGATCCAATTTCCACTGTTTTTTACCAAATGTTAGTGTTCCAGCTCAGACAGTTACTGCAGAAGATAATAAACAGGACATGTTTATATAAACCTGAGGGGACTGTGATGTCCTTTCTGTACTGTTTCTCAGAACTGGAAGCATCGCATCAGAATTAAAAGCCACTTTGTTAAGAAAAAGGCACAAAAGGAATGGGGAGAAATGCAGGCAAGGCCATTTGTGAGGTGGCCAGGCATGGAAGAGCCCTGTGGAGCAGCCAATGCAGAAAGGGGCTCATGGGCAAGTTTTTGGGATCCTTGTAAGCAGCTGGCAAGATAAATTATCCACAAATGGTACCACAGAAGCATCTGTGGAATCAGAAATTGCTTCTTGGACTGGGTGAAGTCTGCTTTTCTTAAAAGGCAGGGCTCTGTTGGGTTTGTCTGCAGTCCCTTCAGAGAGCTGGGGTGTTTGCAGAGGTTGTTCTTGCATGGTTTTGTTGAGGTTTTTACTGACCAGCAGCAAATGTGCCTTTACTGCAGCCTGTCTCCTTGGGGTTTGGAGCTCTAAAGTGAGGGATGATGCTGAAGGTGGAGGATGCACACGTTGCATAGTGATGCAGGAGCAAAGCCCTTGAGGTGATGGCGGGACCTGCAGTGCTTGTGGTCCACAGAGACCAGCATCTTTTGCCCAGAAACACTCCTCAGACTGATGGTACTTCTGCAGTGTAATTGCAATTATTTGGTAGAGTTGAAGTAGTAACAAGAGGCAGGACCTGATTTAATAGCAGAGGCCAACATGTGGCACAATTGTGAAAGTGGGATATGTTTTTTTTATGTCCTTTCTATCCCAAGTAGTCAATGGACAGGGCTGAGAGCTCCTGAGGAAATGGTGGCCTAGGGAAGCTCAGATTCATGGCTTTTAGGGTACACTAGCTTTTGGTTGCTGTACACCTGACTGCACTGCTCAAGAACTGACCAAACCAGCTGTTAAATACCATTTTCTTTGGAAACACTCTGCCCAGTATTTAGGGGCAGTGCTGGGGGCAAAGACACTGGGATCTCTTTGGCCTCATGGACCAAGTCCCTCTCTGATCTAAGAAATCACAATTTGAGTTTTTTGAACCTGTCTTCCCTTCTTTTCCTGTGGCACTCGTACTGCAGCCTCCTCGAGGGCTTTCTCTTCCTCCTAGGTGGACAAGCAAAGCTCTTTACAAATCAGTCAGGATTCCACAGCATTTCTTAGGCTGATAAAGAGGAAGAGTTTGGAATTGTGAGCTTTGCCCTGGTTCTTCAGCATTGCAGTGTAAACTCCGGCCACAATCTGCGTTTGCTGAGTCGCTGCAGGGCTCTCGCCACCAACACCCGCGGTGATGCTCAACGCAGTCAGGAGCTGATTTTTCTCAGTTCTTCTAGGGGGTGTGTGGAAATAATCTGAGTCTTTTGTGGCTGTTTTCCCTCCTGTTGCTACGGCAACTGTTTTGTCAGGCTGTGGATTTGGGTGTTTGAGTGAAGGAAGGTTTAATTGTGCTTCAGCAAATTAGTCCGTTCCTTTGAGTGTGATTTCCTCTGGTGAAAAATTCCTGCTGTAGCTTCCCATCTCTTTTTGCATTTGTTAATTTACTGGACTGACTGAATGAACCTGAATAGGTTCATTCCTATTTTTTTGAAGACCCATCTCTAAGCGTGTGCCCTGTTGGTTAGCTAAATCACAGCAAGATCTAAAACGGGTCCTTAGTGATAAAAGAATTGAGATCTGTTGAAAGTCAGTGGATCACATGGGAGAAAACCATGAGTCTGCACTGAAGCCCAAGGACATGATGTGGGTGGAGTGGTGATGGAACTGAATGGTGTTTCAGGTCTCATCCAAACTATTTTGTGACTCTGATATTAGTGGAAAATTGTGTCTGCAGGAATGTTCTGCTTTATCCAAATTACACCAAACTTGTCTCTTCCCACCGTGGAGCGATGGTCAGTCTCGCTGGCAGCACAGGACTGCAGAGGGCTTGTCGCAATTAATTTGCAGTTCTTCCTAAACTGATCAAGAACTATAACAAGGTAGTGCTGCTTATAGAATCCTTAAGGTTGGAGAAGACCTCTAAGCTCATCCAGTCCAACTGTCAGCCCAACACCACTGTGCCTGCTAAAACATGTCCCAAAATGCCCTGTCTGCATGCTTTTTGAACCCCTCCAGGGATGGAGACTCCACCACTGCCCTAGGCAGCCTCTGCCAGGGCTTCACCACTCAGTAAAGAAATTTTTCCCAATATTCAATATAAACCTTCTCTGATGCAACTTGAGGCCATTTCCTCTTGTCCTATCACTTCTACTTGGGAGAGGAGACTGATGTTTCCTTCTTTCAGATTATTTTGGGAGTTTAACTGCTCTGGAGCTTAGAAACTTAGTGTCAGCCTCCTGCTGAAATATATTTATGACCAACTTATTGTGTTTTCTTTTTTTTTAACTGAGTTGTAGTGGGGCAGCTCCAGAGAGAATAGGAATAAATTCCCTGTTTCTGAACAGCTTGGAAAGGAATCTGAAAATCTAATATTAGAGGCTGAAAGGACAGGCTTTCACTCTTTGGTTTTTCCCTTATAGACGTACCCCATGAGGAGCCCTTGTCACTGCAGCCCTTCCCAGCCACCTGCCCTGCTCCTTGTCTTTATCAGAGAAGTGTTCAGAGGAGAAAACGGTGAAGGGATGAGCCCTGCAAGAGAATAGTGACTTTATACACAGGGTAGCTGGCAGTCAGAATTTCTGCTCTTTTCAGGCATTGAATGCTCAGCCTTAGGGGTGAAATCCCAGCAGAATTCCCTCCCTCAGCTCTGGGAGTCCTGTTACCATTTATTACCGCGATTCCTACCTACTCGAGACTTCACATTTTTTTTCCTGGTTTGCAATTCCCTCGAGTGGATTAAGAATATTCTAATTCTTTCCCAAGAGAACTTTTTTGGAACCCTCAGTGCAGACAAAATTTGAGTTTTTGTCTTTCCTCTCCCCTGAGCTGTGCCAAAAGCCTCAAGAACTGTTCCTCCTGCTTTCTGAGCAGCCACACACCTAATTCTCACCCAGTTTCCAACCGGGGAAAGCTGAAGCAGCAAAGCAAGGAGACCCTTGTGATCAGCAGTGTTTTGCAAGCGTCTCCTCAGGTGCTGAGCACCCAGGATCCTGTGTTTTCCAGGCGAGCTTGGTGTAGCCTCTCTCGCGGCGCCGCGACGGCTGCTGAAGAGTGATGGAGCTCTGCCACCTTGTGGGACTGTAACTCTGTCGCTCCACCCGCCCGGCACCCGGCGAGTTTCATGCCCAAAGGATCCCTCTCCTTACCTTATTCCTCATGGGAAGTTCCCCCAAAACTGGAAAACAGCGGTACAAATCCTTTGATTGTGGCTCAAAGAGCCCGAGGAACGCGCCTGATGCTGAAAAGGTACCATTTCAGTGCGACTTCTTGGAAGAAATGTGACCTTCGTATTGACCCTGGTGCTCTTCCCTGATGGGTTTTTGGTACTCGCAGAGTTACTGTGCAGGATCTCGGGGCATGTGAGGGGCGAGGCAAGGTCTGCAGGTCAGGGCTAGAGGGTACGTGGTGTCTCAGAGCACTTACTGTGCTGGGGAGGAGGCTGCTGGTCAGCTGAACCCCCCAGTGATGCAGTGTGGTGGCATCGTAGGGGTACCTGGGTGCTGACCTGGAGCTCACACCACCCACGGGCTGGTCTGGCAGCTGTCTGCCTGTATCTCTCTCTGCTTCTGCTCCAACAGCAGAAGCCAAACTAGAGATAATTCCTGCTGTGAAATGATGCCCTTCTCAGGGATGCAGCCAGTGGTGCCCAGCATGATCCTGCCCTGGAGATCCTGACATGAAGGTGGGGTGAAGATGAGCGAGATGGATGGCATCCTGCCCTTGACCCTGGATATATCAGGATTGAAAGAGGACAGGGAGTCCTATCTCCTTATATTGTGGACAATGAAGGGGTTGAGAAAGACCCCTGTGTGAGCTTTGTGTGCAGGCAGGTGGCCGCAGTGGCTCAGGCTGTGTAGGGGGATGGAAGCTATCTTTAACCCCCAGCCCACAGGACTGTGGAGGCCAGCAAGGTTTTGACAGCTCAACTCTACCACTGTGCTGCCCCGGAGTGGCCGTGGAGGAGCAAGGCAGCCCCCATCCTCCTCTCCCTTCCCTGCCCACAGCGCCTCTCTGCAAGCGACAATTAGCATTAATATTCAGATTGCCTTTTTGAGCCTTGAAAAGGCAAATACAGGTGAAAGAACAAGCAACACTGCTGTGCTTCACTAATTGGCACTTCCTTCACTTGCCCATCTGCTCACTTACAGAGAGGCAGCACTTTGAACACCAATATAATTGAATTGTCAAGTGGCAGGAGATACTTAGGTGACAGTGCCTGGCTCTGCCTTTGTTCGTTGATTTGCAGTGTTTGGGTACATGAGTGTGCTGCTGGCTCTAAGCAGCAGGTTCTCTGTCACCAAACATTGCTGCTGCAGCCCTGGGAGGGATAGGCTGCCACTCACCCACATCCCTGAGGATGAACTTGTTGGAGCTGTGCTAACCATGCATGGCAAGCGATGCTGGTGCGATGAAGTTTCATTTCCAGGTTCAAGTCACTATCGTGTATTTCAGCCTGATGCTTAATCAGTGGGGCCGACCTCCTGCTTGAAACTCAGATCTCTTGCTGATGGCAGGGACCTGGACAGGAGATGGAGGTACAGAACCAGGACATCAGGCCTGCAGGTAGCCCAGTGTAGTTTGTCTTATTTGTTTACGTACTGATTCCTTCTACCGAGGTTGTTTTGCACTAAACATCTGCTAAAAATCTAAGATGGTTTTTACTCGTAAACGTCACCAAACTGCACACGTTTCTCAGCCCGGAGAAGAGAAGGTGGTGGGGAGACCTTAGAGCAGCCTCCCAGTACTGAAAGGGGCTATGGGGAGGCTGGGAGTGGGCTCTTGATCAGGGAATGCAGGAATAGCGTGAGGGGAATGGTTTTAAGCTGAAAGAGGGGAGTTTGAGAGGAGATCTTAGGAAGAACTGTTTTCCTGTGAATGTGGGGAGGCCCTGGCCCAGGTTGCCCAGAGCAGTGGTGGCTGCCCCATCCCTGGAGGTGTTCAAGGCCAGGCTGGATGGAGCTTTGAGCCCCCTGATCGAGTGGGAGGTGTCCCTGTCTGTGGCAGGAGGTTGGAACTGGATAGGCTTTGAGGTCACTTCCAACCCAAAACATTCTGTGATTCTGCAATTTCATGAAACCAATACTCTGTGATAATTATTCTCAGATAAAACTTTATTTTAGCAGCAGCCCTGAAAGTGACAGAGACATTGCCCCACTTCTTCAAGTTTACCACCTGGGAAACTTTTCAGCAGTAAATAGTCATGAGCTGCTATTTTGGGTGCAGATGGTTGGTTTCAGAACTGCATGATAGGTTAAAAACAAATAAAAATAACCCCTCGTATCAAAGAACAAGTTTCTGAGCTCTGCTGCCTTCCACCTACAGGACTTGCAGGAGAATAAACTCCTACAGGCTTGATTTGATTTAAAAGAATGTATTTGCTAGATTTAGAAGAAAGCAAGCTGCTCTGATTTTGTTTAGGTGGTTGCTATTGTTTGCTCTGCTCTTTTGGAAACGGATGAGTCACCACCCGAAATCAGAATGTTCTCATCAAATGTTCCAATTCGACTAAAAAGTCAACAAAATTAGTTTCCAACCAACTATAAACAATTTGTTATAACAAGTCTCATTTGTGGCAATACAGAATATAAAACCCACTTCCCCCTCGCCTCTCTAACCAGAAGGAGTTGTAATTCATAAAGGAAATAAAGCAAACAAGAGAGCTTGAGCTAACACCGCCAAACTGTAGGATAATCTGCAGGATTATCCTTTAGGTATTGATCTTGAGAAAAAGAGGAGCAGCTGCAGAATCCTCTCAGGGCAAAATAATTGTGTCTGAAAGCTTGTTTGCCAACTGATCTGTATCCTGAGCAAAGGAATTATTTTGGCCTTTGGGAGGAGTAGAGGGAATGTCAGACACAATAATGTAGTTTGCTGTTGGGATGATGCTGGGAAAACCTTGCAGCATGTTGAGCTCTGCCTACCTGTGCATTGCTGAGTTTCCCTGCAAAAAAGGCATATTTTCTTTTTTAGCCCTAGGAAAAGCCATACTGTTTTGTTCCCTCCTTAGCTGTTTCTTGGAAGGAAGTGATTTCACTCTACAAAATCCTCCTGGCACTGCTGGAAGTGACAGTGCTCACACTCCTCTGCTCCTGCTTTCAGCTCTGGTGGGGAGGAAGGTGCCCATCCCTGTGGTGGAGACAGCACGGTGGCATTGGGGTGACAGACAGGTGCTGTGAACGATGAAGGATGCTCCAAGGTTTGGCTCAGAGGAGTTGGAGCTGAGCAGAGATGTGGGTGATGCTGGCTGTTGGGCTGAACTGAGCTGATATTTGGGCTGGAACTGGGAATTTGGTATTTTATGTGTGTAACCAAGGCAAGGAGGAGTGGAACAGGGTTGCAAGTGAGGGCAGCTGGAAGAGGTCTGTGCTTGGACACACATCTGGAGAAGATATTGTGTGGTCCCTTTGTGCCATCCAACAAACCTGGCTCTTTTGCAGCCCTGGAGCTGGAGGAAGTCAGAGAAGGAAAGACTATTGCCTGTCCTGGAAGCAGAAGCACCACAAAGCATGCATTGAGGGAGAGGGCTGAACTGAGAGGATCCTTTTAGTCCCTGGAAACCTTCCCAAGTTAGTCTGAGGCACTTTGGAGTTGTCTTTGCTTGCTGAGGGATTCATTCACAGATCCTGTCCTCATTCCCCCCACTGCAAGCACCAGGGTGTATTCTTTCCCCTTTATTAATCCAAAAGTGTTATCGCTCTCCTGTTTGTTTGAACAAGTTCCCCACAGGCCTTTCCTAGGTGAGGGCTGTACTGCTCTTTTTCATCATGCATTCCAAAAATAAACCAGCTCAAAACCAACTTTGGAGTCATCTATTACTGTTCTTTTCAAACCCCCTTGGATTAGAAGCACAGGTTGGGCCCCTGTGCCTTCAGCCCTGCAGCACCAATCCTGCTGCCTGAAGCTGGTGTGGTTGCAGTCCTTATTCTGGGAGACAGGGACCTTGCCAAGCCACTGCTTGCTCTGGCTCCCACTACATCACTGGTCACCCAAGATCTGTGTGACCCCTTGTCATTGTTGCATGCCTGGAACAACTCTGCCCTGGCCTTTCACTGTGGTTTGAATTCCTCTCCCCCCTCTCCTGAGGTGGATCTGGCCAGGGGACCAACTGCATCCAGCCCATCACCCAAGGAGCACAAGGAAGGAGGAACAGCAGATGCAAATTGAGAAGCTGTCTGGGGAGGGTGAACATGTGACTTCACCACGCAGAGGAAGCTGAAGATGCACGGAACAGAATTTTTTGACTCCAAGCCATGAAGTTACTCAGCCATTCTCCTCCTCCTCTTCTCTTTTCCCACTGCGAAAGCTCCGCATGGTGCCTGAGGAGACGCAGATGTAGGGATTCATCTATTTGCCACCAGCCAGCCCTGGAAGGGATTTGCGTGAGGCTGAAAATGTCAGTGTTCCTGGAGGAGGAACAGGGTTAAAATCCCATCTGGAGTTGTAGAGCAGCATTCAGATTCGGGTGGTGGCGCTCACTCATGCCATCATATCCCACTACCAGTCCAGGGGAGGTGGAGACAAACATAGCTCAAAAACACTGTGTGAGAAGGAGCCTGTAGCTCTGGAGAAGATTTAGGGAGGAAACAGGAAAAATAGGTATCTTCCTGGGTGCTTATCCCTGCACATATTTGGGGATCTTGGTTCTGGTGCCTTGGCAGGGCTGAGCTCTTCAGCCAGGGCTTTGGGGAAAACTTCTGCTGAGGACACAAAACATATTGCATGTTGGAGTGGTGATGGGAACCACAGTCACTGGGCTTAAGGTCGTCCTCAGAGTGGGGAAGGACTTTCTGCAGCAACAAGTCAATGCTGGAAAATCCAGCTCGGAGAAGCACCAAGGAAGCTGCCTGAAGGTGTTCCAGCCTTGGAACACTGTCCTCTACCTTCAGCCAGAGGAGAAACCACCGAACAGGTCATAATTTGCAGAGTGCCAGGCTTGAGGTCATGTTTGGGCCTCTAAGAGCAAAGCATTTTAGAGAGGGAACTAAACCCTATGTTCCAGGCTCTCGGGTCTGTGAAGCTCACTAGACCTCATACACAATGAAGTTATTTCCGTCCTTTCTGTTGAATTGCTGCTGAGAGCATCCCTGTGCCTGACACCACGTCCCTTGCATCAATAGATGGCAGCAGCTTCCCGGGTGCTGATGGAGGAGCTGGACTAGTTATCCGGAGTTCAGCCTTTCTCTTGCCTTCCCCCTGTCCTCAACCCAGCCTCCTGCCACAACCCAACCGGTAGAAAAGGTTTTCTTTTTGTGGCTTGGTATTTTCCTGCTAACAGCTGCTGGCTTGAAGGGGCCCTTTGGCTCTGGTATTTCTGGTTGCCTCACAGTCCTGTTTTGACTTCAGGGTACTTTGCAGGCTTTGCTGAACAGGATTGAGAGAGTTTTCAATGTGTTCTCTGTGTGGTGTATCCATGGGAGATACCTGTGGGGGAGTGGAGGAAGATGCTTCCACCAAACTTCACATCAGAGTAGTCCCAAGGGTTTGGTACAAACTGGTACATCACAGTCAGGAGGAGAATGTGGTTGCTTTCTTCTGTTAAAGGAAACAGAGGAGTTTAAGCAACAGTTGAGTGGCAGAGAGGTTGTGGCATCTCCATCCTTGGATATTGTAAAAACTCAGCTGGACATGTTCCGACCTTAACTGTCACTAATCCTGAGTTATCTTTGAACTCAGCCCTGCAGGAGGCTGGATTAGGGATCTCCAGAGGTTTTCTGTGCTTGAGCAGTCTCTGGTCTGTGTGGGTTAATCATGCTCCTCTGGCTTGATGTAATATGTTTTTTTCTATGTTGTAGCCAATTGTAGCCTCTGTTACCCCTTCTTGAACTGGGATAGATGAGTCTTCTCAAGCACCATCCAGGCTGTTTGACATCTAGGAAATAACTGTCAGTATGTCCCAGATGTGTCAGCAGGACCCTGAGGCCACATCCATATGTGTCTCCCAGGTACAGCACGCTGGGGCTTCCAAGTGTTTTTTGAGGCTCTATTTGGTGAATTGGTTTAAAGCTTCACTCTTGGATGTTGCAGGAATTTAGCAAGCTGATGTGCTGAGGAACAGGGGTCTTTTGAAGTACATCCCACTCAGTGGAGGAGGAAATTTTAACATGGTTCATGCTGGCTAGGGAAAAAATAAAGACTAAAGCAAATCATAGAAAAATCTACCCCAAAATGAGAGCTCTTAACTACTTGAGTAACTTGTGGGGACAGAATATTTAAGCTATTTAATGCATCATAAATTCCATAGAGAATTCTCATGCTGTAACTCAGTAGTCTCTTGATTTAAACCTGCTTCTGTCCTTAATTCCTATAATTACAGCATAGCTATCAGCCACATCCCCAGCCACCTGCAAATGCCTATTCCTGGTGAAAGGGACTCCCAGATGTTCAACACCTCTCAGTGCTGGGTCCCACATCTATGGTGCCTCTGTTGCAGAGCCACTGATCCCCGTTCCCACCCTGCCAGCGGCTCTTGAACCGCCCGGCTTCTTTTCATGCTATGGATCTCTTTGTGGAGCTGGGAAAGGATCCAGAGCAGCTGTGTTAGGACCTGTCAATCTCAAATTGCAAAGTCATAAGGAGGGAAAATAATCATTGTAATAATAATAATAAAGTCATCAACTTGTCTTACCCTCCAACAGAAAAAAGGTTTTGGTTGGAGGTTTGCATTAGTTATAATTTTCTCTGAGCCCCTTTCTCCCTGTGATGCCACTACACAGCCTGTAAATGGTGCTCAGACAAAATCTCCTCTGACATTCATTGCTGTTTACAGAGATCATCCAAAAACAAGAGGCCTTTTCTTCAGGTTATTCAGCATCACCATAGCTCAGTTGCCAAGGCATCAGCTTTTAATTCCTGCAGTTTGACTCGAACCAGTGATGCCTGACGCCTCCCGATCACCCCAAGCAATGAGCTTGCCCATCCCAGCACCAATCCTGCAGCCGAGGAGCACCGTTTCCCCATGTTGGGACATCCATGTCCACCACCCCGGCCTTGGTGGGCTCCTTCCTGAGCCTGACATAAGGACCTGCCTTCAAGCTTGACTTTTCAAGGACAAAAATGTAGATGGAAAAGACTGGCAAAATCATATTTTGGTATTTTGTCAGAGTTTGGGCATATATGACTACTCAACCAAAATCACCATTATTCTCATGGCTGAATAGAAAGGGTTGGTCAACAAAACCCTGAAACAGGGAGTCATGAAGCCCTTGATGGATCAGGAGCAAAGTTAAGGCCGTAGTTAACTCTCCTGTCTCTTCACTGTCGTCCCCCCCCACCTTCACCTGCAGATGCACATCTGTCCTCAGATACCCAGGGTTCCCTAACAAGATCATTTCCAGCTGCAAAACCCATCATCCCTCAGTCGTTCACAGGAGGGCTGAGCTGTTCTTGGATGAGAGGTCTGTCAGCAGCTCCTCCTAAGACCCTGTCCATGCATTGCTGCTAAAGCTGCCAATGTTTATTAATATCTCCCAATCCAAGTCTGACCAACGGAAAAAGATATTTCTTATTTTCTGGTTTTCCACCAAAAAAAGAAACATCATCTAAGCTGCTAAGGGAAAGGAGTGAAGTGAATTGGGAAGGGAACAGACATTGCATCTTGATGCTTTAAAGTCACTCAGATGAAGTTCATTTCTCCTTGTCTGTACAAGGCTGGACTCTTTGCATTTTCATGGTAAATTTGTTTACCGAGCCGTTGTTGAAATTCTGGAAGCAGAGAAAATGCATTTGCTCCATAACCTTTCCGGATCTGACAAGTCCTATAAAATCTATTAAAGCCTTTAATGAAATCCCCGCTCAGAGCCAGCTTCCATGAATGAATGTGGAATCGGAATTTAAATTAAAATGTTGTTTTTGTAGTCTGTGGGCTTTAGCCTTGACAGAAATTAAAGGGACAGTTCATATTTTGGGGTATGTTGCTTTCTCCCTTCAGTTTTGTACTGTTTCAAGGTGCCTCTCCTTGTGGAGGATGGGTGTTTGAATCTCTTTTCCTCTCACTGAGACTGTGGCCAGTTGAGAACACTCAGCTGCAACCACAAAACCTGGTAAACTGGGTAATTTCAATTAGAAAAGAGTAAATTGCTTAATAGGCAGCACCGTCCTTTAAATAGGATGCAGAACCCTTGTTAGCAAAGGCAGGGATGCTGGGTTCAGGCTTCTTCTCTGAGGTGCAAGGAGCTGGCTGGGCAGGATGCACCCTTGTTGCAGGGAGAACCAAGGGCACCAAGGTTAAGGACAGCCTCTAACACTTCCCTGCCCCTCTGCCATGAGGTACCTGGGGACATGCTGTGCCTTGGCCCCTGCGTCTTGGTGCTACTGAGACTCTTCCAAGCAAGCCTGATGTAAATCCATTGGATGTGCTTGGCTTTGCATACTCAAGGATTTAATTTCCATATGTAAATACAGGGCTGCATGTGCAGGGGGTGTGCAAGCAATTAATTATTTTTGATCTTTTCTGCACTGAGCAAAGCGAAATATCCCACAGTGAAACGTGTGTCTGAGCCTCAAAAACAAAAGGCTGCTCAGGGCTTTGATTACCTTCTCCTGAGCTTGGACGCTGCACTCGCTTAGCGCAGCCCAGGGATGGGCCAGGGTTGTGTGGATCTCTGATACCTCCTCTCCCCCTCAGAAAATTAGCCATGATTTTCTGGGTTTGGCTTCCCACAGAGTGATGCCACCAGCTGTCCCCACTGCCTCTTTGGGTGTGTGTTTTCAACAAGAAGCAACAGAGTTTGCAGTTGTTTTCTTGCATAGGTTTGCTTCTTTTTTGACATATTTTGATTTAATATATTTGTTTATAACTGCATCAGCTCTTTACCTGGGGGAAGGAAACCATCCATCCTTCTTCCCTCGGAGCCAAAAGCTGCCCCAGCTCTAGGCCCCCTACAGCTGCTCATCCCTGGGCTGGGAGCCAGCCAGAGGAGGCTGCAAAAGGTACCTGACTCACTCCATTTGGGGGATTTGAGCTCTCAGTTGCTCTTATCACAGCTTGCAACTCCACCTGTTTGCGTTTCTCCCTTTGCAAGGGTTATTTTGACCCAGAGAGGCCCTTTGGAACCTGTGCTTCAGCATGGATTTGTGCCATGTGATGGGAACACACTGCTCTGTGGTGATGGTGGGCTGAGCAGTCCCACCCCATGAAAATGTGCTGAAGGTGCCTGGTGCCCCATGATCCTGACTTGGAGTTGAGGGTTATTCAGCTTCTCCTTTCTTTCCTTTTAACCGAGGGCTGCTTCCAGAAACGCATCACCAACTCCCTGAACCTGCATCGTTCGGTGTTGGGCTACAGGGGCCCAGTACAAGATAGTAACTACTGTGGACAAGGCATTGTAAGAAGGGTTGCAGAACACAAATAAGTGCTTAACAAGCAAGTGTAAACAGCCATTTGGTTCATGGCTGATAAACTTTCACGGTCCTTTTTATCTCTGTGTATGCAGAGGACGAGGGCTCAGGATGCTGCTGGTGGGCTGTGGCGCACAGCTCAGCCTCTGCCCTGCCAGGGGCTTGGCTGCAATCCTGAGCCACGCGCTTATTTGGTCTGTGCTCCAGTTCCTCCAGGCTGGGAGGACAGCACTGCATCCAAAGTGTGGCAGGAGACCAAGAAAAAGGGTCATTTCTGGCAGAGAGAGAGGGTCCGTTCTGCGGGATGATCAGCACAGAATCATTAAGGTTGGAAAAGACCTCTAAGCTCATCCAGTCCGATGGTCAGTCCAACCCCACCATTCCTACTAAACCATATCCTGAAGTGCCACATCTACACATCTTTTTGAACCCCTCCTGGGATGTGGACTCCTCTATCTCCCTGGCAATCCTTTTCCAATGCTTCAACACTCTTTTAGTAAAGACACTTTTCCTAATATCCAATCTAAACCTCCCCTGACACAACTTGAGGCCATTTTCTCTCATCCTTTCACTTGTTATTTGGGAGAAGAGATCAGCATCTGCCTTGCTACAACCTCCTTTTAGGTAGTTGTAGAGAAATAGAGGAAGAAGCTCCTCTTGTGATGAGGAGAAAACAATTACTGCTTCTACCAAAACCACTTTTGGGTAGGAGAGGTGCAGTGGGCTGAGGACTCCCTTCAGCACAAGGATTTTCCCCAGCTTCATAGAAAACTTTGTTCCTACAGTGAGGCTGAGCTCTCCAGAAGGGAGGATCTTGGAAGGCAGGAGAAGGCACGAAACTGTTTTCGGTGCAGAAAAACAGGGGAACTCATTAGTGCAATGTGAAATGAAACAGAAAGCACTTAAATGTGTTGGCAAAATGGCAGGAGAAGTGAATGAAATGCTCTTTCCACGTCAATGCTGGAAGGGTGGCAGAAAGTTTGGTTCATTTTGGTGGCTGTTAAGCCTTTACATTTTTTCCTCTTTCCTTTATCCTTAACTCAGGTTATTATAAAGCAACCCATGCTTTTTCTAAGAGAAATATAATTAAGTTTCATTTGGAAAATGTCAAAACAAAATGTTTTGGCATTTCTGAAGTGAAACATTTCATTAAAAATGCTGCATCTGAGTGTTTTGACATTTTTTTTAAATCCACTCTCCTCCTCCTCCCATTTTCTCAACCTAAATTCGTTAATATTTTTAGTCCTTCTAAAACTTAATATTCCAGAAAGCACAGTAGTAGTTAAAAAAAACCCAACAAAATTGCTGCCTTCTGTATTTGGAAAGCTCTCAGCAAAGGGAAACCTGGGCAGCTGAGGTCGCCGCTGTCTTACAGCCTCAATTGTCATTTCCATGGTGCAAAAGGAATGTGTAATCATGTAATTTTCTAGTAAGAGCTTTATTCACTTTTTATTCACTTAGAATCATAATGACAACAGTTCCCCAAATACAAAAGTTGACCCTGGGGCAAGGAACAAAGCTGGAGCAGGCTGGGAGTTGGGTGATGATGATGATGTCCCCTTGCCTTCCTTCTACTCCCTTGGTTCAAATGCTGACTGCATCGGAGCACCCCAATGGCTGCAGGGAATCATCTTGGTGCTCCAGGCAGGTTTAAACTTTGCTACACTCTTGGTTTAAATGCTGGCTGCTTTGGAACACCCAAACGGCTGCAGGGAATTGTCTTGGTGCTTTGGCCAGGAGAGCACGAGAGGCTTGAGGGGGACAGGCAGCTGAGTGCAACAGAGTGGGCTCCTCGCACGGCGCTGGGTGTTTCTCATTTGCCAACAGCTGCCACCACGTTTTGAACCCTCCTGGAGTGCCCTGGGCACGTGGTGGGGCCCCTCTCCAGCCAGAGCAAACTGCTGGTGCTTGGAGACTATTCAAATATTGGCTGATTCGAACGCAATCAAAAGCTGCCTTTAAAGTGATGCTTTTTGTGCAGCAGAGGGAAGAGCTGGCAGGGCATGTTACTTGTGGCAGAGTGTGACAGTTGCCTACAAAGGCTTGAGGTGTTTGTCAAAGGGGACAAGGAAGCCTCTGAAGCCAAGAGATGCTTTCAAGAGGAGAGTGAGTGAGTGCACGCTCCGGTCTGCACCCCATCACTCGGAGGTGAGAGGATGGGAGGCTCTGCTGTATTGCATGCTTGTTGCTACAGCCCCAGCATGCAGCAATTGCACACCCTTCCCCTGTCAAAGCCTTGATGCTGGCTAAATTAAGATGAAAAATACAAAAAAATACAGAGACTTTATACCTGCTTTCAAATCAGGAGTTCAGGTCTTGATGAGCATGGCTAATACAGGCTCAAAATAGCACCACTGACTCGCTGGTACCACTGGGTAGAGAGAAACCAAGTGGACACAGCTTTTACCCCCTTGTCACAGCACCTCCAGGTTTTCTGCTGGCAGGTGAAGCAGCAGACCCACCAAGAGGTGCAGCCAGGAGAGGCTTCAACCAAGAAACACCAGTTCTAGGTGGGGATGGTTGAACAGGGTGGTTTTGCTGCTGAAACACAAAGGCAGGAAGGAGTGTGTTGGGGCTGCCGGGGTCCTGAGCTCTGTCTTTGCCAGTCCCTGTCTAGTTTGGTGCCATTTCAAAGATCTGAATGAACTACACAAAGCCAAGCTGGTTCAAATCGTGAGCATTCTTTTCCTGGGGAAAAATATCCTCATGGCCAAATATCTATTTGGAGGCTTCCTCAGGACTCCAAGAATATCCAGAAGGTACTTCTACAGGATAAGATATTGACAATAATCCTAATCTAATAGAGAAAGATCCTTTTTTTTTAAAAAAAAATCCAGATCACCCAGTTATTGTCATACAATCCCTTTTTTTTCATCTTCTAAAGCTGGATGTTCCCAAATGGTGAGAGTGGATCTGGATCTTAACACAAGAGAGCTCCCTGAAGACACCCTGCACCACTGCTTTGGGGATGCAGTCATGTTCAAGGCTGAGTTTTCTCAGCAAACTTATTCTTGCACCAAGACAACTAGCTTGTGGTAGTGGTTTCCAGGTGAAATGCTTTGTGGAGATGAGACTGGTGGTTTTTAGAGGAGCAAGCTCAGGTGTAGGGACAGATCCAAGTTGAGACAACCTGAAAGACAGGTTCATTCAAGGGAAATAACTGACTCAGGTCTCCTCATCCTTTGAATGCTTGCACTTTATTAACAAATCGAGTCATTCTTCCAGCCTATTTGGTGGTTACTGGGCTTCTCAGGGCTGCAATGCTGTGACCCTATGTCCCTCTGCCCCACATTTCCCCAGCAAAGGCAGCCCCTGGCTGCACCCATCCAGAGCCCACACGTCTCCTCAGTGCCCTCCACTTCTCCTCATTTCTAAACAAACATTAAGAAAAAAGGGCGGAAAGGAGGAGGTGGTGGTTCAGGAACATAAAGTCCCACAAAGAAAATTATCTTCCTTTCACTTGAGTTCTTCCGAAAGCTGCTGGGTTGCAAAGGCAGTTCTGTTGATTGCAGTTTCAATCCCTGATTATGCAGTAATGGAAGCATCAGAAATCATCAAGCTTCCTTCCTCAATTGAGTTTGCCCTTCATTCCGTGGTTTCAGGCTAAGGAGAAAATGGTCATTTGGAAGAGGAAGGTGGGGGAAAAAACACAATATTGTTTATCTCTCTTAAAGTCACAGCTCTATTTGCAGTTCCCATTTTACAGCGTGGCCATTTGAAAGATCAATTAACTGCCTCAAACCTTTCGCTGGGAAACTTTTCCCCAGGCTGAAAAGTACTTTTCTGTCCTTCTCACAGAAAAAAAGGAAAGGCTGGGTGGTTCCTGAAACCACAAATTCCCAGGTAAGAAGATGCCAGAGGTTTTGAAGAGGCTTTGAGATGGGCTGTCAGACTCTGCTCAGTGGGCGCTGTGCTGAGGGTTGGCATCAGCAAGCAAGAAAGGAGAGGTTTTTGGGAAAAGCCAGCAGGTTGTTGGGCTGGGGACGTACCAAACTCTCCCCTGACCAGGAAGCGTACAGGAAGAAAGCATCTCTTGCTTTTTTGGTGTTTGTGGTGAACTTGCCCACCCTCTCAGAGCTGGGACCACTTGGGAGAGGACCAAGCAGTTAGAACAACTACTTTAGGTTTATTCTCTCTAGGTCAAAAGTACGGTCTCCTTTTTAAACTTTTACAACATATGTGCACATCTGTAAATCCTCAAGGATTTACAGACATTTGTGTGGATAAGACTGATCAAAAATTCACAAAGCAGGGGCAAAATAGCTGCAAACCCCAATTTTGGGACATCACAGCTAAGCAAAGCCTGGAATTTCAGGATACTGGAGGTGCAAAGGGTGACTCTGCTGCTTTGGCACCTCATTCCTGGGGGAAAGGCAAAGCTTTGGCCATCCTAACATGCCTGGGATGCTGCTCCTGCTCTCCGTGGTGCCCAGGATGGTCAATGTGGCTGCACCTCTCACAAGAGCTGAGCACTTTTCTTTTCTCTCTCTTTTTCTTTTGAAAATCTCCAATCTGTTTGCACTTCTCCCCCCTCCCCATCACCATCCCTTAGGCCTTCTGGGGAAAGAAAGAAACAGCCTCTCTGTTTTTAATCAACCTAATTAGTGTATCTTTAATACAATTAGAGGGAAATTTTACCGCTCCCCCCCCTTCCCCGTGTATCAATTAAAGCCCCACAGTTGCAGAGTAAATTTCTAATCCATTTAGGACCGTCTCCCCGGCCTCGCATCCCCCTCCTCCTCCTCTCGCCTGGCAGAGTGTTGCTTCCTCCTCCGTTTTCTTTAGGAGTCTGTTCAAACAGCACATTGTAAGGAGTAAATAAATTACTCTCTGCCCCCTTGCCCTCTCCTCCGTGGCAGCCGGCCCCGTTCCAAGCAGCTGCCCTGATTGTACGGGCAGGAGCGGGGGGAGAAGGGGCTCGCACAAAGCCGGGGCTGCGGGGCCGCACGCTCCGGGTCAGGGGGGGTCACGCTGTTCATCCCTCCTTTCTTCCATTCTTCAACCCCTCTTCTGCCTCTTGCTGGGTTGTTTTTTTTTTTTCAGGTCTGGGTGTGGCTGGGGCTTCGTGTCTATTTTTGTGGTGCTTGGAGGTTTATGCCCGTGGACCCTTGGGTGGGTTTTTCCACCACAGGGTGGTGGTGGGTTCTGGCCCCGCTGCTGTGGTCCCTGGGGTGCTGTGTGGGGAACTTGGGGGTCCTGCTGTGCCTGGCTGCCTCCACTTCATGCTGTAATTCCTGCATGGAAAAACTTGCCTAAATCAAGGGAAGAGCCCTGCCCTGTGCCAGCATCCTACCATCTGAGCTCAGCACCGCAGGGCCCAATTCTGCCCTACACGCGCACTAGCAGTTTGGGGAATTTGAAGTTCCAGTTGGTGGAGCAGCACCTAAATAGCAAGAGTGTTTTCTTTGGGTTTGGGTTTTTTTTTCATGTAGTGAAAACAGGTTGCTGCTGGATCCCCAAAACATGGTTGAACACCACAAAACGTAGCATCCTGGGGTTCCACTCCCTGTTCCCTGAGATGATTCCTTCACTCTGGCTTCCACAGGACTTGGACACCCAACCCTGAGACCTGCTTTATTAGTGCACGTTCATTTGCAAACTCCTGAGAGGGGCTGAGGGCTCCGGGCTGGGCTGTCCAGAGTGGGGCACCCCTGGAGGGATGGCAGCTGGGAGGGAGCCAGAAAGGAGGAGGTAGGACCCGACTTTCTTCCCATCTTTCTACCTACAGGTTAAGAGCTTGGTCCCAGAGGTGAAGAGCAAAGCAGTGGGGGACAGTGGGGCTGGGTGCTGGCCCTGTGTGGTGCCTGGTCTGCATCCCGGCACAGGGTGATGCCCTGGGATCCCCACTGCCACTGATGACTGAGCTCTGCTCCAAAACGTCCTGCAGGCAGCTCATTATCATCAGTACAAACACAATTAGTAGCTTTGCTGCTGTCTTTTTGAGGTAGACGGGCAAGACTTGCCCTCTCTGCATTTCTCCCTGGCTGGCCCGTGACTACAAGGTCCTGCCTTTATGGATCACCGAGTCCCTGTGCTTTCTTAATGAACCTGCGTTTAATGCTTGACTTCTCTGTGTCATGTTTAATTACAGCAGCTGTAACTTCCTCGTTGGTTAGCTTGAAATAATATCTAAGTGCTTCTGAGCTTTAGAGCCTTGTTATTCTTCTATAATTAGAGCTTTAAGGCTGGTGTGAGCCGTCTCTATAAAACAGGCAGCCATTTGCCATGCATGCTTATTGTAAGACTTCGGGTTTCCTGAAGACAAGAAAGAGATGCTGTTATTCAGAATCTTGCAAGATTAGGTAGAAGGAAAGATTGGATGGGTTGATGGCAGTGGAGCATCTTGCCAAGCATTTCAATACTCAAATATCAGCAAGGAATAGATATAAAAAAGTTTCTCAGGATGTAACTGACAGAGGAGTGCAAAGCTTTCTTTTGCTTAAGGTTGAGTTTATCTCCTTTCATCTCTGAATACACCATTTTTTCCCCTGAGGAGGGCTGGGATTAGGAGAATTTGTGGCTCTCACTGCCCCTTTGTCACCTCTGCTTCGATCCACAGCTGGTGACCCTCCTGGGAACAGGAGACAGCAGTGAGATAGAGACAGGGATGAGCATCAGCCAGTGCAAACGATCTTGGAAACCTGAGGGGACACTGTGCCTCGCCGGGAGACGATGGGTGTGACAGCAGCCGACTTGCAAAACAAGTGGCCTTTTAGGACCTGCCAACTCGGGAGAGAAGGGGGCTTTGAGAGGGTAGAGATTGCCCCATTTATGCCACATCTGCACCCCGGAGGAAGGGCTGTAAATGTTCCCTCCTCTCAATCCCCCCTCTATATTCGCTGCCTTTTAGAGGGAGGTTTTTATTCTGGCAAAAGTGAAGGGATTGATGTCTTTTTCTTAAGTTTATGTTCAGGTACCTGTGTCATCCGGGCAGCTGTGCTGGGAGTTCAAGAATGCAAAATTACAGCACAGCTGGAGGGGTTTGTGCTGGCTGTGGTGGGGGTTTGAGCCGTGGTGACTCCCCTGCCCTCTTCTTGCTCTGCCTCAGGGGTCAGGAGGGGACATGGGAGCTTCTCAGCTCAGGAACAGCTCCTGTCTGTTTAAGTATGGTGAGTTCCCATGCAATGGCATAGCAGAGCCTGTGGCACCACCAGAGGCGAGGTGAGAAGAGTAATAAAATTTCTAGTTGTTATTAAATTCATGCACTTCTTTCTTAAAGTCCCTATAGGTGGAGGGTCTCATTGCCCTGAATTAGGCAGAAAAAGCCACAGCCTGTGATGGACATTGAGCCACTTCTGGGGTGTGATCTCAGGTTAGGGATGTGTGAGACTTGAGCCCCAGGGCAACCCAGATCTCATGGTATGGGACAAAATCCTGGGACAAGACTGATCTGGGGATGTTATGGCAGCGCTGGGTTTACAGGGGCTGGGGCAGCTGGGGACAGGACAACACATATAGCATCTCCTCCATGTGGTTTAGAGTCATTCCCTTGTGCCTTTGGAAAGTAGTTCTGTAGAACAAAAGAGCAGCCTGCTGATCCATCCCTAAAGTGGGGTTGGCTGAAACAGGCAAGGACAAAATGCCCTGATACATCAATTTACGCTGTAAACTCTTCCCTGAAGCTTTTGCCACGGGCCACGTTTGGAGGCAAGATCCCAGATTCAGCAGAGCTAAGGATGAGATCACAGCACAGGTCCTGGCACTTGCAGCCATGTAGAAGCTCATCTCCTCGCAAGATCTCCACTGTACTACTTGTGCTGAGGATCAAGAGGGCTTTTTCCAGTGAGAAGGGGATGGCACAGAATGACAGTCTCTGAACTGCAATTTGAAACGTTTATAGCCCAGTCAATCCTAATTCATTATTAGCTGTAATTGTTTCAAAGAAAGTGTCCACTGTTATGTAAAATGCAGTCCCAGATGCTCCTAATGGTTCGGGCTCTGATTGCTGTAATTTGCAAAGCTTTTGCCTTTTTTCCCCCCCCTCCCTCTGTAGTTATGATGTGCCTTTTATGAGCCAGCGAGGAAGAAAGATAGAAAAGCACACCATTAGAGGAAAATAATAATGTTGTACCTGAAAGGCCATTAGTGAGTCTCATATAAAAGTATGCATCTGGTCTGCACCCGGCCTGGCCTGGATATTCCCCAGCACCTGGGCACTGCACATGGGGCTTGGGGATGGCAACACCCAGGGCTCAGGGGCTCTTCTTGCAGGGAGAAGGGGTACAATTTGGGTGTGCAGCCCAAAGCAATGCTGCACCGGCCCAGACATGAGGGTATGTAAACAACCAGCACACTTCACAATTGATTTTCACAATTAGATATAGGCTTTGTGTGAATCAGCTGGGGTGGAGCAGCTTTCAGCTGACAAATTTAATGGGGGGTGATTTTGCTGGTGAGGTGGGGGTTGTCTCATTTTTGACATGAAGGAAACATCCATTTCCCACTTCCATCCTCTGATGTTGCTGTGTATAAAGGCAGAACTGCAGGGATGTCTCCCACCGGGATATCCAAGCTGTGTGCTACGGGTATTTCAAAGCTCTTATTGCTTGCTGTCTTTCACTTCCACCTCTGTTTTCAGCTCAGGTGTCTGTTTTAGGCTGTCTGTGTCAATTCTGTCACCAGGAGCTTCTTAAGTCCATAGTATCAATCTAATTTAAGGAAAGCTTTACTTGATGAGACAGCTTTTGGCCCCTGCTGTGTGCAGAGGAAAGAAATTAAGGTTCCTTTGGTGTTTCTACTGTATCCTGTCCATGGCTGAACTCCTGTGGGACAAAACGCGGTCCCTGGGCTGAGTGTTTCTATTCAATCTCCCTGGATAAATTGTGCTAGACTTATGATTGGGATCAAAAAGTCAATTCTAGTGGTTTTTGGGTTCTTTTAGGTAAAAAAAAAAGAATAATAGCCAAACTCATTGTGAAAGAGGCTAGAGGACATGAAAGCTGAGGTTAAGTACAGCGTCCCCTGTGTCCGGCAGATGCTGTGTCTGTAAATTATCTGGGAGTGAAACACTCCATGAATTACACTGGGGTTTCCTCCTTTCCGAGGCCAGGTTGGGGGAAGCAGCAACACAGAGGAGCAAAGGCCAGGAGAAGCAAGGCAGGGCAGTGGGGAGGTAGAGTGGTGGGAAAGGATGACTGCCCTTTCACCTCTGCTCTCCCCCTTTTTCTCCAGAACTCTCTGCAGGGTGACCCATCCTCGCTGCTTCCCACCAGACAGCCCTGCCCTGGCCGCCTCCCCAGGACCTGCTTCCCGGAGACAGGCTTTGTCTGGGGAAGATTGAGAGGGCTGATGAGGCCGGGTGGCCACTTACCCTTCACCCCCGAGGAGGGTGGTCCTCTGAGGTCATTGCCGGGGGCATGCAGGGCAGTGTGTGATGATATTGTCTGCTCAGAAGCCTTGAGATGGGCTTTTAAGAGGGGAGAAAGGCACCTCATCCCTTGCATCCCACAGCACTCATCCCAGCCCCTTGCATTTCTCTCCGTGTCCTGGTGCCGGAGATCTCTCCGTGTTGGAAACAGAAGGGATAAGTCAAGGGAGAGGTTTAATATGGATTAACTCAGGAGCCCTGGGCTGTGGGTCCAACTCTAGCAATTAGCAACATGCACGGCCTTGGGAGAGTCAATTAGGCTCCTGAGCCACGGTTTACTCATTAACACAAGGTCTCTAATTACCCTGACCTGATGCTATGGGGGTGCTGAGGTTCCTAATTAAACATGTACATTCCTCAAAAGGAAGCTAGGGCTCAGTTCTGAGTGCAAATACTCTTGCAAATACTCTTTCCACAGCTGAGATGATGTTGTCTGGGGTCTTACAGCAACATCACACTCTCCATCCCTGCGGATGGATGGGGAGGAGGGATTGAGGGGCCAGGCTGTCCAGGTGTCCCGTGCACTGCTGGAGCAGTGTGGGGCTGAGATTGCTTTATTGCCTTCTGTGGCTGCGTGGGGCCAGCAGTCCTGGCTTCTCTGGGATGTGTCAATGCAGGTCACAGTGTGGCCGGACTCACGGGTCCCGGCAGCAGGGATGGACGTGGTGACAGCAGACAGACAGCTCTCCAGTGTCAGACAAGGGGAGATGGGGATGGTGTGGTAGGAGATCTTTGCTTTGCAGTCCCTTGAAATGATGATTTCGAGGGGTGAGGTGAAGCACTCTGAACTCCCCAAATCAGAGCTAGAAAACGGATACCACAATCTTGAGCACAATGGTCACACAGGAGCCAAAGCAGCCTTTCTGGTTCGATTTATAACCCCCCCCCCCCCCCCATTGCAATTAACTCTCTTTATTATTTCATCACGGAAATTGTTTTTGCCTTTAACGAACGGGAGGAACATTTGCAAATGTCTTTTTGTCTGAAGGCAAAGCTGCTTGGTGTTACTGAACTTCAAGGGATCATTCCTTGTTTCCGCTCCTCTCCCTTTCTCTGCTGAGGCAGAACGTAGCATAACTTAAAAGTCAGTGATTCAGACTGCAATTATAACCTAAAAGCACAAATAAAAGATAAGCTGGCATCCTACTGTTCCCCATTTGCATCTGTGTCACATGGGATGAAGGGAAAAATAAAATCTGCTTTTATAAAGTGTTGAGCCAGAGAATCTCGTCCTGCAGAAAGAAGAAAATAAACAGATCCCCTGAGGCACTGACTGTTTGAGTTGCAAATGACAACTCAGTTGGAAGATACTGCCACGAAAGGCACGAGGAGTCTGCACACAGGTTGGCCACGCATAGAGTTGTACCATCAGCCTGATACTGGTAAAAAGCCACCTTGTGTTGTTTTTTGTGTTATCTAGATGCACCCAGTGCAGGGTTTTCCCATTGCTCCTCCAATATTTGCCATGATTTCCAATGGTGAGGAGGGAATGTGGTATTTGTCTGGATGCAGGAGGGCTTAGTGGGGGCTTCTGTGGTTTGCCCATCCCATCAGACAACCATCCCACATGGCTCCTCAGAGCTGGTGACCATAACATTACATTCTGTTTTGGGGAGCAATGGCTTATTTTAGCATCAGCAGAGATTTCTGGTCCTTCTGTCTTAGTAGATTGAAAAATCACCTCCCAGGGTGTTTCAGGTGTCTCTGTTTGCAGAGATGGCTCAGAACTCACTTGGGCCCTGTAAACACTTCTTGCTGGAAATAAACAGGTTTTTGAGACAATAGGCTTTTTTTTCTGAATGTGATGGGTTTCTAATAGAAAAAGAAATCCAAGGAGAAGGTAGAAGGAGGAGGGTTTTCGCTGAGATACTGACAAAACCCAAAGCTATTGTATGGGGTGAGGAGGGTGATGTGCTTTGTGTCTCTTGGGCTGGAGAGAACTGAAGCGCTGCATCCAAATCTCTGCTGCAAGCATTTGTCTCCTAGTCCAGGAGCAGATAATCTCCCAGACAGGTGTGGAGCTGGACATGAGGCACTACATCAATACAGAAAATACTGTAGCCTGGGCTCCCAAATTTGACCATGTCCTTTTCTACCTTCTGTCTCCCCAGAGACCTACCCTACAAGGGCAGATTTTATTTTCACTTGCCTTGTCCAAACCCCTTCATCACTGCACATACTCAAGGCAGATGGTGGCTGTGGGATGGCAGCACTTGGGTTCTTTCCCTGAAGGTGTGCAATGCTTTGCTTGGTGTTTCTATGTGCACAAACCCCATGGTGTGACCGGCTGGAGGGGTTTCTGCCAGCCTGCCCGGCTACGGGAAGCGGAGCAGCTGTGCCGGGGATGCTCCGAACAAAGTGTCTCTCCCATTGCTGGCAGCCTGTGATTTGCATACAGATGCGTAGGAAATCTTGGTGGGTCCTAACGATGAGGGGGAAGGGGCCATTGGTGCAGGAAAAGAGGTGAGGCTGGCCAATGTGTGGCCCCCAAAATCTCCAACTCGGCATGGCAGGCTGGGGGCCCCATCAGCGAGGCTGTGCCTGTGGCCACTCCATCGTGCGCTGGACCAGGAGCAGCCTCCAGCCCAGCAAGCCAGAGGCAAACAGGGTCATAGAATCATAGAATGGTTTGTGTTGGAAAAGACCTTAAAGATCATCCAGTTTCCAACTCCCTGCCATGGGGAGGATGTCCCTCATAAGGCAGCACAGCTCTGCCGTGTCTGTGTGTCCATCTTTTCTCCCTTTCCTGCCACTTGTCTCGTTCCCCCTCTTCCCTTCTTCATCAGCCTGTTCGTTCTGTCTTTTGCTGTCTTTTGTTGGAGGTCCTGGGTAATACTTTATAATGATGTTTAGATTCTGCTCATTTGCCGTCCAAGAGCTCTAGATGCTCTGCACTCTCTAACACAGAGCACAACTTGCCTCACTCTGCAAATGGTGTAAAACCCCATCCCCGCCACCCTCACACCTCACGCCCCCATCCTATGCCAAAGGTGGGCATTCACCAGAAGCAGTGGATTTTGCAAGGTTGAGGAGGGGTTGAGCAAACAGTCCATCAACAAGCAAGGAGAAACTACATGATCCTCTCAGCCACACTCAGCAAAGGAACTCCAACTGGAGGCCACTGCAGTCTGTAAACGGTCTGTTTGCTTTATTTTGAAGAAAAGTTATCTATCAAATCTGTTTGAATAGCAAATAAATGCAGGGAAGCTGCCTTGGAGGGTCCTTGGGCAGAAGGGGAGGATGAATTTGTCAAACCCAATGTTTGTACAGCTGGATCCCTGGGCGTTCTGCAGTATTGAGAAAGCTGAGGTTGCGTATGAATGAAATACTGAGTTTGTTGCCCACTTTTTGTGTGCCCTTATCTGGATGCTGATGGCTCTGTGTTGTGTTCACTGCTGGACTCCAGACCTACTTGTTGTGAGGCTGGCAGTGGAGGGGCTGGCACTGGAGGAACACTTGGCAATTTGGGGCAACACAAATTGGCTTTCCAAGTTTTTCAAATATTGTCTCAATGAGAAGCTCAGCAACCCCCTCTCCTACCAACATGCAATTAAAGAGAACAAAACCCCAACACCATGGAGGTGCTGGAAATGAAAACAGCTTCCTCGTTGTCCTTGTAGCTCCCGTTATCAAATATCATCCACAGCATCCCAAATGCATGACCTCGGCAAACGGCAAATTGAGTCTGTTTATCACGTGGCTCCTCGAGAGGTGCTTGCCTGGTGAATGGCCTTGGCATACATTAAGTGAATAAACCGCCCCATTGTTTGGCTCCTTCAGCCGCTCTGCTCAGTTGACCCATTCAATAACTGTTTGTTTGCACAGATTTCCCTGTACAAGTGCAACAAGCTGAACCCTGGATCTGAGCAGATGTGTTTGGAGTAGGCTCTCTCTCTCTTCGCTTCCTTTCTATCAAGGTGTATTGTTGCGTCTTTTGAGAGCTCAAGCTCTCACCAATATGACTCATTCAAGTAAAATTTCTGTGCTGTTTTCAGGGACCCTCAAGCTTTTCCAGGCATGATTTATCTCTTCTGTGGCCATATTCGAGCCTCTAACTAACCCAAAACTTCCTCCTAAAATGTCTCTTTATGTTTTATCACAGCCTGAGAAAACAGGGAATGAAACCAGGCATGGGGAATGTACACAACCCCTGTTTGAAGTCAGAAACAAATCAGGGCAATCTTTTACCCTACATTAAGCAGGTCTGAATAGATGTGTCTCAGCTGTGCTCCTGGCATCCACAGCTGTGATACGTGTGTCAGCATCTCCTCTCCAAGACTGCTTGGTCCTGGAGAAGGTGTCTTGCAGTCCTTAGGGACTGTGTCTATCACAGACATCCTTTGCCTTGACCTCACAGCACTGTGTCCCAGCCCTTCCCAGCAGTCTGGAGCTCTGCTGAAGAAGTTAGATATAGGAAAGCTGGTTGGTTCTGGGATGCCTGGAGGCCAAAGTGTCCCTGCAGCTTCAACTGATAATTGGCCAAAAGAGAAATGATGTTAAACCCTCTAATTAAACCCTTGTGCAAGGTCAGGCCTGTTAAAGCACCTTCATTCCAGGAGCTCAATTTTTCAGACAGAGGATCTGGAGGATTCTCACGAAAACAGGACTTCTCCATTTGAAAACAATAGGTGGCTTGACCCCTACAGTGTCTGATATACAGCTCCCACTGCTTTTAGCTCGTATCTTCTACCCAGAAGTAGTGAAGTGCTGTGTAAATGTCACAAATTCAGGCAGATCAGGCACAATCTTTCCTTGGTGCAAAGACTGACTGACTCAAGGATTCATGGAGAAATAGCCTCTGGCAATAAAAGTGAAGAGACGTCCCCAGTTATGTAGGAAGGTGAGTAATTTCAGGTATGGAGTAAGGGCACATCCCTCAAAACAAAGAAACAGTGACAAGATGTGGAGTCCGTGATGCAGCTGCCTGAAACGAAAGTCAGCTTGAGGTTAGCTAAAAATACAGCAGGCACGTTCTGTGGGATTGTGGATGCCAAGACCCAGTAAGCTATTAAAAGTTCTGGAGATTTTAAATCCTTTTTTTCCCATTGATGTATCACATGAATCACAAATACCCTCAAACGAGCCATTTGTGCGCCTCCCTCCAGACGGAGCTGACAGGGGGATAAACAAAATGCATGCAAATATTATTTCAGGGTAGGCTGAGTTTGGATGGGGTGAAAGAGGAAAGTTAAACATAGAAGCATATTTATTTCTGCATAATTTTGTCAGCTTTCTGCTGGCAGCGAGAGACTAAACTTCAGAGGAGCCTGACCCCCGGATTATCCGAGGGAAGACATGTGCTCGCTGTTTTGGAGTCACCATCTGTGAGGGAGATTTCAGGGAGCGAAGACGCGTGGCAGGGAGACGGCTGCATCAACCCAGCCCGGAGAGAGACCACCAGGACCCTCAATTCCTGAGCATCCTCACAGCCTTGCCGATGCATTTATCACTGCAACGAGTTTCTGCTTGACAGGGGGGGGCTCTTCAGCTTTTCTATTCCTTCCCCACCAACCCTCCAGCCCAGCTCCGGGGGACTTTCCCCCCTCCTGCAATCAGTCCATTTGCTTTTGTCTCCAATTAATTGCTTGCTACTTTTCACTGCCTGCTCCTCCCCCTTTTAAAGATAAATTTTAAAGCCCGGGCGGGGTGGAGAATGGCTCAGCCCGCTGTTATTTTTGACATTCGCCCCGGTGACAGCTGGACCTTGCAAGGCTGGGGCCGTTCACACACAAAGCCTATTAGCTGTGCCCACTCACTTAATGAGGCCTGAAGTCTGGAAGGAAAATTTCCTCCCCGAAGTGTGGCAGAGCCCTTTGTCATTGTAAACAGGCGCTGCTTGCTGAGCCCTGCCTTGCCTTTCTCCTTCCTGCCGCCGTGGCTTTTCTATTTACTCAGGAAACAAAAGCGAAGCCGTGTCAATGTGCAGGGAAGAAAATACACCCAGCTACTCAGGTTCACACGCATGCACGCACACGCACGCCCACCTCTGCCACCCACCTACCTCGGCCAGGGCTCTCCAGCATCACCGACACGAGGGGGACACCTGGGCATGGGCTGTGGGACGGGGAGAAAGGGATGTGCTTGGGATTTGGGGATCCATAGGAGCTGCGCCCCACAGGAACCAGCTATACAGGTCAGGACAACACTGGGAAGAAGAGCGGGGTGTCCTCCAAAGCCCTTTACTGAACCATAGCGATTTAGGGCTCCAGAAATTCCCACATTAGCCACGAGGTTGGTTTTGAGGGATATTTTCTAGTAAGTTTTTGAATTTGCACCACTTTTTCTCATGCAAGGAGCTTCCTTCCCAGCCCCACAAATAATTCACAAAGGAATATTTCCTTCTGTCCCTTTTGAACAGGTTTGTTGCATTGTAAGCCTCAATATGTCCCATTTTATGCCCATTTACAATGGGAGTCACTAGGCAAAAGATTAAACCCATAAGTGCCCATAAAGCATTTTAGAAATGGAAATAATCTTGGTGTATCCGGTAACACATGTTTATTGAGACTATTAACAATATGCAAGCAAAGAACAAGGAAAATGGAAAAAAAAAAATACCCCAGCTGCTTTCCTAGAGCAAGGCCACCTCACAGATGGTCCTTACTTGCAGTGAGGGTGACCACTCACTTGACATAGACCCTGTCACCAAGGGCGAGCAAAGTGTTCCTAGGATGAAATCTTTGGAATATTGGTCTTGATTTGAATAAGAAGATGAAAACTCTAGGTTTCATGATTTGCAACATAACCTTCAATGTCAGGCAGCCGTGAATAAGATCTGGAATATCTGTCCAGTCTTCATCCAAGTTGGGAAAGAGCTAAGGGACTAGTTGTCCCTTTTTTGTAGTGTTGTTACTAAAGCCTAAAGAGCACTTAAATATCCTGTTTGGAACGTGTGTCAGGGCAGGCTGAGGCTGCTGAAGACACCACAGCCTGCACAGCAGCGATTTGCTTTTGTGGTTCGAGTGGGCTGAGGATGGCTTGAGTTCTAGACCTTGGAGGATGTCCTTATGCCATTGCTTTCCTGGGCTGCTCCTGGCTAAAGCTTCAAGGGGCTTCAGAAAAGCAGCTCCCAACCTGCAGTGTCCCTGTATCTGCCAGTACCCCTTCCCCTGCTTCTTTTTTGTCCCTTCTGCTCCGGGGATTTGCTTGCTAGTTTTTAAATATTTGCATATTTCAATGCTTTCTTTCTGTTGGTAACCAAGGCTGTTTGGGAAAAGCTGAGACATTCTTTAAATGTAAGTCAGGCAAAAAAAATTACCTTTTTTGTGTGCTTTGCAATTATCACAGCAAAATGATTCCTTTCTTCCTCCTGTAGCCAGTAATTTATTTTTTAACAGAAAAACTAAAATGTTACTTCAAGAACGCTGGGTTAATGCTGTTCTTGTTTTCCCTGTGAAGTTAAGTTGGCTTCATGACTGAAGTGTTTGTCTTCAATTTATAAAACCGCTTTTGGGTATGTCCTGCTTTGGGAAGACACAAGAGGCATTCACAAGCCAGAAATTCTCAGGTTCCAAATTGGTTGTTTAGTAACAAAGGCAGGGGAAAGACCAATCTTTATCCTGTGTTTTAAATTTGCCTTTGCCAGAGTTTCTAAAGTGCCTTTTTGCTGTTTGTTTCATAAATCTTAAGGCATAAGCCCGACAGTCTTAGGAAATACAGAGTGATCTTTGATCACCAGTCTCAGTGTTTCCTGCTTGCTTTTTCATAGAAACATAGAATTGCTTGGTTGGAAAAGACCTTTGACATCATCAAGTCCAACCACACCTTTCCACTACTAAACCACATCAACTGAGCACCTCATCTACCTGTATTTTAAATCCCCCCAGAGACAGTGACTCAACCACCTCCCTGGGCAGCCTCTGCCAGTGCCTGAGAATCCTTTCAGTGAAGGAATTTTTCCTGATGTCTAATTTGAACCTCCCCCTGGCACAACTTGATGCCATTCCCTCTCATCCTATCACTTGTTTCTTTGGAGAAGAGGCCAACACCCACCTCACTACAACCTCCTTTTAAGTAGTTGTAGAGAGCAATAAGGTCTCCCTTCAGCCTCCTTTTCTCCAGGTTAAACAGCCTCAGATCCCTCAGCTGCTCCTCATAAGACTTGTTCTCCAGCCCCTTCCCCAGCTTCACTGTCCTTCTCTGGACACGCTCCAGTGCCTCAATATCCTTCTTTTAGTGAAGTCTTTCAGTTCCTTGCACTGATGCCAGCCCACAAGCACAAGAACTCCTGCACCAGCCTTGTGGCAGCCTTCTCCTGAGAAATGCTCCACCAAGGGTTGATGGAGAGAAAAATCGAATAAATAATCTTGATGTGAAGTCCTCAAGTCTTTCCCTTTCCACAAGCCATGGTTGCCATTTTGGACCATTTGAATTTCTGCCTCTTCTGGGAAGTAGGGAAAGAGATTTTCTGCTCTCACATGGCTTTGTGTGAACTGCTCAGACTGCAGCAGCTTTGATGGAAGTCATTATTGGCTGTTTTAACTCCTGCTAGCTTGGGTCAAGACCACCTGTTTGCAGCAGCTTAGTCTGTCTGATGGGTAGTCAGGTCTTGAGAGACAGTGATGATTTGGCAATCCATGTCTCCCAGTTTAATGAGTGTCCAATTTTGGGCAAGGTATGTAAATACTGATTGCAGGGTAGGAATGGGAAGGCCTGGGTTGTAAAAGCAATGCTAATTCTGTAGCAGGTGTATTATGCTACGTAACTTTACTGACTGCTTGAGCAAGCTTTTCAGTTACTCTGTGCATGTCCAGCACAGGTGAAAGACTCTCAGTCACATTAATCCATAAATGCTTGAATATATTCCCTACTGGCAAAGGAGAACCTTCCTGTTGCATGCAGCCATCTTGCATAGGGCTGCCCTGGAGAGCAAGGAGACTGCTATGTCTCCCTTTTCTTCTTGTGGTTTTGTGTATTTCAGGGGCTGGATTTTGACATGGAGAAGTCTGCTGGATCCCATCTTCCCTTTGATGTCAGCTTCTCCCTGTGCAAGAGGATTAGGAAATGGCAAAGGAGATGCAGAGATCAGGGAGGAGGTTGTGTTACAAACCAAGGTGGCAGCCAGGAGCCTTTCTCCATTGTTGTGGCCTCTTCGTCTCAATGTCTTTCTAATATCTGTTAATCGGCTTTTCATTTGTAGCTCCGTTTTAATTCACCGGTGTTCGTACCTCCGACATTAAGTTGGCAAGCTTGTGCCTGTGTAAAAGCTATAAGTCAGGACTGGGCAAACGACTCCAGGAGTGCCTGGGAGCTTGGCGTGTGTCAAGGGGATTTGCATTTTGAAGACAGAGCTAATCCCTTTTCTATGGTCTACACTCACAGGCAGCTGCCCCGGACACATTTTGCCTGTCCTTTCCTCCACCCTCCCTATTGACAAGGATTTCAGAACAAAGAGGGTCAGGGGTGGAAGCAACTAACTCGGTGTGGGAGCAACCAACCTGGTGTGCAGGAGACCTGGCCCCAGCCCTCTGCTCTCACACAGCCTTCCAAGGTGACCCTGAGTAAGTCTTGCAGAGTACATCTACACAGGCGCCAGAGCAGGCTTATGCATGCTAACACCCAGCCCACCCTTGAACCTGGCCTCTAGCCCAGCTCCAGCTCCAGTGGCCAGTCCAGGTCAGGAGGGCTGTTGGGGGACACGGCTGGAAACAAGTAAATGCACAAACACCTGACCAACCTTTTAGAATTGGAATTAAATCTGCTCGGTATCGCTGGGGCTGTATCTTGAGAGCTCTCTGAAAAGCTGGGTGTGTGCTTCTGCTCCTCTGATCTGCAGAGCTTTCTAAATGGCTGATATTGAGTGAGGGTTAGATTTCGTATTATCTCAGCTTGAAGGTGCACATACTGCAGAAGTCACTCCAAGGCCAGCAGCTGGCAGGGGAGATGACCAGAATCCCTGGATGAGACCGTGATTTTCAAAGCCAACTGCAGGATGTAAATACTCAGCACTCATCGAAATAAACAGGAGAGTTAATTCTAAATATTCAAAATCTAAATATTCTAAATATTCAATTGGCTTTGCCAAGTGAACTTTCAGGAAAGTTTAGACTTGATGTTAGGAAGAAGTTCTTCACTGAAAGGGTGATTGGCCATTGGAATGGGCTGCCCAGGGAGGGGGTGGAGTCGCTGACCCTGGAAGTGTTTAAGGGGAGACTGGATGAGGCACTGAGTGCCATGGTTTAGATGATGGTTGGTGTTAGTGTTGGTGTTGGTGTTAGTGTTGGGTTATAGGTTGGACTTGATGATCTCAGAGGTCCTTTCCAACCTTATGATATTGTGATACTGTAACAAAATTCTTGTGAACATCCCATTTGCCACTATTTCATTGAGAATATTAACTTTGAGATCAAGAAAGTAGGAGAAGTGAATGTTGAGGTTTGACTTTTGTGCTTAATTTACAGAGGCCAGGATGAACTTTCTAAAGTACAGGTGATTATTTGAACCAATGCTGTGCAATGACTGTCTTTTATGCAGTTGTGATGAAGGGTTTGGAAGCCAAGGTGAACTTTTTAGATCATTTCCAGCTCCTTCTGTGTGACTGTGCAGTTACCTGCCATGATGCCCTAAGACTCAAAGAGGCCAAGCTCCCTACTCACCTCTTGTGGAAGAAGGAAGACCTGCAACCCCAATTTCTGGTCTATGAATGTTTCCAACAAATCAATATTTTCCAATGATGGGGTATGGAAATGTTTCCCTTAGTAAATCTTCCAACAACTTTATAGCTACAGACTCCACCAAGTCCGTCACTAGGTCATAAATGTGTTTGCAGCTGTTTGGTCTATGACCTCTTCTCTTGGAGAGGAAAGACTTGCAAGCAGTCCTCACTTCTACGCCAGTCCTAAACTCTAGTGCTGACAAATTTTGGTGTGATTATTTCACATTACAAGCATGGCTGGGCAGGTGGATGCTTCCAGAGCAGGGAAACCACCCAGCACAGCATAGGCAGGTGGGCTTTTGTTGGTCGTGCAGCCATGCAGATTCCCCCCAAGTGGGGAAGAAAACAGAGTTGGGTTGCATTTGAAATAAGGCTCGTGCAAAAATTTGCATAATAACATGTAAAAAAGTGTGACGTGAAACTAAATATAGTGCAGTGCTATTTTGCCAACCTCTGGTTAATCAAAATTAACTGCATTATAATGTAACATGAGTTGTCTCACTGCATATCTAATTCCCATTCTTCCAGACCATCGGTGTGTTTCAGAAAGGTGGCTCTACAAAGAAGTATGGTGGAAAACAAAATCCCCTCCTTGCTACAGCTTGAACTGTCACTAAACTTGCTCTTACACTGATAAAAAAAGTTTTTATTTGAGTCTCACCACATTATTTGAAGTAAACCTGGGTGGAATTGTTGGGTGGAAGGGCCACCAGCAGGAAACACCCATTTCCAGTGCTCTGGGAAAGCCAGATTTGTCTATCATGCCTGGAAGATATGAATATTTACTTGAACCAAACACCACGATCTTCTGTAGAAAGAAAGGAAGTTTTCAGGCAAAGTCTTTTAGCCCATTTTATTTAATCTGCAATGTCTTGAGTCTCTCAGAGGAGCATTGTCACTCTGTGAGCGTTAGCCAAGAGGAGTCCTACAGGAAAGTCAGAAAAGGCAGAACCACCAACCTTATCTTTGACTTTTTCTTTCTGTCTTTTTTTTTTTTTTTAAGAACTTTGTCCTCTAAATCTCGAATCTTCCTATTTTATCCTCCTTTATCATGGACTGTGATCTCTGCCCTACAATGTTCTTGCTCTGGCTCCAAGGCAGCATTGTATGTACCTCTATGTTATCTTGATTTAAAAAGCAGAGGTTATAGTGCAGATCAGACACCAAGCCCGAGTGGCCTGGTGAATCCCAAACCCTTGTTAATATTCGTATCGGAGCTAACAGCGGCATTGAGGGTTCCAATGGGCTCTGTCATGTTAGATCCCACACAAACACATGTGGGAAACACCTGGGTCCTTGCATGTTGAGCAAAATTCACCCCTTTTTGAGCCAATAGTTGATCGACCGCCCTCACTCCGAGGATTTCACACCACGAGGGCTGCTGGCATTTGGCACGTTCCGGGAAACACCCCGCTCTCCCCGCTCAAAGCCCCTGTGGGTTGAACTCCTCCACGGCTGCTGTTAATAGGTTAATGAGACCCTCGTCTGGCGGAGTTAGAGTGCCTGCCTTTCTAAGATAAAACTATCCAGCGACATTAGGAGGTTGGGCCTCTTTATGACTGAACGCCATTCATCCTGAGTACACAAGAGCTCACAAATTTAATAAGCAGAATCCATTTCAGCCCCGTGGTCTGCCATGGCAACAGGAGAGAGGGGCTCCAGCCTCCGCTGCTCAGGCATCATTATCTCCAGGGCCATCTGCTCCAGAGAAGCACAATCCCAAACTCATTTAAATAGAGCCAGCCTGAAATATGTGACGATTTTCCCCAGTCTCTCCCTCCACGCCAGCTCCCCCCCTCTCCACACACGGCTACACCTCCGCACACAAGCAGGAGGAGATGTAATATTCAAAGGGTGAGGAGAGGGTACAGGAGATAAGATTATAGCGATAATGAACTGAGGGAAGGGGAGGGAGGAACTTTCCTCCTTTGGCTACTGTTCCCTGAGAAAGCAAGAGGTTGCAATAAATTATAAACGTATTTTTCAAATCATCTTCTTGGAAGAAATATTTCATAAACAATGATTCATCACCCTCCCCAGAACTCAACCTCTCTGGAACAATTACGCGGTGAAGATAACTAACCCAGCTAATTCATTTCTTTCCCTGCTTTCTGACTGATGGTGGGCTGTCCTCATCATAAATGGATACAATAAATTATTCTGTCCCTAAACATGTTCACTCCTCCTAACGAGGGACATTCTGGAAAGCAGATGGGAGGGGTTAGGGGGAAGTGGGTTCAGTCCTTGTGGAGCTCAGGTAATATTCATCCAAGTTGCCTTATGTTTAGGGGCTCCCAAGCCAGGATTTGGGATGGGGACCTATAACAGCTCGCTGAGATGAGTGACTTCAAGTGCATCCCCAAAGGAGACAGGAGGGGACATAGGCTTGGACAGAGGGACATAAGCAGGAGCGTGTGAAGCTGCACTCTACTTCTGCTTCTGGACAAAGTAATTTTTAATGCATCTGTTTTATCTGGACATAACTCACCAGCACGATGGCTGTCGGAGCTATAAGGAGCATGTGAGCTAAAGCAGGGGCAATGGGGGATGCTGGTGGGAGGTTTTACAAGCCATGACCCCAACAGTACATAAAGTTGGGAGGAGATGGCCAAGAGCAAACAAGGAGCCCCAGCAGCACCCAGGCATTTCTCTGCCCGGCCCCTCTGCTGTGGCTCTGGGCTTTGAGAGAGATGCTGCGGCTGGAGAGGAAAGAAGTCACTCCAGGAATTAGTGAAAGATGCCATTTCTCATTTGTTTTCTGTTAGGGTCTTCTGGCCTCCACTTGTTGAGTAACAGGACTAAATCTGTCATGGGCTGAAAGATGGGTTTCCTCCACCGAAGTGAGGGCAACACCCATCTGCTGAGCATCCCCTGTCCCCACCAAGAGTCTGTAAATGTGTTTGGAAACCCTTGCCCTGCTCTCATGATTATAGGTCTGCAATGTGCAAACACCACACAGCAAGAGTACACGTGCACAGAGGTGCTGAGGCTGAGGCTATGGATGGAATGGGAAGCTTTAGCCCCCTCAGCTATCAGGGCAGGTGTGCAGCAGGATGTATGACTTTATCAGCTCCCTGTTCCTGCATACGCAGTGCCAGGGCCTCTTTCACCTGAAGCTCCTACCTGCCAAGTCTCCTGGCTCCACTCCATGGCACGTGGAGTTTGTGTGGATGATACAGGGTAATGCTGCAGCGTGTCAATGTGATCGAATGAAAGTGTAGAAATGCATCTGGGAGGTGAAATGAAATCATATATATTCATTAAATGTATTTAGTGACATTAAGCCTCGCAGTGCCCATAACATCCTGTATATGCCATCATCATTTACCTACAGCATAGGCAGCCACCTCTGGGAGAAAGCGTGGCAGATGGCCAGAAAGCCAGTGCAGCATCGCCGAGGCGGGGACGTGATGAATGCCTGCAAGGATGAACATCTCTGCCCTGGCCCCTTGGAGAGTTGAAGGAGGCAGAATGGAATTATACATCTTGGATATTTGAGGATTTCCACCCTCAACCGAGTTCCGAGGAGGTTCAGCTTCTCTTTCTGTGGATGGGTAGTGCTTGCTCAGGTGAGGAAATTGTGGTTACTCTTGGTGCCCATCCTGAGCAACGTCACCACACATACACAAGATATTCTGGGTGATGTGTGTCCTCTCCTGGAGGCTGAAACTACTTTGGTCAGATCCCTTACTTTGCACAGGTATCATCTTTAAATGTTCCCTAACTTAAGTTTTCAAGTCATTGATTAGAAATGCAGACTCAGCACACCCCAGGTGATAAATAGTGTATGGCATTAACTTATAGAGAAAATCTCAGTTGCTTGGAAATGTTTTTAGGTTGATAAATCAGAGGATCTACCACAAAATCCATAACAATTTCTCTATAGCTCAGTTAGAAATGATAAGGTACCAAGTGTTACCAGAGATGAATAAGCTTCCAAGTATTTGAAGAAGTATTTTAATTTATTAAATCTGTAGAATGGTTGAAAATTTCATAAGAATGGTTTGCTGCAAGTGATTCAGCTTTTTCTTTTCCTGGCCTGGCTAATGCCACATAAAGATCTGAACCTAACCAAGCCTTTGAGTTCTCATTCTACACAGAGATTTGGCCAACAAACAAGCAAACAGAAATCCCTTATGAAGACACCTTATGAAGTTCAGCTCATGTTTTCTTATTTAGAAGAAAAATCATTTCCTCTAAAGAAATTTCAGATCTTTTAATCCCCTCATGTAAATCCCTGTCAGAAAAGTCCCAGGAACATAGTAACATGCAGCATCCACTCCAGATGAAAGGAAAACCAGATGTCTTCACAGACAGACAGATGCTGCAAACTCCATCTGATCCTGTTACATCTCAGCCTGGAGTTACATGGACCTCCTTTCACCAGCCAGCCTGGACTCCTGCCTTAAGCACATGCATTCAATTATTTAGCAAGGAAAAAGGGCTCCTGTAACTAATACACTATCTGATTTAGCCCCTTAATCCTATTCTAACATCTTTAAATGAGGGCCGGCACAGGTGAGACCTCTGAGAGAAGAGAGCTAAATATCACTCTCTGCCTCATGGCTTGTTTTCAGACTTACATTTCATTCCATCTCAGAATGAATGTTGCAAGGAGAAGGGTGGAGAGCTTTTCTAGGAAATCATGGCAAGTGCCCAGCTCCAACAGAAACCAACTTACCACCATGCAGTTCTGCTCTACCACAGGTAATTCATCCTGGATGGCAAAGGCTGGGCTTGGTTTGTTTGAAATGCTCAGCTGTTAGCAACAGGAGAAAACCGACTCATGGGTCAAAGCTCTCTGAGCAGACCTTTCTGCCTTATTTTTCAGGTTTTAAGAGATAAAGCCCAGCAGGTGGGAAGGGAGAGACTGAACAGGGCAGTTTTTTCATTTTTCCACAACAAATTCTTGGCTGCAATTTCTCCAGCTCCTGGTGCAGTGGCCTAAGGTAATGACACAGCACAGACTGAGATCTTCCCTGCATAATTGTGTGCTTCACTGGACTGACACCAGGAATGAATTTAGCTCATCCGAGGCTCAGCTGGAGATGGGTGGCTTTTGAGGAGTTTATGCTTTGTCCTGGTATATCACCCTTCATTGATTGATCACCTCTTCTGCAGACTCTGACAAGAGGTATGAAATTATCATTAAAGATGCCCCTCAGAAAGGCTCTAAGTCATTTTCTATCAGATTTACACTGTGTTGGGAGGAGTGAGGCAACTGGCATTTCCCCTCACACCCCATCATCTAATTCTGCAGCCGATTCAGCTGACTGGGGCCAAAGGGGTGGCACGGATGAAAGCCTGTGCTGTGAAAAATTCTGGGAAAGCTCAGGAGATCAGCAGATACCAGTGATTTGGCCTTAGTCTGATATAAATAAGCTCTTAGTTTTGATCACATTAGCAAGTGTTAAGAAAATAAAGCAGGAAATTTGTCGTTTTCTGATGAAAAAATAACATTTGGATTGCTTTTCGCGAAAAAGCATTGGGTTGAAAGTCCAGGAGAATTTGGGGCAGGCTACGGTTAAAGATGCACCTAGCATCATTCCCGGTGTCTCTTTCACACGCAGACTTGTTTTCTTGCATATTTTCTATTTTTATTTTCTTTAATGGGTTTCAGCCGTGATATTTTTGAGCGGAGCAGCTGCCATTGCCGTGCTGTCAGCCCGGTTGCCATGGCTGATACGCAGGGCTCGTGCCAGAATTTTGTTGGTCAACAAGCCACTGTCAGCACTGTTGGGCAGCATGTTTCTGTAGCTCTCCGTGGAGAGGAGCATTTGCAGGTGACATGATGCTGAAACTCATTTTTTAAAGGACTCTGTCTAAATGCTCTCACAGGTCTGTAGTCTTTAAAGTGACTATTTAGCACCCTAACAGCTGAACTCTCTCCAAATTAGCCGGAGAAGCAAGCGCAATGGTGTTTTTAACACAGCACTGGTAGAGCAGCTCATTTGTGCTAATCAAAAGGGAGTGATCAGCTTGATATTGTCCCCTCTTAATTTAATTCATGGACTTCAAAACTAAGTTTCTTCAGATGCAGGTGCCTTGAGAACACCTGCTTTTAACTCATTTGAAGTAGTGAATTCCTCTCGCTGGACTTAATTAGGGACAGGTATTAAAACAAATCGAGGAAGAAGATCTTAGAAGAAAAGTGGTTTTATTAGGAAAGGACTGTAGGGCTTTTTAATTTATGCCAGAACAGCTGTCCTCAAACTGCTTCTCTCTTATGAGCAGATTATCCCAGCGAAGGCTAAGAGGCCATGGAAAACAAGGAGCAAGTTCTGTTCGGAGCTTCTGGTACCCGTCTGCGCCACCATCATCAGAAATGACAGAGCATTTGTCTGGTCCTGCCTTGGATTGCAGCATATTTCTGTTTTCTTACAACCTAGACTCATCCCAGTTTGTTTCTAAGTGAATTGCTTTTTTGTTCATGTTGCATATTCCCTAAACAGTCGTATTAGTGGTGACAGCATGTCATTTTGATGGTGTTATGACATATGACGCCAAACTGATATTAACATAACATTTCTTTTTAAATCTTGTCTGAAAACACATTGTTCTCCCTTGCCAGCGCTCTTCTGTTTCTCTCACCCTTTACCATGGGTTCTGGGTTGTCTTTTTTTGGTTTAACTCAGTTGTTGCAAGGGAGCTGATAAGCAGCTTATACAGAGGTATTTTGCTGATCATTCAGGTGATGAGACTAAAGGAGAGAAGGATGAACCTGTTCGCCCAAGGCTGTCCAGAAGCCTCTTGCTGGAGGAAAGTCCCAAGCCTACGTTTTCCTGGTTAATATCCTCCTCCCTCTAATGCTTCACCTTGCTCAAATTTATTGAATTTAGATTTATGAAGTGTATGTTTCAAGATCCCCATAGCTACCACAGAATTATTTATGCTTCTACATTTCATTCTACAACCTCAATGAAAAGGTGGACTCTGATGTTCCCCAAACGGTGAAGTCAGTCTTAAATTCAAAAAGCGCTGGGAGAGGGAAAAGCTGTATCTTGGGAGAAGAGGAGCTCTCTGTGTGCATGAGAAGGATGAGCAGATATCTCTGCTTGTTTGAACGCCCTGCTTCTCTGATGTGAGGTCTGAAGGATGCTCACTCAGCGATGGAGCCAGTTTGGCCTGGAAATGATTGTTTGCTAAATAATAGATGGTATTTTAGAAGGAAAGTGGAATAGCTGTTGCTTCCTAAAGAAGAGATTTTTATGTTAAAAGTGAATAGTAGGACAGCAGAAATCACCTCCAGTCCCTGTGGCACACTCCTGGGCAAATGTCTGTATCCAAGGGAGCCCAAACTGCCAAAGAGGAGCTGCAGCCATTGAAACAGAGTAAAATACAAATGGCTTTTCCTGCAGTACCCTGGCTTGAGGCAGAACCCTGGCTGATAGACACCAGCCAGCCCAGGGCCCCACCAAGCAAAGTGCTTTTCCCTTCCTGATCAGGAGGACAGGGAGCAGGGGACACCCTAAGCTGCAGCTCTGGACTGGGAGCTGCCAGGGAGCCCTGAGGCCAAGGCCCTCCCTATTGCTCAGTGTGTGACCAAGCTGGCAAAACCTGGGAGCACCTTTGCCTGACCCCTCTCATCTCCTCAGGGAGGCAAATATGCTCTGGTCCAGGTTGGCTTAGCATGTTGCTGGCTGCAGGATTTTCCTGGCTCTCAGCCCGTTAGTGATGAAGGGAGGGGGTCCTGTGACATGATGCACAGTAAAGCTCCTTGACAGCCCATCGATGGGAGTGAATCACCAACTTTCTTCTCCTGTAGATGAGCACAGATCTCATCATCCTGGTCAACTGCACCCCACAGCTCTTCCTACCTCCTTGCCCCCAGCCCCTTCCTCATTGTAAACCTTTGCTCAGGTTTTATTTTTGCTTATTTGCTTTGCCATCCCTCCTTCTGCTCCTTGACCTGACAAGTGCTCCTTTTAGCAGAGTATTAATTATCATAGTGCTAGGACTAGTAATTATCCCTCCCTTGTGCTTTATGGGCTTCCCAGCATGGCTTGCAATGAGGACAGGGTGAAATGGCTCAGCTGGCAAGGGGCTTGTTGTGTGGGTCTTGGAGCTGTGGTAATTGTCCTGTGCCAGAGAGGAGGGAACGAGGGCAAGAAGAAGGAAAAGGAGAAAATTGTCTCTTTGAAGTCAATGGTGAATCAGAGAACTTGGCTCATAGCCTTTAACCACAGTGTTTTCTTCCCAGTGACTCCCAGAGTTTATAACGGAAAAGTAGGAATAACCTTAGGTTACCCACTGGGAGATGGAGGAGCCCAGGTGGGCTGAGGGGATGATAATAGGATGCTTCAGCTTCCCAGTGCTGTTCTGGGACAGGGAGTCTGCACTGTCACTTTCTTGGCTGCTCTCTCTATGGCTCAGCAAAGACAGTCCTGAACCACCACGTGCCTCGATTTCCCCATCTGTTAGATGAGACTAATCACCACCTTCAGTTTTGTGTTGTCAGCACTGTGACACCATGCAGAACCTAACAGAAAAGGGCTTTCTCAATGAGGGTGTGCAAACCCTTTGAGCTGAGTAGCTCCCTTCGTCACACATCCCCCATCCATGGGGCTTGGCTGATTTCAGACATGTGTACATCCCTCCTGCACACCAGATAACAAACTGGCTCAGGAAACTGCATCCATCCTCCATCTCATCTGAAGGCAGATTGCTCATGGGCGAGGAAATCTCCTGGAGAGTGAACCTTGTCAGCAAAAATGCAAATATTTGGAAACAAAGTGTTCATTACAGCAGAACTTGATTTCAGGGTCAACCCTTTTTGCAGCAAATTGTTAGCCAGCTAAAATGTTTATTGTCACCACACTCTGGCAGTTTTGACAGTACCTATCAAGTTGAGCTTGACAATATCTGCATACTGGTTCTCTGCTTCCCTCGCACAGTGATGAGAGAAGTGCTGGAGGAAGAGATTTAAGACTGAAGGAAGCAGTCAACAGATAATTGGACCTACCCCCTTCTTTGTGAAAATGCCAGGGCTGCTGTGGATCAGGGAAACTGTTTAAGAGGACTAAAGTAGGACAACAGGCTGTTGATGACACCGTGATGGAGGATGGGGAAAGAAAGTCTTGGTGACTCTTTTTTTAGATGCAAAACTGTACACACAGAATTATAAAATCCCCCTGGTCTGGCAGTGTATCAGCAGAAATCACAGCCTACAGAAGGATGATATTTTGTTTGGTCTTTTCCCATGTGAGCTACTTAACTTCCCAGAAGCCAGGCAGGGAACCATCCAGATATCAGTGTAGTTGCTGTGATTTGTCTCTATTCCCATCTGTGTTCTCTTCAGTTCCTGGGCTGAATCTGCTCCCCTTAATGCCTGCACAGGTCTGAGGCCAGTGGCACCTGGGAACAGGATCACACTGCTGGCAATCCCAGACCCCAAAGGGAGCTCACACATCTTTGTACCGTGCTTTGAGACCAGAGGATGAAGGGAGCCAAGGCCTGTGCTGCCCCACTGATGAAGGGAGGGAAGAGGAAGTAGGAGAAGGAATCTGGGGGAAAATGAGAAGCAGGGTGAGGTGCTGATGAAAACACTAAGAGTGGACAATGCAGCTGCAGCCACAAGGCTTGCTAATAACATTTTGGGGCTCCCTCTGCTAGCCAAAGACAGCAGCTTCCAGCTCAAGGATGGACTAATTTACTCTGCTTTTTGCTCCTCCATGTCTTTACCTTTTCCCCCAGCTAATGCATGGGGATGATGGGCCAGTCTGGAGCTGCTGTGAATGGCTTTCATTTCCTTGCTTGCCAGAGCTGAGTGAAGGCTGTTTTATCTCAACAGGCTGCTGCCGACACCCCTTAATTTGAGATCTCTTGCATGCAGGAAGCAATGGAGTTGAGTGACCTTGCTGAATCCCGGCCACTGCGGCTGCAGGAGAACAGGGAAGGAAAAGAAAAGAGAGGAGGAGGAAGAGGCACTTTGCTCTCTCCCATTAAAGCCCCAAGAGGCTGAAGACGAGAGAGCGAAAGTTTCAAATTGCCAGGATGTAATTCTGAAAGTCATTTTCCAAGCACAGAGCTCTCCACAATGTCACCTCTCATCCTCCAAGGTGGGGATTGAAAGGACAATAAAGCACAGCATCTTCTGCAAAGACAGAGCTGCTAATTCAAAGACAGAAGAGGTGCCAGTCCCCAAACAGGCTGTCTCACACCCCCTTCTGCCGGGAGATCTGTGCAGTCAGATGTAGCTGTACCAGTTGCAGCTCCTTTCCTGAGCTATATCCAGCCTGGATGAGTGATTCAGCTGAGATAAACATGGCTTATTCAGGTCCTTCTAAACCAAAAAAAAAAACCCCATCTATTCAACAGTTGCTGTAATTTGACACAAGCTCCTGACTTTCAGCAGTCCAATGATGATGATGATTATTATTCTCTTAGCCCTCCCTGAGGCCAGCAGAGGACCCTAATGGATGTGCAGAAGAAAAGGGGCACTTTAATATTCACACACCCCCTGCCCCAACCCAGCAAAGCTGTTCCTTCCTGCTCCCACTTCCAGCTCTCTGCCTTCAAAGAAATCTGGATTAAGGAGTTAGATGTATTCAACAAAGAGTTCAGCCTGGGATCTTGCACCAAAGAGTGAGCTAGCCTCTTGTTGTACATTCTTTGCCAACCTTTATTCTAATCACATTCCCCTTATGTTTATAAAATAAAAAAAAATACCCAAATATACAGGGATGTCCTGCTGAGATAGATTGCATTCAGCTCCCCTTCAGTTAACATCAGCTTTGTCCAGAGCTCCTTATAACTGGTGCCACCTGTCCCTTCTAGCACAAGCTTTTCCCCTTTCCCAAATTGCCCGAGCTAATGCTTGGGTGGGCTTGCTCTCTCTCTGCAAGTGCACTTTATTCACCCACCAGGGTCAGGGTGTTGAGTTTTTACACTGTCAATTAGGATTTTTGAAAGGCAATCCCTCCTCTCTCCCACTTTCAGAAATGATGCTTTCCTCTCTCTGCAGGCCAGGGCTGACCCATGAAAGGAGCTACCTTTGTTTTTTATCTAGGGTAACGAGAGAGCGTGGTGAGTCACACAACCTGGAGAAGGCACTTTGTCCTCCAAGCCAATGGAGTAACAAAGTTCAGTGTTATTGCACATATTAGGCCACAATCCTGCTTCGTTTTCTATTATTATTATTATTATTATTATTATTATTATTATTTCCTGGTAACTATTTCTCTGCTTTTCCATCTGGAAGGCCAGTGAGCGTGTTCCTCGCTGGCCTGTAGCCAGTTTTCTCCAGCTGGGATCAGTTCAGTCCAATGTTGCCATCTGTCCTTTGAGGCTGAGGGACATGTTCTTCCATTTCGGATCTCTCCCAGAAGCAATTCCCCCCCTTCCCATTCCCCACACACCCTGAACTCCATCAAAGCATCCAAAGAGCTGTTTTTGGCCATCAGTAGAGTTGTGCACTTCTAAACAGACTTGGACATGTAAGAGGTCCAGTGGCCTGACTGCTGTCCAGAGCCCTGCCCACATGGCTGTAGGCTTATCCCCCTGCCCTGTCCCAAGGTGAAATGAGGGCACTGTCATTCTGCAAGCAGAGACAGTGTCTTTTAGGGTCTCCTTGACATAGTGGAGGTGTATGGGGCTCCCTAGGGATGCTTGGCTTGGAATCAGGGGGGATTTCGTCCCCCCTCCCCCAGGCATCCATTGAGAAGTTCATGCTGTCACCTCACTTCTCTCCTAATTAAAAGCAGAAATGAGGCTCTGAGACCCCGACTACTGGGGAAAATGGGTCCTCTTCCCCACATTATCCCTCTCCGTGTTTAGCCGGGAGGGGCTGCAGGGAAGGGAAGAGGGGAGCATTCCCAGGACTAAGGGGGGGCTGGGGCACCAGAGCCATTGTGTGGGGCCCCCGCGGATTGGCTGCCGAGTGCGCTGCAGGGATTTTGCGGCGAGGTCCCATTGGCCGCCGCCGCGCATAAGTTTTTGCTCCGGACGACAACTTTTCCCAGGGATGATGGAGTAACCCCACAGCGGCTCCGCTCCCTCCCTGCCTCCCTTCCCTCCCTCCCGCCGCCCCGGGCGAAGGCAGCAGCCGCTACCCGGCAAGGATGAAGCTCTGCGAGACTTTCCTCGGTTCGTACAGTTTGCCGGTGGATTGGGAGGGATGTGAGTGCAGGGGGGTGGCGGGGGAGTCCTGAGCATCCCTTCTTCGTTTCTCTTCTAAAGCACTCGAGCAACTTAAGCCACGCCTTGGCAATGGGGCTCAACCGCCGGGGGTAGGAGGGAATGATGGTGGACCCACAAACTCTCCCGTTGTTTTAGGATGTTTTTCCCGCCATGGGATGATAGAAAGGGCTTCCCCGAGGGTGTTTCAGAGCGCAGGTTTTCCGTGTTTGCGTAAAGCAAGTAAGATATTAGTCTCGTTTACCACGCCTCCACCCCCGCTTTGCTCCGTTACAGGTGCGGGAGGGGGCTGGAGGGTGCGAGCACCCTCTGGTGCTGCCGCTCCTTTGTCCTCGCTGCCGCGGGCATCACCTAATTACAAAGGACGAGGAGGGAAGGGGAGGGGGTGAGAAGAAAATCCTGTTTTCTGCCGCTTCTGGTCACAGTTCTGCTGGGGGGGGGGGGGGGGGGTGCGGTGATGGTGGTTTGGTTTGGCTCTGAAGTTGTGGGTTTGCTTTTTTTCCGCTCATGTATACTGCTGTGTGATAAAGGGGCGAGGGTGTGTTATTAAATATAAAGTTAGTTCGTGTCTGTTTGGCTGAGTGTGTTTCAGTGCCTGCATTAACCGAGGCACAAAGGAAAAAGTTTTGGGATAATGCGAGGTGCCTTTTACAAAAGACGGTGATTGCTGCAATTGTTGCTCTCCAGGGAAGAAACTAGCTCTAGATTTGGGTTAGACAAAGACATTGCCTCTTCGGAAAGGAACCGCCCAAATTGGGGAGAAGGGGCGCGCCGAGGAGAGAGCAAAGGGTTATTAAAAGTTTTTTTGTGCCTGCGCATGTTGTTCCATCTGCCAGGGGCCTGTAGTGGGCAGGTTTCTTCGCAACCCTTCAGCTGTTCCATATACAATATTAATGCTGGCCATTTCTATTCGGCATACAACAGCACTAATTGTAGTCTGAGGCATTAAGGCAGCCAGCCCATCTGCATAGAAGCTTTCAGAAAGAAACAAGGGGAAAAAAAAATCTTTCACCCCCAGCTGGTAACCAGAGAAGTTGGTGCCAATTACAAATGCATAAAGTTTGAGATCTAATTTATGTTGAAACAGACTCAAAGAAGCTCACGAAATACAGCGTGGCGATTTTATGTCTGTATTTACACAAGAAAATGCAGTTTTATTTTAAATAATCTCGGAATTGAAATGCTTGATCTCAAAACGTGTGCATAGAAAGATTAAAAGAAATTGCAGGGGTGGAGTGCGTGAAAGGAATCTTCTTTTAAAAATCCCTTTGGCTTTCGCTTCTGCAGGCTACAGGGAACCTCGGAGCACCCATGACCCAGGTCAAGGCTCCAAAGGTGAAAATACAGTATTTATTTTATACCTCTCTGTCGTACGGCTCCCTTTAGGGAAGGGGCAGCCTTTTCAGACCTGGGAACACATAATAATTATCTCTTCCCTGAAAACAGCTGTAAAGTGACTCTGTAGGACTTTGAAAAAAATAAAGGGGGGGGGGCCGGGGGAATGTTGAAAACTGCTTAAAAGGGTTGAAAATGCCTGAAAGGCAGGTCCCGGAGGAGCTGTCCACAGCCGTGGTGCTGACCCGCCGCGCTGCAGCCCACGCGTGGTATTGCTTTCCCCCACGGACTCTTCCAGGTTGGAGGGGGGTGGACAGCCTGATCTGGAGATATTCAGGGTCTGGGAAGCATCTGGGGGCTTCCCCCCTGACGAAGTTTGTGGGGACTAGAAACTCTGGGTAAGGCACTGCTTGCTTGCAGGGTTTGAGAGAACGGGAAGTCCGGGGAGTTTGGGAACAAAGAGAAAACCAACACCCTCTCGCAGCCCGGAGCTTAGAGTGGTTTCAAAGCTGTCAGCTGCCTTCGGGCTCCTAGGAAAGTGGTGTGTTAATAAAGGCAACAACAGCAATAATAAAATTAATCTGTGCTAACACTGAGAGAAACAAATACATTTCCGTGTGTGTGTTCATATACATGCAGTGTGCGAGGGCACAAATGTATGTGCAAACATATGCAAGTAAACACACTGCCCTCCTGCTTTCCAGCCTATCTATTGTGCTTTTGTTTCTCAAGTTTTAGCATTATGCCTCTAAATGAAATTGTGGTGGAGAGGACCAGGCAGCGTTTTGAGCAGAGGGGCTGAGTCCCCCTGTCCCTCCCTTTGATTCTATCGCGGGTACAGAACAATGGAGATGCAGTGTAGCACCAGGCCTGCTGCCTGCAGATAAGACTTTAATAGAATTTCTGAATGCCAAAGGTTTAGGATGTAAAATATCCCTGTCTTCGTGGTGTGTCCAAAGCAGATAGAAAACAGCTTTTCAGGAGTACTCTCTGCTGAATACCTCCTTTATGTTAATGGTTTAGGAGCACACTAGGCTTGCAAGCCATGGAAATGGGCATCATAAGAATCTCCAAAGCTGCCTCAACGGTTTAAAAATCAGTATTTCTGTTGCACTCTCCTAAATCTAACGTCTGAAATAAGAAATAAAATCGTTGTCCCCGGCCATGTGCCCCTTAACAGTTCATGGATGAGCTGGCATTGCATCCAGCACTTACTCGAACCCACTGCCTGACGGGGCTTATAAAGAACATGAGCTTCGGGCAGTGTGCGAGACTTTTCCTCCTCCTGCCTGCCCCGAACCTGACCAGGGGGAAAGCTGGAGAGGGGCTGCTGGGCCTCCCGCTGCTCCGGAGCTGGAGTTTCCCGCAGGAGAGCGCGTCCGTAGCAGGATTGAACTTTCCCTGCCAGACTCTCTCTGCTCTCTCAGCTTTCTAAAGGCTCCTTGGGGTTTCCGTCCATTTGTGAGCTCCCGCGTCTTTTCGGAAATCTTCATTAAGATGACAGTAAAGTCTTCATCTTCTCCGCGATGCTGGGGATGGGGTAGGGGTGCAGAGAAAGGCGCTCGGTAGGAAGGTGACCCGCACGCGCCCCGTGGGATTGCAGCACGCCTGTGTTTCCCCTTGCTCTTTCCCAAAAGTTGCGATCCAAGTGCAAACGCTCCTGTCTGGGGGACACGGGATGTGCTACTGCCCTTCCTACCGCGCGGTCTCTCCCCCAGAGCCTCCCTCTATCCAGCCTGGCGAGGGTTTTCTCCTCCCGGGGGGCCAGATCTCCGAACAGAAGCATCTTCAAGGGAAGATGTTGCAGGCTCCTGGAGAGCGCGGCTCTTTCCGGGCAGAGATGGAAGAACGCGCAGTTTTCTCTCTTGGAAACAATCCCCAAACTATTTTAGTCACCGTTTTCTTTTAGGACTTATCGTTATGTTATCCCCTTTCCCATCACGAAGCCTAAAACGTAACCGCCTGAGCCACGATCCGTTCTTCCCGGAGTGAGGCGATGTCTGCTGGGAATACGTTGTGTCATTTATTTTTTTTTCTTTAGGGGAGGAGGAAAAAAATATTTATACACCTTTTAACCACTCACTTTTGAATATGTATATCGGCTAAAATGCAATACTTCCAGCTTCATAGAGGCGATAAATTTCCCGGTCTGTTCTTTATGGTGATAGGTCATCTTCCTAACCACCAATAAATATTGTAAAGTACTTTCGCTGGAGCTGTGCTAACCCAGGGCATCTGTCACTCGCTGCTTGCTGCTATTAGGAATTATTGGGCCGTACCACGCGTTGGGATGCGCGGGGGGGGGGGACACGGCACGGTGCTTGTCGCGCTCGCCGTCCTTTTGTGTTGCTGCTATCAAAAGGAGCCCCGAGCCTCGTGCATATTAATTATGAATCAACTCGGGTAAAATCACTCACCTTCTGCTGGGTCTTGGGGAAAGGGGGAGGGGGTGCGAGGCCAGAGGGGCTGGCGAGGCTGGGAGAGCCCCAACTCTCCGTGCACTCAAGTCAGCAGCTCCATCTCTCTCTCTCTCTTTTTGATGCTATACTGTAAATTTATTTCACCTCAGAGAGTAAACAGATATATTGCAACCCCAAGGGTTCATGGGTAGTGTATTTACAAAGGGAAGGCGCAGCAAGCCCCCTCTGTGCCATTTCCATTAATGAGAGCGGTCATTAAGTAAATGAGACATTGCCTTTAGCAGGCTTAAGAGTTCACACACTAAGGAGTATCAGATATTTAATTGAAACCAACAACCCGTCTTACACGCGTGTTACTGGTGTAGGGAAGTGGGCTGCCCTCCAAGAACTCTCCCCCCACAACCTCCCCCATGCAAATTTCATGATTGGTTTCCGTGATGTCATTTTGCAAAGGGGCAGACAATAGCTGTGGGGAAAGGTAAGTCAATATTATGTTCTTTCGCTGACAAAGGCAGATAATGCTGGCTTTTTTCTTGTCTTCTTTTTTTTTTTCCTCTGTCTTTTTTTTTTTTTTTTCCCTCTTTCCTCCCCTCCCTTGGATTGAGACTGAGGGGAAAGGCTTTCGGAGCACACAGTTGATGTAAACAGACGCAGGCGTTTCGCTTTTAGAGCACGAAGGCTGGGTTGTTGTTTTGAAAATTGCACTGGAGAACCGAGGGGATTTTTATGATGATCACCATGCTCCTAGGTCCATCTTTGCTCGCTGGCTGCGAGACGCTAGTGGACATGTTCCGCTCCTGACTGAAAAGAGCTTGAATAAGACGCGAAAGGAGATTTATTAGGAGGGGGAAAAAAAATCCTACAACATCGCATCCAGCCGGGAAACTTTCTGAATATTTCTGGAAGAGGATGCTTGCCGGGTTTGTGGACCGCGAGATGGGTGGATGTTTATCCGGAGGGAAGCGTGCGCGGTGTTAGCAGAGGACGCTCCGCGGAGCTCTCGGAGGTGCTGATGGCGCTGCGCGGCCGCGGGGGTTCCGCGCATCCCTCTCCGGGCTCTACACCCCCCTCCTCCTCCTCCCACCCCAGACCCCCTTCCTGCAAAAACTCCGACCCAACTCTGCAGTTGCCCACTCCGCGTTTGCGGAGGGCTGGCGTTTGTCCGGTTTTTGCTCTTGCCAGACTGCTTTTCTTTTTCTTTTTTTTTTTCTTTTTTTTTTTTTTCCCTATTTATTCCCCCCCTCCTTCTTCCCCAACATTGCCCGCTTTAGAGTTCTCTTTAGAAGCGAGGAACAAGGCAAGTGTGCCATGTTTGTGGATTTCTCTCTATACATCAGCCACGACAGAAATCTGCGGGTTCTTATTTATAGCTAGCTCGGAAGAGGCTTTGCTTGGCTAATCTCTTCATCAATTTTAGCAAAGTTTTGTTGTTGTTTTTTTTTCCTGTGTAATTTAGGGGGAGGGGGCTGGTGCCTCAGGCTATGCTTGCGCTGCCATCGACCCCGGCGAGCTGGGCTGAGTTCAGGACGCAGTTTGCCCGAGGGTAGGACCGACGCTCCCCGAAGAGACGGCCCCAAAGAGGAAGGGGGGTCAGCACCCTCCGAGGCTCCCCTTACACAAAGGGGCAGGTTGTGGGGACTGGAGAGGGAGGCCTGCGGTGTGTAAGTCCCGCTCACCTCAGAGCCGAGCTGCTGGGGCAGGGGAGGGGACTCCCTCCGACCCAGTCGCTCTCCTCCCGCTATTGTTGAACCCCCTCTCTCCGAGCAGCCGCTGAAAACAAGTGCAAACAGCCCAGGCTAAATCCCCGTCATCGCCTTGCTACTACTTTTAGTTATTTTTTGTTTTCTTTCTCTCTCTCTCGTTGGCTCATCTGCTGTTATTATCAGCCTTTTCCATATGGCCACTTTAATTAATGGCAGACAAAAGGGGGTTGGGGGGGGGGGGGGGGGGGGGGGGAGGAGGAATCCAGGAATTAGAGTTTATAGTTGGTTTGTCTCTGATGCTGTCATAGAAACCAGAAGCAAAGATGCCGCCTTTCCACTTCTTTGTATGATCCTGTTTATTGTTCCCGGGCGGCGCAGATTCGAGCAGGCGCGTGTTGCAAAGCACAAACCATCGCCTGCTGCTGCGGCCCGAGAAACCCGCGTTCTTTCTCTCTTTTCCTTCCCTTCTTTCTTCTGCCTCGGGAAGACCAGGATAACTTATTTTTGCTCTCGTTTCTGTATTCTTTTTCTTTGTTGTTGTTGTTGCAAGTGGTTTAGGGATCTGTGGGATCTGAAAGACGAGAAGAGTAGGAAAACTCCCAAAAGTTGGGTTTATCCATTCCCAGAAAGCAGACGAGATGTGCTCCTTGTGTCCTGGCAGAACTGGGGACCGGGTACCCCGGAGGGGTGGGTCTGGGTCTGTCCTGGGACTGCTGTTACAGCGGGGAGGGCACCGGACCCTAGAGGTGACAACTGCCTCTGGGGTCCCGTCAAGAAGGGGTCTGGGTGGGCAGAGCCTCTTGTCCCCTGTGCAGCACCGAGCAAGGGTTCCAGGGCAGCCCTCAGGGAGAGAGGTGGCACAGGGGGGGGCTACCTCGTACCGTACAAAAGGCATGAATGCAGCCCCCCCCGCCCCGAGTTGCTGCAAGGGGGGATCCCTGAGGCACAGCCAGGCTTGGGGGGCCGTCCCGAGGGTCACTGCCGCGGGTGGTGGTGTTGCATTCGGGACAAGAGTGCCCCCTCCCCTTTGGGCAAACCCTGGGCTGGAAGTTGGGGAGAAACCCCCCCTTCCCTGAAGAGCCCAGACTCCCCCCCTTTCTCCCCACTCCCCGGCGATGCTGCTACTCAGTGTTCGGTCCCTTTGCCCGCGGGCTCATCCTTGGCCCCAAAGCAGGGGGGACACGGAGCAGGGGGGGAAGAGTCGGGGGGGTCGGGGCTGCGCTCCCCCCTTCTTCTGGCTTTTGTTTTGTGTAAGGTTAATGGCCCCGGGGCTGGGATGGAAGAGGGGGCACACACAAGTGCCTTCCAGCCGGGATGTGGGGGATGTCATTGGGCTGGGGACAAACTCAGCGGGACCGGGACCTTCCCAAAAACCTGAACCCAAGAACTGAGGAGCCGGAGGAGGCGGCAGTGGTTCCTGGCAGGATGAGGGCAGGGCTGACTTTGCAAGACGTAGCTCAGCGTCAGAGCAGCTGCCATTTTATCAGACAGTACTGAACTCACCCCCCCGGGAGCCTCGGCTTTGGGGTGCTGCCTCCAATGCCTCCAAACTTGGCTTCTGGATGGGGCGTGCTGCTCTGCTTGGGCTTTTGGGGGGAGCAGTGTACCCTAAGTCAGCAATACACCCTAAACAGGCTGACTTACACAGCTTTTGGTGATTATGAATATAAACTTCTCCTCCCCGCTCCCCCCCCCCCCCCCCCCCCCCCCCCAAATGCCACCGTGGTTCTGCATCAAGGCTTGAGGAGGGCGGGTGAACTTAGCACCCCTGAACCCCCAAAATCAGTCACTGCAATGCGAAATGATCCGTAGTTCCCTCACTGGCAAGGGATAGAGCCTTCCTTTTGCAACCCCGGGGTGCTGATTTTGCAAGGAGTGCTGGCATCTGTCCCACTTGAAAGTTTAGGGGGTACCTTTGCCCCCCGAGAGCTGAGTGATGAGGGGAAGGGACAGGTTTACAGTAAAGGCTGTAGCGTGCTGGGGAAATCGCCACGGCTGGGCTGGGCTTCCCAGAAGCCATGAAATCAGCCCTCGGAAGGGGAGGGAAACGGGGGAAGCATCGCGTTACCGCTGGGAAGTCAGGCCGAGAGTTTAATGGCAAAGTGAGGGCGAGACCTGGTCTCCCCTTCACGTTTTGTGGATGTGTGTGAGAGAGTTTGTAAATGGGAAGGACTTGTTTTTACAGCTGTAAACTGTATGGCTTGGTTGCTAGTGCTCTTTCCTTAATGACAAAGGACATCTCCTGTCATCACTTTATAGTTGTTCCCCTTTCTTGTATGCAGAAGCTGAGGGTGGAGGATCCACATTGTAAACTTAGGGAGCTGGGAATAAACCCCCATCGGTTATTCTTCTTTCTCCAAGAAATCCCCTCTTTGAGCTGTTTGTTGTGCAAATGCTGTTTACTTCCCCAGCTATGCAGACAAGGATGGTGACACCCAGGAGGGAGATTAAGGTGGCCTCAGAACCCAGGTTGATTTGTCTTTTTGGGAAGTAGCCCTGCAGTGGCTGTGTGAAAGGGACTATCAGGCTGGGATTAACTCCCACCCACGCTCTCAGTTCCCAGGTGTTTCTGGAGATTTGATGGAGTAGAAGTTGCTGTCAGGAAACTTCACTCTTCCTACAGTTCTTTACACTTTTCTCCTGAGGTTTGCTGGCTTCTGCGAAGAATATCCATATATCCCACCATATCCACACTAGGTCTGCTCTCCTTGGGCGTGTGATGCAGAGTCCGTGGTGTCTCTGACATCCTTAAGACTGGCTCGTGTGAAACCTCCCACCTTAAAATATTCTGTATCCCTTCTGCGGCTCTTTACCTTTGCAAAGTAGAAACTTGACCCACCATCTACCCGTTTGTGAGGAGATCACATTGTAAATAGAAAAGCAGGCTGATGAGCACTTACTATGAAAAGTTTCTAGGGTGGGAGCAATGTCTTGAACCACCTTGCTTTTACAGTGAAATGAATTTACATGAGATTTTGGTTCCAGAATCTGGGAGCCAGGACATGAATAATGCCAGAGAATAAGGTTGTGGTATCCCTTTGACTTCCTGCAGAGATGGGAGGGAGATCTGTCACCCTGACTCCCTGCAAATATTTCCATTCAGGAGAAAAGGCGCTATGTGTATGTTTGGAAGAAGCAACTTTCCCCTCTATGCAAGTTAATTCATGGAAGGGAATTGCTGAAAGAGCAGTGTTTGCCCTTGCAGAGCTGTGGAACTGCTTCACTGGAAGCAGCTGTGTGGTGGTTTAGCAATTTGGGACAAGACAGAGACACAGAAGATGAAGGGTGGTTTCCAAGTGTCTCTTTGCGGTGCAGGTTCTCTTGGCTGCCCCTGGGTGAGAGCAGCAGTGCAGGAGGGCATCCCTCAGCTTCTCGGAGCTGCTTTGCCACATCTTGTGTGGGTGGGAGGTTGTTTCTGCCCCAGAAATAGCTGAAAGTGGGCACTGAGGTGAGGGCATCTCAGAAGCATGAACATGTGCTGAATGCTTAAAGAATGTAAACATTGAAGATGGAACAAATCCTCAAAAACTTGAAACACTGTAGATTTTCTGTGGACACTTATAGAAGGCACAAGCTGGAGTTTTAAGGAAAAAGGGCTAAATACACAACACAAAGCCATTATTTCTCTATTGTTAATCTTACTAATCTCTACAACAATTCCTTGAGGCCTTGCTGTGTTTTTGCAGGTGGGAATGGAAAGGCAGAAACAGCTTCTGGGCCAGAGAGGTCCAAAGTAACAGCCGAGCTATTAATGTGAAACCTTGGTCCCTTTAAGCAGGAGTTTGCCCTTCGGGGGTCTGTGTTTTGAACATCACTGGCTGCTTTGTAAAGCAATGCCTCCAACCAATGCCTGTATGAAACTGGTACAGCTGTGCCCCAGAGGGACCCGGCACTGGGAGCTGTGGCCGCTTTCAGGCAGACCCAGGAGGGCAAAGGCACACGGCTCGGGCTTGTTTACAGATGAGCATGGGGAGAGGAGCCTGGCTGTGAGCACGGCTGGGGCTCCATCCCACTGCACAGCTCCGCTCTGATCCGCTCAGAGCATCCTGGGGCATCAGCGCCACGCACGCCTCCATACGTGACTCAGATGCTGGTGTGTTTTCTAGCAGAGAGGAAATGAAGTTAGCTGTGAAAGCTTGTCCAGGGAAGGGTGGTCTGGTGTGAATGGAGATCAGGAAAGGAAACAGGGAACACAGTTCAGTGGAAGAAAGTGTGGCTGAGATCACCTTGTCCTACCAGCCGGGCTGTTCCCAGCAAGTGTCAGTCTTACAGCAGAGTAGTGAAGTGACACGCTGTAATAGCCTGCTTTTCATTTTGGGTTGGTTTAGGAAAAAAAGAAAAAGATTAAAAAAATATAATTTTCACCTGAATTAAAATACTTTTGATCCTTGTCTTTCATTGAACTTTTTGCTTCAGAGAGAATAGATTAATAAACACTTTCAAATGGAAAAACATAGTTTGGAAAGGTCCCCCTTTTATCTTTAACACAGAGCTTTAACACTAACCTGGGTATGGACTGGCTGTCCCTCCGTTCCTTTTGTCTTGCTTTTTTATCTTAACAACAATAATTGTGCTTTTATTGTAATCATACTGGCCTTTACTGGTCACTTTTTATTCTTTCCTTTTTTTTTTTTTTTATTTTGAAGTCAGCAGGTTTAAAAAAAATTGCAATGTTATTTTAATCAGACAAAATGAAAGAGCAAATCAGAGAGAGAATTTTAATCTGCCCCAAGCAAAAATGCCTTGTACATCTGTCATGTCGGGATTAGTGGAACTCTTTAAAGAAGCTGAAGACTTTTTAAACAAAGTATTAAACATTTGTGACCTGATTTCCATTCTTACAATATTCTCATTAATAAGAGTGCAGGCTGAAAGACATCTGTTAGGTCTTATTTGTTTTAAGATTATTAAAGAATAATAAGAATATTGGGGGGGGGGGGGGGGGGGGTGTGGTGGAAGAAATCTAAATGTAATATTTATAGCCAAATCTCTAAGCTGCAGTTTTCCAAAGTGATTCTATATCAAACTTGGGGCAGAGTAGGGGGGAAATGCAAGTCTTGGAGCATCCAACTTGGTGGGCTTTACCATGTTGTTGGTCTTGATGGTCAGTTTACGCTTGGGTGATGCTTCCCCACAGGCTGTGAACTTTGCCTGGAGCTCCATCCCTGCCAGCAGTGGAGAAGAGGCAACTCCTGAGATAAAATCTAGTCTGAAATGAAAAACCAAGCCTTAAACTGTACACAAACACAACTCGTGTGTGTGCAGCACCTGCACGCATCCAGCGCTGCCTTTGACCAGCCAGAAAAATGGGGTAGGAAAGGAGTGAAAATGTCCTTCCTGGGTTTGCTGCTTGTGTTTTGTTTGACAGCAAGGCCGTTAAAGTAAATGGCTCAACTTGAACACTCAAGGGGAAAAAAAAAGGCAGGCATGTGTTCGGTAAACTACTTGCTGAAAGAAGCCTTCACTAATAACACGGGTATATGGTTTAAGCGAAGGTTGCTGTCGACTGCAATCTTTGCATCTTGTTTATGCTTGCTGGGTAAAATATTAACTAAAGCATCTGAACATAAAGTTCTGGTGTGAAAGAATATCAGCAGGGGAGAGCCATATGGTGCCAGCCTGCTAACAAAATACCAAACGCTGGAGATTCCTTTTTGCAGAAGACTGAAAACTCTCGTTCCCATACATAATACATGAGTTCACGCCTTTGATTACTCTAAACATTAGTCCAAGTGGTACAGGCATCTCTTTGGAGCTAACACAACTTAGGGCATGCAGTTCCCTTCCCTCCTCTTCCTTTACATAAAAGAAATCGATGTTGAGCTGTTAAGATACAAATATCCAATATGCTGTAAGACAATATGTTTCTGAAACTGCTGTGTAAGCTGCCTTTCCTCTAATTAAATATAAACTGCAGTAGAGACTCAGGTTTCTTCGTTCCTTCGCTTGAAACCATTTGGCAAGCACATAGCTCTCCCTAGGACAGCATCTGCAAGCCAGGTCTGTGTCTGTCTTGGGGAAGCCTCTCACTCCTTGTGGGTGTGATCAGACCTTTCTGATTGATGCTGAGGACTGTAATCGTCTCTCTGAGCAGCAGCTCGTGGGTGTGTTTACCTGAATGCTCCCTGTGAGCCAAGGACTCAGGTGTATTCAACAGCAATGGAGTCAAACCCCACATTAGGAGGATCCCCTGGTGAATGTTATTATAAGGTACAAGACACGGCTCTGGGGGAGCTTTCGTGCACACAGTGTTTAAAAACCAAGGTATTGCTGGCAAAATCTGTAGGTGATGCTCTGAGCACTTTTGAATTTCTTTTTTTAAACAGTTCCTCGAAACCAACAATTTGATGTTGAATAACTCTGCCTAGTCCTTCTTGCTGGGCTCCCAAGCATGGCTTGTTAGGTTTTGTGATGAGTACCCAATTACCTGTGCATAGAAACACCCACATAGTGCAGAGAAACCTCCCAGGCAGCTGCCTTTGGTTAACCCACTTGGCCTCAGGCGTTTGGGAGCCAGAGTCTGCCTTTCACTGCCCCTGGAGCTCTTCAGTTGGGGAGAGGCAGCTCTGCAGGGTGGAAGGGAATGTCTGTCTGGCATCCGTGGGTTTGGGGCCAAAGCTTGCATTTTGGTCACCTGTTCTGGCACTTGGACATCCAGAGTCCTTTAGAAGAACATCAGATTGAACACTAAAATGCAGAATTGGACTTTCCTTTTGGCACTGGCTCTTCGTATTCTCGCTGTCTGGGCAAAGAGGGGTGGTGGGATGGGAATGAAGTCAAAATCCAAAACATGTTGGCTTTGTCCATTAGAAGCTCTGGGGCAGGGAAGGGTTGGGTCTGTGAAGATTTGTTCCAAGGTGAAGTTACTCCTGTTGGCTGCTGGGATAAGTGAAGGTGCTGATGGGCTGAGTTGCCGTTTCTGGAAGGATTTAACAGATGTGTAACGTGGCACTTGGACATGGTTTAGTGGTGGAGTCGGCAGAGTTAGTTTTATGGTTGGACCCAATGTTCTCAAAGGTCTTTTCCAACCTACACGATTCTGTGATTCTGAGGGATGTTACTTAATTTTGGTTAAACACATCTTGGTATATAATGGAGCTTGAAGCCTAAGTGACAGCATTTCTGAGAGACACGTTTCCAGTCCTCACTCCTTACCCAAAACTCAAGTACCTGCATGTTAATAAGAGAAAATAAATTAATTCCCTCTCCTGGTAAGGGAAAAAAAAATTGTTTATTTGTGAGAAATCAAAAGCTTTGGGTGAGGGATGTTCTGGGTGATGTTATGTTGGGCAAAGTTAGCCCAACTTGGGTGGCTTTGTGGAAAGGTAGCAAAGTTCATGCCTCTAGAAGCTGATGTGGCTATAAGTTTCTCTAGAGTTTCAGCTTCTCTTGCTGATGCATGTATTTCTTTTCCATAATTTTGAAGCTTTGCATCTAGTGAGATTCTGGCAAGCAGAGTTAAAGGTTTATTTGTTGCTTTCAATATTTTGATGTAATTAGTCAGCGAGCAACTAGCTGCTTTTGCCCAGAGAAACGCTGTCTCCAAGAGTACAAGTGACAGGAGAGGATTAACAGCCTTCTGGAGAGAGCTGCTCTGTTTTTTTGTTTAAAAGAAAGAAAAGAAGGAAAGCAAAACCAGTGCCTGGGAGCCGTGTTGTTGCTTTAAAAAACCATGACAGTCTAAACAGTTAACTTGGCCTGAGGTGTCTCAGAGGAGCAGGGAGTTGTCAGCTCCTCTTGCACATCCCCTGGAAACTTTTGGCTCTCTCCTGTCAGGGAGCGGCTTTCCTGGCTGCTGGGGAGGCCGGTTGCTGTCGTGTTGGAAGAGCAGCTCTGGCAGGTTGGCTGCTTCCCTGCTTGCCTACTGAGCAGGGAGCATTGCTGAGGACACCCTGTCAGGAAGGGGAGGGCTGGGAAAAGAAAGGTTTGGAGGAGAGATAAACTTGCCACTTATGGGGAAGTGGCTTTAAGTTGGAAGCGGGAAGATTGAGATTACACATTAGGAAGAAATTCTTCACAATGAGGGTGGGGAGGCCCTGGCACAGGTTGCCCAGAGAAGTTGTGGATGCCCGCTCCCTGCAGCTGTTCAAGGCCAGGTTGGATGGGGCTTGGAGCAGTCTGGTCTAGTAGGAGGTGTCCGTGCCCATGGCAGGGGTTGGAAGTGGATGATCTTTCAGGTTCCTTCCAACCCAACCCATTCTGTGATTATGGAATATGAGTTAATCCTTGGCTGTGGGGTCTGGGGAACAAGCACACCACTGGGGACCTTGGACTGTCCTCACTCCCAACTTGGTATCGGGATAAAACCACTGCACAGTGGGCTCAGACCATACAAGTGGCTGGAAGGGGGGGTGAAAGCTGCTCCAAGAGCACTGTCCATGGGCACCCAGCTGCTGCTCCATCCCTCCTCCTGGTTGTACCCACTTTGTATTCACAAGCAGGCGCAGGCTGCCGTAGGAAGGACAGAAAGGTATCCCTTGCCTCTATTTAATTTCAATTACATGGGGTTTGCAGGAGCGCTAAGAGCGGTGCCAGCAGGGCTATAAACTTCACATATTTGATGATTCTCCTTCTTTTCAGGCAAGTGGTGCACAGTGGCTGCCCCATTCAGCAGCGATAATCTTGGGGGGGGGGGGGGGTGGGTGTTTGTGACATTGCAGCTGGCAGAGCTGCAAGCTGCAGCAAAGGCTCCTGTTTAATAAAGCCATTTGAAGGGTCAGCCTGATCGCCTTCTTTTGTGGCAGGAAGCGTAGCACCATGTGTGCACCCCTGGTCTGGGAGGTTTGGTGTGGAAATGAGTTTGAGTGCGCCGAGCCTGTGCCATGAGAGGGGATGCTGGGGGGGATGCAGGGGGCTGAGAGCCAGCGGGCACTGTGCAGCGCTGCCTCTTACCCCAGGGGAGTTGTTGCTGCACGATGATCTCACCTCCTTTTATGCCTTATTGCTTCTGTCTCTGTGACTCCGTATGACACACGCTTACGTGTCAACTTTTCACTTCTTATATGGCAGTGGAGAGGAAAGGCTTAATATCATAAAGACAAGCTGGCAGCTGGGAAGTAGCCCACTTAGTCATCAAACTTTGCGTCAGAAGCACTGCCAGCCTCTTCCTTGGCTCTTCCAGGCAGGTTCTCCTTCCTCTGCCTGACCTGGTATCACACGTGGTAGAAATCCCCATCTGGAAAAACCGCTCGCATGAGCAAACGCTGTCAGTAACCCCCAGTCCTGTGCTGGGGGCAAAAGAGGTTGTGTCCCTCAAACACCTCATTGTGCCCAGCTTGGGGTAGTGGCATTGTGGGTTTTTAACCTAGAACTCATGAGGCCAAGGATAAGATGCCAGAGCAGATTTAAATTCACATGGGCTGTGATAGTCAACATTGGGGCATCTCCAGAGGTTTGGAGCCCAGAGGGAACTAAATCTGTAGATGACTAAATTCATAAAGGAAGGATCAGTTCACATCTCGCCCATTTCTTCTACTCTTTCCCTGCACACTGAGGAAATCTATATTTGCTGCTCAGAAACAGATACTGATTTGAACGTTTCATTGCCTTGTAACAAGGAAGGCCTCTGTAGCTGGCTTTTTTCTTCCTTGCTATTTCTGTGTATGAAGAACTTAATTTATTACCTTTGCTTTATGCATTTGGCTTCTGCCCAGCATGCAGCCTTGTATCCCCCTCTGCAATCACAGCATTCAGGCTCACTCTTTCTCTTCCCTCCTGATTTCCAAATTGATGATGGAGCAGCTTGGACATAGGGTGTCGAATACCCAAGCTGGGCTGATGCATCCAACTCTGATGTCCATCTGTTCTGGGAGTACCTCCCTGTATGGGTGTGGAGCTGCTGTGGAAAAGGAGAGGCTTTGATTGCAGGAGTCACTGGTGCCTCCTTTCACACCTCAAGTCTGTCAGGGTGGGCTTGTGTTCCTGGTGCAGTGGGGGACAGCCTGGTCCCCATTCCCATTGGTGAGGAGATGTGAGCTGACGACGGCAGTCTTACGTGCAGCTGCTGGCACTGGGACTGCTGCTGTGGTGGGGAGGGAGCACTGAATGGCTGAGAGGGGGAGAGGTGAACTGAGGGGAGGTCTTGGTCTTGAATTCCCCTAATCTCATTTGTTCTTCCACATCCGTCACCTCATTGTGGCCTCTTTCCTGCTGGCCCCTTCTTCAGCCACGCTCTCGGTATTCATCTTCAGCCCCCTGAGCCCTAATGCAACCCTGGGCACCCCCAGGCACCCATGTACACACAAACACACACACACACACACACACACACACACACACACACGCGTATACAATCCAAAGGTCTTCCCAGGCTACAACAGGGGAGAAAGAACATCCATGTCCAAAACCAGCAGTGCCAATGGACTCATTCCCTGTGCCCGCTGCGCTCAACCTATGCAAACCTGCCCAGCTTACAGAGGTTGTTTTCCCCTTCCTGGGGCTTCTGCAAATTGTCAGCATCATGGGAAAGGTTTTACAAAACAGAAGATGCTCTTATAACCTCACCCTGAGCCATTAGGTCATGCCATTCAGCAGCAACACACCTTGGAGCTGTTTCCTTCCCCTGAGCCCAAGACACACTTATCCAAAACCATCTCTAAAAATTCATCTGCACTGAATTCTCCTGCTGGTGTTTCGACACATTGGCTCCACAGAGGCTTTCGATTTGGTATGAAAAGTAATTATTACCAGGGTGCAGTTTAGCAGTTGTGTTTTACAGTGCTGGTAAGGTTAAAAGAAATAATAATAATAATATAAGAAAGACTCAGCCATAGTAACTGCCTGCAACATGCTATTTGCATTTTTAAGGAAATACTTCTTTGAGACAGCTTGGGTGAAAGGTCAGCATTTGCATATAAATGGAAAAGAAAGTGTGTGATGCTGGAAGTTACATCTATATTATTTTCTCAGCAGTGAGCTGCTGTTTTGGAGATTAAGGGATGCGGTTTGCATTTGGCTTTTATTGAATAGAGAAGGTACCAGGAAAGCCAAATTAGAACAAAATAATGAGGGAAATGTGCAAAAAGGAAGAAGCAACGTCCTATTTCTCAGAGATGCTCTCCTGCGTGCCTGACACGTTACACGCCTGTTTGCACACGCACCGGGCTCAGGCAGATGAGCATTGCTGAGCAGGGCTCCCTCTGCACACACAAAAGGATGGAGGCTGGGGATGAAGCTGGTGGCAGGACAGGCCCATGCTGTGGATAAGTTGGGCAGAGGGGGGAATGATGACACTCGTTTGGAAATGATAACCTGGGGCTGGTTCAAATTTAATAATTATTATTGTTGTTTTATTCAGGCTCAGATATGTTTGAAGAGGAATTAATCAGCAGGCTTATATGAAGTTCCTGCTGTTGCAGTAGGACAATTCACACTTTAGGAAACTTAGTGATTGTCAGGGTGAAGGCAGGAGGTAGAGGCACCCATGGCTCAGGTCTTGCTCTCATCTTGGAGGGTGTCAGCATCAGTTGAGAGCTTTTCTAGGCCCTGCTGTAGCCCTGGGCCTTGGAAACCCCACAGGGGTTCTGTGGTGGAGAGTGTCATTGCTTTGTTTTTCCTCTTGTTTGTGGTCCTACTTGCCATACTCAGAGTGGTTTTGCATTTTGATGGCTCCCCCAAGGGGTGGTGACCAGTGTTTACTCTTTATTCTTTTTGATCAATATACTTAAGAACAATGCACAGACAGCAGTGCTACTATGGGGATGCAGCATTTATTCTTGTCTTGAAGAGCACACAAGCTGTATAAGGATGGAAGATGAAAACCACATTCTCTTATACATCCTGCAGCCTTGTTAGTGCACTTCTGCCACTTTGTAGAGAAAGAAAAAAGGCTCTAATAAAGTCTTACTAACTGGCCGTGAACACTGGAGCAGGAATATTGCTCTTAATGGGGAGAAACTGTAGCTTCCTTTGCTTCCTTTGCATTGCAGGTGCACTGAGGTCTTTGGCTCCTGTAGCACTGGGTGACACAGAGAAACAGGGTGAAACTTTGGTCCTTCCCTAGAGCACTTCATGGCTCTGTGTGTGGAGCTGCTGGGCAGGGGTGGAGAGAGGGTCCCGGTTAAAGGACGGCAGCGCAGCCCTCAAAGGGGTCTGGAGGTGCTTGGCCCCATAGCAAGGTGATGTCCATACCCTGCCCCTAGTGGATCTTTAACCTGCTGCTGAATCCCACTGCTGAGGGCTTTGCTCCCTCTGCAAGGAGCAGGTTTGGGTGCTTCTTCCCTTCCTATTGCAATGTGTCCTCATGTTTGGGAAATCTGAATCTTCTTGTGATTAAGCCAGTTTTTCCTTGTCCTATCCCAGGGCTGTGGGAAAGGGATAATTCCTTTTTTCCCATCAAGAACCTGGTAAAGAGAGTTCAAGAGCATCCAAAGCTGCCAGGTATCATGGGGCAAGGCATGAGCTGGCACAGCTGAGGTGTCCACAGGGGCTGACGCAGCTGCGTGGGCAGAGGTGGCAGCTGATGGCATGGAAAGCAGGATGAGGCAAGAGGTGAGGTGGCACAGGGCCAGGAAGGAGGATGTGAGTCACTTGTGCTTCGTGCAGTGCTGGAGGAAGGATGCTCCCTGGGCTGCTGGCTGGTCCCTGGGCTCTGGAAGGAGGGTGGCAGATAGATGGAGACGGGGAGGTAGTTGCATTGCACTAGCGATGATCTGTCTTCCCCTTTGCATAGCCAGATGAAAAACCTGGTGCTCCCCTCCTCTCCTGTGTGACCCCAGGACCTGTGGAGTAGAGCAGGGCTGTATTTGGCTGTCAACAGCAAACACCTCCAAGCTGTGCTGGTGCCAAGCTGTTTGCTTAGTGGGTTAACAACGCACACCGTGCTGCAAGCGCCCGTTTGGCAGTGAAAGCGCTAGAAAGGTTTGATCCTACTGAAATCAAACCCCTTCCTTTCTTTTGGGTAAGGGGAAAATAAAAGATCAGAGAGTGTGCATCACAGGTTTCATAACCTTTGATGTTGCAGCCTGTGGTTTGGTAGCACAGGGGGTTTAAGCCAGTGTTCCATGTTTGTCAGGGCCGAGGGATTAAAACTTCGGCTCACTGGTACGATGAGGTGTTGGTCTCCACACAGCTGTGCAGTGCAGCACGGCACCATCTGGCTCTGTGCTCCAGTGAGAGGGGCACGGCTGGGAGTGATGTGGGGATGAGGAGCAGTGAGACCCAGGCTGTGGGAGTAGGATGTGTGGGGTCAACGTGATGGTGGAACCAGGCAGGAGACCAATTGCTTGGCTGAACTGCCCCAGAGAGCAGCCCAGGGTGTGTGGGCTAGGTCATATGTATCCCTCATCAAGGACAGTGACATTTGTCTATTTGCTTTAGATAAGAGTTACTATTAAAAAGTACAGGGTGGCTGTGACTCTTACATACAGTGGATTCCTCAGATGCTGGGGATGGATGGTCATTTCCCAGTGTCTGCTCCCCCATCCACTGGGGTTTACTGATTCTCCTCTTTGCTGTTGGTGCAAACACATTCATGGGGCCAGGTCCCTGTAGCTCAGCGCCAGCTTTACAGGAGGAAACTTTTCATGGCTCCCCCATTTCTCCTTTTATAGATGTTAACTCTTTGGGTCTTGTCCAGGTAAGCTCCCTATCAAAACTCAACATGTGCTTGGTGATTGCCAAGCTCCTTTCCAAGTAAAAGTGTCTTTAGATCAGCAAACGAATAACAAAGAGCAACCTGTGATCTAATTGGCCCTGCTGCATCTCCTATCCATACATCCCATCCTAACTGATTATTAAATCATATTTGCTGATAAGTATGAGATGTAATATCTATTACACAGCTGTTAAACCTCAATTAATATGTTTTAATGATCAGTCATTTACTGTGCAATATACAATTAACATCCGGTATTAAATCTTAAATTAAATGCATGTTTGGGAAGCTAAATTTGAAGCACTGAACATTGCTGTGCTGCAGTAAACAGCGATAATTGCATTGAATAGCTGATATTTCTGTGCTCTGAGAGGGGTTAAACCACCACTCCCGGCATCAGAAAAGAATGGAGAAACATTGCTAAAGTAGCTGGGTTCTGCTTTTTTCAGTGCATTTTGATCCCTATGGAGGTTTTAATTCATCTCCCTGGAAAAAAAAAGCACCCTGATTGCATAGCTGCTGCCCTCCTGCTTGCCTGAAGGCTGAACTGGCAGGGACTCACGCAGGGTAACGGCTCGGAGGAGTCTTTTCTTCATAGAATCATGGAATGGTTTGGGTTGGAAGGGACCTTAAAGATCATCCACTTCCAACTGCCCTGCCGTGGTTAGAGGCAAATCCCACCGGATCATGTTGCTCAAAGGCTCATCCAAGGCTCACCCAGCCCTTCCTGGCGAGGGCTGGGCAGGAGCGTGGGGCAATCATTTGTACTTCAGGCAGTGTTGGGCTGTACTGAGCCCTGGAGGCTGTGCAAGGGGGTTCAGTGGTGCAGCTGGGATCCACGGCTGAAACCTTGAATTGGAGATAAGACTCACGTTGCCTGCTGGAAGGAAAGCTGTCCCAGCACCTCGGCTTTGAGGCCACGAGGAAAGCAAATTGAGTTATCTGTGTCCTCCGGGCAGTGGTCACTGTGTGTGGAGAGCAGTGTGTGTGGGAGATGCGTTGCAAACATATGGGTATCAGCCAGCAAGCCAGTGCAGAAGGGGTGGAGGAGCCCAGCTTGAAGAAGATGCAAAATTTCTATTTGAGTTGCTTTTTTTCTTTCAATTCACATGAAAGCTGGGGTCGAAAAGGCACCCTCTGGTCCCTGGTGCTGCTGCTGTGTTTGCTCTGAGAAGTGAGCCTGTGTTGTCTCCTGGGACTCTGAAGGACCCAGCCTGCTCTCAGGAAGTTGCTGCTGTCCTTGTTAACATAGCATTCACCTTTCCCATGAAAAATGTGTCTGAATAAAAATGAAGAAAAATCTTACTCTCTTCCTTTGTTTCTTTTCTCTCACATGGAGGAACAAATGAAGATTGATATGTTTTTCTTCTAGGCTTTCAGTTTAAATATGCAGTGATGCATCTTATGAGGAAATGAAGCCTTAACCGCCCATCTTTTCTCTAAGAAACCTGTCTCTCATCCTATCACTTTGCTACAGCAGATGTAACCTCTGCGTGGATTTGGAGACAGGGTGGTGCTGCTCTCACAGCTGGGAGGCAGCCTGCAAACCTAAGGACATGTCTTGCAGTGTCTTACCCCGTTTTATATTCACCTTCTTCACTCCAAGGCTTCTTGTGAGGTTTGTTTGGTTTAGTTTTGGGGGAAATTTCTGCCATTCTTTAGAGGATTTAGGTTTTTTTTTTTCCTGGTAAATCAATGTTTCCTTCCATTTGGAAATGGAAAGTAAAACACACCCAAGTCTGCTTAACACTGAATTACGTGTGGTGTCCCTCCCAAGTTTCAGATCTTCTTGTTTGATGAAGGTGACCCAAAGGTTTCACAGAACTTCCTCTTTCATGCCAGGATTTCATACAATTGTAAATGCTTTGGTTCGGACCTCACTGGCTTCTTCTGAAGGAGAGGAGGGGACAAATAGTTTCAAGGTTTAGGAAAGAGCCTAACTCAGAAGAGGACAGACTTATGTTTTGGTGGTGGACTATCATAGATGTTGACAGGAGAACGCAACCTGTCTACTGAGGGCCTCGGTGTGTGATCCGGTCCTGATTGAGTGATGGGGATGGGGGGAAAGCTGGAGATTTCCTTTAGGTGGCCCAGGTAGGGGTTAAAAGAAGTGTCCTTCACATAACCAGTGAGTTGCATTTCTGCTGAACTCAAGAGTCCGGAGTTGAGGTGGAAAGGGCACAGCCAGCAGTGCAAGTTGATCCTCTCCAGAGAGCAGATGCATTTAAGCAGCATGCAGTAGAGGAAATCTGATTCGTGTGTTGATAGAGCTGCCTTGGCCATCTGAACCAGGCCGGGCAGAGGGATGGGAGTGGGCAGGAGGATGCTGAGCTAGTGTGGCCATCGTGCCTTCAGCCTGGCCGAGGCTCCTCACCCCAAAACACAGTTCCTTTCCCTGATCTTTTTCACAGAGATGAAGGCAGAGGAGGTTGGGAGGGGCCTGTGGCAAGGACAAGCTGCCACCTCAGGCCAGATCTACTGTAGCAGCTTCCAGAGCTCACCCTTAAACTATGACTTAGGCACACGTGAGCTGAACAGGCCCAAAGAAGATAAATGTGTGTTTTGCTTTTTCCTCCTCGAGGCTGAATCTCATCACCTCTCAACTTTCAAAGATCTTCTGAGCCATCTTTAGGGTTATCTTGCATCCAGGACCCATTGTTTATATAGTTTAACCCACTCTCTGCTCCTGCTTCAACTGTATGTATCCCTGGGAGGATGCTCCTGCTTTAAAATACACTGCCTGGGAGAAGGATGCTCAGGGCAATGCTTTGGATGAGCAGGCAAGCTGTACTGTCCTAGGAATGTGCTATAGAAACATCTTTATTTCTTCTTATTTGACATTCCTTTCCCTTCTGTCCTTCTTTCTTCTGTCCCTTTCTAGCTTCTTTCCCACACTTTGCTTGGTTTTAATCATCTGCCTGGCCATCTGTGCCTCCCTGCTCCCTTTCATCAGAGCTTCTCCAAAGGAGAATAATGTTTCAACAGCCCTTGGATTTTGTTTCCAAGCCCTGTGCCTTTCCTCTGGGTCTGGGCAGGAACACGGTGTTTCAGACAGGGTTTGGAGTAGAGTCTCCAACACAGATGTTTCTCCTCTGAAACCTAGAAAAGTCTCCCCAGCTGCCCTCCTGGCTTCAGAACAGCTCTGTTTTACGGCAAAGTACATGAAAGTGACTTTCAGTCATCTATTTTAGGCACTAACTTGTACTGTAGATCACTGTGGGGTTGAATTATCCCAGTCTCTCAATGTACTCATTCTTGCAAGAGCACTGTGGGACATCCTTGTTATTCCTTTATGTCTTGTAGGCAGAGAACAGACACAGGTAGGGGAGAAAAAAACTCCCTAGTTATTTGCCCAGTGTTCTCCCAAAAGCTTCTTAGTGGTGGAACAGATTCAAAGTTGCTCAGCAGGTGCTCTACACACTCAGCAACTTGTCCATTGCTGGAAGCACCCATCTTCCACAGGTTCCCTTTAGCAAGTGTGAGCCTTCTTTCTGCTTTCTCAGTCTTTGAGATCACCCCAACAGCAGAAACATGAAGTTGAGGAAGTGTGGGGTCTGTTCCAGCAGAGGAAGCCAGTGCCCTGAGCTCTTCCACAGGCTAACAACACCTGAGATGGACGAGTGTGCCGGCGTGTGTGTAGCTCCTCACTTGCCTCCCTCTGAGGGATGCTCTCCTATTTCCTTTGCATCAGTGGTAGAAGATGAATTGAGTAAGACTTGCAGAAGAGGCAGTAAATTATTCAGTACTCATTGCCAGAGGGAGCCACAGTTAAAGATGTGAGGGCAAAGCCTGCGGCAGCAGTGCCCAAAGCAACAATGGTTTGCCAAGGTGGGCGGTGACACAGGGGGCTCAGAGGGCAGAGTCTGAGGGCAAACACTCCTGATCTCACTGTGAGCAATAATGGTGTGGGAAGGGAAGCCGTGCTATGCAGCTCCTGTGCCACAGCAGCTCCTCTCCACTGGCCTGGCTGCTGCAGATCCATCAACGTGCAGCAGAGCCAGAGTGACTCTTGGAGATGTTTGAAGTTGTACCAGATGAAGGGAGTGTGTCAAAAATCTGGTATTAAAGCATGCATCTCCCATATTCTTTCTCTTCAGATGGAGGCATCTCTCTGCCTGCTCTCCTTTGCTCCCAAAGCAGCTCTGCTTTGACTTTAACTTTGTTTTGCACCTTCACTGCACATTGCTGTAATGACTCATTCCCAAAAACACTGATGTCACCAAGAGCTGTCATGGAATCCTGCATGGAGACCCCACTTGGCTCTTGGTGCTGTCCAGTTGATGTCCCATCCACTGCTTTAGATGCAAGAATTTTTGTGAAAGATGAAAAATTCACTTCATCTCTGGAAAGAGAAGAGGTTGTAACAGTGGAGCAAGTGTGAAGGGTAGAGAAACGCTTTGCCAGCTGCCACGGGCACTGCAAGGCTCCCAGGCTGGTGCTGGTGGCTGCCTTGCCCAGGCCACCAGTGGCTCTTGCTGTTAATACCATGTTTGCCAATGAAGGACCAAGCTGAGCAGTGTTGCTCAGTGTTTGGCGTAGGCTGAGGGTGCACATGGGCTGTTCCTGCAGCTCAGCTGATGTGCCTGTTAGGTCTCTGAGCCTTCATTTACCCCAACTGCAAATTCTTCACAACCGGGGCTCTTGGACTTGGAGTGGCATCCTGGGGTCCTATTTGGAGCATGGAGACCCTCAGGCAGGGTTTGAATGGCCATTAAAGAAAGCAGGCAGGGAATAAACATTATTTTTTCACCTCCATTTGATGCTGCTTATGGGGTGCTGGGCTGACTCTGCATCCTGACCCCATGTTCCTCTTCCTCTCCCCAGAAAATGAGTTTCGGGGCGAGCTGCTGAATCAGAGGTGGACCTGCGGAGAGAAGATCAGCAGCTGTGAGGGAGCCACCAGCCTGCCCGGCACACACATCAAGGTGAGCAGAAAGCCCTTGGACCCCACAAATGTGTGCTTTTTCAGTAAGGTGGCCCCCTCACCCTACGCGTTGGCCACAGGACAAGGGCCAAGAGCCCCTCCAGCTGTTATGGACCAGGTGGTCCCGGGGAGATGGAGCCTTTCCGGTACCCAAAGCGATGGGCAGGACTTGGAAGTCTCTGTCTCCTTGTTATAGCTGAACCTCCTGCACGGTGAATCAGGAGAGAGAGGGCTTCCAGCTGTAAAAATTTGGCTTTGGATCCAGATATTTAAATCCTTCCCTTCCTCTCCGGTCCCATCCTTCAAGGAGGGCTCAGATCTGGCTATTTAGGTCAGTCCCAGGCCTATTAAAATAGGCCCTTTCTCCAAGGCGCCGGCTGGTCGGAAGAAGCCTCTCGTCCGCCAGGTGAAGCTGTGGTGCCTTTGGAGGAGACAAGCGAGGCATTCATCCTCACCAGGACCCCGGGCAGCTCTTGGGGGCTCAACAGAGCCACTCATTTACTGCTGCAGCTGTGGCCGATGAAAGAGATCCAGCCAAGGCTGTCAAACCTCCCGGCAGATTCACTGCCAGCAGATTAGGAAGCTTTAATTAAGCATAGAACTGGGCTGCTCATTACGCAAATGGCACTTCCTGTCCCATTTTGGCCTCTTGGTAAGGAGGAACCATCTCAGACAGCCGGATGAACCCACCTGGGCAGTGGAGGAAGCCCTCCTTGGGCGACTGGTGTTACCAGCTCTTCCTGTATCCTCACATAGACCAAGCCCTGGGAAAACCCCAAACCAGCAAAAATCCACCCTTAAAAGCCATCCTTCTTCTCTAACAAGCTGTCAGCTGCGAGCAGGTGTCGCCAGGAAAGCTCACACCTTCTTAGAAAGCAGAGTAAGCAGTTGTTGCTATATTTAAAGCGAGCTCAATTAAGGCTTTTCTATTGAACCTGCCAAATAAGCACTTAGATTAGATTTAATAAGATTGTTGTATGTTAATAAAGCCATGATTACAAAAGGTAATACTCGCAGTACCTGGTGCTCATCTAGTGCTCTGCCAAGGTCGTTACTAATATTAACTGTTTCTTGCAACCCCCAGCTTTTCTTCTCTGCGTTTTAAGAGGGAATGGTCTGGAGGCAAGAGGAGGAGGTGGGAGGGGGCACCTGAAGTGGGGGCAGGAGTTGGGGAGCTGCAGCTTTTGAAGCAGGTGCCTGGTTTGGTAGAGCTGGTCCTGCAAAGCCAGGTCTGTGAAGGGTCACACCGTGGGATGTCAAGGGTATGCAAGGGCCCGATCCTGAGCACCTCAGGCTTCAAGGCTGAGCCTGTCAGCCTGAGGTGCTGAGTGAGCAATAGATGAATTCTGGCCCTTTGCTACAAAAGCCAAATCAAAATTGAAAAGTAAGGGGGTGGAGGAGGCTGGCTTTGATAAAGCTATCACCACATCTCTGTGAGCCATTTTCCCCATGAGTTACCTTAAATCCATTTAGACAAATACTTCTTTGTGTACCAATGCAGTAACATGTTTATTTTCCTAAAATCCAGGTAGAATTCATGACAGTTTAGGCCTGGATATTGTGTGTGCGTAGCCCTCTTATCTCACAGCAAGGAGAGAGGTCTCAGTCCCTTTCCAACCTTTGGATACACACTGTGTGCACACGTTTGCACGTGCGTGTGTGCTCATAAATACACGTTGTATTTAAATGTAGTTTTTCATGCCAGCTACAGCTCGTAATCCACAGGATGTGCAGTGGTGAAGGACAATGGGATGTGTGGCACATTTACTTATTTATTTTTGCCTCTAAAGAAGCCCAGGCACAAGATAAAATTTCCCATGACGAGTCTGAAATGAGATCTCTGAAGAGTGCTGGGGAGAGGTGCTCTCCACACAGAGCCAGCTGAGAGTGTCCGCATGGATGCTCCTGCTTGAGCTCATCCTGGACCACGGTGGCTGATGGAGAAATGATTCTTTCTCTCTCAGATCTTCTCTATTCTCCTATGCCATGGTCAGCAAGCTAGGGGCACTGCTAAATCACGAGCAGGTTGTTGCTGAAGGCTGGCAGCTGTTAGGACAGGCAGGGCTGATGCTGATGGGGCCACCAGAGCCCATCCCCTGCCACGAGCTCCAGCTGCTGCAGTCCTCTTTGGAGATGTACACACAGCTCACTTCAACCCCCGTGCATTGTGCCACTCGAGGCTAATCTTATGAAAAAGGCAGCTTATTACCAAGCTTGAAAACAACGAGGTTGAACTGCAGCATATTTTTCTCTCCCTTCCCCTACCCGTCCTCTTCTGGTGTAAGAGCTGTTTGTGCTACGGAGCCACTTAGGGCTCTGCGGGTGAAATGGCATTTGGATTGCATGTAGGAGCACTTTCAAATGGTTAAGAGGAAAGTATATGTCAACTTAAACTACTGCATACGAAATCACCCCAGCGTAATACTCGAATGTCAGTGCTGTGGAGGCACACGATACAGCTGCGGCTGTGTCAACCGCGATGCTCGAGAGCATCTTTTCTGGTCCACTTCACTTGTGTGGAGGTGCCTCTGCTATCACTACAGAGCATTAGCGCTTGGTAAGCGTTTCATTTGCAGCGTTGGGGGTTCTTTGGGTAGTGCTCGGACCCTTTCTGCAAATGAAAACTGACAGCACAGCTTCAGGAGGAGGTTTGTGACACAGCTGTAATTTTTAATTCGAGGTGGGTACAAGCTGAGGTTTTACATCTAAAGATGTCAAGGCAAAATCCTCCCCCCCCGCTGAGTCCAAGCCTGAGAACACTGCACAGGGTGTCCTTTCCTGGAAGCATTTGGAGAGCAAAACACAGGAGGTGGTTTATTCAGCCAAGGATGGGACTCACAATGGGTGGAACGTCAGGAGGATTTAAATCAAGCAGCAGGGAAGACCCTAAAGGAAAAAGGGGGAAAAACACCCTCCTAACCTCAGAGTGTGATTATAAAATAGCAGCTGGGAGGTACTATTGAGCCTTTCATAAAAGTAGAGGGAGACTCTTGATCAAGGGTTATTTCTTCTCCCTTATTTTTTTTAAGTTAACAGCTAGAGAAGGCCCAGTGGGATGAAGCCCTCTTCATTTCCTGCAAGGACTGATGATGCTGTGGCACCTGGCAGAGAGTAGGGAGGAGAAATTTGGAGATCCAGATCTGAGTCTGTCCACCTGTCCAGCCTGCAGCGGCCATGGGAGGATTCCACATGGGATGGGGAAAAAAACCCTTCAAAAAAAAAAAAAGGCAGAAGGAGAAGATATCAGCACAGGACAGGCCATTCAAACCCATCCTTGCTGGCTGGGGGGTGTTGAGGGGCAGTTTTTCTGTCTGGCTGTGATTTGCCTCATAACCCACATCCAGTTGGACCCTGGGGTTTGCTTCCCTCGCTGGCTCGTGCTGGTAAAGTGATCCTTGTGTAGGATAGAGCAGCAAACAGCAGTGCAAATCAAATAGCAAATTAATTTTCCCTGGTGAGATCTTGAAGGAGTTTGCTGGGACAAGGAAGGTAACGGTGGAAGTTCCCACATAGCATCCTTCTCCCTTCCCTCATCCTGGCTTTGAACCCAACCCTGAAATGGGTTTAGGGGAGTTGGACCATCCTCTGTGCATGGCCAGGACAGAGTGAGATATAGTGGGGTCCTACCTTCTTAGAGCATTTGGTGCTGTCTTCTCCTTTCAGGAGTTAAAGAAGGGGCTTTTTGGACCTGGAAAAGGGGAAGGTCCAAGAAGAGAACCACTGTTGAAGACTTCTGTAGGGAAAACGTAATTTCTTCTGGTATTTTCCCCTCTGCTGCTTTACCTGCTGCTAGGCAAATAGAGAGTTTGATTTTTTTTAACCAAAACCAGAGGCTCTGTCTTTCTGTCTCTCTAAAGCTCAGACACAGCTTCTTGCAAATGGCATTTTGCTGTATCCACAAATAAGCACCGATGGAAGCTCTACTGCTTTCAGAGGGAAATAAGTATTCCTGCTGAATCCTCACCTCTCTTTGTCCAGCTGAAGACTTTTGCAGCGTGTTTATTTTTCTCTGAGCTCTGTGGTGCTCTTGAATACATATAAAGAATTACCACTGACCGTGGGGAATTTCAGCACGGCCCTTAAGGCATATTTGCATAGAGCTGTGGGAGCCCCAGCGCACCTGGGCGTCAGCGCGCGGGAGGCTCCAGCAGTTTTGTGTTAGCACCTTGGTCTTCCATATGAAAATAATTGTGTATTAAGATAAGAGATAAGATGAAAATATCAACCTTGTGGGTACTCTGTGATATTAAACTTCAGATCTGTGCTGGTGTTCCCACGCTGTAGTCTTGGTGGCAGGGCAAGACGGTTACTGTAGAAGTAGGCTGTTAAATGTCACGTTGTACTTTGGTTAAACTGTCTTTTGGGTTTATTTCTGAACATCATTGGTTTAGATTTGCAGCATCAGGACATCATCAGTATAGCTTGTGTTATGGTTGGGTTGGGCAGCTCCTCCAGGTAGGGCAAACATGGTAAGAAAGAGCCTCTGCACGACGGCACCTTTAGGGAGCAGATATAAAAAAGAGTCACCCAGAGGTGAGGTGATGTTCTCAAGGTTACCCCGACAGTCAGTGGCACAGCATTGAGCTGAATCCTGATGTTAGACCTGGCATGGGGTCCTTTCCACTGCAGTGTTCTGTGATGTTGGGTTAGGAAACCTGCTAGATGCTAATTTGGGTTTAATGTTGAGATAATCCAGCAATAAGGTGAGGAGGAGTGGAATAAACCTCTGTCTCTTCTAGCTGGACTAATGCTCTGAGGCTGGCATCTGGCAGCAATAATTTATTTGCAGGTTTCCTTTCAGATTGCTTTGTTTTCCATTCAGAGTTAAAATAATAAGAGTGAAATTCAGATAGATTCTCAGCCTGGCAATTATGCGAGCGAGAGAAAGCGAGAGAGAGAGCAAGCAAATGAAAATACCCCGCCAGTCTCCAAGACTGCAAACATGCACTGTGTGACCTGAAATTTCGCGTTAAAACGATCTGTCTAGAGGGCTTCTCGCTGAGGAGGCAAACAATAAAGGACAGTGGTTTCATGTAACCTTCATGCATCTGAGCCCGATAAGCATAGAGGCTCCAGAAGCGCAGTAATGGCCACGTCAGTGAATTTAAGTTGCTTGGGAAGAGCAGGGTCTGAGCTCAGAAACGGATCTTTTTCCTGGGGTTTCTGCACTTTGGTGGGAATTGGAGATATTTGAAGATGTTGCTGATGTTGATTTAGGCTGAGAAAAGGAGCCTGATGGTAGAAAACAGAGTCTGGGTGTGCAGAGCCCACCCCGGTCTTCCAGTGCTGTAAGCAAAATGTTTTAAATACACAGTGTGGTGTCAAGTTCTCTAATCAAGTAATGAGGTCTTCTCTATGGGGAAAACCCCAATAATTTAGTTTTGAGGTGTTGTTTGGGTTTTTTTATTTGTTTGTTTGTTTGTTTTTATTAAAGGCTGCTTTGTATAGGACACAAGGCAAGGCAACCTATTTGGCTTTTTCACCCTCAATCCTTAGCAAGGTCGGGTCCGTCCTTGCCTTAGGTGGCTGCTGTCCCTTTTGCCCATGTGGTAAGCGAGTGTGTTCCCCTCTTCCCAGGATGTTTGATCCTGGCTTTGAAGAGGTGTTGATGACAATGGGAGGGATTGCTTTATGAGGTGCTATAATGTAGTGAGGAGCCTGGGTGTTAGCTCAGACGTGATACATAATTTTTGAAGACAAATGTGATATGAAGTTGGATCTCCCCATTTATAGACAAGCAACTGGAAGGGAAGGTTTGAGAAAACTCAAGTTTTACTCTGCTTTTCCCCTGTGGGGTCCCAATCCTTTCTCTGTTTTGGGTGGTGCTGGCATGTTACAGGCAGTACCTGTTATGTTCCCTTGCCCTCCTCTGCCGCTTTGAATAATTTATCTACAGGAAACCCATATTGCCAAGGCACCAGCCCAACACGTGCCAATTCCCTGGGAAAACTGTCAAAAACAGAAAGAAAAAGCCCTCTCTGAAATTCATTTTGGTTGGAGGCAGGCTCCCAGCAATCAAACGCATTAGTTGTATTGTCGACGTGCGGTGGTGGCATCAGCTCGCTCGGCGCACGCTGGCGTTGAAAGGCTCATAAATGTAATGAAGTCCCTTTGACACCTGCTCCTCTCCACACTTTAAATGGGAGCCATTGGTCCACAGGGATCCAAGGCTTTAAAAATAGAAATTACAGTAATTGTCTGCTGTGTTATTGGGAAGATTGTAATAAACGTGGAGCACAACACCGCGGTGCCACGAGCTGAATGCTGACAGGATGCATAAATTGCTCCAGGTCTTGATTTTTTTTTTGTTGTTTCTTTTCCCCTCTCCAGTCTCCCTATCTAACAAATCACTTAAATCATTGCACGTTAATGCTGCATTTCTGGAGGGTGGCGGAGGGGAGGGAGAGAGGCACTCAGGGAAATTTCATCCTTCCCTTTTGAGGTGTTTTCAGCTGTGGTGCCCCATGGGCTGGGGACCTCCATCCCCTCTTCAGCCTTCCGCTACCTTGTGGCATGTTGTGATGTTTAATTAATATCGAGCACTTTGAAGTCCCAGATGTTACTTATTCATGCCTGTATTCCCTGCAGACCATCCTGTTTGATGTCCACATTGCAGGGGTTACTTACATGCAACCCTCTTTGTGTCAAATTCAAGTAGAGTGGAGAGGTTGCTCTTCAGGGCATGAATTCATCTTGGCTGCATATTCTGAGACTTCTGCAAAATGAAGAGTGCTGGCTACTCACCCAGGTGCTCACAGCATTCCTGTAGTGTAGATCCAGAGAAATCAGATCTGCCCTTAAGAAGTGATACCTCAGATGCATGAAGATGCCCTTTTCCATCATGAGTCATCACATCGAGGTGTTTGTCCCTTTGTGGTACCCAACCAGTAGGGAATCCTTGTGTCCCAGTACGTGCAAATTCATTTTAAGTTTGCTAAATTGGGGCGCTGTGGGTTGAACAATAAAGTCAAAGGAAGAAACCTCTGGCTTAAAACCATGGAAAAGCTCTCCCTGCCACCCAAGTATTTACACAGAGTGATGACCGCATGTGGGTTTGTTCTTTAATGATAATTTCCATGTTATCTTTCAATAATTATTTTTTCTTTCTGTTCCAGATGAGTTTAGAAAATGACGATAAGAGAGCACGCACGCGATCAAAGTCTATCAGAGGTGAGAAGCTGCTTATCCAGTGGCACGGGGATTTATAGACTTGAGCTCTCCCAAATAGATTTTGATTTTTCAGGTCCGGGCTTAACTCTCTAAGTTAAGAGAGTTGGGGTTGTTCAGCTTGGAGACCTTAGAGCAGACTCCCAGTACTTCACGGGGAAAAAACTTTCAACAGGGTCTGTAGCAATAGGACAACAGGTGATGGTTTTAAACTAAAAGAGAAGCTTAGACTAGTCCTTATGAAGAACCTTTTTGTGCTGAGGGTGGTGAGGCCCTGGCACAGGTTGCCCAGAAAAGTCACGGCTGCCCCATCCCGGGAAGTGTTCAAGGCCAGGTTGGATGGGGCTTTGAGCAATCTGATCAAGTTGAAGATGTCCCTGCTCACTGCTGGGAGGTTGGACCAGATGACTTTCACTTTCCCTTCCAATCCAAACCATTCTATGATTCGAAGTTACACTCATTACCACCCTGCTCGAGCCCCACCAAGACTGGTCTACAAACCTAGCAATCTCCCAACCACAAACCTTTGCCAGTCCTCATAATATTTAACCTTCATTCCCTACACCCAGGGGAAGAAGGAAAAAAAAAAAATCCCCTTTGCATGCTTTGCTTTAGAGGGATCACAATCACTGGAGCTTCAGATCAGCTCCCAGGGCTTTCATCACGCACACTCTGCCAGAGGCTTTGAAGTTGCACATCTGAGAGTGCCTGGCAGAAGTAGTGCATGCTGGAGAAGCAAACAACGGGGCTGTCCCCTGGCAGGGACATGAGGACAAATGACTTGTTAATGCAAAGCTTGATTGTTATTTATTTTTTGCTATTGGTTTTCCTTTGTGTGCTCTCTCTCTGGGAAAAGCCGAGGTGCTGTGACACAGGATGTCACCTCGGGTGGTCCTGTGCCCACATGTGATGGTTACAGTCCGGCCTCTGCATTTTAATTCCTTTTTGTGGCTGTAGATTTGATAAATTGCAAAGGTGTCTGGAAGGAAGGGCTGAACAGGGCTGACTGAAATAGTGTGATGGCTGCAAAGCCTGCAGCTTCGCCCACACAGCTGTGCTTGGACCACCTTCCTTTGTCCTGACCCACCTTCCTCCTTGCTCTTCTCAGCATCTTTTTGAAAACAAAGCAAAACCTGGATGCTGCCAATTGTGCTGAATCGAGCTCGGATATTTAGGTTTCATTGCTTTGCATGTACATAAATGTGCCTGCTCAGGTTGCTAATGAGAGCGCCCTGATTCTATTTATTTTCTCATACCCTGCCTTCCCCACACTCAATTGAGGGTTTCTTGATGTGAAAAGGTAATTTATTGCACACACCCTGGGACTTGCCACTGCCTCCAGTTTGTTGAAGCTTGTGAGTCATCCCATGGGGAGCTGGATCCCAGGAAACCCAATTAGCTCAAACAAATTGAGCAAATGTGTTATGGTTTTTAGCCTGGGCAACTGTAAACTTGTGGGTTTTTTTTTTTTCCTCCTGATTATTTGGATTCCTGGCTGGATACAAGGTTTCAGCAATCTGTGATGATGTTGTATAAGCAGTGGGATGTCCTCTTATTCACAAGTGGGAAATAATCCCTAAAACCCCTACAAACTTTTGTTTACCCCAAAAGCCAAGTTGCACATCCCCTACCATGTGTCTGAGTGTAGGCAGGGGCTCCCATATCAGCCCGGTGTGACAAGGGGGGGAGAAAAATGTTCATATGTGTGTTGATAGGCAGAGGGTAAAAGTGGCCATTGCAGCAGAACAGTAGTGAACTGTGCAAAATGTGAGGAGCATATTTTAAAGACAAACATGCTTGGAGTAGGGAAGGTTCTGGAGACAACTTAGTGCAGCCTTCCAATACTGAAAGGGGCTCCAGGAAAGCTGGGGAGGGGCTCTTGATCAGGGAGAGCAGGGATAGGATGAGGGGGAATGGTTTTAAGCTGAAAGAGGGAAGATTGAGAGGAGATCTTAGGAAGAAATGTTGTCCTGTGAGGGTGGGGAGGGCCTGGCCCAGGTTGCCCAGAGAAGCTGTGGCTGCCCCATCCCTGGAGGTGTTCAAGGCCAGGCTGGATGGGGCTTTGAGCCCCCTGATCCAGTGGGAGGTGTCCCTGCCCATGGCAGAGGAGAGGAACTGGATGGGCTTTAAGCTCCCTTCCCACCCAAACCATTCCATGATTCTATGAACATAGAGAAGAAGGCATGAGGAAACAGTCTTTACTTAAGTGTTTGAGTCATGTGTCTGTCTATCAGTAGAACTCCAGCAGAGGCACGAGGACTGACACAATTACGAGTTACTATCAGCTGGCACGCAGTGAGTGATGTCAGGATAGATTTGCCCTTTCATTTCCAAATGGGATGCCCAAGGAGGCAATAGAAACCCAGCATCAGGTAGGAGAGGGAGGATGTTGGAGTGGGGGACTGGATGCCCCTGCTGTGTATTTGACCTTGTGTTTGTTTCCTTTCTGTGTCCTGCCCTTCTGCCCAGTGCCCACGGAGCTCATTGGCCAGGAGGTGAGGTAAGGACCCTGCTCTTCCTCAGCGGTGGGAGGGGAGGCCCCGTGCTGGGACTGGTTTTGGTGAAGCCCCACAGCTTCTTACAGACTTGAGAACCTGAGTGAGGGGAGCAAACCCATGGGGTTAATGGATTGGAGTTGTGGTTGGGGGCTTATACTGGTGAGCACCTCATTGTGTCCAGAGTCCTCAGGGCACCACTTGACAACACACATCAGAGGAAGCATGGGAGTTAAAGGGATGAAGACATAAGCTCTGAAAGGGTCCTGTTAGCCTGAAGACTCTTCAGCCATCTTCTGTCCTACCCCAGATCTAAACCCCAGCAAAACCTGATGCCCACATTGTGTTGGATTCCTGGCTGGATGTAAGGTTTCAGCAGCGTGTGGTGTTGTTGTATAAACAGTGGGATGTCCTCTTATTTACAAGTGAGGAATAATCCCTAAAACCCCTACAAACTATTGTTTACCCTAAAAGCCAAGGAGCACATCCCCTACCATCCTACTAACCATGCATTTGACATCCTCTTGTTCTCCCTAAAGAACGTTGTGTCACACCACTGCTTGTGCCAGATGCTTCTCCTTTGGCCCTGCATCCCCTGTTGAGTCACCGAGGTCCAGTTGTCACTCATTCAGCAGTGCTGGCATGCAAACAGCAGCAGCCAAAAGAGCCAAAGACAGCCTCTGCAGCCTGACAGAGCTTCTCATTATAAATAACAGCCTCCCCCAGCTCTAAGCTTCCTTTAAACCTTACAGAAGGGCTTATGCAAGAGGTAGGAGTCTTTAACCTGGACAGGCACTAATAGCAGGGGCTGCCGCTCCTAGCGGCCTCTGTTAGAAAGCTGCATGTGTCAAAGAGTAATTGGACCTTAAGCAACCCAATTTCCAAGCATTTCTGCTCCTCTGCTCTCCTATTACTCTGGAGAGATGGGCGGAGCTAGCAGCAGGCATGCCACTTCTCCAACTTTTATTGCTGAACACTTGAGTGGAAGTGGTAATTGGAGCAGGTGACATGTATAAGGGGCAGGACAGAGTGCTCCACAAAGCCATCTCTGCAGCTGTCACCTAATTGCCTGATTAACTGGACGATTAATCGACTAATTGGAAGCAGGGCATCGTCTGCATAACAATAAGAGGCCCTTTTGTCAAGCATAGGAAGGCTGCAGGAGAGGGGGAGAGCAGGTCGGTGTGGTGGCTTTTGCAGGGATGCAGAGCGCCTTTAATAGACCTTGAAGCTCCTTTCCCCTTTGGGGCTCCTGCCAGAAATACATGAAACCTGCCCAGAGGAGAGCAGGGACCTGAAAGCCTGGACCGGGACAGGCCGAGCATCATCTCTGCACTGGTGCTTTTAAAAGGGATTAAATCGATGCACCAAACCCAGGGACATCCCAAATCACCACCTGCTTTGGAAAACCTCAACACTCAATCACTTGGCTCTTTCCTACTTACTTTTTACTGCAGGCTTCGTTTCACCACATCAAAAAAGGGGGGGGGAAGGATATCAGTTTTAATTGATGCAGGAAAGCTTATAAAAGCCTGTAACATCTTCATCAGAGCTGCTCTTGTTTCCCACTGAATAAAGCCTTTTTCAGGCAAGTCACTGGTAACATAAACACTGCTCTCTTTCTGTGTGCAGTCACTTAAAGTGTGTCTGGGGCTGCTCAGGACAGAGTGGCCTCAGTCGTGACTGAGGGCAATTAAAATTAAATAGACTTTCAGATCATCAGCAGATGGAGCAGGGAAAGGAGAGCTCCCTTTCCCAATTACACACGTTAGTGGGATGAGATCTCAAGTGTTTTGCTCAGGAAGGGGTCCAAGACCCCAGGCATGGTGGGGTTTGGGCTATTTTTGCATGCTGAAGAAGCTGGGAGCCATCTCCCAAGTCAAGGTGTTGGAGGATGCTCAGCACCTTGGGTTAAAATTGGGCCTCAAGCTTAAGGGACAGCAGGAAGGAGGGGATTTCTTCTTGGAGAGGCCAGGAAGAGCAGCTTACACCCACGGCCACACATCCACCTCATCTCAAAAGGTCTGTGCCTTGCTGATATGCTGCCATTTGTCCTCCCAGCACCAGCTTTGGTAAGCTAAAGCAAGTTTGTCTCCCTTAAGGAAGGATTTGTACTCCCCTGACAGCTCAGTAGCCCTTTCCTGTCCCTCTTTTGAGTTAAGCTATATTCTTTGAACACAGTGATCTGACTGGTGCAGGGTGTTCTGGGGAGTTGAGTCATTAATAATCCACTGGTGCACCCAGAGCTGCTGCATCCATCAGCACACTCAGATCTTCCTTATCCTTATCCTTAGCGAGGGCTGAGCTTTCTGCTGAGAGCAGAAATTCTGAGTCTGTAAAGCCTGACTTGGCACTTGGTACTGTTTAATGTTGTCCTGTTTATTTTACTCCAAGAAAAACAGGCTGGCCAGATCCCCTCTGGGCTGGCAATGCCTTCTCCCCTTGCACTGTCATCAAGAGATTTCATTAGCGCTTCCAGCTTCCCGGGCTGAGGGTGATACGGTGCTAAATGAGGTTATTAATCCTACACGACTCCAGAATTCCTCAGACATCAGGCAAGTCACTTGGGCATCCTCTAATCAATGCCATAATCTGGTTTTGCCAGAAAATGTTTGCTTTAATGCTTCTTATCTGGAGCCCTTGTAGCTCCTGGAGCTGGGACTAATTACCCCTGCAGGGGAGGTTTGTGGCCTGTGCTGAGGGATGCAGCAAGCAGGCTGTGTCGCTGCAGCCCATGGCAAAGGCAGCAGTAGCTTTCAGCACTGCTCAGAGTTCCATAGAAGCCTTTAACTCATCGTCTTCTGCAGAGCAGCAGGAACAAATGCAGGAATCTGGGAGATCTGGTCACCTAAAGCTCATCCATTCCCTCAAAAGTGAGGCTCTGTGGTGCTGTTGTGGACTTTAGTCCTGGTGATCTCCATCCTGTATGCTCTCTCTAAATCTCTTTGATCCATTCCCAGCCTGCTCCTTCCAACAAGCCACCCACTTCTCACCCTCAGAGCACCAGCTTCCTGGTAAGCCATCAAATAAGTGCAAGCCCATGTTTTCTTCCTGCATCAGCTGTGGGGAGGCAGAGAGCAGTAGTTGTCTGCTTTTTAAAAGCTTGCTCGTACACATGCAAATCTTTAATTAAACATACTCATAAAACTATAATGAACGGTTCATCTAATTAAATGGGGTGAGTCATTTCATTAATTTTTAGCAAACTGCAAGGCTGCTGCTCTCCTGCCCTCCTCGCTTGGAATTCAGAGGGACAAGCTGAACCGTTTGAGGGAAATTATCTTCCTGTTTGTGGTTATTTTGTTCCTTGCACACAGGACCTGTCTAATTGACCAGAGTTTATGCATTTCTAGTTTAAAAATGAATTCTCCGAGTCCTATCGCTGTTCTTGATGGTTGCTTGTTTCCTTTTCGAGCTGTCCGACCCCAGGCTGTAACGGCTCAGGACACATCCGTGGAAAGTACGCAAGGCACAGAAGGTGAGGCTGGGTTGGAGGTAGGAAGGGTGGAAAAATGCAAATAAGAAACCCAAAGACATGTTCACTGGAGAGATGCTGGTTCAGAGCAGCAGCCTGACTAACCTGCTCCAAATCTGTCTCCCAAAGAGCCTATTTCCTTCTCTCCGTCAGTCCATGAGGGACCCTGGGGGATCTGCTCCCCAGGCTGACTGTAGCCTTCCAACAGACCCCAATGCAAGGTTTAGGCACCTGGTGTTGATGGGAGCTGTTGGCAGGCAGAGGTTTTGGTCTGCTCAGTGTCTTTATGGATGGGAGGTGAAATGAGAGCATGCTGATTGACTTCAAGGCCAGGCCAGTGTGAACGGATGGTTTTCATTCCCAGGTAATAGTGAAATTTCAGCGATTGGTGGACCTGCCCTAGAGGCTGGTTCTGCATCCCCTGTCTGGTTTCATGGTGGCACTGGTGGCCATCACCAACGGTGGTGCTGGAAGCCGTTGGTCCTGCTGCTCCCTGGATAACAACTGCCTGTGGGCCAGGCTGCTGGAGAGAGCCCAGCATCCTTGTGCTGATTCTGAGAAAAGCTGACCTAGTTGCACAAAGCCAAGCTCTGAGAGCAGATCTTCTGGCCATGAAAGGTTAAACCACCAAACATCCAGGCTACTGGATGTTGTCCAAAAAGGATATTGATTGTAAGAGCAAGTCCAGAGGAGGCTGTGAAGATGATCAGAGGGCTGGAGCACCTCCCTTGTGAGGACAGGCTGAGAGAATTGGGGTTGTTCAGCCTGGAGAAGAGAAGGCTCCAAAGAAAACTTGGAGCAACCTTCCAGTACTGAAAGGGGCTCCAGAAAAGCTGGGGAGGGGCTCTTGATCAGGTATTGCAGGGGTGGGATGAGGGAGAATGGTTTTAAGCTGAAAGAGGGAAGATTGAGAGGAGATCTTAGGAAGATATGTTGTCCTGTGAGGGTGGGGAGGGCCTGGCCCAGGTTGCCCAGAGAAGCTGTGGCTGCCCCATCCTTGGAGGTGTTCAAGGCCAGGTTGGATGGGGCTTTGAGCCCCCTGATCCAGTGGGAGGTGTCCCTGCCCATGGCAGGGGTTTGGAACTGGATGGGCTTTGAGGTCCCTTCCTACCTAAACAATTCCATGATTCTATGATATTTTTTTGGGGGTATTTGTGTATTTGCCCCACTCGCCGTTACCTAACTGGTTCAGATGGAGTGCCCATGCCTTTTCTCACTTGGCAATGCCTCCTCTCTGCTCCTTGACCCTATCTGCAGTTTACAAAGCTGCCCGCTAGCAAAGAAGAGGAAACTTCAGGATGCAGAAGCCGAGCATCTGGTGTCGAAGAGAAAATCTCATCCACTCAAGCTGGCCTTGGACGAGGGCTACAACGTCGACAGTGACGGCAGCGAGGAGGCCGAGGTGAAGGAGGAGTCTGGATCTGACGAGTCGGAAGGGACGCTGGAGGAGGACGAGGCGGAGGTGGTGGAGCAGGAGGAGACCCACAGCCCCGAGACGGCAGAAGGTGCTTCATCATTATTGATTGCAGAGCTGTGTTCTGCAGATGAATAAAGGGCAGGGAGTGTTAATAACCAGGAGTTATAGCTCCTCTGAATTATGTACAGGATAGGTCCTGAAGTTATTACGTTCAGTGGAAGCACAACAGCAAAGCTCTAGTTAAGGCGAGAGGGGATACACAGAGATTGTCTCTGGAGTCTCAAAAATGAGAGCTTTTCCATCTTGGATTGTCCCTGGGGACAGATCCATGGAAAGCACTGAGGAACTCGCTGTGTGGCTCAGATGGTGGTGGGGAAGGCAGCCAGTGTCCCACCTCGGGACCTTGACTGCCTTCCCTGGTGCAGGAGCCATCTCCTGCCTGGATCCGGCCACGCTCTGAGTGGAGTGACAGGCAAGTGAGCCAGGGCTCTGGAAGTGTGTTGGACCCAGTTTGGAGCCCCTGGCTTGGGAAGTGCTGGGAGCAAGAAGGCCAGATGGCTGCTGACAGTCGGGGGCCAGGAAAATGTGCGTATCTGAGCCTGTGAAAGCTTCCATGTGGAAATCCTCTTTCTACCTGCCTTTCCCAAATGCAATAAATTAGGCTGCTCTGGGAGTATAACAGCCAGGCTCTGCTTTCAATTAAGTTTAAGACTGAAGTGTTTATGAGCTTCTATAATTGCTTTCTTTTCCTCATATTTTTTCCCTCTTTTTTCTTCTTTTTTTCTCCTTTCCTCCCTCTTTTTTTTTGCCTTTTCTCCTTCTTTTTATTTTCTCCTTTCCTCCCTTTTTTTCTTTTCTTTCTTTCTTTCATCCCCTCAGAGAGAAGCCCAGAAAAATCAACCCATTATGGGCAAACCACAGCAACAAGTACGTCTGGGCCCAGCAAGGCCAATTATAGCAGCTATCAAGAAATAATCGCCAACTCTCTCCTAAACCTGGGCCAAATAGCAGAGGAAACCCTTGCCATCGAAGGGCAGCTGCCTGAAGCTGAGTTGCAGGTCTCCAAGCCACCTTCCAATGTTGTGCACCTGGTCCACGAGGATGCAGGAGAGGAGTTAGTGGAGGAGGAGTGTGACAAGGAGATCATCATCCAGACAGAGGATGCAGAGGAGGTCATTGAGGTCACTAGCGAACGCAGCAGTGAGTTGTGTCCAGAGCACAGGGATGATGCGAACTGCGAGGAGACCTGCAAACTGCAAAAGGCTGAAGCAGAAGAAGAAGATGAGGATGATGATGATGATGATGAAGATGAGGAAGAGGAAGAGGAGGAAGAAGAAGAGGAGGAAGAAGAGGAGGAAGAGGAGGAGGATGAAGAGGAGGAGGAGATGGCTCCTGAAGTGATCTGCGAAGAAGCTCCTCACACTTCTCAGGACACCCAGAAAAGCCACTGTGAAGGGCAGTTCAGCCCAAAGCCCGAGTATTCGGTCATCGTGGAGGTGCGGTCGGATGATGACAAAGATGATGATGCCCGCTCCCAGAAATCAGCAGTGACTGACGAATCAGAGATGTATGACATGATGACAAGAGGGAACCTGGGGCTGCTGGAACAAGCCATCGCGCTGAAAGCCGAGCAGGTCAAAATCGTGCGGGAGCCCAGCCGGCTGCCAGGAGAACATGTAAAGCACTTCCAGGTGGATGAGAAACAGAGCAAACCACTGGACAGCATCCGAAAGAGCTACTATGGCAAAGGTATGAAGATGAGCCTTCCTTCCCATCCCCAGCTGGATTTGTCTACTCAGCACCCCATGAAAACTAAGCTGCTGGGGGGGTCACAACCCAGAGAGGGAATTTAGCCACAAATCCTCAATGGCCGGAGGGATGGGGACATTCTAGAGGGCAACAGTGAGTGCACAAAATGATGATGTCCTCTACATCTCAGCAAGGGGAATTGCTTGGCTAAATTGCTTGTCGACCTTGAAAAATCTCAGCCTGGTCAGTAGGGCTGGTTTAAAATCCAGTGGGTTTTAAAGCAGTGGTAGGAGTCCGGCCACAGCAACAGGAGGGACTTGACAGGAGCTGCAGAGTCCCCTGGGCACTGAGCTGGGCTGCCTGCTCCCTTGGCGTGGCAGCTCCGTGTTCCCATTCAGGCTGGCTGCTCAAATTACTTTCCTGATTTTAATTTTGAAAATGCCACGGTTATTATTTCTCCTTCAGGAAAAAAAAACCAAACAACTGCAAACCCCAAAGTTTCTCTCTTTGGACTGGAAAAGTGGTAGGAAGCATCTTTGGCGATTTTTTCTCTCATTCCCGCCTCTTCTCCTCCAAATCTGCTAACCTGCTTTCCACTACCCTTTCCCCACATTCCCCAGATCCCTCAAGACCCGAGAAGAGAGAAATCAAATGTCCAACTCCTGGCTGCGATGGCACTGGCCACGTCACGGGACTCTACCCTCACCATCGCAGCCTCTCTGGTTGTCCGCACAAAGACAGGATCCCTCCGGAGAGTGAGTACATTGTGGGATGACAAGCGTTGCTTAAATGAGTCTGAAGCCTTATTTCCCAGGGGCAATTTCACACCTGATGTGTAGAGCTGTCTCAAGGCCAACGGGCACTCAAATAGTCCCAGATGATGTGAATACTATGACTGAGTCTCTAGCCCAAGCCTGATGTTAATCCTTAGGGTATAACAGTTTCTGGCATGGGATGGTGCTTTTCCAAGTTGGTCCAGGATACTTCTATCCACAAAAGTGTTACCACTCTCTGTGGGAAACGAGATGGAGATTACTAGGAAGCCCTACCCTTCTTAAAGATTTTTAGCACCATCCTGTGGAGGATGAGATCCCTTTTCTGAAAATCAAAGAGGTACTTTAAAAACAATGCCCACCTCCAGAGGTGTGTTAAGCACTTCTCATCCTCGCACTGGATTTCTTACATTTTCCCCTACTTGTGTTATTATATTGGGAAGAATGGGAAACTATTTTTTCCTGCTGTTCAAAATGTGCAGTACTGCAAAGGAGAGGAATTGTTCAGGGTGAGCAGAATAGCTCTCATCACTGTAAAATTCACAAAGTGCTATAACGAGATTCATCTATTCCACAGAAAATATTTATCATCATAACAGATTTTTTTTATATCTATATAGGCATAGAGATTTTATTTCTACCTCTCTACCAACATCCTAAATAGTTTTACCTGTGTATATACATAAAAATCAATGTTGTATGTTTGTGATAATGGCATTCCTTCCATATGAGGACAGGCTGAGACAGTTGGGATTGTTCAGACTGGACAAGAGAAAACTCTGGAGAGACCTTAGAGTAGCTCCTCAGTACTGAAAGGAGCTCCAGGAAAGCTGGGGAGGGGCTCTTGATCAGGGAGTGCAGGGATAGGATGAGGGGGAATGGTTTTAAGTTGAAAGAGGGGAGATTGAGAAGAGATCTTAGGAAGAAATGTTTTCCTGTGAAGGTGTGGAGCCCCTGGCACAGGTTGCCCAGAGCAGTGGTGGCTGCCCCATCCCTGGAGGTGTTCAAGGCCAGGCTGGATGGGGCTTTGAGCAACCTGATCCAGTGGGAGGTGTCCCTGCCCAAGGCAGGGGGGCGGAACTGGTTGGGCTTTGCCGTTTTTTCCAAACCAAACGATTCTATGATTCTATAATCAGCCAAAAATAGAACCCATAGCCCTTCCTTATCAGTAATTTCAAAGGCCGCAGACCTGCCATAAACACAAAACTGCAGGAAAGAAGGAGCAGGTACAGCTACCTTCACACAAACCTGAATGCAAGAAGAAATATTAATAAATAACTACCTCAAGAGGAGTGCTTTAGAAAAGCTTGCAAATCAAATTATTTTATTTACTTTTAAGACCAGTGCTGCAGGAAGCAATAATCCTGAAGATTAAAGTATATCAAAAAAAATAATCAAACAAAGACTAGTCCAAAGGATAAAAGCAGAGATACAACTTCAATCATTTAAAACTACCTGAAACTGGGAGCCCTGGCTCCAAAACGGTGGCGGGCGGGAGGGGCTGGGATGGTGGAAGCTGGATTGCAATCAGCAAATGAGGAGAAAGCCCAAGCTGAGATGCTAATCTAGTGCTGACCTGAGCGCTGCTGCTTGGTAAATCTTTTTTGTCTAAGCAGACGGATTCTAATTACAGCATTTCACGTTCCCTGATTTCTAGGAAGTCAGCACACAAGACTCGATGATTGTTTCTTTTATTTCTTTTTCTTCTCTAATTTTTCTCAAGTTGTTTTTGCTTCTCTTTCCCTCTCGTCTCCTTTCTTGCTCCAAAGTTTTGGCGATGCACGAGAACGTGTTGAAATGCCCCACGCCAGGCTGCACAGGACAGGGTCACGTCAACAGCAACCGCAACACGCACAGGAGGTACCAGCTTTGACTTCTTCTCCACAATGGCCAGGGCAAAGGTGGCAGCAGGGCAACCAGCCCAGAAAGCCTTGGCTTTCCTCTTGCACTGAGGCATGGTGTAAGTAAGACAGACAAAGTAGTGATGACCCGAAGACAAAGAATAATTGTGGCCAGCAGGTTGAGGGAGGTTATTCTTCCCTTCTGCTCCACTCTCATGAGACCCCACCTCGAGTATTGTGTCCAGTTCTGGAATCCCCAACATAAGGATATGGAACTGCTGGAACGGGTTCAGAAGAGGCCCCAAAGATGATCAGAGGGCTGGAGAACCTCTGCTATGAGATGATTTTATTCTAAAGAAAGATGTGGCAGTGGTTTATGGCTGGGCAATAGAGGAGAGCAATGCTTCCAGGCTTACAGGTGGGACCATGCAAAGGTAGATGCAAGTGGGGATTCATGGAAGAGGTGTTTGGCACTAGGGAAGCAGAGGATGCTCTGTGAAACTGACTGAGGTGATGTTTCTGTGTGGCACTTAGCAGGATTTCTAGGAATTTCTACAATCTTTAGTCTGAAACCATTGATGAGCTGGGAATTTAGGTCTTCTTGCTGTAGGACCTCAGCCTAAATGTGGTAAGGAGAGGACAGGGTTGTGCTTTGGGACCTGTAATTATACCCCATGCTCTGCTTTTGGTTAAACTCGAGCACTTTTACAAATGGGAAGGCTGCAAGTGGACAGGATGGTGCACTTAGAAGCTAGAAACCTTCCCAAAAGCCAGACCGGCTTTGCAACAGGGATGTGCTCATGAATTTATGATTTACTGTTCTTTGCACTTGAGCTTAATTGGCAGAGAGTGACGGCTCTGCCAGTGTCGATGTGCTCACAGCGCGAGGTGAGCCTGAGTCGTTACTTGTTCAGCCATGGAGGAAACTGGTGGATGCTTCATCGTAAGTGCTAGATGAAATCTGCTTTGTTAATTGAGAAGCTTGGTTTGGTGCAGGCAGCAAGGAATTGCAGTGAGATCAAGTTGATACACTGGTGTTTAGGGGGTTACGGAGCAAGCTTTGGACACAGCATTTTGGGATGAGAGCTGGCAGGGTCGGAGCCCTGAGTCTTTCATGGGGCTGAGATGGGGATCCCTTGGTGCTGGATGCTCTGATTCTGAAGGTGCCCGTGATGGCTTGGGATCAGCTTGGAGTGTTTGGACTCTGCTTGTGAGGGATTTTTACCTTCCCTGAGCAATCGTTGTAAGAGCCAAGCTGTCATGAAGAGGCAGAGCCAGGCTTGGGCGTAGGGTGCGTGCGAGGAAAAGCCATTACAGCCCCCGATCTCCCCAGGCACCGGCGTGCTGGCAGCCGTGCACATCAGAAGTGCAAATGCTTCCCCACAAGTGCCCCTCAGAAGGCTTCTTTCAAACAAACCCTGCAAATATCCAAATAAATACAAATCAAAAATGCTATTTCACTGCTAAAACCACTCAAAGAAACCAGCCCGTCCCCTTCTGCCCCTGCTGTGCTCGGCCCTGGGGGAGATGCCTCCTTGATCCAGGCCCTGGGGATGCTCTGGGGCTCATCCTGGAGAGATTTGACACTTGATGTTTGGCTGCTTTGCTCTTTGCCAAGACTAGAAGTAAACTAGAATAATGATAATAAAAAATAAAACCCTTAAATGCAAACACTTTTTCTGTGAGCTCAGTGCAGCTCTGGGGCCCTGAAATGAAGATTTTTCATGCTCATCTTGTTTTCTTCTCTTTTTTTTTTCTTCTCCCTCTCTTTTTTTCTCCCACAGTTTATCCGGGTGCCCCATTGCTGCTGCTGAAAAATTAGCCAAATCACATGAAAAGCAACAAACCCAGTCTGGTGATCCTTCAAAGACCAACTCCAATTCTGACCGGATACTCAGGTAAACAGGACGATGAAGCCCAGCAGGGCGTAACCGCGCGGCCCCAAGCCCTCCCCGCGATGCCGCGCTCGCAAGAGCCGCCGTCACGGCTCCCTCCAGCTGTATCTTCATACTGCTGAGTCCTCTTATTATGATCATAGGTCTCGCCAAGGTGGGGAGATATTTAATTGATGATCCCAGGGAGGGCATTGAGGACAATGAATTGCTTCTGGAGCATCAATTAATGCTGAGGCTACAGGCCAAAGGGTTTTACCAGTGCAGCAGAAGGCATTTGTGCCGATTGCTCTGCAATGCAAACTGCCAGAGAATGATGGCTATTATATTAGCATTATAAGTAGGGTGGGCGCGGGGAGGGGGAGGAGGAGATTTAGGCTACATATAAATCACTCCATGGCAGTTTCACCTAAGTCCACCCGCTTTTCCTCCTCAGCCTGTGTGGCTCTGAGGAGACAAACCTGCCACTCGCTTCCAAAGCAGTCACATTTATTTTGTGACTTTGCCCATCTCTGTCTTCCCAGGAGAAAGGGCTGTCTCGCATTAAGGATGTCCCTGATAGATGCTGGCTTCCGTAGCTGATGTGATTCATGAGGCTACAGATGGGTTGTAATATGGTTAGTTATTTTGCAACAAGAGCAGGATAAAAACCGCAGTACGAGGCCCCGAGCAGCACTCCCACAAAGGCATGAGAGCTGGTTAATTTATTTATTTGCTCACCAGGACTGCTTATCACCCCCAGTGCAATGGCATTGGATGCTTTGGAAGGGCCATTTAGGGTTTTTATTTAATTATTTGCAGCGGAGCCTGCCTTGGGTGCAGCGCATTCCGAGAGCATCACGAGGACACTCCATGCTCCAAGGAGCTCCTCCTTTGCTGGTGGAAAGAGGTCACAGGAAGGAGAATAACAATAGGCCATTTATATACAATTTATATGCAAGATAAATTGATTCATGATAGGCAGTCTGGCAGAAGCAGGTCTTTAACAGGGACTCTGCAGGCAGGGGAAAGGCCATGGTGCTTTTGCAACGAGTCTGTAGGGGCAAGTGGAGCTAAACTGGGGTCCTCATGGCTTTCTGTGCCATCTTGTCATGGGTCCCATGAATGAGTGATGCCCAAGTTGATATTGCTATTGGAAAACTCTGCCACACCACAGCAGCCTGCAAGAAGAATTTTTTGGATGGGATTGATACCTTGGTGTTTTGCTTAAAAAGAGAAAAAAAAAGAAAAGGAAAAGGATAAAAAGGGGGGGGAATGAAAAAAAGGAATCTAAGAGACCCAAACCAGATGCAGACTTGTCAAGGAGAGCAAAAGAGCTGTCGCTGCCTCCTCTTCCCCAGTAACCCCTTGGAGACAAGATGCAGCTACACATTCCTGTCGTGTCTGGTTCCCTCCCAACAGCCAAGCTGTCGAGTAAAAGAGAAATGATTATTACTCATTGTTTCATTCTCAGGCCTATGTGCTTTGTGAAGCAACTGGAGATTCCACAGTATGGAAGCTACAGGCCCAACATGGTCCCAGCAACCCCTCGGGCCAACCTGGCCAAGGAGCTGGAGAAGTACTCCAAGGTCACCTTCGATTATGCAAGTTTTGATGCTCAGGTTTTTGGCAAACGCATGCTTGCCCCAAAGATTCAGACTAGCGAAACCTCACCTAAAGCCTTTAAATGTAAGTTGGGAGCAGGGATGGGCTGAGTTTTGGATTTTCTGCCTCTCTCAGTGTGTCATGAGGCTCGTGGGATCATGGCTTTTGGGTGATGGGAGACTTGGGGCTGAGTTGTGGATTCCTCCTGCTGATGCAAAGCATGGGGAGAAGTGGGGATGGAGGAGGCTGAGATGGGAGACGGTGGAGAGAGGAGCCAATAACTGTCAGTAAACCTTTGCTTGAATGAGAGTCACTTTGGCTTCAACTTTGGAAAGAATTGCATTGAGTGTTGGGAACATTAATCTGAGCGATGTCTGTAGGTGGGATAAGTTACACAGTTGTTCCCAGTTGGTCCCTGCTGCTTTGCAGTTCATATCTATTGATCTATCTTTCCTCATCTAGCTAAATGGATTATAGTTTTCTTCTCTTCCATCTTATATATGACCCACTCCACCCATTTGTCTTCTCTGCCGTGCTCTGCTCTTCAGCTCTTCTACCTATCGATCACCCACCTCTCACCTCCCAGCTCGTTCCTATTGTAGCCAACCACCTCTCCTCTGTACCGAGGACCTTGCGCTGCTTACAAAGCTGTGCAACCAAAGTGGGAGTGAAAATGAAATGGCTAAATAAACCCTCAGGGGCTGGGCTGTCAGGAAGCTGCACGGTGAGCCAGCCTGCGCAGACTGATGGCAAACCTTCCCCTTCTCTTTGACACCAAACGTGTACCTTGAAGACATCATTTTAAGGAAAAAACCCATAAAGATTTAGGAGACCAGTTTGCAGAAGTCAGCAGCCTCAAGAGGGCTTTCTGTCTGGCTAATCCCACTTCCACAATCCTGTTTAATCCTGATGCAGCTGCTCTCTAAAAAGTGCTCGTACTTGAAAGCATCCCGGTTGTTGCACTACAATGGAAGCGCCCTTTATTACAGTACTAAATCTGTAAAGGATCAGACAATGAAATTGGATGGAGGCCAGAGAGCACAACTGCCACTGTCATCCTGGGTTAGGGCTGATGGAAAAGTAATTTGTTTCCCAGCACAAGTGATTCTCCTGCTGAATAGATTGTGTTATTTGCAATATTAGCAAAGAATTTTCAGGGTAATTGTACTGACAAAAATAATTCCAGCAGACCCACTAGGATAATCCTTCCTATTTTTTCTCATCACTTATTTTACTAATTTGCTGATTGCAAGTCTATTAGGGTAGAAATACTTATGAAATGGAAAAGCATCGCTGAGCCTACGGTGTGAAATTGAAATTGGCATCTCATGATCCTGGATATTGTCAGGTTGAGCTGGCAAATACCCGCACCCCACCGCAAAGAGGTGCATTAAACCAGACTCGAAAACAAGCGGCCGTACACAAGAATAACCATTTGGGCAAACCTCCAATGAGTTAATCAAAGCGACAAGATGAATATGATTGCCAATCATAGCAGGGAAATCTGTTCCTTTCACTGAGAAGTTATTTTAAAGAGATCTTCATCCAGAGGGATTTATATTCCCCTGCATGTGTGTGCATAACTCCCATTAATGTCAATACGCATTATATACGCACACGACGAGGAGGAAAGCAACCTTGGGAAGATTAGCATTTTATAGTGTCTTATATTATGAGTTTGTAATGGGAATAATGAAATGGCTTTGCTCTGCAGCCACATCAACAGAGGTTGTCTTCCTGCTTTGCCATCATTAAGGGTTTAGAGGAGAGGCTAAAGGCACTTGGGCTGTTCAACCTAGAGAAAAGGAGACTGAAGGAAGACCTCATCACAGTCTACTGCTTCCTCACAAGGGGGTGATCTCTTTGAGGAAGCTGTGCCAGGGGAGGGTTAGGTTGCACATTAGTCAAACACTTTTCACCCAGAGGGTGGTGCAGTACTGGAAAAGCTCCCCAGGGAAGCAGTCATTGGTCAAGCCTGACAATATTCCTGACAACGCCCTCGGACACACGGGGTGAATGTGAGGGTTGTCCTGTGCAGGGACAGGAGTTGGACTTGATGGTCCTTGTGGGTCCTTTCCAGCTTGGGACTTTATATGGTTCTATGAACATCCGCCAAAACTTGGGAGTCTTCTCTAGAGAAGCTCCCACTGAAGGGGGTGGATTTTTTCCACCCAAAAGGGCATAGTGGAATGAAATAAGAATTAGAAAATTTTGCTGATCGATTCAGAATCCAGTCCTGCAGTTGTTCCAAATCAAATGATACCCAGTTTGCACCCACTGAAACTACTGACTTCAGAGAGACTGTGTGTGGGTCAAAGCTCTCCTCAAGTTCAAGATTAGGGCAAGTTTTATTGTGGGGTAACCCTGGGGAATACTTACTTTTACTTCATAGGGTGTAAAGAGAAATTGCATCCCTGGGATTGCACTGCTGTGTGCTGTGAGATCCAGTAACAGTGCGGAGCCGTGGCCATGTGTGGTTGTGTAATAAATCCTGGTATTCAGGCATATTCAAGTGTCTGCTGTCAAAAAATCCATATTTCACTCGTGTCACCATCAGAAGCTCATTTTTCATGGCCATGGTTTTGCTATTAATGTAATATCTTAAATTGTAAGTTTTCAAACATGCTCCAAGAAATCTCCCTTAAGTCAGCTCTGCAGATAAGTTATGAACATAGAAGGAACAATAAAAAAAGAGCCAGGGAGCTTCTCTAAGCTTCCTCCCAGGATTACACTTGTGTTTTGAGGATTTGATGGCAAAGTCAGTTAATGAATTAAGCTTTCACACATTGCACAAGTTGCATCCAGCACTGCTCCCCTCACACATCCCGGGCAACAAAGCAGCCATGGGCTGGCAACAGCCACAGAGCTGCTACTGGAACTGCTAATAACTCATTTGCATCCGTCTGACTTAACCTCTCAGAGCTGTCTGAGCTGGTTCTACATCAGCTTTCTGTTGTTCCTTCTCTTTTTATTCCAGCCAAACCTTTTCCAAAGGCCTCTTCCCCCAGCCACAGCCCCTCCAGCAGTTACGTGAAGAGCACTTCATCTTCCTCCACAGGCTTCGACTACTCCCACGACGCCGAGGCTGCGCACATGGCTGCCACTGCCATCCTCAACCTCTCCACCCGCTGCTGGGAAATGCCGGAGAATCTCAGCACGAAGCAGCAAGAGACCCCCAGCAAGGTGAGCTGAGCATGCTCAGGGTCCACCACACCATCACATTGGGGTGTGGGTTCAATCTTGAAGTTTGGGGTGGGGGCACTACCTTTTGTACCCTTCATTTCTATATCCTGTGCTGCATCAAAGAAGTGTGACCAGTAGTTCACGGGAGGCGATTCTGCCTCTCTACTCTGCTCTGGTGAGACCTCACCTGGAGCCCTGCATGCAGTTCTGGAGTTCTCAGCACAGGAAGGACATGGATCTGTTGGAATGAGTCCAGAGATGATCTGAGGGCTGGAGAACCTCCCATACAAGGACAGGCTGAGAGAGTTGGGGTTGTTCAGCCTGAAGAAGAGAAGGCCCTAGGGAGACATTGGAGCGGCCTCCCAGTACTGAAAGGGGCTCCAGGAAAGCTGGGGAGGGACTCTTGTTCAGGGAGTGCCAGGGCAGGGTGGGGTGGGGGTGGGGGAACACCTGTTTTAAGTTGAAAGATGGGAGATTGAGATGAGATCTTAGGAAGAAGTATTTTCCTGTGAGGGTGGGGAGCCCCTGGCAGAGGTTACCCAGACAAGTGGTGGCTGCCCCATCCCTGGAGGTGTTCAAGGCCAGGTTGAATGGGGCTTTGAGCAACCTGATCCAGTGGGAGGTGTTCCTACCCATGGCAGGGGGGTGGAACAGGATGGGCTTTAAGGTCCCTCTCACCTGAAACCATCTGAAACCATTCTATGATTCTATGAAATATAGAGGGAATGCAGGGACTCATCACACATCACCCTTCCACTTCCTGCTTTGGGATGCATTTTGAGGCAGGTAACATATTAACATATTATAGAGATCCATCATGGCTCAAATTACCCATCTGAGATGAGCATCATTCCCAAGTAGAATCTTGGGGCTGATTTCAGTTGCCCACTGATCTGTATCTGGTGCCATTTGAGATTCCCCAGATGTCTTCCAGCTATTTTTCAGAGGATCACAGGTTTTCTACAAGTCCCATGTTGCACCCCTAGCCTTAGGCAGATATCTTGGATGCCATGGAGCATCTCAAATGGCCCTAGGTGCCTATGTTCAAGCAACTGAGTCAAAACACCATGTTGTTGGTAGTAGAGGAATGCATTTACATGGCGTATTTCTGAAAACATTTATGAAAGAACATCCCTTCCATTCAGTTCCTTCTAATGGACTGTGGAGAGGACAGGACATGAATAATCTGTCCCCTGGCACTGCAAAAGGCAAACGGGGCAAGATCCCAATAGGGAATTGCTGGTAGATGCTAACATTGGGCATGTTTCCAACTTTTCAGTCCATGGACATTGAGGTGGATGAAAATGGGACTCTGGACTTGAGTATGAACAAGCACCGCAAGCGGGAGAGCACGCTCCCCAGCAGCAGCAGCTGCAGCAGTAGTCCCAGCATGAAGTCCCCGGATGTGTCCCAACGCCAAAACAGCACCAGTGCCACGAGCAGCACCATGACCTCCCCCCAGTCCAGCCAGACCTCCCGACAGGATGAATGGGATGGGCCCATTGACTACACGAAACCAAACCGTCAACGGGAAGAGGAACCAGAAGAGGTGAGCGGTGACTCTTGATGCTTAGGCAACACCTCATGGGGGACTGAATGCCATAGTTGCTTGCACAGGTGTCCCATTCTCCCCCAGAATCCCTAGTTTTCCCTTTGAGCCTAGGGGAGAAGTATTAACTTCATCAGTGCTCCAAGACATCAGCTCTGGACAAGCAGGCAGATGGCAGATGCTCTTGGATCTGTTGGGGTGTTCTTGCCAAGGAAGAAACCACCACATGCATTGTCCTGGGTCTGCAGTGCTTTCTTTGTTGTAAATCCTTTCAGCTCCTTTGCACCAGTGGTCCTCCCCCAGGATGATTTATATCTGCCATTAGCAGGTCTGGCCCCGAGTTCCACTTAACATTAACCCTTGCAGGTGAGGGAGCCCAGCCATTACCTCCTGGCTTGGATGAGCATCCTTGGCCTGGAAGCAGCACCCTGAGTGTGGGGGGGATTGCACTGATCTTCATCTCTTCAATATCTTGGGAGACCCAGGTGTAAATCCTTGTACAGACATGTTTTACACATTTCTCCTATAAAAAGAGGAAATTGCAGGCTATTTCATTGCTTGTTTGGATACTTCAAGGTGCTTGCAAAGGGCTCAGATGTGTTTGCAAGGTGCACAAACTGGCATGAACCTGGGATCCCTTACCACCACCATGATCACCACTACAACCACTTTTCCTGTCTGTTTTCTTGCAGTCAGAGCCCGCTGCCCACTCCTTTGCCTCCTCAGAAGCTGATGAGCAAGAAGCGTCGGAGGAAAATTTTGAAGAACGAAAATACCCAGGGGAAGTTACTTTAACCAACTTCAAACTTAAATTCCTCTCCAAGGACATCAAGAAAGAGCTGCTCACGTAAGTCCTGCCTTCTTGTGGGCTGGTGGGAGACAAACTCAGCAAATACATTTTAAAAATCAGAAATACAACTCTCTGTCTTACTGTGATTGGTCTTTTCTCATCTAAGTGGTTCCAATGAAATCTCAAAGAGAAACTCTATCCTTGAACAACTGCAGATCAATGGGGATAAGGCCTTGAAACTCTACAGTGGTGAAGGAATCTTTTTGGGGAGCTCGGTGCTCTCAGGATTCATGAATGTGGATGTGAAATGCTCCTTGCAGGGCCTGTTTTCCCTGGTGTTTTCCTGCAAGAGTGTTTCTGGCACAGTGATGGAGCTTGCCCAGTCACCTGTCCCCTCATTTTGGGACACTGGGTGATAGTGTGGAGCCAAGAGCACCCAAGGGATGTCAGTAGCTTCTTGATGGGGCTGTTGAATTGTAAGATGCCTCGTGGGGAAGGCAGGACTCGTTGGGTGCTTAACATAGAGCAATGAATCCCACCACCATGATGCTGCAGGGCCACAAATGTGAACCAGGACTGCAGCAAGATCACATCTTAATTGGAGAGAGAGATCTTAATCCAGCTGACACTGACATATTCATGGCATAGGGTAGATGGAAATGCAGACCCATGTCTTATATCTATTAGTTGGAGTATTGCTCTGCATCCACACAGATTCCCCAGACTAATGATTAGGTTTTGGAGTCTGACCCAAATGCTGCAGCTTGGACCTGGCTCTGGTTTAATGGGAGGTCAGGATCAGTCTGGAGGTTGTGATGGGGAGGTCTCCCCTCCCAGGCATCCCAGCAGATCTGCTGTGCTTGGCTTCCTTCCTCTGCATCTGACCTTCCTCTGCGCTAAACAAGGAAGAGTTGGTGGGCATCGTTTTGCTGACCTGATACAACCCAGCTCGTTTGTTGGCTACACCAGAGGAGGCAGAGGACAAGCAGGGAGGAGGTCTCTGGGGGCAGAGCAGCAGCAGTATTTGCCCTAAATGAGCAAAGCACAGACCAACCACCCTACACAAAGCTCTAAAGGCTTTTTTAAACCCCAGCAATGATGCGAATAGTGAGTGCTGAGGTAGAGCCCTGAAGTCCTCCTGTGTCATAATTGTATTATGAGGGTAGGGAAATTTCCTAAATGGAAAAAACCCCATGGAATAAATAAATGGTGTCATGGGCAGCCCTGAGCTTTCTCTCCCCATTTAGCATCCCTGTTCCTTTCTGGCCCAAGGGCTGCAATGAATTAGCTGTAGTTAATTCAGAAGCAGACTTGCTCTCTGTGTCTGGTGCTCAGTTTGGGTGCAGATCTTGGGCTTCCTCCAGGCACTGATGGCAGTGGCAGTGAAGGAAAGTGCTCCTCACCTCTGTCTCCTCACTGTTGGCACGAGTGGGTACCACATAGCAATAATCTGCTGCTCAAATATCTTCATATCAGTGCTGGCTGCAGGGCTCACTGTGTTTGTGAGGGTAATGTGGCTGTGGAAAAGGCCTGAGGGCAAACAGAGAAGAGCTTCATCCCCAAGGCTCAACCTGCCAGACCAAACTGTCCTAGGACATCCCTGTGCTGTCCTGGGACATCCCTGCTCTCTTGTGTATCCCTGGCCTGGGACAGGCAGGGGACAACTGTGTCAGAGCTTCACTGCTCATGCACAAACTGGCTTTTATTCCCTGGACACTGAGAAGGGACAGGAATGGGTAGGAAGCAGCTAAGGCAGCAGGTGGGACGCAACAACTACTGCCTGTCCTCACTTTAGAAGCCCTCAGGCACATGAGTCAGAGGTTTTATTCCCTTTCTAGGGTTTTCAAGCTTTTATTTGCAGCTATAAGGGCTGAAAAAAAAATCATTTCAGAAAGCTGAAATCTGATGCCTTCAGGGAATAAGCTGATTGCTGCAGCCAGAGCTTCAGTATTGCAAAAATCATCCAACTTGGCAGCACCAAGGCAGTGGTGTTCATGCCTGTTCATTAATGCCACCCAGCAGGCTGCTTTAATTCTTCCACTTCCACCCATCAAACGAAGCAACTAAGCATTTTGGACACTTTTTTCACATTTGCCACAAATTTTTGTCAATTCTTTTAAATCTTCATTAAGATCCTTGTGATCTTATGGGAACAAAAGAGGGAGGAAAGGGAGCTGAAAGGGAAACAGCTCGTTTATTTGCATGCGACCATATAAGCACTGGGGCTGGGCTGAGCCCCGCTGCAAACACACCCCGGGGGGCTCAGCTGGCTTTGCAGATCCCTGGCGCTCGGGTGAATCCATTCCTTTCCAGCACTTACACTCCTTGTTGTTGTTGTTGTTGCCCAGTTGCCCAACCCCAGGCTGTGATGGCAGTGGACACATAACTGGAAACTATGCCTCTCACCGCAGGTGGGTTCAGCACTTTTTTTATGCTTTGGACTCTAAAGGCCATTTTTTTTTTCCTTTAGTATCTTTTTTTAACCACGTGGATAGTTTAGTTCTGTAGTTCTGTTTCCTCCCCATCCTTCTGTTGCCCCTCTCCCTCCCCACGCCCCAGGCCTTTTTTTCTTTTTTTTTCTTTTTCCTTTTTTCCTTTTTTTTTTTTTTTTTTTTTTTTTGCTTATCCAGGTATTCCATCTCTTCTCTTTCAGCCTTTCTGGTTGTCCTCTTGCTGACAAGAGCCTCAGAAACCTCATGGCTGCCCACTCTGCTGACCTCAAGTATGTTTGCACTCAACTTGGAACTCCTTTTTTTCTTTTTTTTCCACCCTTTTTTTCTCCCTTCCTCCTCCCTGCCCTCCCCCTCCTGTTGCTCTGCTTTTGCTTTTCCATCCCCTCCCTTCTCCTTTCAAAGAGCCAATCAAAATCTGCCTGCGAGGACTTCTGGAAGAGCCCAGCCTCCAGCTGCTGCGTTGGGAAGAAACAGCATCCTGGAGCAAGGCTGATTTTAGGGAGGGGGGAGGATCACGACAGCGATCAGAAATAACCTGGACCCTTGGCAGGTTTCCTCTGGGCACTGTAAAAATATGTTCTTTTTCATTTGATGTCTTTTCCCAAGCTCTTGTTTCCCCAGTTTGTGCCATAACCCTTCTCATTCAATGCTTTTGTACAGCTCTCAAATAATCAAAACCCTAGATACAGGCACGTGCTTTGGTAATGGGGAGAGACACAGCTGGGAAAACACTGCTGGGACAGAGCGAAGCCAACTCTTTTGGAGAACCTGGGATGCTAATTTTATGGTAAATTTTAGGGGCCATTCAGGACGCAGCGCCAGAGGTTCCTTTTCATTTCCATGGGAGTTTGATTTGTGAGGGAATGAAAGAGGGAATGAGCCAAGTGGCAAAGGGCCCAAGGGTTCCCAAATGGCTTTGTTCCCTTTTCTGCTCCTGATGGGAGGAACGTGGTCTTCACATAGAATTACAAAATCATTTCGTTGGAAGAGACCTCTGAGAGAGAGTCCAGCCATGCCTGTCCACTACTAAACTGTATCTCTGAGCACCATGGAATCATAGAATCCTTTGGTTAAGCTTCTTTTTCACTCAGCTATCTTTCTCTGAAACCTGTTTTCAGCTTTGCTGCTGGCTTTGAAAGCTCCTGATTTTCACTAGGTTATTCTTCACAAGAAGGTTTCCCAAAGTCTCTCTTGAGATGCCTCCCGAAGAGGGAGGCATTTAAAATAGATGGAGACACTGGGGGAACCCAAACCCTCCTCCACCCAACCTATATCTTTGGGGAAAAGGTAATGGTGACTTTTTTTCCCAACCTCTCCCATGGATTCAGCCTATTTTTGGAGGTTGACATTCCTCCCTGCTTTGCTGAATTCCAGTTCAGGATTATTTAGACACTGAGACATTTGTCCTATCCCTTCACTCCCTGATCAAGAGCCCCTCCCCAGCTTTCCTGGAGCCCTTTCAGTACTGGAAAACTGCTCTAAGGTCTCCCCAGAGCCTACTCTTCTCCAGGCTGAACAAGCCTCACTCTCTCAGCCTGTTCTTGTGTGGGAGGTGCTCCTTGGATCATCTTCGTGGCCTCCTCTGGACTCACTCTAACGAGTCCATGTCCTTCCTGTGCTCCAGAACTAGATGCAGTTCAGTAATAAATCTGTCCTGTGACCTGTCTGAAATCAGTGATGCTTGGAGCCATGGTAAGAGGGTCAAGTGGAGCCCCTTTGGTCATTAAGGTGGTCAGTAAAGCCCCAAATTCCATTTTGGTGGCTTGGAGGTCAGCGTTGGTCCTGGACTGCTCCGCACGCCTTTTCTGATGAGGGTGCTGGTGCCAGGAAAAATGTTTAACTGTCTGCTCCTTATCACAGAGGTGGAAAAAGTAGCTGGATTATTTGATATTAATAGAATATGTGAGTGGATGGAAAGGACTCGCATGATTAGCACTAAGTACACTTAATCATGCATTATAGACGATATACATTTTGAAAGAACCTCTTAAGAGAGCTTTGCTGAAGTGGTGTTTCTCCAACAGCCTTAAAGAATAGCCCAGTGATCAGGCAATTAGTGTTGAAGATATTAAAAGCTCTCAGGAATGGTGCCCATTTCCAGTAAGGGCCCAGAGAAAAAGCAAACGGGGTCGTCCCTGAGACCAAGCGTCGCTCCGAGTGTTGCTGTGCAGCATCCCCTGCTCCCCTTGGGCATCCAATGTCAGTGCTTTTTATCAAAGTGCTGTATAAAACATGAGATTTCTGGCCAAAACAAAGCTCTTTAATGTCATTTTCCGAGTAGTGCTTTTTTACTCTGTCCTGGTGAAGATGGGAGCAGAGAAGGAGGAAGGGAAGAGGATTTGCAGATATCAGAGATACCACAGTCGGAGCTTTTCACAACTTCAGATAAGGCCATGTCAGTGTTTCTATTATAAATTCCATTTCAGGGGTTAATATCCCTGATATATAAAAAAATAGCTCCAGGCTGGAACACGCAATAAAATGTCTCTGTCAGTATGATTTTTCTCCAGATAATTAAAAATAAAAATCAAATCACTGCTCTCCCCTCTTTAAAAGTCTTGAAAGGCAAAAGGAGTTTAGTGTTAAGTGTTTTCATCATTTCATCCCACCCTGAAGGTAGAACAACAAAGAAATAGTTTTGCTCTCTTTTATAACAGCATGAAAAGTCATGGTGAGCTCCTAAAGCTGCAATTTCTCAAAGAGTTAGAGAATCTGCACCCACCCTCATTGGGGTCCTGCTGGATGTGTCCCTTCTCTTACTGCACTGGACTTGTTTCATTCATTCATTCATTCATTCACCTAATTTTTTTCCTGGGTTTGAGCAGCCCAAGCCTTTATCCTGGCTTAGTCTCTCTTCTGGGACCAGGATGTGTCCCTGCTCTCCCACCCTAGGTGAGGTGCTAATTTTTTTTTGCCAATGGAGACTCTTCAATGATTCAAAAATACCAAATCCTCCCTCAGAGCTGGAGGAAAGAGGAGAATTTGGATATTATCTAACAAAAAAAAAAAAAAGAGAGGACTTTTAAAAGACCATTTTCCAAGCTGCAGAATTAAAGGCATTTGTGGAAATCATTGCTCCATTGGCTTTCAGGGGCCAAAGCATCCCAGCTATACCACTCCCTAGGTCAGGCATGAGCTTTCCCAAAGTCATTGGCCTCAGGGGCTGCCGGTGCAGCATCATGTGGTGCCCACCAGTTCACTGGGGTGTCCCGGTGGCATAGCAACCCCTGCTGTGTGATGGGCACCGAACAGCACTACCAAACCAGGCAGTGGTGGCTTTAAGAATGGGAATTAAGACAGTGGGGGCACAGCAAAGTCCTCCTTTGAAGAGAAAAGGCAGTGTGCAAGCTTGCACTGAGCTCAGAGCGAGTGGCTGAGCATCCTCTGCTCGTCCTGCAGCGGCCCCGTGGATTTCCTCCCCCCAGGGTCCTAATCACTCCCCTCAAACAGCCCTGGCTAATTGGCAGGCTGGTGCTGACATCCTCGGCGAGCACTCCTCGCCTCTCTTCCTTGTCCCCATGACAACTTTTATGTCTGTTGCATCACCTACAGCATTCGGAGCAGATCTTTGTGCTCGTGGCACTTCATCTCCCTTTACCTTTCTCGTTTCTGCACCCCTAACGCTGCGGTGCTGACCTCGTGCCGTTGTCTTGGCCGCTGCTCCGCAGGGCTCGCAGCCCCTGCCAGCCTTTGTGCAGGTTTATGTGATCACAGAACTGTTCTCCAGGCTTTGCTTTCAACCTCGTCCGGGAGTGCTGGATGCTCACCTTCAAACACATGATTGTGGATGCATCTTCAAAGACCCCTTTGTAGCAGCAGAGGCTTAGGATGGAGGGGCAGACTTTGCACTGCAGCACCAGAAGCTGCTGGTGCACCACGTGTGGTGGCCTGGTGATCCCCAGCCCAACAGTTTCCCCCATCCCTTGCCTGTATTACAGGAGGAGAAAACCTGAGGTTAACCCAACCTTTTTCCTCCTGTTCCTTCATTACTCCTAGTGAAAGGCATTGGCTGTTTTTTGACTCTGAGGACCCTCCTGCAGTGAGGTCTGTTTGTCACTCAGATCTGAGCTAAGGCCTTCTGTTGGGCTTCCACTTCATGGTGGCCAAGGTGGCCCTGGAGGAGAAAGCTCAATGGCCAAGCTGTCCAGCTTTCTGGTTCCTTATCTATGTTCACATCCAGCCCCTTGGCCCTGGGTAGTACCTTCTGCCTCCATATGTCTTCCTCAGGAAGATGGGCACTATCCTGGAGGTCTTTTTGGGGCTCACTATCGTTCTCTGGGCTGTCCCTTTGTGAGGGTGGAGACAGAGGCTGGGATCTGTGTCCCTCCACCCATCATACTCCCAACAATCCTCATCTCTTCCCACCAGTGTTCCTCTCCAGCAGCAACATTGTGCAGCGATGCATTGACTTTGGTGCCATGGTTATTACAGAGCAGACCTTGTTCTCACAGAGGCAGAAGGGGCAGGAAGAAAAAACCTGCTTCTGTGTTGAGAGTCCCTAGATTTCTCTTTGAAATGAGCTGTCACAAAGCGTCGATCCCCTGCTCGCATCCCCAGGCTAATCTGAGCATCCCTTTCCTCCACAGGTGCCCTACTCCTGGTTGTGATGGCTCTGGTCACATAACAGGAAATTATGCATCGCATAGAAGGTAAGAACATCCTTAAATTATTTTCTTTGTAGCCTCTTTCTGGCTTTTTCCTTTTTTTTTTTTTTTTTCCCTGCAGTGGGCAGAGTTGTAAAGTTCTGAATAAAACATTAATGTTACTGACAACTGAAGCCTATTTTCATCTCTTTAATCTGACTTCTCTTTTTTTTGATGTTTCCAGCATCTGATTAGAAGCTCCCTTCAACAGAATAAAAGACAAAGGGTCAGATTTTAGCTGATGCAATGTTCCTGTTAATAATGCTACCTATTTATGACTTCTATTATCACTTTAGAGCATTAATAGCAGAGATCTGAGCCTTCTGTTTCAACAATTCCATTAAACATCGCAGGCTGTTAGCAGAGATCTTCTTATCTAGACACCATTAATTACTGTCCATCTCCCTCAATTTTTTATTTTCTATTTTTTTTTCTCCTGACTTCTCCTCGTGATGGGAAGCTGCAAAACGAGAGAGATCAAAAACACTGTGCAAAATTCAAGGGAAAGCTGACTGAAGCGGGGGAATAGCAAATGCAGTGATTCTGCCAGTGAGACAGGCCTTTCTTCTCTTTTCAACCACAGTTTGTCAGGCTGCCCTCGTGCCAAGAAAAGTGGGATCAAGATCACCCCGACAAAGGATGATAAAGAAGACCCAGAGCTGATGAAGTAAGTCTGAAAGAAACTCCCAAGCAGATCCTCTCGCTCAATCCCCACTTTATGCAGGACATCCCACATTCCCCCTTGCTTGTGCTGCTTGGAGCATCATCTCTTGGACCTGAGTGGGTGCTGTCAAAGGTCTCCCACTGTTTTCTGGGACTTTTTGCCCCAATCTCAAAAATGGTGTTGAAATTTGAGTGAAAAATTGGGCAGCAGGGGAGGGAAGAGTGTCTTTTTTCTTGTTTGTGTTTGTGGATGTGAAAGGGAGGCTGGCTGGGCACAAAGAGATCCTCTCCGTGCTTTATAAAATGCCCGGAAAAATCCTCAGTGTTGTAACAGGGTAAAAACTCAGCATCAAGTAAAATGTCACAGGTTTTTGGGCAGTAATGGGCAGGCAAGGGGTGCTGGAAGGATCACATAACTCCTAGGAACATGCTAGAAATAGAAACTATCCAGCACTGAGTTGGGTCAGGATCTGGTAACCCTGAATAAGACACGTTTTGTAAAGTCTTTGCCACCGCTGAAGATTCAAAGCGAACAGAAAAAGCCTTTCTCTGCTGCCTCGGGCTAAATGTTTCAAAACATCCCAGGGGCTTTATTCCTACTGGGGACAGATTTTAAATCCTTTAGTCTGCCTCAGGAGCTTTCATTTGCTGTAAAATATCTTTGTCCTGGCTTTTACAAGCCTGAGCATCACAGTGTCCAAGGCCTGACTTAAGGTGTCTCAACCCCTCACACAGCTACAGGACCTCAAAGCCTTTCCAGCAGGGCTGAGGCCAAGCATTGCCTCCAGGATCCTACTTTTTGTTAACTTAGAGCATCCCCAGCCTTTCTGGAGCCTGCACCCAGCATGTGCAGGTGGAGGGGGCAAAGAGAAAAACTTACCAACCCCCTCCAAGAATTGCCCACGAGCAATGGAATTTCTGGCCAAACGCCTTCGGCTCAGCAAGCTGTTCCCAAATGCATCTTTTCTCCCCCTATTTTAGCCCTAGGGAAGGTCTCTCCCTTGGAGAAGAGCAGAGGTGAACCCAGGTCTTGCCCTGAAGCAGAAGCTGAGGAGGAATAGGGACTGGCGGATGCAGAAGAGCCCCACGGGGGCTGTGGGAAACTGGGATGCAGCAGCCGGAGGAAGGACCTTTAAGAAAGAGATGGTATTTGAGCCATCTGCTCTGTTCTTACTCCTCAGTAGACAGGAAGGACAGCCTCCCAGTTAAAAGAGCTGTGTGATAATTAGCAGGAGTTAGCACAGTTTATTAAAAATTAAGCAACCTACTCAAGAATCTGTGGGAAAAAAAACATTTTTTGGCTGAAATACCTTAAATACCAGAAAGCAAATTTAGATTAGATATTAAGAAGAAATATTTTACTGTGAGGGTGATGAGGCAGTGGCACAGGTTGTCCAGATGCTCCCCCATCCCTGGAGGTGTTCAAGGCCAGGGTGGGTGAGGCTTTGAGCACCCTGATCCAGTGGGAGGTGTCCCTGCTGTAAGGGCATCTCCAGCAGAGCCAATGGTCCTCCTGCAGCATCCTCACCAGCAGTGGGGTCTCTCCTAGTCCACCCTAAAAGTGCAAATCATGGGAGGCTATAGTTGCAAGGAATGGGGTTGGAGCATCACCAGAGCTGGGATTTTCTGGCTCCCTGAAAGCTGATGCTGTCAACCACAGGACTGGCTCTGGAGGCTCATTGTCACTCTGCTGCTCTGTGTGCAGTGGGACTGTGGACATGAGTGGAAGCAGCACCAGGTGGGCTCCCAGGGTCCGTGTGGTGTGAGGTCTGGAGGCTGGTGAAGGGGCTGGAGAACAAGTCTTATGAGGAGTGGCTGAGGGAACTGGGGTTGTTTAGCTCAGAGAAAAGGAGGCTGAGGGGAAACCTCATCGCTGTCTAACAACTACCTCAAAGGAGGTTGTAGTGACATGAGTGTTGCTCTCTTCTTGAAAGTGACAACTGATAGGACAAGAGTTGCCCCAACCAGGGCAGGTTTGGATTGGATATTAGGAAAAATTTCTTCGCTGAAAGGGTGCTCAGGCACTGACAGAGGCTGCCCAGGGAGGTGGTTGAGTCACTATCCCTGGAGGTGTTTAAAAGATGAGTTAGCAGTGGACAGGTAGGGTTGGACTTGATGATCCCAAAGGTCTTTTCCAACCAGATGATTCTATGATTCTATTCCATGATTCCTCAGCATCCCATGGCATGGGCAGCAACCTCCCCTCCTCCAGTATGCCCAGGAGAGGCACAAGCTCCACTGGGATGTGTAAAACAACACAGAGCAATGGCCTCTTTGCTGCTGCCTTCCCCCAGCCCTTCGAAGGCTCGTGTTGTGCCTCCTGCAGCAAGGTGCTCCTGGCATAGGTCTGTGTTAAGGAGCTTTGGCTCTTAATCCATCCTCTGTCTGCACCGAGTGCCTCTTGGAACCCAGCCGAGTTTTGCACGTTGCTACTAAAGAGAAAGTCATTGAATCCCTGTTGTTTTTGCTGTTCATCCTTCATGCAATTTGCTACAGGCATGATTGAACAGATCACCTCAACCTTCAGTGCAGCCCTGGCAAAAACCAGAAGCATCCACGGCTGCCTAATTGATCAAATGCTCCTGGTGCTTCTGTTAAATAATAATAATTAAAAAAAAATAAATTAAAAAGAAGTCAGAGCCAGCTGTTTTGCACAATAAGGCTCTGGTTTATTTTTTTTTAACAATGAAAGTGTAATGAAAGTTAAATTAACAGCGTAAAGTAGCGGTTGGACCGTAACGGCTGCATACTAAACGCTGGGGTTTGTCTCTTTCTTGCTCACTCTTTTTTTTTTGCCCCCTCTCTCCTTTTCCTCCTGAGGATTCAGTAATTTGCTCGTGATCATATAAAAGCAATGATGTTATGAATTTACTGAGGATCCTGCTGGCAGGGATATTATAAGTGAATTGTGCTGCATTTGCAGCTGATTAAAATCGAGATCAGCATTTCTCAAATTATCTTGGGGAAAGGCTGGGTGTGCAGCTCCCCCCTCCTGCTGTCATCTCCCTTTTGTACGAAATATAAACAATCAGGGTAATCATTTCTGTGGTGAAATGCAGCTTGTGATTTTCCAGGAGCAGCTTCGCGGATATTTTGCTGGTGAAACTTAAGTCTCTAATTGCTTTCAAGCTGAGGACACGGGGTTATTTTTGCCATTTCTTACCTACTTTTCCTCCCACCTCTCCTTTTTTTAGAGCAACCTCCCTTGAGTAATAAACTTTTAAGTGTATTTATAATTGACTAGCATCTTTAAACAAATGCAAACCACAGCAAAACCTTAATAGATACACCGGGCGTTGTCAAACGGCTGAATTTAGTGAGTGTGCCATTAGATGGGAGCTGGGGAGTGGGGAGGAGAGAGGTGCTTTTAGAGAGGCACTCATCCTCTTGGCAATTAGAACAAGTTGTGTCAGCACTTCCATGCTGCCCCTCACAGCTCCTGTATGCTTAAACTGGCCATAAATGGTGCCAGAAGCAGAGGGGTGGGAGGGCTCCTGCACTGCCTTGATGGTAATTCCCACTTTTATCCTCTTGTGAGCACAGGTTGAGCTCTTGGTAGCTGCAGGATGTGAACGAAGGGGAGGAGGAGTCAAGTGAGGCCGTGCTGTGGATGCAGGTTGAGCGGTGCCCTGGGGTTTATTTGTGCCATTTGATGGGGTGTGGCTCAGGAACACCTTGGATCCTCTCTTTGCAGGAGCAGGTTCGCATCTTCCATCCCTGGAGTCATTCAAAAAATGTGTAGATATGTTGCTTTGGGATATGGTTTATTAGACAGGTTGGTGTTATGTTGTTATTTGGCTCTGATGATCTTAAAGGTCATTTCCAGCCTTAACAATTCTATGATTCTTAGGTTGCTGGGTGAGGTTTTGGTTTACAGAGAATGGTTGTGTCCCCATGGGCATAGGCAGAGCTCCCAGGTTGCATTGACTGTGCTAGTTTAGGGTGATAAAATTGATCACCCTGGGTTCCTCGACAGTGACACTGGGCAGAGCTGGCTGTACACCTTGTGATGGTTTGGTATGAGCGTTGGGTAACATTAGGAAACCACAGCAGGTAGCCCAGCCTGCCATATTTGCCCTAAATGAGGCACCAAATGCATGGTTTGGGACACCACTGGGACCTGCTTTTGCTGCAAGTGTGATGTGATGTGACCTCCACAGCCTTTCCCTCTTACAGGATTTACCTTGGCTCTCTCGAAGGGGCAGTCATAGCTCTTCATTTCCTTCCTGCCATTTACATCAACTAACCATCTACCACATAAGGTCCAGATGAGATCCCCAAATGAGAATGGTTGGCTCCCTAGGCTTGCACACTCCTAATTTTCTTATGTCCCTTTTCATTCCCATGCTGTAATTGTTGGTAATTCCCCGTGTCCAGGTGTCCAGTTCCTGGCTGCGTTGGGCTTGGACACATCAGCGGCAAATACGCCTCTCACCGGAGCGCGTCAGGGTGCCCTCTCGCAGCCCGCAGGCAGAAGGAAGGCTCGCTCAATGGCTCCTCCTTTTCCTGGAAGTCGTTAAAGAATGAAGGACCAACCTGCCCTACCCCGGGCTGTGATGGCTCCGGTCACGCCAATGGGAGCTTCCTCACTCACAGAAGGTAAATCACAGAGTTGAAATCACTGGGCAAGTGACAACATTGCCATGGGCTGACCTACCTGCCTACTTGCTGCCTGAGCATTGCTCAGCTTTTCATGGAAGGCTTAATAGCTGCTGCCTTGATGCTGATCTTGGTCAGGTTGCTCCAAGGTTGGAGTTTTCTGCACCCAAGAAAATGTGTAGTTGTTTAATATTTCAGTGGTGAGCTATGGATTGGGTAAAATAATGAAAAGTCCTTCTGTGAGCATGCAATAACAGGACTTTGGTGCCCAAAACAGGGGTTTGTGCCCAGACCAGCCAGACTCGGCTCACCTTCCTCAACAGTCATGCCCTCTCTTTCAGGAAACAATGTGGGTTTTTTTCATCTTCGTTCAGAGAAAATTGCTCTTGCTTTATAAATGGGGAGTTTTGTGGCATTATTCATAAAGCAATTTCCTCTGTATCATAAAAAGCTTTTAGAAGAACTGTCTCGCAGCATGAACTCCACCAAATGGTACATGCTCTTGTTGGGAACATAAGCACCTATAAATACCCAGACTTTATGAAACCCATTTTTACTTGCTTTTCAGTTTGTCAGGGTGTCCAAGAGCTACTTTTGCTGGGAAGAAAGGAAAACTCTCAGGGGATGAAATTCTCAACACAAAGTTCAAGACCAGCGACGGTAAGGATTTTCACTCCTTCTGCCTTGCAGGTGTGTCAGGGTATTGAGCCCATACAACTTTGTCTTTGCACACTGGGGAGGTTTCAACAACTGAAATGTGGCCTCAGATTTTTTAAGTTTATCATGAGCTACGAACACCCATTTCTCAGGTTGCTTGGATATTGAGAGGGTGGCGTGGTACCAGCACCACTCCCTGAATGACACACTGAGATGGGAGCAGGTGAAACAATAAAGAAGGAGTCTCCACAGTGAAAATCCAGGCAAAAAGAATTAATGCTGAAATTTAGACATTTTTTGAAATATTCCCTGGCATTTTTACAAATCCCTTACAGCCATTCAGCAATTTTCACTTATTCAGGGCTTTTAATCCTGCAGATATTTCTGGATCTGGAATTTTGTTAGCGATGGCACTTTGCATTTCCACTGCTATAGCTGAGGTTTCTGTGGTATTTGATGAGGTTCAGGCATTTTACTTGAATCCTTATATAGTTTGGAACCTATAAATACCTGCACTCTGCTAGAAATACTATCGAACCTCGTAATTTCTAATCAAGACATGCATTAGGTTTGTAAATGACACTTTCCCAAACTCAGGACTGGACAGAGTGACCTGAGTTTTCAGGGCAATCAACCTTGCAGGGTGTGTGGAGGTGCTGGACTCCAACTGATATATTGTCATTGACTTTTGCATTTACATATTGACCTATAAAGTATCATTGAACTGTGATGCTAAAAATGTTACTAAAAATATAATAAAAAACCAGGTGAGATCTGCATCCCACGTAGAGGATGTAAAAGCAAAGGTGAGGACTTTGTGAGTGATGTTTGTGCAACAGTGCAGGCTCAGCCAAACACTTTTGCTTTTCCCGTGAGCGTTTGCTGACTGCCCGTGACCTCTCCTGCAGTTCTGGAGAATGATGAAGAGATCAAGCAGCTGAACAAGGAGATCAGTGACCTGAACGAGTCCAACTCGGAGATGGAAGCAGCCATGGTGAAACTGCAGTCGCAGGTTTGTGTCCTTGGACATACACCCAAGACTGGGGACGCATGGCCAAGCCCCTGGCGTGGACGGTGGTGGGTGCCGTTGCGTTAGGGCTGCTAACCTTCCCATCCTCCTTGCTCTGCAGATCTCCACCATGGAGAAGAACCTGAAGAATATTGAGGAGGAAAACAAAATCATAGAGGAGCAAAACGAAGCCCTGTTCCTGGAGCTCTCAGGGTTGAGCCAGGCTCTAATCCAAAGTCTTGCCAATATCCGCCTTCCGCACATGGTAAGAAGCTTTGAGAGCACTCACCTTGGCCACCACGATCGAGGGAGCTGTGCCAAACCCAGTTCACAATAAGGCTTATGAACAATTAAAGAGTGGGACAATTTCTCTACTTATACCTACGTGTCCTTTATAAGATCAGTACTTTTGCCTTATCTCTGCAGCTTGCATCGTATCTCCCTTTTGTTGTCGTTTTCTGCTGATCGCCCTTTGTATCTATTGTTCTCTCTCATTACATCTGGGAGCATTATCACAAAATAGGAAACTTTATCAAGGGCACCCAGCGCCTTTTAGGCTAAGACAGCATGAGCAGAGATCAGGAGGGATTGGATTTCAACGTCAGAAAGATCTTACAGCTCCTATTATAATGCAGGTAGTTTCAATTCAGTTTTGAATAGCTGGCAGCCAAAGAATAGCATTCTTAAAGGGAGTGTATTTTGTTTAATTTAACAAGGTCTAACAGCCCACAGCGTGTTACCATAGAGTTACTGCAAAATGAAAAGACTGTATTAAAATAGTAAAACCACAAAAGGCTATTAATTACCTTCTCTCTATTCCCAGGAATGTAATTACTGTTGTCAAAACCAGGTGTGGGAGCAGGGGGGCTTGTGTTGTTGGGGAAGCTGTCCTCTTACAACTCATAAAAACCATTGCAATGATCACAGGAATGAGCTTTTGATATGTTTTTTCTGACATCATTTTTTTGGAGCGGGGGGAATCCTTTTCATTGGGGTTTGTATTTAAATTCAGGCTGGTTGGAGCAAAGCCATCCTCCAGCAGAGCAGTTTTGGATAGTATTCACCCAGCTGCCTAACTGGCAGAAAACCGCTTGCTGAGTGCTTTTTCTGTAAGGTATTTGACACAGAAAGGTCAAATAAACTGTTCAGCAAATATTTTTTCAAGGTTTCAGGCAACTCCCAATTAAATAATGCCCACGAGACTTGTATGCTCGTTTTATTCCTGTCCTTTTTCTTCCTTCTCCCTTTCTTTTTCCCCCATTAATTCCAAGTTAGATATTTGCAAAGTTTCCACGATGTCCCTCAAAAGCAAAAGCTCTACCGCAGTGTTGTGCTGGTGTGGGCAGATGTGAGCCCAAGGTGACCGAGCTCCTCTCCTAACTTTGCCTTTGATTCCTCCGTGATGCTTCAGCAGCTCCTGCTTCCTCTCATCCTCCAAGCCTTTCATTTCCATGGCTTAACTCAGCCTGAAACCTGTCAAACTGTCTGCGAGCGCTTAACCTGATGCTGTTAATAGTTCCATGAGGCCAACAAGTAAAATTAAGGACTCGGTTAAGGTCTGGCAGGATCAGGGGTTGCACAATGAGATTCCCATACATACAGCACTGCACACAGTAAGGCTCCAACATGGACACCTCTGCCTGTTGGTACATACAGATTCTTAATTGCAAACAAACATCTCGTTCTCTTCCTGCTCTACCACTATCACTTCTATTTCACTTTTCTTGGCTGCAGGAGCCAATCAGTGAGCAGAACTTCGATGCATACGTGAACACGCTGACCGACATGTACACCAACCAGGAGTGCTACCAGAACCCAGAGAACAAGGACCTGCTGGAGAGCATCAAGCAAGCAGTCAAGGGCATCCAGGTTTAGTGCCGTGGGATGGAGACAAGCAAGCAAACAGACTGTAAGATGGACCTTTCCCTCCAAGTATTCAGGTTTACAAGTTAGGAAACTTGTTTAATGAATGAAAAAAAAAAAAAAAAAGGAAAAAAAAGGACCAAAACATAACCAAGAGGCCATTTCTGAGACGTGGAACTGATTGAACTCAATGTTCTCGTTTACTTAACTTTGGACCTTCTTGAGAAAGGTGGGATTTTTCTACCTGGACCGCAAGGTAGATCAGGATAGAAGGTTAAATTCTCCAGTAGGTTGTGGGGCTTGGTAGCTGGTGAAGAGCAGGCATCTCTCCCGAGTTGCCGTGCTCTTGCAGAGCTGATCCAAGGGTTAAAACACAAAACCAGGGTCTTGTCTGATCCAAGACTAGCGTATGACTGGCTTAAACCCTCATGTTGTCTATGGTCGTATGTCCAGATCACCTACTCACACATGAATTATGTTCTGTGTTGCTACAAGTGCTGGAGCTGCAAGCTACCTGTAAATCTGAACCTGTGCTGGGCCTCCCAACCCCAGGGTGTTCAGATATCCACTGGGCATGGGAACTCTGAAGTATTATAAAGTAGCTTATTTTTATTTTCTGAAAGAAATCCGAAGAGCAGTTCTGGATCTCCAGTGGAAAGCGCAATGGAAAAAAAGGTTCTCAGGGAAGCTTTTGGAGTTTGCAACTACAGTATTCCTTTGTCTGTCTTAAATATGAGAATAGCTATTATGAATAGGCCAATACCAGATGTTTCATACAGAAGAAGTCTTTAATGTGTCATGGTCCGGTGTATATGATTTTTTGGAAGTCTGTTTGATGACAGTTCTGGTTCTTTTCATTATTGTGATCATCCTTACAGTGGCACAGTACTGCCAGTCCAGAGATCATACATCAATGCCAGAGAACGTCTGAGATAGCGATGCACAAAAATAGTAAGAAACAAAAAAACCCAACAAAAAGCGATATATTAATGGATGGCCAGCAAAGTGCTCACCCACCGCGAATCAGTAGTTGATTCCTTACAGATATCCACATGGAAATGGGTATTTTTTCGGTTTGGGGTTCTACGTTTTGTGCAAAAATCACAGCGCGAGCACCATTCTGAAAAAAAAAACAACCAACAAACTAACAAAAGGGGGGGGAAAAAAAAAGAGTATTCAGGTATTGGGTATTCTTCCAAAGAAGCATTTTGAAAGCAGCCTGGTACACGCAGCCCACTGTGCACTTAAAGAACAACTCTATGAATGTCTTTGCGACGCTGCTCGCCAGCACCTGCTCCATCGTGGTGGAGCCGGCTCTCACCCCCAGGTTTGCTCTGTCCCAACTGGAGGATCTTGCTGTCCCCTTGCTGCAAACACTTTGGAAGCGGAGGGGGACGACAGCTTCCTGAGGGGTCCCAGCGTGGGGCACATCCACATCCTGCATCCCTCCCAGCGATGGGGCGGGCAGAGCAGGAAGGGGTTTTGCTGACCCATTCTAAAGGCAAGACTGTGGTGACCATTCCAGCCCAATCCTGCAGGTATTTAGGACATAATCCACAATTTGGAGAAGTCAGTAGAAAGCTTCCCAGCGATTTCAGAGGCCTTGGGATCCAGCTTTGAAGCTCATGAGTGACTTGACTCATGTTGCTTCCCTATGGATTCCAATAGGGCAGCAGGTTTGCTCACGTCCTTAAGTGTTTGCAGGATCAGACTCCAGGAGTTCACTTATTTTAGAACCCATTCCAAGTGCAAAAATATGAAAGAAACAGGAAAAAATAATTTGAGGTGTTAAAAACACAATGTTCTCAACATGTAAATAGAGTCCAAATTGATTGTGACTGCAATTCAGTTAGTATTTAAAAGTAGAGAAATTGCACTTCCTGGAAGAAAGAGAGGAAAAAAAAAAAAAGTAGTTAGTTTAATTATCCTGTAAATTATTTAATTTTGGCAAGATGTATGTAATTTATATTTACAACACCTTTATGTTAACTTTTTGCTATTTATTTAACTTTTTTATTTATTGATTTTATACTTATTTTCAACTGGACACCGCACCATAGGAAAGAAGATAAAAGAAGAAAAAAAAAAAGTGAAAAAGTAAAACTTTTGACCATAAAATATGATATTCCAAAAAAAAAAAAGAGAAAAAAGAGAAAAAAAACCCTATCTACAACTCCTCCTTGTAATTTTGATGCAACCGAGTTATTTTTTATATATTTTGTTATTTATTCTTTTAACGCTGGGAATTTTTTTAAAGATATTTTATAAACTGAGACTTTTTGATAATTTTTTGGTTTGTTTTTTTGCGGGGGGGCAGGGGCACCAGGGGGGAAGAGAGACTTTTTTCAGTTTTTTTTTCTTTTTCGTTCCTCTTGTTTCAGGCACTGAGAACAGGAAAGGAGAATTCTGTATTTATTATTTATTTAATATTTAAGTCGGGAAGAAGAAAAAAAATGAACCGTGCTCTTGTTGTATATTTATTTTGTCGTTTGTGTGTCAGTTATGTGATGACTGAGTACTTGTTTATGTGAAGGAATACTGTTAATATTTAAATAATAAAGAGTCACATTGAAAGTTATAGCGGGCTACATGTTATTCTGTGAAAACGAATACTGTGATCTACTTTCCTCAGGAAATGTATTTTGCAGACAGAACTTCCTTATGTACTGGCAGGGTTCTTTCATAATAAAACCCAGTTCTGTTTGTGACTTTAGTTCCTATGGTCTTTCTTCAAGCTGCTGCTGATGTCTCCGATGGCTTTGTTGCCGCTCACACAACGTGCCTTGGAGGGGTCAGGGTGTGTCATCCCCTTGGAGTCCAGGCTGGATGGTGCCCACTCCAAACCTGGCTCTCCCTGCCTACTGCACCGTGGGCTCGTTACAGACATGGACAGTGGGATTGAGAGCACCCTCTGCAAGTTTGCCAACAATGCCAAACTGTTCACACCTGGAGGGAAGGGATGTCATCCAGAGGGACCCTGACAGGTTTGAGAGGTGGGCCTGTGTAAACCTCTTGAAGTTCAACAACGCCAAGGGCAAGGTCCTGCACCTGGGTCAGGGCAATCCCAAGCACAATTACCCTCTACTCTGCTCTTGTGAGACCTCACTTAGAGCCCTGCACTCAGTCCTCAATCTAAATCTCCCCTCTTTCAGCTGAAAACCATTTCCCCCTTGGCCCAACCCTGCAGCCCATGATCCAGAGCTCCTCCCTGGCTTTCCTGCAGCCCCTTTCAGTACTGGGAGGCTGCTCTAAGGTCTCCCCAGAGCTTTCTCTTCTCCAGGCTGAACAACCCCAACATTCTCAGCCTGTCCTTGTATGGGAGGTGCTCCAGCAGATCACCTTCATGGCCTCCTCTGATTTCTTCAACAGGTCCATGTCCTTTCCTGTGTTGAGAACTCTAGAACTGAACTCAGGACTCCAGGTGAGTGAAGGGATGGTGGAGGAGAGGATGCCCCTCCTGAGAGGCAGCAGTAGATGCTCTGGCTTTGTGTTGGTGGGCTTCCAGGCTTGGCTTAGCTGGACACAGGTTAGAGCTGGTGGGATTTTGTCACCTCTGCAAAGGACTGCACATCTTAAAAGGAGAAAAGCAGGGAGTTTCGTGTGATGGTTCCCCTAAGCTGGCTGGCACGTTGGTTTTCTGAAGGGCACATAATTGTTTTATGGGGGGGATTCACCAGCCTTTCACCACTGAGCGGTTCCTTGTGCCAATATTTGATTATGATGATAGAGCTAATGGACACGCTCGCTTGTCCTTTCTTAACGAATTGGCTGTGCTGCATAATAGAGCAGTTAGATTTGTGTTAAATTGCAGCTTAGGGAGCTATCACTGTGAGATGTTATCTTCTCTGAACTGGCGTCCTTTATCACAGGAAAGGGAATTGAATTGGTTTAAGATGGTACACTGTCAGTTTATAGGTGTGCTTAGGAGAGCTCTTAAGCCTCCTCAAACGCATGTAGGGTGAGAGCTGAATGGCAGAGGAGAGCAGATCTTTTGCTGCAAGGATGCAAGGGAAAAGACATGGTTGTTCACAAACATGTTGATAAATCATTGACCAACAGGAGTATCGTTGGGCCTCACTGATGCCACTGTTAATTGTTAAAAGCTGCCAACAAACCATCTGTCATTCTGCTCAAGTAGTACCTTCCACTTGCCAACATTTACCCAGACTCTCCCAGAGAGCCACAGGCTCCAGAGATGGCTTTCAGGTGCACAGAAAGGGGTTTCTTTCTCAGCCTTGTTAATTTCTTTCTGATTTTTATTCCCCCTGCCCCAGAGTCTCAGGTCTAGGCCCAGCTCACCCTGCTCCCTGTGTTCTGAAAAACACACAGGTGGGTGGTCGGGAAGGGGCTGCCTCATTCTCCACCAGGTTAGTGGGGAGAGAAGGCAACTTTGCTCTTTGGATAAGCCATTTGGCATCAAATTCATCCTCCCTGGGCTACAGAAAGGTGAGGCTGAGGCTGGGGAGCAATGGGATGGGCTTCACATGACACTGAAGCCATGCACCAGCCCCCAGCTGGAAACTGCTCCCCTCCCAGCCAGCAGTGAGCACAGCTTGGCTGGATTAAAGTCTCTGGCCTGCACTTGTTAACACACTCACTTCTCCTACATTTTTATGAGAAGATACATCCCGAAACGACCTTCTGTTTTGTACAGAAGGGCTCGTGGGACTGAGGCTGTAGGAAAGCACGTGGATGCTGCATTCCTCAGACAAATAGCTCTCATTACTCCAGATGCCCTCATCCCCTTTGTTCAGTGGGATGAATAAATCACCAATTGTTGTAAAAATGGTAGTATCAGGTTTAAAGACAGTTTCGACCCTATCAACAAGGAGGTATAACAACCATTAAAGCCTGCTTTCATTTATACATCTGCAATGCACTTTTGTTTGAATGTCAACAACTGTCTGTGATGATATGAAGAAACACGAGCCGGGAAGGGATACAGCAAGGATATATGTGCTGCCTGAGCTCCAGGACTGGCATGAAGGGCTGGACCATGCCAGGAGGACTGATCCCTGCTAAGATATGATATCTGACCCTGCAGCATTGTGGCAATGGTTAACTCCAGCATGCCAGGATGTGCCAATACTTCTCCTTGCCTCTTCCTTACTTCCAGCATCCACCCAAACTAAGCATGAGGCAATGGTCAGATGATTTGGATTCAAACAGGGACTCACCTGGCCCTAGCACTGCAGGGGAGTTGGTTGAAGCTCAAGTCCAAGATCAAGGATCAGGTTCTGCCATTTGCCAGAGGACTCCTTGTCAAGCTTCAAAATGTAATAATCAAGCCCAATCATACTGAGGCTGTTTAGCAATTAAATCACATAAATTCAGAAACTAGATTAATAAACAGTCTAGTCTGTCTAGAGCAGTCTACAGAGTGAAGAGATAAAACTGTAAAATATTTATTACTGGCTTGGGGATGAAGTCATTAATTTAATAACTACCCATTGCTGTGCTTCTTACAGTTGTTAGCAGTCTGAAGGTTACAGAAGATTAGGTGGGAAACTTACTGCTTCCCTGCTGAGAGGAACCTTTCCCATGAAAGCCAGCGCCCAGCTCCCATCTGTCACTCCATTACGTTTGGAGGTGGTGAATATATTACCAGGCCGCTTATCGAAATAAGACAAAACAAAATTTCTGCTGGCCACATGGCAACCCTCCACGAAATTTAATGAGGACGCTGCCCTTTGTGTGTGGGACCATTTTCAACAGCTGTAGAGATGAAGGCAGGAGGATCTTTGTCGGTGCTCACTGGTTGCTCGCAATGTGGCTCCTGTGGCGAGTCCATCCCCAGCAGCATCGTGAGGGCAATCACCTTGAGGGACTGATGCTTCAGCTGCCTCTTGTCCTGAGAGGCTGGGAGCATTGTCAGAACCTCCTTTGTTTGTGTTTTCTCAGTGGGTCTTCACATTTTCAGGAGAAGGAACATGGGTATTAGCGCAGCTCCTGCTGTGATCAGATATTGGGGAGCATCCAGGACTTAGATATCCTCATCCTCTTTATACTGGTGGGAGGGATGGAGTCCCCTGATGAGTGTTCTCCCCCACTGACAACTGTGATTTGCAGCCATGCTGCAGCAAAAGTCGTGGAGGGGGGTGAGGGAGGGTGTCTGTGTGCCCTTGGCACATTGCGTCATCGGCTTCATCCAGGGACAGCAAAGAGCTGTCATTCAAACGAAGTGCAAGGGGGTAGGGTTTGACCAGGAGGTGGTGCGTGATGTGCCCTCCCACCAGCTCCTGCTGATGAGGGGCTGAGACACTGCTAATCCTCCCCGATGACCACACTGACAGCAGAGGTAATCAAATTGCCTAAATAATTTAATCGATCATTTAGCCTGCTTCGTAAAATTAATACAATAAAAATGGACCCCTACTGTGAGACCATAGCACAGACAAATATACAAATGCAGCCACCCAACCCTACTGGGTGGCCTCTGGCTGCAGCCTCCTTTGAAGGGCCCAGGTCCAACAGCACTTAGCACTCATCCGTGTTCTTGGGGTTGGCAAAAGAAACAGCTCCAAAAGCACTGAAGGGTGCTGGGTGGCTCCTTATGAGCTCTGTCCCGATGGAGATGCAGCTCCCCTGCAGAACCCATACTCCTTGCTCAGCCACCAGCCTTGGAAAAGCCCCTTTGCCCATGGACATCCCTGGTGCTCCTAAAACCCTGGAGGGCTGCAGATCTGCATGGACCAATCCCAGGCAAAGCAGAGGAAGAAAGACAGCCCGACAGGAGAGATGGCAACCAGCGATGGAGAAAGGTATTTATGTTCTTCGTAACAATGATAAGCACCTGTGAGTCATGCAGTGACGGGCACCGATTTTTACCTTGTCACATGACTCTAATTCTGCTACCAGCACAGAGAGGACCACGTAGCCTTGCCTTCAGGTAACTTCCAGGTGACCTGGTTGACTCAAGTTATCCTTGATGAATGCCAAGGGAAGAAAGGAAAACAACATCCTTGAAATAATGTTCTGGCTTCTGCAGGCTCTCACAAAGGAGACGCTTGTGTGAAGTTCATGGGCAGCTCAAAACAGACAAGTACAAGGCTGGGTCTCCAGGTACTGGAGATGAGTAGCTCTGGACAGGTGGATCAACTGCAATGTCTTGACCATGACTTAGCCCTATGGTTTAATGACACCAGGTTGTGTTCTAGCACAGAATGAGTGAGAATTGTAGTGAGTGAGAGTGAGTATTGTAGTGAGTGAGAAATGTACCTTAAGCAAAGAAGGGAGGAAAGGGAAAGATACAGAGAAAATCCTTGTGAATCATAGCAGGCCTGCAAGGTATTGCTCTTGTTACCAAAAAGTAACAAAAACATTTCTGCAGAGCATTAACCTCAATTTTTCCCTCACAACAGACAAATTTGGCACTGTCAGCATAAGCATCTTTGTCCTGACCATCCTGCAGTCCCATACACACGCTGCACGGGCAGGGCAAACTGCAGGGGCCCTACCCCAGTATCATGTCATCGCGTTACCCTTTCATTTCTCTTATCAATGCTGCCAGTCAGTTCTGCTCCTTATTCCCAGCCGTTATCACAATGAGCCAAGAGAGTGCAGAGCATCAGCCAGAAGGAAAAAAAAAAATGAACAGGTGAAATTCTGATGTTGTCAGCTAAAATAGTTTCCTGATGAGTTCTGCCCACAAAGAAGCTGAATCTTGATGATTTAGTTGCCAAAATTTACATTTGCTCCCTCTTCTCCATCTCTGCTCTTGTCTATGAGCTCAAAGTGGAGTCCTGACACTGCAAAGCAGTAATAGAATTAGTCTCCTGCAATAAACTGTTCACTGGGGCTTGTTAGTTCAATTGTTGATGCTAAATTCTTATCAGAGCCACCTAAAAGAGCGTTAATCAAGAAAGGGTGAACTCCCTGCCTGGGTCACAGAAATTTAATTAAACCCCAAGTAAAATGGGAAAATCATTTTGAAGAGAGGAATGCAAAATGCTTTTCATCGTTTGACTCCGCAGCTGCGTAGTTCAGACCCTCAGCCATGATTTCAAAGAGAGTTTCTCCAGAGCAAAGGCTGAGTGAAACACAGACAAACCTTTCCTCAGTGCCTCCTTTAACACAAGGTCCTGATGCTCATCCAGGCTAAATTAAATATGGAAAACCACTGATTAAGGCCTTCTAAAGACCACAAGTGCAGAGAATGCTTTTCCAAGTAAAATAGCAATCTCCTTGAGTAAGGTTGAGTTAAGGTTATTGGTTTATGGATTTGTATCTATTTTCCATTTACTGCACAAAAGGCTCATGAAACAAACAATTTATTCACCAGATGCTGAGAAATATTAGTACTGGTGTCAGTACGACCTCATGTGGGATATTGTGTGTAGTTCTGGGACATCTTTTTGGAAAAAGAAAAATGAATTTATCCTTGAGCAGGTGTAGGGAAGGACTGGCCGGGCGATTAGCAGAAAGGAGAACCTATCTTAGGAGAGGGGATTAAAAGAGCTTGCCTTGTTTAGCCTAGAAAAACAAAGGTTAAGAGGGGATATGATTACTCTTCATAAATACATTCATGGTGGGAGGAAGGGGAATGATTTAAGTTAGGGGATAATATGGGTAGGCGATCAAATAAGGCACATCTTGGCCAGGAATAAATTTCCATTGTAAACCTGAGGATGTTTTCTTATTGCTGGAGGAGAAGGAGGTTTTGGAAAGACTGGCTAAGCAGGACGGCTGAGTCCTTGTGGTTTTCAAGGGGAGATGCCCAATGTTGCATCTGGCTGACATTTGAAGCTTCAGGGGGAACATGTAAAACTACCAGAGACAAAGCAGGAAAACGTGATACGGCTGTTGTCTCGTTGTCTTTTTAATATTTATGACTCCATAAAATCCATTGATTTTATTTAATCCATGAATCACTTGAAAGGTCCAGGAATCATTTTCTTCACCCATAAATATGAAAAGCTTGATTTTTGACATTTTTTTATTTGGCAGCCCTCTCCTAAATCATAGCAGGTGGGTCATAACGAGACGGGAGAGAGCCAAGACACCGAATGGGGCTCTCCTGTGCTCCTGGCAGTGCCAAGAAGATATGAAGCACCTCGCTGCTGTATGTCCCCAACTGCAGGGGCACACAGAGCATCCTCCCACTCTCAGCCAGGCTGCACCATCTCCTGGCTGCCTTCCTTTGAAGATGCTGTTAAGTGAGATGAATCCGGGTCTTTCTGAGTCCTTTCTCTGAGTGGCAGCGGTTATGCACAGTGCAACACAGTGGAAATCAAGACATATGTTCTTCCTCTTGCTTCAGCAATTACTCGCAGAGCCCTTTGATGAAGTGAGGCAAGAGGATGGCTACAGGAGACACACACACAGAGGTACCCTTTGCAAGGGCAGGAGGATTGCAAGGGATTTCCTGTCAGTGTAATAGTAATACTAGTGTAAATGCTTATGTCTGCATGTATTTACATATATATAGACATACACTATATGCTTCTGAAAGTGGTATAGTGCCAAGCTGACCAGAAAACACAACAGAGCCTATTTTGCAAAATCAAAAGAAAATAGTGAAAACAGAATTCTACAATTTAATGCTCCTCCAGCTCTTATTTATGTGAGCAATCCTGTCACTTACAAATTACCCTGCTGACTTAACCAGCCGTCTGTATTGCAAGGTGGCTGCTTGGGTGCACAGCTCAGCCTGCTGAGCCCTGACATGGGTGCTAAAATGCATTTGTACTAGTTGCTCTCTCAAACAAAACCATTGCATTTTTAACAGGCCATCACTAAGATAGACTTCGAAAGTTAATTCATGCTGACTGGTGTTTTAAAAATGTTTATAAGAGAAAATGGTTTAAAAAAAACAGGAAGGAGGAAACTGTAAACCACAGGGAAATAATGACAAGTAAAAGCAAGAAATACTTTGCTTCAGCTTGCTTTCATGAAAACTGCTCTCTTTCAGTAACGAAGGGTGGAGCCCTGATTCTTACTGGTAAAACTGTAGAGCTTGGTGTTGCTGAGGGGAGGAACAGGGATTGCAGTTGAGCCCATGAGGGTCCCTGCTGTGCCCCAGCCCAGGAGAAGATACTGAGGGGCAGCCTCCAAGCCCCGCAGCAATGCCTGTGCTGCTGGAGACACCTTGTGGTACACAGCTGAGAAACAAAATAACGCTGGGATTTAACCAGTGCCACCAGGCCCTGTTTTCCCAATCCTATTCTGCTTTTTCTGCTTTCAGAAGCTTGCTGGGGCTCTTCAAGCCGGGGGAAGCTGCCCACATGCATTTGCAGACAACGCAGATGCAGGAGTTATTAATCTGTTGCTAACTACAACTCATGGGTAACAAAGCCCCAGGTGCGCTGTAAGGATGAAAGGAAGGTCTTTTTATTTAAAGACCAAAGAATCAGCAATTGTGGACCCATGGAATCATAAAATACCCAACTGTTCTGCTCCAAATGTGGGTATTTTTGCAGTATTACCAGACAACTTTGGGTTTTCTCCAGAGCTGGAGCCCAGTGCTGTCACCTACATGAAGGTGCTTTCAGACATGACTACATTTCAGAGAATCTAGAGGGGAAAACCTCACAGGGAAGCAGGACAAGTGGGTGCCAGTGGGGAAACAGCTCCTAAGGAAGCAGGACCAGTGGGTGCCAGGGGGGAAAAACTCCCAGCAAAGCAGCACCAGGGGGAAGCTGGAGGGTGAGCCCATGCAGCCCCAAAACCACACCTGTGGGATAGCTTGGCATGAGTCTGCTGCTAAACACCCTCCTTAGCACGTGAGTACTGTACTGCTGAGACTTCTACGAGTTAAGAGGTGCAGAAAATAACCTTGACCATCTCCCTGCAGCTCGTCCCTCCCCACAGCTCTGCCCCTGACGTGGAGGGGGGGGGGGGGTGGGCAATGAGGTGGGGACTTGCAGTGGGCGAGTGGCTTCCCTGTGCACTTCTCCTGGCTAATTCCAATAATTCAGAAACTGAGGGGCTGCAAGTCTCACTGATCTTGGCAGTGAAAGGCTGGAAGGAATCATGAATACACCTGGGAGGGCTCAGGGCATTTGGGAATCCCTGAAACACTCCTCAAGCTCTTTCTCATCTTCTTGGGGACTTGTTACAAGAGCAGCTGCTGCTGAATCTTCCTCTCTGCCTTAGGAACTGTTTGCAGGGAGGGACAGTGGTGTCCTTTCTACCCCACTGCTGTGAGCTCTCTGCTTACAGCACAACTGCTCCAGTAATAATGGGAAATATTTTTACCAAGCTTTTATTTTAACAATTTTTGTGAAAAAAATGGAAAAGGACCTATTATTTTTTTCTAGCAGGAAGGGGAGCAGATGCAGAATGGAAGCCCTGCAATCACACGTGTGAGGAGTTTGTCTGTTCTGCGTTTGCAGATTTCAGCGGCGTTGCCATTACGCTTGAGCGCTTTTGGTATTAAAGAAGACGAGGCGAGTGCAATCACCTCATCCTGTTTTGGTTGAATCAGCAAGGAGGAGTTTCAGTGCTCACTACCCACAAATAATCCCATTCTCCCAGGCAGCTGGCTGCTGCGAAATGAAAGTGCAGACATCTACAGTATTACCGTGCCTGTTTGCAGAGCCTGCTGTTATCATGTTAATGAAGGGAGCTGAGATAATCACCTTAAAGCATAAATACATTCGGATGCTGATTCACTTTCTCCTATTTGAGTCTGATTTACCAGAGTAATTCTTATGTTTTTCCACTGTGGGCTTGTTGTGTCTGGATAGCTATTGCTTGTTTTACACAATTCGTCTCCATATGAGTTAAACCAAGAAGCCTCTTGTCTAGGTTTGGTTATTCCTTCTCATTTTGTAGCCATACATGGTATCAAGTCCTGGATCTAAGGCCAGTCCTGACAATTTTATTTGATCTGCAGCCCTAGTGGTGGCACAGATCACATATGGGTCACTTAGGGATGAAGACAGACACACATTTTTAAAGGATAAATTCTCTCATTCTAAGATGAGTGAGAGGAACCACGTTTACACCATGTCTCACTGGCCTCTGCCGTGTTTCTTATAACCGTGGAAGGAGCCTGTGTGGGTGAGTAAAATCAAAATCAGGTGCCTAAAGCTCAGCAAGATCACATGAAGGGATGGGGATCCCTCCACTGCATGAACAGCAAGCCAGAGACTGTGGCAGTCTTGTGACATTCAATGTTTTCTTCAAGCTCCAGCCCCTAGAGGCAGGTGAACAGACATCTCACTTATTTTCTTCTCATTAACTTTCTATCTGGAATTCATGGTTGCAGGAAAAAAAAAATCCAAGCATGTGGCTCAAGCTGGGTATTCATAGGCTCAAAATGCAGAATACCAATTACCTCCCAGAGTAATGTTTTTTTTCCTAAGTTCCTATGATTTTTTCCCCAAGTCTGACTAATGATATCAGAACATCTGGTGTTGGCCACGCTTCATGCGGGAGGTTCAGCATCAAACACAAGGACTGTGTGTGCCAGCTGGAGATTGGTATCTCTCCAACTCCTCACTGGTTCCCACAACCGGGCTGCTCTGTGCATCCATTCACACACTCTGGGAAGGCCCGATCCCACTCGGAGCTGGGGCAAAGTGCTGCCACAGTGGAATGTGCTATGGAGGTGACCTACAGGCGTTGAAGACTGGGAGAACTGGGCACTGAGCTGAAGGAGCAGGTGTTGAAAGGCAGCCAAATGCTGGGAGACAGAAATTAGGGCAGGGTAGGGGAAATGACCGTGCCCCTATATTGGGCACTGGTGAGGCTGCACCTTGAATCCTCTTTTCAGTTTTCGGCTCCTCTCTGCAACAAAGAGTGTGTCCAGAGGAAGGCAACAACTGGTGGAGGGTCTGGAGCACAGGGGTTATGGGATTGGCTGAGGAAACTGGGGTTGTTCAGCCTGGAGAAGAGAAGGCTGAGGGGCAACCTTATTGCTCTCTACAGCAACCTGAAAGGAGGTTGTTGTGGGGCGGCTGTTGTTCTCTTCTTCCCAAGTAACAAGTGATAAAACAACAGGAAACAGCCTCAAGTTGCACCAGGGGAGGATTAGGTTGGATATTAGGAAAAATTTCTTTGCAGAAAGAGTGGTGAAACCTTGGTAGATGCTGGCAGTGGTGGAGTCACCACTCCTGTTTAAAAAAACAAGGGGACTTGGGGACATGGTTGAGTAGGCACGGTGGGTCTGGGCTGATGGTTGGACTGGATGATCTTAGGGGTCTTTTCCAGCCTCAATGATTCTGTGATTCTGGGTTTCCAGGCGCTCTTCAATGGGAAAGATCAGAGAATCCTGGTAGATGCCCCATCCCTGGAGGTGTTCCAGGCCAGGCTGGATGTGGCTTTGAGCCCCTGATCCAGTGGGAGATGTCCCATGGCAGGGAGTGCTGGAACTGGGTGGGCTTTGAGGTCCCTTCCAACCTAAACCATTCTACGATCCTGTATTAAACAGCACCGGTCCCAGCCCCCCTATCCCGTAAACAGGCCCAGTCTGTACTCAGGCTGCAGTGCCACCAGGGCAGTGCGAGCACACACAGTGATGGAGATGCTGGGGTCTCCCCTCAGACAGCCATCACCGCCCCCTCCCTGCAGTGGTACAGCACCCCCCCCCCGCAAGGCTCTGCATGGCACAGCCCGGGCAGCGCCCCCTGCCGGCGCACAGTGGTACAGGCTTCCCCGCCCCCCCCAAGGCTCTGCATGGCACAGCCCGGGCAGCGCCCCCTGCCGGCGCACAGTGGTACAGGCTTCCCCGCCCCCCCCAAGGCTCTGCATGGCACAGCCCGGGCAGCGCCCCCTGCCGGACCACAGTGGTACAGGCTTCCCCGGCCCCCCCCCAAGGCTCTGCATGGCACAGCCCGGGCAGCGCCCCCTGCCGGCGCACAGTGGTACAGGCTTCCCCGCCCCCCCCAAGGCTCTGCATGGCACAGCCCGGGCAGCGCCCCCTGCCGGACCACAGTGGTACAGGCTTCCCCGGCCCCCCCCCAAGGCTCTGCATGGCACAGCCCGGGCAGCGCCCCCTGCCGGCGCACAGTGGTACAGGCTTCCCCGGCCCCCCCCAAGGCTCTGCATGGCACTGCCCGGGCGCGCGATAGCTCCCGCCCGCTGTGGCGCGGCGCATGCGTACTGCTACAGTTCCCCCCCCCCCCCGGCTCTGCATGGCACAGTCCCGGTAGCTCACCCCCGCTGGCGCGCAGTGGTACAGCCCAAGCAACATGGCGTCATCTCCCCCGCGGCCTCGGCGGCCGCTACGCATGCGCAGTGGCGCCGGCACCGCGCAGTGGTACAGCCCGGGCAGCGCCCCCCCCCCCCCCCCCCCGCCGGCGCGCAGTGGTACGGGCCGCTGTCCGCGCATGCGCAGTGCGGCGCCGGGCGGTGCTGGCGGGGCGCGCGCGCTGCGGGCCCGGGAGGAGCGGGCCCCGCGCTCAGGTACGGCCCGGGGGGGGGGGGGGATGAGGAGACCCCCCCGTGTGCTGAGAGCTCAGCCAGGCCGACTGCAGCGTCGGGCTTTCCGTGGAGGGCGGGGGCTGGTTTGGGTGGTCGGTTGGGGAGTTTTATGGATCTGTTTTGTCGGGGCAGAGCTGGAGAGAAGGGCTCGGGGTGCGGGGGGAGGAGGAGGAGGAGGAGCTCCGCATGAGCCGGGAGTGGGCACTCACAGCTCGGGAACCAGCCGTGTCCTGGGCTGCATCCGGAGAGTGGGAGCAGCAGGGCGAGGGAGGGGATTGTGCCCCTCTGCTCTGCTCTGGGGAGACCCCACCTGCAGCCCTGGGGCCAGCTCTGGAGTCCTGAGCACAGGAAGGGCCTGGAGCTGTTGGAGAGAGTCCAGAGGAGGCCACGGAGGTGATGCTCCGAGGGCTGGAGCACCTCTGCTCTGAGGATAGGCTGAGAGAGTTCAGCCTGGAGAAGGCTCTGGGGAGACCTTAGAGCAGCCTCCCAGTACTGAAAGGGGCTCCAGGAAAGCTGGGGAGGGGCTCTTGATCAGGGAGTGCAGGGACAGGATGAGGGGAATGATTTTCAGCTGAAAGAGGGGAGATTGAGGTGAGATCTTATGAAGAAATATTTTCCTCTGAGGCCCTGGCCAAGGTTGCCCAGGGAAGTGGTGGCTGCCCCATCCCTGGAGGTGTTCAAGGCCAGGTTGGATGTGGCTTTGAGCCCCCTGATCCAGTGGGAGGTGTTGCTGCCCGTGGCAGGGGTTTGGAACTGGATAGGCTTTGAAGTCCTTTCCAACCCAAACCATTCCCTGATTCTATGAAATGTAGAGGGAATGCAGAGACTCATCAAACATCACCCTTTTGCTTTGCATGATGCATTTTGGAGGAGGTGGTCTTGGCTCTTAGTGTGTCGTGGAGATGTATCATGGGTCAGATTACCCATATTTGAGTTCTTCCCAAGTAGAGGCTCGAGGCTGGTTTCAGTTGTCCACTGGCTTGTATCTGACACTGGTAGGAGGTCATGGCCTCTCCCCTGCCCCTCAGGGGCTCTGGGCATGACTGGGGGCAGCAATGCAGTTTTGAGCCACCTAGGAGTAATTAAAGCAGGAGGGGGGTTTTATGTGTGTATATCAACATCAGGCTCCCCTAAACCTCCTTCCCACTCTCTCATCTCCAGCAGTTCCTCAGCAGAAGCCTGATAACACAGGTAGTGATTGAGCAGTACAGCGTGAGGTGTTGTAATTTGTTATTTGAGAGGGTCAGAAGGGCTCAAATTAAAATCTGTGCTGGCTGTAACTTTATCTTTTTATCAATAAGCATCCTCACCTTTGTTATTCTTGCTGGAGTATGTTATGTCTGAGCAGGATTTATCCTGGAAATCTGTTGGGGTGAAGAATTGCATTTTTGTACCTTGTATATTGCTTTGAGTATCCCCCTGTGCATCTACTGGTGTTTGCTGTTGAAGATCCCTGGAAAAGATAACCCATCCCTGGCAACCTTCAAGATCAGGTTGGATGGGGCTCTGAGCAACCTGGTCGAGTTGAAGATGTCCCTACTTGCTGCCTGGGGGGGTGGACTGGATGACCTTCATGGTCCCTTCTAACCCAAGTCATTCTGTGGTTCTATGAAAAAACTGCTTTAATTTCAGAGTTTTGTTTCAGGTGTCTGAATACAGCTTGTTATGTCAGACTTGTTTGTTTTTCTGTTTTGTTTTTCTAAAAGGGGAAGGTGGGAACATGCAGTGAAGCCTCTAAAAGGCTGCTTGGTTTGATACCTATTTTGTGATTTGCCAAAGATCATCATGTTCTGCATGTGAACTTTGTGCCTGCTCAGATTTATGGAAATCTGTGCTTTTACCTAGAAGTAAAGTGCAATTGTGCTGATTGTGGAGGGTGAGTTACCTGTTTTAAACAGTTGGTTAAAATAAGTCCTACTCGTCCCCTTCTAATAGTAGGTGGGAAACAAAGTTAAACAAAGATGTAGAATTATCCAAAGAGAAATTTAAATGCTTGAGTTATGTGTTTTATTTGAAAAAAAAATGTGTTTTTTTTTTTAAGTAAGCTGGTGTCCAGTAAAAGTAATCATTTCAGAAGTAACTGGCATCTGTTTTGAATCTTCCTTGGTCTCATTAGAAAAAAACATCTTTCACGTTGTAGAACATTCCATGTTCTGCTACATTCAGATTCCATGTTGTAAAACATGGAAGAACAGTTGTTGATCGTACAGCTGAGCTAAAACCAGCTCAGAGCAGTTGTCCCAGGGGGTGTTGCGTATATCAGAAAGAATTTGTTGGGGATCCAGAGTGGAACGCTGTTACAGCCACAGCTTTTTATTCAAACTTTAAGTCTGAAAATATAGATTTTTCATAGCAAAAAGAGCTTAAGTGGAAGAAAGAAGCCAACCTAAGAATAAAATATACAAAAGAAAGTCAAGGGAATTAGCACTCTCAAGGAAGAGAATGGTTTAAGGCAGTGTTATATAAAGCATACTGACCAAAGATATAAGGAACTTTGTGTGTGCAGCTGCAACGAGTTGTGTGTGTAAGAGGAGGACAAAAAAAGAATCAAATTGGCTGATGAACCCCCTCAGCCTTCAACTTGATGCATTTCCACTGTGAAGTAATAAAACACAATCATTTTTTGTAGAGAAAATGAAGGAGTAGCTAGAGAAAGGAGAAGGGTGGCATTTTTTTTTCGAGTTTTACAAATGGTCTAGAACTGGATTGATGTGTTTGAGACAGGAATGTATTAAAAACTGGCTCGAGTTCCCTGCCTAAGTATATCCTGGTTTGTGTCTCTCCGCAGGTAACTGGGATGGTTTGTTATTTGAATAACTGTGAAATTTCCTCAGGCTCCTGGAGCTTTTCTTTGTTTCCTCTGAAACTGAAAGTGTGTAATTTGCTCTTGCTGAATGTAAGAAATAAACCCCAACAATTTAGCTGTAGGCAGATCAGCCAAGCCCAGGAACGAACTCTAAAGCTGCTGCGTCTATGGTTGTTACTGTGAGCAGAGAAAGGCTTTATAAATAAATGCATTTTTTTAAATTATGTTGTGTTTTCTGAAAAGATTGGGGTTTTTTTAGGATGAGGGTATGGAAGAAAAGCTAGGTTAATTTTGAGTGATAAGTTGTTCTGTTTTCTTCTCCCTCATACCTTTGTCTTTAAAACACTTAGGTATTTTACTACATGAGGTGTATAGTCATGCTTAGTGTAATGCAGTCAAAGAAGGTGCTTGTTTTTCTTCCCTTGACACCAACATGCCTCAATAGGTTGCTGGCAACGATCTTGTCGCTGAAATCAGAATTATAATTCATAAATCTGTGTCTGGTGAGAAACTGAAGAGTTTCCAGTTTGGGGATTAGCTCATTTGGGACTTAAGAGGACCTAGTTCTACAGCTACCTAAAAGGAGGTTGTAGCGAAGGGGGCACTGATCTCTTCTCCTTGGTAGCCAGTGAAAGGACATGGGGAAGTGGCCTCAATATGCACCAGGGGAAATTTAGATTGGCTATTAGGAGGAGTTTCTTTACTGAAATTTTTCTCAAGCATTGTAAGAGGCTGCCCAGGGAGGTGGTTGAGTCACCATCCGTGAACGGGTTACTTGGGGATGTGGTCTAGTGGTGGGCTTAGCAGGGCTGGATCCATGGTTGGACTCAGTAATCCTAAAGGTCTTTTCCAACCGAAACCATTCTATGATTCTAAGGAATTCTGCAGGCTTCAGAGGAAATTTTTTCTGCTGTTACTGTTTGTATTGTTAAGTGTTTTACTGGTGATGGTGGCTCAAGCTCTAAAGATGAGCTGTGTGAAAGTGCATTTGCTAAAGTCAGTAAGCTTGTGCTGTAGGTCAGAGATGTTTTTAACCTCTCTGAACTCAGCATCCTGATGCGTTTTCTTTGAACATGCAATTTGAGATTTTTCTGGTTCTTGCTGCCTGTGTCTTAGCCTTTTAATTTCCCCTTGATGCTGTTAGAGATGATGGAATGTTTGCGTGCGACAGGAATCCTGATAGGCAAGCCAGACTTGCCCTGGTGGTTGGATTTGCAATAAAAAAATGACCTATGAGCATAGGAGCTCGAATAATCCCTTATATAAAAGGGTTCAATGGAAAAGCTGACATGCCAGTAAAACATGGGTAGTGTTTGAAGACGGGCATTCCACGTTTAAATTGTCTATTGTGATTTTTTCCCTGCTGGTGTCAGGTATTGGATGCAGGATCTGCTGCGTTTTGTTTCTCATTGTTTGGCTGGGGGATGGGGTGCTGGTGTGAATGCAGTTCTGCTGCTTGTGATCCTCGGAGCACCTAAAGGGCTCTCTCAGAGTACTTCAACAGCAGCATAATTTAGTGTTGAAGTGTGTGTTCTTTACCTCACCTTCCTTTATTATTCCTACAGTTATAGTGTTTACAGAAAACAGTTGAAGATGGGAGGTGCAGTGAGTGCAGGAGAAGATAACGATGAATTAATTGATAACCTGAAGGAGGCTCAATACATCCGGACAGAACTGGTAGAGCAGGCGTTCCGAGCCATTGATCGAGCAGATTACTACCTGGAAGAGTTCAAAGACAATGCCTACAAGGACTTGGCGTGGAAGCATGGGAATATTCATCTCTCAGCACCGTGCATTTACTCTGAGGTGATGGAAGCTTTGGATCTGCAACCAGGGCTGTCATTTTTGAATCTCGGCAGTGGCACTGGTTATCTCAGCTCTATGGTTGGACTCATCTTGGGTAAATACCTTTTCAGTCCTATTGTTTACAATAGATGGAAAGAAAAGCAAAGTTTTGAAATCAGGAATGCAGCATTCCTCGGGTAATGAAACAAAAAGGTAGCTGGGAAAGTAAAGGATGCATTAATCCAGCTGGTCAATTCATCAGGATTCTTGCAGCCTTCTCTCTGGAAATGGATGGAATCCAAATTGCTGTGGCACTTGAGAGCAGACAACACTGCTGTAATTGCAGAGTGATTGTAATGTTTTCCTGCAGGACTGGGCACAAATTTTGTTGCCCCTTAAACAAGAACCCAGTTCAGGAGCAGCAGTGCTGTATTTAAACTAGGAATGAGCACATCCATAAAAACCTGTGGCTGTACCTGCTCTGTGCCTTTTTTGTTTTTTACACTGCCCTGTCTAGACTGAAACATGTTTGTGATGCAGTTTTAACTCTTACCAACATAGAGGTGGGAATAGTCTCTGGAAAGGAGTTACTGCATCAGAGCTGACTTTGTGACACCTACAGTACACACAGAGCAAAGCATCGAAGTGCAGTGATACAACTGCAGTTCACCCTTAAGTATTTCAGTGAGTGAATGTGCTGCCAGGAAAGATGGCAAAGGACTGTGGGGCACATATTTTCCTTTTTTGGGAGCGTCAAGGATTTTGACTGCTGGAATGTTTGTTGTCAGGACAGAGCCTCGCTGCCATCTCCCATTTGTGGTTTTCTGCTGGGTTTGTTGAGATTACCTGGGATGCTGGTGTGTAACTTCAGGGCTTTTGAATACTGGGAAAAGTTACCAAGTCAGTTCTGAATTAAAAGCATGAGTGCTGAACAACTTCTGTGTTTTCCAACTTATTTTTGCTGTTAATTGTACAGTGACTTTTCTTGATTCATTCAAGGAGATTTTTAGCGTATCAGCACAGGGTATAAAAAGGGCTTTATTAAAACATGCAGGCTATCATTCTGCACTGGATTTTTTTCCAGGTGGTCAGTTTTTCAGCAATAGTATTAGTGTTTCTCTCCTCCAGAGAAATTTGCTGCATAGTTAAGATGATTCAAAATCAATTGTGCAAAGCAGCTTCATTTGCTGCCAAAAATTGCAGGCACAGGATTCTAATTCTCCTTGTAGCACGAAGATAGCAGACCCTACACAAGCACTGACTGCGTGACACTCAGGGAACAACCTGTTATAGGAAGTAACCAAAACTCTGTTCAACCCTTTTGGATTTTATGGTGTTGCCTGAGAATGTTACCATGGTGTTCTAAATTTGCAGGTCCTTTTGGTGTTAACCATGGTGTGGAGCTTCATTCTGATGTGATCGAATATGCGAAGCAGAAATTGGACTTCTTCATTAAAACAAGTGACAGCTTTGACAAGTAAGAATGTGGAATGCCCGTGTGGATTCATTTTGTGTGTTTGGCTTTAGTTGTGGCAGCTCTGGCTCCCACGTGGCAGCTCTGGATTCAGGGTAATCTGGGGATTCTGCCTCCTTAGGCTTGCTGAGCTGCAGTGCGTGACCTTGGAAGCCGATGGGTAATGTGGGGGAGTTTCAGAAACGTGTGTCGTGTTTTTTATAGTGGTGCTGCTGCTGTGGAGCTTAGGGAAAGCTGAAGAAGGTTCCTTATTTTAAAATGCATTTGCAGGCAACAACTTGAAACTTGCAAATCACTATAATACTTGTGTGTTTAATCTGAGAGCATGCCTGGTTTTTATCAGAAGAATATGAACTGATTTCTGTGGTGGTCTGATATGTTTTACCTGAGAAGAAGAAAAATGGTGGTGTTTAAAATATGAAGGTAGTTTTATGATGATTAAGTTCGTACTAAAACTGCTTGGGATTTGATTTATGTTCTTCCTTGGAATGTCCGTTTTGCTGCTGTCACAAGTAATAACTTCCCAGCAAGAGAGCCTTTGCCAACAGTAACCTCAGCAGTAAAAGTTGTGGCTGTCATATTTTTGGATCTGTCTCATGTTTTGTTCAAGCAGGGAACTGAAGCATCTCTGGATACCTGATAGTCCTCTTGTGGGAGGAAGAAAATTAAAGTCGTTACATGCTGGAATTCAGACTGCTCAGCCTTGTGCTGTTCCTGCTGTGCTGGAAAGCTGCTGACGAGAGGGCTGTAGTTTCTTCATGTGGGCAGCAGACAAAGTTTATAGTGTGGATGGTGCTTGCACGTAGATGTCTGGGTTTCTTTCAGGGTCACATTGCTGTTGTTTGAGTAGGTGTTTTAAGGAAGACTTGGGGTTTTTTTTCCTCTCTCCAGACAAGTGTAGCTATGGAGCAAAAGTGAGCTGAATTCAGAATTTGCATGGCTGGAAAATTGGCATTGCTGAGAGCAGTGGCTGCTGAGTTACGCTGTTAGAACACTGTGTGCAGGGACTCTTGGCTGCTCTGAATGTCTAGCACGCTTTGCAAAGGCAGAAAGCTTCAGGAAGTGTTTAGGAATAAATAAGTGCTATATTGAGCTGCCTCTTCTGATACCACTAGAGGAATGGTTATGTTGTGCACTTTCTATCAAAATCAATCCTTAAATGCAGGGCTTAAAGCTTTTATAGTTTTGGAGCATGTAAGAAAACCAGAAGCATCATAGATTCGTTCCTTTTGCTTCTGAACTGAATCAAAAATGTTACAGCCCAAAATTCTTTTTCTGAAGGGTGAAATCATGGTTCTTTTGAAGCTGATGGCAAAACCTCCTTTGGCTTCAGTGGAGCGTAGTTCTGAAGCATCAGGTGATCATTCCCCACAACATCTGAAAACAATTTAAAAGCCTTTGAAAATTCCAAAACAACCCTGGTGCAATCCTTAAAAGACTTCAACATCTGGAATTGCAGATCTAATATTTGTATTTGCATATTATAACTCAGTCAGCACCAGGATTAAAAATAGCTTGTTCTGAAGAGTTATATGCAACTCAAGTATGAAATTTTGCATCTTTTGGTGATTTTCACCTCTGAATTCTCACATCCTTGTTCTATGGTTTTGAGACTTCTGGCTGTGGTCTGTTCCAATAATGCCTAGAATATATGCTCTTCAGAGGAGAAAAGCTGTGAAACTGGTTTTCTCAAGTGTCTTTCATTGTTAATTTTTTTCAGTATCACAAAAAATAATATTCTTGTGATGTGCATCTTCTTCATTTTCAGATTTGAATTTTGTGAACCATGTTTTGTTACTGGCAATTGTTTAGAGATTTCTCCGGACTGCACTCAGTACGACCGTGTTTACTGTGGAGCTGGAGTACAGAAGGAACATGAAGACTACATGAAGAACCTGTTGAAAGTTGGAGGAATTCTTGTCATGCCTCTAGAAGAGAAGGTTGAGTGCCTTTCTACCCATGTTTCTCCTTCAGTAATTTGTAATTTTTAGTTATTCTTAATTCTGATCTTGGTTTAGTCCATGGCTCTCCCTTTAGTTTGCCCTTGTTGTAGCAGGTCAAAGGAAGCATTAAGTAAACCACTTTTACCTATGAGTAGAAACTGAACTCTGCAATATTCATAATATTTGAGAAATTCATAGTTCTAGCAGTCTTTCACATTTTCCAGTCTGTTAATTGCAAATTTAATTTCATGCTGCAGAACAATGTCAGCAAGGCTTTGTTCAAGTTGCAGAATCTAGTGTTATACTTAATGGCAAAACACAGAATTTTACACCCTGACTGGCTTATAAAAAGCATGCAAGTTGTCCCTATGTACAGGTGTCAATGGATTCCTTTTAGTAAAAAGTGGGTAGCTGCCCTGTATGTGAGCTCAAGGTTGTAATTCAGATTACCTTTTTGGTGTAAAGGTATCTTGTTTTCATGGACTGGCATGACTGAGGTGTAGGTATCTCACCTTTTACCTCTGTCAGGGTAGCTGAGATGAGCAGAGTGCAGAGTTTCTTCCCAGTGAGATGCTGTGCAGTGAGTTAGCTTAAGAGGTTTGAACTGGAACAGAAATCCAGTCATCTGCAGAATTCTTCAAGATCAATGTCCATCAGTGGCTGACACATTGACTGAGTTGGCAGACATAGCTGTTCTGGTTCAGAACTGTGAGGAAGGTCTGGGACAGCAGAATGACCCAACCTGCCAGTGCCCATACTCTGTTGCAACAGCTGAAGTTACTTTGGGCTAATCCTGTGTAAAGTGCGCTCAGTTCTCTCAAAAAACCACCAGTGTTTTTCCTTATTACTCATCTGTTACCATTGTAGCTTCTAGTACTTTAGCCACTTTTCCAGGCAGAAAAGTCATTTGTTCATTTTTTTTGTGTTGAAAATCCTTAATGTAGCTCACACAGTGGACAATAATCTCCTTGTTTTTGTTTAGTTGACTAAGATTACTCGCACTGGTCCTTCTGCCTGGGAGACCAAGAAGATCCTTGCTGTTTCTTTTGCTCCTCTGATTCTGCCTAACCATGCAGATTCAGGAAAATCAAGGCTTGTTCACTTGCGTGAGTACAGACATTCTTGAGTATGGGCTGTATTTCTTCTGCTGTTTGGTTATCAGCTGCACCTTGCTTCCTTAGATGTAGCACCCCTGTGGATCTTTTCAAGGAGAATTGCTCCCAACTGCTGCCTCCTTTGAACAGTTGTCTAAGTCTTGGGTTGGATCCCAGTCTGTCTTTGAGGATATCTGCAGAGGCCTGGTGCAAGAATTAGAATTGCATAAAATAGATTCTAAATGCAAATGATTTCTTGTGAAGTTGTACCAAAACTTTGTGGGATGTTTGGTCGTTGTTTTTTGCACACGCAGATGTCTGTTTCAATCCTGAATTCCCTGCTGACACGGTTCTGAGGCACTGTGTTGTGGTGATGGAAACAACACCAGCAGTACCTGTGAACAAACATTGCATCTACCAAAGGCTCTCACCGCCCAGCAATTCAGAATTATCCTGCGTGGGTGAGCCTGAGGGATAGAAGTTGTGCAATTTTTGGTTAGCTGTTTGAAGTGAAGGTCGTACACAGTGGCCTCAATCTTTAGATTAGGAGTTCAGTGTAGAGAGACGTCTTAAGAACACGTGAAGACAGATACATCCATAAAGAGATTAGTCAGGCTTTGTTCTTATTCTGGAAAAGTGTCTGTGCATGACAAAAAGCATCTCATTGAGCAGTCCCTACAGTGCTGTGAAGTCCTTTAAGTGCATGTTTTGGTGCAGTTTGTAGGGTGGCTTTATAGTGGGGCCTGCATATGTTACATGTTGGTTTTTTCTGGTTACAGGAACACTTACTTCTCCATAGAAGACCAGTTTTTTGTGTTTTTCAGCTTTAATTCATTTTAGTACACAGATGTGTGTCCATCAATACATTATTTTCTTTATGCTGCATGACTTACGTAGTGCACTTCTGGGCTGGCAGCAAGTGCAGAAGACAGAACAGTTTTCCACATCATTAATGTGGGAGATATTTTAATACAATAACTTATTGTATGCTGCTATAATTACTTTTACCAAATGGTTTCCAGTCAGTCCTCACCCACTAAGTCTGAAGCAGTTTTTGAAGAGTGTAAATCTTACTCATGTTTTATAAGTGAGGAGCTTGGCAAAGCTGAAGTAACTTCACGATAGAAAAATTGTTTTACTGAAGAGTTAAATAGACTTAAGGTCTAGTTATCTAGAGTAGGAGAATTTCTAAGTTATTAAACAGTCACTGTTTCAGTCATGAAGTCTGCTTTCCTATAATTTTTAAAACCGGTATCTTAAAATAACTGTGGGGACTTGACATCAAAATGTGAAGCTCTTTCATCCCATTCTTTTTCTTCAGTTAATGAGAGAAATGCGTAATTAAATTTTGGTTGGAAAGTTACCATACAGTTTATCAGAGTTGACAGGAGTTGAATAGAGCAGGTTTTGTAATCACAGCAGGGAATTCAAGTGGCCTGATTTAATTTGAGCAAATGCAGCTTTTCCTGTGTGTGCTCTTAAGGGGAGTTTCTCCATATCTGCTCATGGGTTTCGTTTTGTTGCAGCCCCCGTGGCTGTTCGCAGCCTCCAGGATCTGGCTCGCATCGCCATCCGAGGAACAATTAAAAAAATCATACACCAAGAAGCAATGGGCAAAAATGGAAATGGGCTGAAGAACCCCCCAAGATTTAAACGAAGGCGTCTGCGTCGCCGTCGCATGGAAACTATTGTTTTCTTGGACAAAGAGGTCTTTGCTAGTCGTATCTCCAACCCCTCAGATGATAACAACAACAGTGAGGATCCTGAGGATGAGAGACAAGAAGAAGAAGAAACTAAACCCTCTGAACTAAAGCCAGATCCCCCTGTAAACTTTTTGAGAGAGAAGGTCTTGAGTCTGCCTTTGCCTGATCCCTTGAAATATTACCTGCTTTATTACAGGGAGAAGTAATTTTCTTCTTTGAGAAGGTGGGAAGTAGGCAGAAAATGCAGAACTACTTAGGGCTTGAGAAATGTAAACCACTTGCTTGCCTGCTCCTATGGCCACCCAAGGCAGTAGGCTGGCTGGGGAATGTGGCTGCTGTATGCTTAAACCTTATAGCTTTTTAAAGTTGTTTTTCTTCTCAGTTGTGTGCTATAGTTTTATCCTACAGCAGGGATTCCTTAGAAAGCAAGCTGGTGAAATGCTCAGCTGCTTATGGAAGGGAGGATTTGATTCCCTCTTAACTAACTGCACAGAGATGTTCCAAAAATCTCATGGCTGCTCTACCGAATCGCAGTCGTTAAGTACCCTTAAGCAGTTCCCAGAGACCTTTGCTCTGTGTGCTCTCTCCTGCTAAACTGCCACATATTTATCGTGGTATAATGAAGGTTATTACTAAAAAATGACCTGGCAAATCTTATTTCTTCCAGTGAAAAAGCACAACTACAGAAAGGAAAGAATTTTTGGCGTTACCCTTGTGGCATCCAGATTTTGAATGAGAAGGAAAGCATCAGCTGCACTTGAGTTGGTCTCAGTTTTACTTATAAACTATACATATTTTTTTGGTAAAAGGTAAATATGTTTTATGGAATATTGGATTTCTTAATGGGAAACACTTGTTCTACTGAATTAGTCTGAGATGTAATGCTATTGGGTTGGGTTTTTTAAAGAAGTGGAAGAATGGCAAAGCTGATTAGCTTTGACAGGATGCTAAGGTAGTCGGGTGTGAGTTGTCTCTGGAAATATCTGCAGAGTAATGCTGAGTGGGGAAGAGGATAGAGAGGGGCTGCAGAGTGGTGAGTCTGTGAAAATTAACTGTGAAAGCAGAGTCTGCAGATTTTGCTGTTAATGCGAGATAACTTCTGCCTCCTGGGCTGGATGAAGTGTTGAGCTCTAGTCTGAGCAGAGGGGCTCTGTCCTGGGAAATGAGCCAAATGGAGTTCTGTGGAGGCTGTGCAGAACCTGAACACAGCCTAGAAAGCCAAACAGATGCAATTCTTGGGTGTTCCTGTGTGTGTGCCCCTGCGGTAGCAAGGTGGCTAGAAGACTGCTTCGTACACATGGCCCGCATATAGTGGTGGAATGAAGTTGACGGACTTGGTCAGTTATTTTACTCCTGCAACAATTAAGTAGATGTTTTAACAGACTTGTACAGAAGGATTTTACACTCTGCAGTTCTGCGGATGCGAGCTCTTTGATTTTTATTCCCAAGTCTTCCTGTAATGGTGATGGAAGGAGATCTCATATTTAGAAGGGGAAGTTCGCTTGATTCAGCCTGTTTGAAAAATCTCCCTAAAGCAGTAAAGGCTGGAAAGAAGAAACCCTTGATGTGAAATACTCCTAAGGCTGAGGGGGTGAAGAACCCCGTCTCAGTAGATACTAAAGCCTACATTAAGGCATTGCCCCATCAGAGTTTTCTTACTTTGATATCTATTTTTTTTCTTTTCACTGTCTCTTCATTTTCTGAGGAGGAGTGAATGAAGACTCTTCTTGCCAAACGATTAATGGACTTGTTTAATGGACTGAGTTGCATGACTTGCTGAATGATAAATAGTGTTTCAAAGTTCTGTGCAGCTTTGAAAATAAGCGGGTGACTCTTGTACGTCTAAGCCTGAGATGGAGAATTCCTTGCTTGTGTACCTTTGAGAATATTATCTCATAATACAGTGTCACGTGGCTGGTGGCACGTTTTACAGTCATAAGCTGTATTTTGCCTCTGGTTTCTAAAGTCTCCAATTCTGGTGTAAATGGTACCTCAAGATATCTTGATCCATCCAATTTTTACTGCTTTATTTTAAACAAGGCAGTTCTGTGGCCACTGAGCTGATGGTTTCCTGTAACCTTGAGTACCCATCTTGTAACTCTGGCAGCTGTAATGAGTTTCTTCCTATAAATGAAAATCCTGAATGTGGTGGTAAATTGAAGCATAATAGAATCTATGTGTAATATTTCTCTGTGCTTCCCTGAAAGCTGTTCCATCTGTGTGTGTTGGGCATTTCAACTTAGTAGTGGTTGTACCAGGAATGTGCCTTCTGTATTGTGGCACAACTTCCATACCCCAGCATAGTACAGGGTGCCTCCTGCTTTTGGCTACCAAAACTTTTCAAGAAGTTGCTTTAAAAATGACATTAAACTTTAACATTAAACATTAAACACTCACATTAATAAACCTTGCTGAGGTTCTGTTAAAGCTGACCATTAGAAGGAGAATAATCTTTCATTTATCCCTCTTTGATTTTACCCTCAGTTGTAAAAGATACTTTGTCAGATTTTTCACCAGATTTGCCTTTTCTTATTACATTTACTAGATTTTTGTAGCTTTCTATAAGATGCATAAAATACTGCTATTTTTCCTGGATAAGGTCGAATGAATAAATATATATACAGGAAATTTATGTTCTAGGTTGTCAAATTGTCCCCTTGTCCAAAAACCCCCAGATCCAAACAGAGACATGGTAGAAATTTTATGTGTAATATAGTTGTGAAATAGCATTGCTTTTAGCCTGTAAATGAAGAGGAGCTGTAAATATATTCTCCCTGTGCACAAGCACTTGCACTGTAGTTTTGTATGCATTTCTAATAGCAGAATTGTAGCATAACTGGTTTTGTATAGTCTGTAAACTGTCCAGGGATTTTACCTGCCTTGTTTTCTTTTGTGTTCTAAGTATTCTTCCCTGTAATTGTTTGTGACTCCCTTCAGATTTCAATACTGCAGTGAATTGCAAAAAGAAGTGGACTTGGAAGCTGCTTTAATCATTAGTGTGTGAGTTGGAAAATCTCTCTATAGAAACTAGAGTTAAATGGGCCTGAGGCATGCAAAAGTGTTATGCAATTTAAACTTTATTAATAAGTGGTTCGGTATCAATAAAGACTTTTTAGCCTTCTTAACATGGCTTTGCATTGTGTTGTTGACTCAGAGGCTTTGCAGATAACTACTTACTTCCATAACTGAAGGTTAAAACACTACGAGTCTAGAAAAATCACTTACTAATATGGTGCAAATGCATAGTTTTAAGTGAACTCAAGAATACAATCAAGAGAAGCCTGCCTAGCTGGTGCTATCTACACCTGTATGGAATGGAGTTGTGCAGGATACATTTGGAGTTATCACACACAGAACTGATCTAGATTTAATCTATCACAACTGTTAAAGAGGAAGTTCACTTACCTGGCTGTTCGACCTGTAGCCAATAGATGTCAAGAGGTTATTGAGTTCATTTCTGTACTTCAAGGACCAGAGGAGTTATCGTCCGCCTGTACTCAGCACTGGCCAGGCCTCACCTTGAATATTGTGTCCAGTTCTGGGCCCCCCAGTTTGGGAAAGATGTTAGGATGCTGGAGAGTGTCCAGAGGAGGGCAATGAAGATGGTGAAGGGGCTGGAGCACAAGCCCTACGAGGAGCAACTGAAGGAGTTGGGGCTGTTTAGTGAAGAAGAGGAGGCTCAGGGGAGACCTCATTGCTCTCTACAACTCCCTAAAAGGAGGTGGTAGTCAGGCAGGGGTTGGTCTCTTCTCTCAGGTGGCCAGTGACAGAACTAGAGGGCATGGACTCAAGCTTTGTCAGGGAAAGTTTAGACTTGATGTGAGGAAAAAGTTTTTCACTGAAAGGGTGATTGGTCATTGGAATGGGCTGCCCAGGGAGGGGGTGGAGTCACCGACCCTGGAGGGGTTTAAGGGGAGACTGGATGAGGCACTGAGTGCCATGGTTTAGATGATGGGTTGGTGTTAGTGTGGGTGTTAGTGTTGGGTTATAGGTTGGACTTGATCTCAGAGGTCCTTTCCAACCTTATGATACTGTGATACTGTGAATTTTCTAAACCAAACCTGTCCTGAGTTAATACATTCTGAACTGCATCTCCCCTCTTGTCTCCTCTGCTCTGTTTCAGGACTTAATTAATCCAGGTTTTCAAGAGCTGGTATTCAAGGCTTCTGTTTCAACTGGTATTGAGAATCATATTTGGGCTTCAGCTGTAATAAAGAATGGATCATAATAGCAAATAACAGTTTTTGCTAATTAAATATATCTGTGAATTTGGATTCCATAGGATAATTGCCTGTAGTCTGTTTTTCTTCCTGTTATCTGTGTGTAAGATAGATGCCCTTTTGTTGACTATAGCATCAGTCTAGTTCAGTGTTAATGTTTTCCTTCACTTGATGCTTGCTGAAAAAAAACCCTATTCTGCTTTGGAAAGCTGTGGATGTGCCATATAAATGGTATCAAGTGAATTAGAATTGTCAGACAAAGCTTATGTTCACTTCATAGTTAAATGTGCAATGTCACAGTTCCTTGGGAAACAGTGATGAGCCCTTCAGGGGACTCACTCTGGTGAAACCTCCCTACTGGGGCAAAAGTGATAGGTAAGAATAAAACAGAGTGGGAGGAAGAAACCCCACACCTGAAAAAACAACCTTCCTTGTGTTCTGCCAGTGTAAAAGAGCCCAGCAGAGGCTGGAAATGCTTGAGGGTGGGACACAAGTGTTAACTTTCATTCTTGTTGCTTAGGAGTTAATTTTTCTGGTTCTTGTGCAGAGCTGTGTGCTCATTTTTAAACAGTTTATGTTGATGTTGATAAATCAATGCAAGGAGTAAGGGCACTATGATTGCTGGTGTTTCCTAACATCTCATTTGTCATGAAGAGGAGATGAGCAATGTACTAAAGGTCTGTTTCAAGGTCAAGTGAAGATCTGATTCTAAGTACATGTATAGGTTGTGGATCTTTCCTTTTTGGACTCCTCCTTCCCTGGGGCCACTGTTAAATCTGCTGTCTCGGCTAAAGATTTCTACCAAGTAGCAGACAAATACCCATCAATCCTTCCAGAAGATGCCACCCACCGCACAGCCAGGTGCTGGGATGAGATTCCAGCTTGAAAAACTTAAATAACTTATAAATAAACCTTCCAGGTTTGGTTTGGTCGTGGATGGTTTGTTTAGAGCTCGGAGCTGTTGTCCCAAGATGTAATTGGAGGCAGAAGGCAAAAGCCTTGTGTTTGGGAAGTGGCTGGGTGTGATGGGCAAGATATTGATGACTTCCCTAAATGCTGAAGCATGGTTTGAGATCGTTCTTGTTTATTTTGCTATAAATGCTTCCTTGCAGAGCAGCTCCTAAGTAGCTGTGTTACCCTGTCTGAACAGAGTTCTGCGTGTTTTGGGAAGAGATGAGGTGGGGAGCGAGCAGGCTGGAAGAACAACTGAAGTCTTGCTGAATTTGACATAACATTCATTGTCTTTTCTAATGTACGTGAAGGATGCACTTCTGGTGCACTTAACTTCTCCAGCTGGAATTAAAAGCAATCTGCTCGCAGCAGCCAGTTGTCGGATAGAGGCTGGAGCAGGTAATTTACCTTTTCCCAACCCATTTCCGTAAGGAAGAGTTGGGGTGGCCACTAGAGGACGCTCTGCTCAAACCCATGGGCTGGGTGCGCCGGAGAGGGAGGGGTTCAGCCAACTTGGCTCTCAAAGCCCTGTCAGAGCCCACAAACAGCAGATTGCCCCAGGACTGCATGCAGGACAACCTGTGTAGAAAGTATATCTACCGTGTACAACCTTCTTTAAAGCTGGAAAAAGTATGGCTTTACCATCTATGACAAGGAATTCGTAAGTGAAACCCTGAAACCCAACAGTGTCTTCTCCAAATGCTCAAATGACAGAGATTCTGAAGGGGCAAGAGAACAGGGAGATTTAAAAGTCACTCTTGTTAAGCACAGTTTTGTCACACTAATTATATTGTAGTTTACAGCATAAAGCACACTTGTGGGTTGATGGGAAACTTCTGTTTAGTCTTCCAGGTAATGTGGAATGGAATTCCTCAAGTACCTTTATATTCTAAGTGTTAATGTCTCACACTCCTCCTAAACTCACACATTTAGGATCTTGTATGGCAATAACTTAAAACCTAAAGACAAGCTGTTTTCATTCAAAGCTGCTTTATAACAGTGAAAGGTAATTAATTCAACTGGAAACAAATCTTCCCTTTTGCATCTCACTTTTGTCATCCAAGGGGAGAAACAAATTGAGGTCTGCGTTTCCTACAGTTCAAACTCAGTTGGGTTCATTGTTTCTCTCCCTCTTCATCTCTCCATTGCCTTTAATTTCTCCAAAATCCTGACTTTGTTTTTTTTTTTTTTCCAAATGACATCTTTTGAGAAAGAAATTGTACTGGCTCAAGGTCTTTGAAGTCAATCAGCTTTTGCTTTGCATAAGCATTTTTGCAGAATTCATACAATCAGGGTTTATTTGTCTTTATTTGCAGGTTGTTTATCTTTGGTTGTGATCTCCCTTTTAAAATCACTTGTGTGTAGCATTCAATATTCCCATCAATGTCTGGATGAGTATTTTTGCTGATGTTGTAACTACATGTAAGTAGAATCAGCCTTTATCCTCGAAGGCTTCCTGCCCGACGTGTTTGACAGGTTGTTAGATAAGATCCTCTCCATAATTTGCAGAGACTCTGCTAAGGATTTTGACATCAAAACTTGACCCTGGGCTGTCTGTGTCCTGGCTCAGCCCTGGGAGCACAGGGTCAGTTCTTGGTCCTTGTCCGCAGCGGTGCGTTCTGCCTGCTCTCAGCTTTGTGCCTGAGCAGAAGGTGAGGAGTTAACGTACTGTTCAAAACAAGAAACAAGGTAAAAATGAATCAAAATTAAGAGCTTATATTTCAGCGCCACAATTAAAGAGGGGTGGGAACAGTCTGATCTCCAATGATGGCAGAGAGGGTGGGCGGTTGGACTGTCAAACTGCTTTAATTTAATTGCAAACACATGCTGATGAGTCCCCTCCTCCTGGACCTCAGGGCTGGGAAGCTTTTTTTTTTTTCTGTCAGCTCCCTGCAGTTCAGAATTGAGGCAAATGCACTCCAGCAAACACCATGCTGATCAGACCTTCAGCTCTTCGAGGCTTTTTGTGTTTTCTCCTCTTGCCTGGTTTCTCCTGCTCCTGCCCCAGTCGCTGCCTGTGCTTCAGGACCACAGTAAGATGCATGCATCTGATGCTGGAAACCATCCCCGATATCCCACCTCAGACAAGCATACTGTGAGTAACCTTTTCATTTCACTGTCTTTCTTACCTGCTTGGTCTTTAGAAAGGAGAAAGAAAAAAGTCAAGGCCAAAGGCATGCTGTTTATCCTCCCTTTTTTTTTTCCCCCCCTGCAGAATTGCCTGCATCACAAGCTGTTTCATGCTTTTAAAGCATAAAGCCACTTCTTTTGGCATCAGGACAATCAAGGGAATTGAAAAATTTAATAACGACAGGGTGATCACTGGAAGACAATTTTGGCAAATCAAGGGTCACAAACATTAAACTGAGCTTACAGAAATGTGCACAGTTTACATTTGGGAAGGCTTTGTATATGGGTGTCAGGGAGAGAGAGGAAATAGAGCAGTTCAGGCTTTTGTCCCTACTGAAGCATTTTTCTGATACCTACAGCACCATTTCTTTCCTAAACTTTAAGTACTGTTTTCCCAGTTTCTATCTGAAGTATGCAAACTAAATTTAAGGCTTGTTTGGAAAGCAACAATAGTGGCAACTCAGAGATTCCTTGTACCTTTTGGAGAGGGAACTGCTGGCTGGGAAAAGGTGGAGGAAATGGGCTTGTAGTGCTGTGGAGTCTCCTAAACAGCTCTTGCTGATTGATCCAGAAGAGCACTTCCCTGTGATTCCAAACTAATCCTAAACTTAAAGGAGGCTTTGAGATGCAATGGCATGTGACAAAGTACTTCCCTTTGTGGTGCTCTCAGCTGATCCCTTGGTTTGGAAGGCTTTTCTTTTGTAAATAGCAGGAAGAACTTGTCAAGAATTTGTCTATACTCATCCTCCTAAAACTGTTGCCAACTGTAAAACTTGTTTCATCACTACTTTGAAAAGCTTTTCCCTATGCCTGTAACAAAACAAGTTTGGCTTCAGCCAGAGCATCTATACCAGCTCTTCTCCTGCATCTCACTAACTGCTAATGCAGTTTCTCTGCTGGCAGCCTAAGGAACATAATGTGGGCAGGATGTTTAATTGCTGCCATCTAGATCTGCTTTGGTGGATGGAAACCACAGAAATTCTGGCATTAGTGGCACGCAGGGCAATGTCTACACTTGCTACAGCTGCCACAGCTGTGCTGCTGGGGAGGCTGGATGCAGCTGGGCTACTTGGGAGTCACCCTGACATGGGGCAGCTCAGAATCTGGACTTGCTCCCTCTCTCTAGGCGAGGGATGGAGTGGTTATTTTACAGTCTGGAACTGCTCGTGGCTTGTTGCAAGCTGGTTATGTGCTCTACAGCAGTTTGTAGAGTCTGACTCTCCAAATTTTCACCAAATTCCCCCCACCTCTCCTTGTTCTCCTGCATCTTGAAATATTAAAATATTTTAAATACCTTTACACTCTTTGATTTTAGGAAACTAAATTGTTTCTCCTCCTTTAAGCATAGATTTTATTAGGGGAAAATTTGTTTTGTTGGCTGAACTGAGATATTTCTGAGCTCAGTAAAGCTGAATTTCTCTTCTCAGTTTGAAATGAGACATTTACTGTCACCCTGGATAGCCCGAGTGTGTTTTTAGTAAAAGAGATTATTTGAACACAGAGGGAGGGAAATTTGCTGTGGCCACGAACTTTTTTTGAGTCCTGGGTTGGTGGATTTCGAGATGGCAACAGCACACTTTATTCTGTCTGTGCTGCAGGGGGCAAAATGTAACTCTGGTCCATGGCTTTTCCTTGCAGCCTCAGTGAAATTCCAGATAGTATTTTGCTATAATTTAAGTAGCGTTTTGTTGTCTGTAAAACTTGATCTAGAGAAGGGACCAGGCTTCCCAGTGCCATGTGTACAGTTACCCTGTTTCTCTTTCCCCACTATAACAAGTTTGCACATACACTGCTTGTAAGTGGTTCATGTTTTGCCTGCTTAAGCATTTGGAAAGCTGGTTTATTTAGTTTAGCATGATAGACACAGCCTTGAATGGGAGGCAGGGTTCATAAGCATTGACTGAATGGTATGTGTGAGATTTAAAAGTAGTAATAGTTCATGAGATGACTGCCTCTATAGAGCAGTATTTTTTAGGGAGATTTATCTGATTTAATCTCTTTTAATACTACCTGCATAATTATAAGAAAAACCCATACTGATGAGTAGAGATCCCCACAGACACAAAGACATTTGAGCCTGGTATGAGTTCTCTGCTGGCAGATCGTGCGCCTTTGTGTGGTGTGTGGCAAGTAAAAATCCTGACTTTTTGGTTATCTTAAAGATCTAATTCATGTAAATGCATTTGCCAGGGAGCATCCCATTGTATCTGTTATAAACAGCTTTGGGATAATTAAACTTTTTTTAATTGTGAAAGATCAAAGAATGGTTCTTAACCAAGCTCCTGACTACTCCAGCTTTTTGGTATGTTAATCTTTCTCCTGGGAGGGCTGTTGTGTCAGAGTGAGCATTCAGAATTATAGCAAGAATAGTCTTGATCCTGAAGTTCTTCTGAGTAGAAAATATGGGATTGTGATATTTTCCACATTTGCCCTTTGGGATGAATAGGACCAAATCTGTGACTGCAGATACAAACACCAGTCCCAGGCTCCAGCCTGGTTCCTTTGCAGAACAGCTGCGGTTTCCAGATGGAGTTTGCTTTGAAGTTGGGAGTTTGGGACTTTCTGACCTCTGTGACTCCATGCCACCCTCTCTCTAACAATCCTTGAAGAGTGGGGAAGTCTTCTAGCTTCCACAAGCCCCACTGGCAGAAGGCCCCCTCGGGGCTGCAGCCAGCTGGCAGCAGAATGCAGAGCAGCCCGTAGCCTTCTCCGAGCGATGCTGGGGTTGGCATGGAACCAGTTCCAGGATTGATGAGCTGTTACTGGCTCCTCTTTGGCCGCCGTTTCCCTCCATCCTTCCCAGCCCCAGCTGGGTGCAGCTGAGGATCTGGCCCAATGTCTGGTTTTAGCAATAGACTATTTATCTTTGGTAACGAAGTCTGTTCGTTTTATCCTGAGCAGAGAGTAGGATGGAGGGAAGGGCTGCACGGGCACAGATAATTAACCTATAAAAATTCATGGTGTATAACTGCAAACGTATTTTGGCTGCTGTCTGTTCAACTGGAACATGATTATCCAGATGTGATCTGCTGGTTACCGCTGGGATTCAAGCAGTTCTTCTCGCCAAGCAGCCCAAGGAAAGGAACAGCTGTGAAACATACACTCAGAAAATTTCAATAGGTCTTTAACCTTCTAAGTCATTTGTTCTCCAGCGTGACATTTCAAACAATAAACTTTGAAACGTGTGGGCATCAGTAGAAGAAATCCATGGAAAGAAGTTCCCCTGGCTGGCAGCTAATGGGTTGCAATCCAATTATCCATGGGGTGTTCTCCTTTCTGCATTATGCACAGCACATAATGAGTGGGTACTTCGAGGGAAACATAGCTGAGGGCACCAGCAGAGGCCGTGTGGTATCTGGGGTCTGAACGCATCGCTGGCATGAACTGAAGGTGACCCAGTTGTTCACAGCCCTGGTTGCTAATTGGGCAGGGTGAGCGTGGCCAGCTTGACAAGTTTTGTTTCCCGTCCTTGTGCTGTGTGGTTGCCGGTCGCTTGCTTCCTTTCTTCCTCCCGCTGCAGTGGGGAGGGCTGAAGCAGGTCAGGGGGTACTGCTCTCAGTCTTAAAGAGCATGATTTTGAGAAGGAACGTGATAAATCTGTTAGGGAAGGGTTTACTGAGCAAATGAGCTCTTAGAAATGCTGCTCCTTTTGTGGTGTCTGTCGTGCACTCTGGGTTGAAGAATGGATTACTGTTTCCTCTACGTGTGATAGTCTTATTTGCAGGCATTAAACACACACCCACGCCTTCCAGATGTACCAGGTGTGATCTCTTTCTGACTTCTTTCACTGTCTTATTTAATCCTTATTAAATCTTTTAGAGGTGACCAAAGTCTCCCGTATGTTCTGTTTATAGAAGTCCCTTTTTCCAAAGGAAAATTAGGGAAAGTATTCAAAACATATTTTCCTTCTAGAAACATCCCAGCATCTTTTAATGAACCCATTCTCACTCTTGGGACTGCAGCTTCCTTAAGTGTTTAGAAATCCTGCCTTTGCTAAACTTCATCACCTGGCTCCCACTTGAGTACTTGTGTTCTCATTGACCTCACCACATCCTTCTCCCCGTACGTATACCAGGATTTTTTTCCTGTGCTCTTTAAGTAGAAGTCAGTATTTTCTGGTGGAAGATTGGGTAAAAACTGAATGGTCACGCTCTTAGAAAAGAAAAAAGCTGACACCTACACTACACTAGACTCAGTATTAAGGAGTGTCCCAGCAGTTCATGCAGGGTGGCATGGAGCTGCTGCTTCTTGGACTCTATGAAGAAGGGAAATTTATCTTTATGCTCAGCAATTTTCTTTTACTACCTCAAGATCAGGGTCAGAACACACAACAGGAGGAGGGAGAGTTGTCTTCATTTGATGTGGGCTATATCTTGAACAGATGGTACAAAGGAAATATGTGTTAGGTGAAGAGAGTCCTGCTCCTCACTGAAATGAATGCCTAAGAATAAGCTTAGTTGGTTCGATTAGGATCAGTTCCTAGTCTCCATGGCCACAGATAATGCATAACAGCTCAAAGTGTCTAAGATTGAGTTCAGCAGTTTTTGTACAATCTCTGCAGCTGAGCACGAGTCCAGGGCCAAAACTATGCTTTTGGAGATACTAAAGGGGTGCCCTGTGGCAGCTGATGAAACAGTTCCACCAAGGATGAAGCACCAGCAGAGTATCCTGCCCTGGCACTGCCTTCAGTGCCAGGCTGTGAACTGCAACTACTACACCAGTTTAGGTGCACAGAAAAGGTGGATCAAAGCATCTTGGTACACTGACTGCTGGACTATCACTGAGTTCTTGGCCCAGATGATGCACAGGGAGCCCTTTTGGAAATCTGACTCCTGTTTGAGGGAGCTGGAACGTTAAAAAGCTTTTTTCAGGAATGCCTGTGGTAATTTCTTAATTAAAATCTAGTGTGCCCATCCCTAAAACTTCCAAATGCAGCGTGACAGTGCAGCAGAGAACAACACCAACAGGCTGTCTGCAGCACGAGGCTCTGCATCTGCTCCTCGTCAGTGTTTCAACCATGATCATATAATCTCATTTACTTGTATCTCCATGCTGAGCACATTTTCCTTCCTCTTCACTCTTTGAACAGTCAGATCTTGATGTCTTAAGCTGGTACACCCCAAAATAGGCAGGATTTGGAAAAGCCCCCAGCCCTGAGCCTCCCTGCGGTCTCCTCATCTGTCTCGCAGAGATGGCAATGCTCGGCTGTCCATGTAGGGATTCGAGATGAAGGCTGTCATTTATTAAAGCCATTTGGGGACTTGTGTGAGAGAGGGACATTCCTGAGTTGGGGAGCTGATGACAGTGAGTCTGGAAGACTTCATTTCCCTCTCAGCAAGCCTGTTTTCCCTTCCTGCCAGGACTCTGGCTGCTTGGCAGGATGGAGGAACCTGCAGAGCTGACTCCGATGCTCCACAGATAAGTGAGAGAAGCAATCATTTTTCTGTTAAATGTTCTGGCTCATCTCATAGATGGGAAACTTGACTTAAAAATTGTGTTTAGGATGTCTTTTGTACTCTCCCTTCCCCAGGAGACACAGGAAGGAAACTCAATGTCTTATCTTGGTTCGTAAAACCACGTTTACCCTCTGTGTCTTTGTTGACAATGATTGGGTGGCTGCCACTTACTCAGCCAGTTCTGGTTGAAGTGGTCCAGAACCACCAGCACAGTTCCCGTGTGTGCTGTTTTTAACATAAAAGATGCTTCAATGAAACAAACCCAGTAATTTCCATGAAACTGCAGTAAAATACCTCTTGTAGCTAATTATCTGCTTCGTTAACATAGTAATGCATGATTCTGTAAAAGCCTAAATAGATTAAATGCAAGTGGAAGTTTCTTGTAAAAGCCATTGATTGCTTTATATGCTAATGACTGTTAATTATTTAACACAGTGCTTTCAGGAATGGTTGCTCTGAGAGGATCAGAAAGATTCAAGTGTCATTCTCTAAATACTTGCTTCCCATCCATTCTTGCTAAGCCTTTGCAATGGGGTTGAGAGTTTCCAGAGAAAAAGGAGAGATATTTCAATAGCAAATCCAAGATTAGCGACGTATTCCAGCCCGTTTCCTGGCTAAACTATGGTGCTTTTGGCACAAGGGATTGGTGAGATGTTCTGCTGAGCTGGTCAAGCTGGCATTGTCGAGAGGGAGCAGTCTTGTGTGATGTGGGACAGCTGCTCTCCCAGACCTCCAGGTGCTCTCTCTGGGAAGGTAGAGAAGGATCTGGGATGCTTTAGCAGCATCTGTTGCCTTTGTTCCTTGTGGAAAGGTAGCTTGTAATCCCAGACTGTTGGCCTTGAAACATGAAGGAGAGATAAATTACAAGTTTGTTGGGTTTTTTTTCCCCCAGATTTTGGAAATTCCAAGGTGGGAAGCGGCAGGCAGGAGTGAGGGAGCCCAGCTGCCCATGCACACAGCAGCTGGAACAGGCTGGCACAACAGAAGGTGTGGGGTGTTTCCCCATGAAAAGCACATTTGTTCATGAAAAGAAATGTCAAGTTTCCAGTGTGACTGCCCTGGGAATAGAGAGAAACAAGCTTTTCTGTGTAAGAGGGGACAAGCTCTGTAGGCAATGTTCTCAATCAAGCACATGCAAGCCAGGAATTTCCCCGTGCAGCCTTGCATGGCATTGGTTACCTGCTAAGCTTCAGGCTAAGGCTCTGGCTGGAGAAACAGCACTGCAGATAAACCAAAGTACTTCGGTTTTTAATGCATTGGTAAGGAGGAAGGTGTGTGTTCCTCTGTGTCTTTCTTTGCTGTGTGGGGATATTTGTTGCAAAGTCATGGCTGTCCCATCCCTGGAGGTGTTCAAGGCCAGGTTGGATGAGGTTTTGAGCCCTCTGATCCAGTGAGAGGGGTCCCTGCCCAGGACAGGGGGGCTGGAACTGGGTGGGCTTTGAAGTCCCTTCCAACCCAAACCATTCTATGAGTCTGTGATATGTTTCTGTCATCCACACTGGCATGTTTGCACTGTTGTCTTGGGTACAGGGAGCAGAACAGTCTAGACCATCCTTCTGCCTCCAGGGCAGGATCCATGCTACATAAACCTAGCAATGTCTGTCTCATCTGAAATCTACCTGAGTGTTTTATTTACTATTGAAGAGATTTTTTAAAAAAATCTCAATCTGCAGTTTTAGCCTGTGACTATTTGCCCTTTGTGCATAGCAACATTCTGACATGGTTATTGTATCTATGGCTAAATAAGCCATTTCATTTCTTTTCACTGTCACATTTTTCTAGACTTCAGATCATTCCCATTGCCCTCCTCTGGTTTCTCTCAGCTAATTCACCTCATTTCTTAAAATGAAGTGCTCTGAGTACACATACACTGTTTCTGTTGCTTTTTTGTCTGTGGGGTAAGCTGTTGCCCTTGTGTGATGGAAAGCAAACCACAGAATGAGCTTTTCAAAGAAGTGCAAGACAGCTGGGGTCCAGAGAAGCATTTGAAGGTCTTGTCTGGGACAGAAAACAGAAGAAAAATCAAGATATTTTCTTAAAATTATAAGCTAAGTTTTATTATATGCTCCTTGGGGATACTGTAGGGGAAGAGTTTCTGTGTGAAAGCAGACCCCAAACACTTGATGAGCAGTGGGAACTATCAGGAGGCAGCAATCCACCCAGGCAGGTCCAGCCAAGTGGAAGCTGTGAGACCTCTGTTGGTGAGGTACGGTCGCTCCTTCCAGGCTCTGCAGCCCAGGTTTGCTTTATTGCTCCTGCAGGTGAAGAAACCCCAAGGTCAGACTTGCTCAGGGATCTCCAGACCAAAACTTCCCAGCATCATTTCCAAGCATTTTTTTTTTCAGCAAGCAACCAATAGTGAAAAAAACACTGGGTGTGGAGGAGATTGTGGTTTAGTTTTCCTGTGTTTTCAGTTACCTGTAGTTCTGAGGTTTGCTTTTTGTTTCAACCATGCAAGCCGTGTGCTTATGTGTGGGTGCTGGGTGTGAGGGATTGCAGTTGTCTTTGTTCATTAAAATAGTCTGATTTTTTTCTTTCCCCCATCTGCAGGCTGTGACCCAAAGTGGTATTTTACACTTCACTGCCTGCTTCCTGCTGCCTTCCATGAGCATCAACAGCTTCAGCCCTGCCCCCTGTGCACTTCTCCCATTTATATGTGATGTTTCCTCTTACCTGTAGGCAGCTGCCTGGACTAATTCCACATGGAACTATCCATCCCTGGATAGTTCCCAGGGCAGGCAGAGCTGGTGTCTGTGTGTTACAGCGAATAAATCAAGTTTGCAATTCTTCACCTTTTTTCATGGTCTGGTCTTTCCTCATTTCCTTTTAATGAGGCCGTGGAGAACAGTCAGAACAGTCAATGTTTAATTGTATTTGGCTGTATGGTACTGGCTGTTGCCTTGAAAACTCCATCCAGATATCCTCAAATGCACATCATTATGGAAGAGGGGTGTGTAACACCTTCCAACACAAGGAGCAAGAAACGAGCTTTTGAAGCAATGCAAGCAAAGCCAAACACAGCAGAACATGTCAAAGGTGAAGTTACTGCTCAAAATGCAATTCCAAAGGTGGGTCCTTTGGGGTTGCAGTTTGCAGTGGACAAAGGGTGCTTGGAAATGATAATTCCAGCACTTTATTTTTTTTTGGAAATATTGAAGCTGTATTCCTTCCCAACTCTTCTCTGTGCATTACTTACCACTAAGAATGGGGAGAGGCTCCTCCCCGCCTTCTACTCATTTCTTTGTCCAGAGTTGAAGATTTACAGAAAGGAAAAGTCAAAAAAGACAACTTCCATTGGCAAGTGTTCTATTGCATCCAAGAATAACCAAGGGATAATGAGGCAGAGATTTAATATTTCAGTGTAACCTGAGTTAAGTAAAACTGCTGTGCATTTTCTGCTTAAAAGGCGAGAAAATGTGGTGGGAAAATAACTAAATTATATATAACTAAATAACTGTATTATATATAATAAATGTAGTGTAAAATAACTAGTTTGGCAAGCTGTTAAGCTAAAGAAGCATTACATCTTAAAACAAAATTGGTGTATTCTGTTCTTGAGGACTTGCTCAGAGCTGTTTCAGCCCCTTTGATACTCACTGCCAGTTTGTATTTACTGCTGCCTGCAATTAATGCACCTCTTTCTAGTTTTCATTTTATTCCAACGTGAGTCTGGTTGATGTCTATTCTAAAAATAAGTGTCGAACTCCTAGCTATCTGTAGAATTCTTGTTTTAAACTCTGCCTCCAAATGCTCTGAATTTAACATCACAATGACAGGCAATTCTGCATGGTCTTTTGTTTTTCCCTCTTAAAGAAATGCCCTTAAAAGGCTGCTTAAACTGAGAAATAGCTGTGTATTCTCTAAATGTGATAGATCAGTCAGCATAGGAGAAAAAAACAACTTCATTGTTGTGCTTTGGATGGAAACCAGCAGCAAAACCCAGGTGTCAGTCTTTAGTGATTTGTTATAACACTCTGCACCATGGAAGGTGTCAAATTGACACACATTCCCTATAGCAGTGTTTCTACTCTGTTAACCAGGTTAAACCACTTAGCTCTTATTTTATTATCTCATTAGCAATCAGACCCCCATGACCCCCATGTTTTAGGGCTCCAAATTGATGCAGTTATATGGACAACCCTTGAAATTTACCAGAATCCCCTGGACTCCACTAATTCTAATTGAAGTTGGCACAAATCTGAAACGCAGGCAGCGATAAAGCTGTTCTGAGTCGTGGAGCACTGCGGAGCAGAATGCTTATTATATGAGGTTATTTGATCAGATTTAACCATTTTAGGGCAAAGATAATTTTGCTAGGGAGCTAAAAAAATAGGTCCATGTGATGATGTGCATTCCTGAGGGTGTTGAGCAGCAGAGCGTGTCCAGTGTTCATAGAATTGATCACTTAAGTCCTTTCAGTCTTTAGGTTTTTATGGAATTAATATGAGTTTTGTAACTGGAGGCTTGTCCTGGATGTTGGTTGATGTTGCAGACAACAATAGCCCATAAGCCATCACCCCTATTCCTTCTTCTTTCTCTCCATTTCTCCACACTGGGTGGGTCTGCTATGATGACTCCCCCAGCATCCCTCCTCTCTTTTTCCCATGGTTGCTTATGGCTTGTTTATATCACGAGTGCACTGATTGGATTTTCTGCTTTCAGAGATTTACGTTTCAACCACATCAAGGAGATACAACCTGGAGCCTTCAGGAGACTGAAGAACCTCAACACACTGTAAGTTCCACTCACTGATCCTGCAATGAGGAAATCCATTTATTGCTTTTGTTAGTACTGTCCCTCTTAATGGCTTAAAGATGGCCTTGGTCATTTGGTTATTGCAGCCAAGTTGTGCATATCCAGCTGAAGCTTTGAACTTCTCTCTGTTCTACCCTAGATCGTGTTTCTCAGCCTTATGTGCAGTTTCATAGAATCACAGAATGGCTTGGGTTGGAAGGGACCTTAGATTACCCAGTTCCAAACACCTCCCACTGGATCAAGGGGCTCAAAGCCCCATCCAAGCAGATGAGGAGCTTGACAAGTAAATGAGAGACAGTCAAACCTTTCAATCCTAAAGCAAATTTCTCTCCAGGAGCTTTGGTTTGTCCAGTTCCCATGTCAAAACTGACAAGGGGTGAAGAATTTGCTGATGTTTCTTAGATGGTTTTGCCTGAGGACAAATATAGGTCTTTAAGTGTTAAAGAAAAAAATGCTCTACAATCCCTAAGAGACTTGCTGGGAAAGTTTGGCCAAAATATTTGAAGCAAGAGGTCTGGAGAACAGAGTAGCTCAGGTTCCATATGCTTGCAGCTTTCTGCTAAGGGACTTAAATAAACGTTCCTTAAGCAAACAAATGCTTTCAGAAGAGCCTTTTCCTACAATGTTTTGGCCTGGCAGAGGAAGGGCAGCAGATTCTGGTGAGGTTTCTGTTCTCCATCTCCTTTTGGGCAGGAGGGCTGCTGTGTATCAGTTTGACAGTTTATAAACCACCCTGATAAGGAAACCTTTGTACCCTGCGCTGGGTATGGGGAGGTGGGCTGTGAGACTGACAGAAGAGCCTGCTGTGAACAGCCAGGGGGGCTTTCCAACAGTGCAAACCTTCCCCTGCCTCTCCACTCTTCTTTTTTTTTCCCCTTGGTGTGGGAGATTTGATAAATTAGAGAGCTACTTTAAAATTAAAACCAGCAGCCCTATTTGTGGAAGAGATAGGGTCGTCCTGTGCTTCTGGCTGGGGACTCCTGATGCAGCACCACAGGTGATAACCAGTTATCCTAAATCGTGCACCACTGGGAGCTTGCTTGCTGCTTGTTTGCAGTGTTGTGTGCAGTGGAGAGGTCCTCTTGGGCTGAAGGTTTTAGAGGTGTAAGGTTCCCTTATCTTCTGCTCAGTTCCCATGCAGGTGTTGGTGTCAGGATCTCCTTGGTGTATTTTTAAACTCTTAATATGTCCCCTTGGTGAAAAAAAACATAGGGTAGCAGTGAAAAGGAGGGAGAGGAAACTCTTGTGAGCCATTCACAAAGTATCTGTAGCTCCTTAAGAGCTGTTTTATTTGAGTTTGCCGACATTGGTCCCATGGTTCAACCCAACATCAGCTGACAGCAGGACTGTGGAAGGGAGCAGGCACACTGTGAGCCCATGGTGAGGCACAACATCTCACTGCTTTCCAGTCTTTTCTCCTTTAGGTCATCTTTGGGTGGGTATGGGTGACAACACCCCTGCATGACCATCACCTTCCATGCTCCCACAGGAGCTCAGCACCCTGCCATGCTGACCCACCTGGCTGATTGCTATGTTTGCAAACCAAGGCCATCACAGCCAAATGGCTGCTGCTACTTGGGTCTCTCCTGCACTGTTTTATTTCTTAACTTCTCCTTGTTCTGCCTTTGGCACAGGCACATGAGGACAAGGGCTCTGTGGAGACCACCTCGTGACCTGTGCCTTGGCCCTGCCAATGTCTTTTTCTCATATCATCTTTCTATTTCTGCTTAGGTGAGAGCAAAAGGTACTTCTGGTGAGCTCTGCAGCTCTTCTGTAGATGCTGCTCATGAAAGGTTTCAGGGTGAACAATGAGAGCAATAAATATGAGGGCTGTGTCTTGAATCTTCTAATGACTCTTGAGAGAACATGTTCCTGCAAGGAGGGGGTGTCAGAGCCTGCTTGGATCCCCTTAAATATGGGAAATGACTATTCCACATCACGGAGAATTCATGACTGAACATTAAACTCATTTTTCCTTCCCTTTAAATACATTACATAATTTTTACTAATGGTGGGAGGAAAAAAAATAGCTGTTCTGTCACAAGGACTGTAGGATGTGGTTTGTCAAACAACAAGAGGAAAGAGTACACTTTAAAGTCTGAATTCTGTACTATCACATCATTTAATACATTCCTCAATACAGAAAACGACTCATTTAATGCAACTTTAGCTTTGCTTGGCAACCCAGAGAGAGGGTGGGGAAGGAGAAGGGAGGGGCAGTCAGGACATAAAACCTAAAGAAAACTGGATGTGAAATGTTCTGTTAGTGAATCTGGGCCAGATCTCATGGTGCTTGCATATCTCAAACCTCCCAGAAGAATGTTTCAGGAATAAAACCTGTATGATTGAGTCCACCTACTCATTTGGAGCCCAATGCACCAGCTGGCACGAAGGGAAGTGCCACATCCTTTTGCTATCTTTTGATAAGCTTCAGGAAATACAGTTCTGATACTTGGAATTTAGCTCGTCTTGCTACAGGATGTACTTAAGACATGCATTGATAATGATCTTTCCAGTTTCTTTCTGCCAGAGCATTTATTCCCAGCAGATCTGGTTAACAGCAGGTTTTAGCTTTCTTAACATTAACAGAAATGTGGGCGTTTTGCTGTCAATTGCAGTTGGGATCAATATCCAGGTCATGCCAAGATTCTGCACATTGCTCTGCCTGGGTGGATTGCACAGGAGTCGAGCAGACAGCTGTGCACAAGCCATCTAAAGCCTTTATAGGAGCCAGATGTGCTGTCTTGTCTATATATTTCTCTGAAAGCAGTGTTTTGGAATATACAGACTAGGATGGACTTCATAAATTATCTCACTTTTGAGGATTTTCCAGGATGTATCCTTCTATTACAATGGGGAATCCTGAGACAGGAAGCAGAGATGGCTCCTTCCATACGCTTTTTAACCTTTAATCGGGCAATGATCACATTTTTCAGTATTAGACGATGAGATAAGAGGCCTGCTTACTGCATGCCAGCTCAGCTTCCAGGATTTGGCTCAGGTCACTGATTACACCCCCTTGAACCGTCCTAAATAACCAAGACAACAAAGCAGACTGGGCTAATGCTTTTAAACAGCACCAAAATGCAGTCAGACAACGTGTTACGGTTTGAAATTGGCCCTGGATTTCAGTCCCCATCTGAACCCACTGCATCAAAGGGTCAGCAAAGGAGTCCAAACCATTGTCACAGTATCACAGTATCACAGTATCACAAGGTTGGAAAGGACCTCTGAGATCATCAAGCCCAACCTATAACCTAACACTAACACCCACACTAACACCAACCCATCATCTAAACCATGGCACTCAGTGCCTCATCCAATCTCCCCTTAAACACCTCCAGGGTCTGTGACTCCACCCCCTCCCTGGGCAGCCCATTCCAATGGCCAATCACCCTTTCAGTGAAGAATTTTTTCCTCATATCAAGTCTAAACTTTCCCTGACAAAGCTTGAGTCCATGCCCTCTAGTTCTGTCCCTGGTCACCTGAGAGAAGAGACCAACCCCTGCCCGACTACCACCTCCTTTTAGGGAGTTGTAGAGAGCAATGAGGTCTCCCCTGAGCCTCCTCTTCTTCACTAAACAGCCCCAACTCCCTCAGTCGCTCCTCGTAGGGCTTGTGCTCCAGCCCCTTCACCATCTTCATTGCCCTCCTCTGGACACTCTCCAGCATCCTGACATCTTTCCCAAACTGGGGGGCCCAGAACTGGACACAATATTCAAGGTGAGGCCTGGCCAGTGCCGAGTACAGAGGGACGATAACTCCTCTGGTCCTGCTCCCCACACTATTCCTGATGCAGGCCAGGATGCCATTGGCCCTCTTGGCCACCTGGGCACACTGCTGGCTCATGTTGAGCTTCCTGGCCACCAGCACTCCCAGGTCCCTTTCTGCCTGACTCCTCTCCAGCCACTCTGTCCCCAGTCTGTAGCTCTGCATGGGATTGTTGTGTCCAAAATGAAGTACCCGACATTTGGACTTATTAAACATCATCCCATTAGAATCGGCCCAGCTCTCCAGTCTGTCCAGGTCCCTCTGTAGGGCCATCCTACCCTCTAACAGATCAACTCTTCCTCTCAGCTTGGTATCATCTGCAAATTTGCTGATGATGGACTCAATCCCCTCATCCAAATCGTCAATAAAGATATTTGTCCAGACCATGCTTGGGCTGTTGCTGTGACCCTGCCTCCAGGACCTGGGTGGTGGTGTGTCCTCTGTGGAACAAGGTGCCAATGCCAGTTGTGTGGCAGGGGACAGGTGCTTGTGTCCACGGGAATGACATCAGAACTGGCACCCATCTGTCAGCCCGTCCTCAGAAGTGGGGCCAAGGATCAGATAGCAGAGAACAAGCTGCCTTCATCCTCCTCTGGCTGAAGATCAAAGTGCACTGATGGCAGCTTGCAGGGTCGGTGCCTGTGTTGTCTTTGTCCTGTAGGTAAATAGACAAAACCCCTCTCCTGTGCTGCTCTTCAGCAGTTATTTCCAGTCCTTGGGTGTTCAATCATCAAGTAAACCTCTGGGTTGGTCTTCAGGGGCTGTATTTCCACTCAGCATATCTGGCTGTCAGAGCAGAATAGAGTGTTCCAAGGACTTGACATCATTTTTGCATCCTTATGAGTGCAGTGAGGTTGTTTAACCTCGGCAGTTTGCATTGAGCCATTGCTTCCAGCTGTGCAGAAACTGTCCAACAAATTCCTGCCTTAACCTCTTCAGGCTGCTTGTCCACAACCCTGGGAATGTGCAGTTTGGTGGTGGTACCCACACCCTTGGGAGCAGGGCAGCTCATCAACAGTCAAATCAAGATCACTGAGATTTTTCTGACTTCCAAAGGTTTCTTTGCATTTGTGTTTCTTACGTGCTTTTTGGACCCTCCACTTGGGAAGGTGATGGAAAGCTGATGCAGCTCAGGTGCCTGACAGTAACTTGTGAAGCTGCCATAGCATGTGTGTGTTTCTGGCACCTTTTATCTGTACATCCCTGAGGCTTTTGATTTTATCCTCATCTTTTCCCACACATTTTCTTCCTTTTCTCCCCACCTCTTTGTCTTTCCATCCTTTATCTGCACAAACTTTTCTTCCCAGGAAGCGACCTTTGATTTTAGAGCCAGAGGGTGGCTGATGCTTCATCTACCCTATCTTCTCCAGCAAAGAAGAGCAGAAGATTGAGCTTTACTGCTGGGAAAGAGTTGAACTGTCCTTTCACTTGCTGTCTGATCTTTTCTGAAGGAGCATAGCTATCACAAAAAAGGAGCTTTACAATGCATATCCAATGCACGTGTTGAATTTGACCCAACTTTGTTAGGTCTGGCTGCTTGCAGAGGGAATAACAGTTTTTCCTACAACACTAGAAAACCAAACCTTTGCAGTACAGAGAGTTTTCCTCTCCTTCCACATCTTCATTTTGAAATCTTAAAATAAATGTAGCTGGTAAAATCCTTGCTCTGAGCTATTGGGCTGCAATCTCCATGCAGTGAGGTTGGCTGAGTCTGAGCATCAGTGGGATACCTTGGTAAATAACCCATGGGAGTGCAGTTAGGCAGCCACAACGAATAGTTAAACAGGATATATTAAAGAGCTATTTAGAAGTGATTTATTTCATTTTCTTGGTGTTGGGCTTGGCAGTGGTTGCAGAAGAGTATTTTGTAGCATCCAGCTGCGTGGTTACCGCGCTCGGCGTGGATATTACGAGGTTGGGTGGTGTTTCTGGTCGTTGGCACTGGCCATCATTTGCATGCACAGTCATGGCAACTGCACATACAAGGCAGAGGTTGGCTGCCAATGAGATGTTGTCCACAGGTTTTGATTTAAAATCTGGCACAAGGCTCTCTCAGATCGAAGGAGGCTGTCTCTGAATTACCTCAGGAGTCAGAATGGTGTTTATTTATCTTTCATTTACACATATTGCTATACAAAGTGATTAGAACAACACACATGCAGGAGAAGAAGCGTGACCAGCACTTTCTTTCCCTCCACTCTGTTCTTCTGAGACCTCACCTGCTGTAATGTATTCAGTTCTGGAGTCCTCAGCACAGGGAGGACATGGATCTGTTGGAGGGAGTCCAGAGGAGGCCACAGAGATGATGCGAGGGCTGGAGCACCTCCTGTACAAGGACAGGCTGAGAGAGCTGGGGTTGTGCAGCCTGGAGAAGAGAAGGCTCTGGGGAGACCTTAGAGCAGCCTCCCAGTGCTGAAAGGGGCTCCAGGAAAGCCGGGGAGGGGCTCTTGATCAGGGAGTGCAGGGATAGGAGGAAGGGAATGGTTTCCAGATGAAAGAGGGGTTGCCCAGGGAAGTGGTGGATGATCCCTCCCTGGAGGTGTTCAAGGCCAGTTTGGATGGGGCTTTGAGTGCCCTGATCCAGTGGGAGGTGCCCCTGCCCGTGGCAGGGGGGTGGAACTGGATGGGGTTTAAGGTTCTGTGATTCTGATTTTACAACTCCATTGTGAACTGACATTTTAAACTGTCTGGTCTTAAAAACTGGCTCTGCACAGCCCTCCTCACACATTGTTGAACACAACCATGCACTTTCAAAAACCATTGTGGTGGTACAAGAGATACAGTAATGATTTAGTTCGTCACTCCCCTCCACTCCCTTCTGTCTGTCTCCCTTTCTCTCATCCCTTTCCTGGCCAAAATTGTAAGTTTGGGGTGAAAACCACTGTGGCAAAGGTAAAGTCTTTGAACATTTGACATACTGGCAGCACTGTGCATCTCTGGGGGAGAAACCTTCTCATTGACTTAATGATTATCCAAACTTTAATTTGTTAACTTCTTTATGTCTTAAGCTCTCCAACACACAAGTTCAGGATCTTTCAGTTCAGGAACACGGGTACCACAAGTCTCACACATGCTGAAATCACCAGTTTTCTTTCTTGATTTGAACAGGCTGCTGAACAACAACCAGATAAAACAAATCGTGAGAAGATCCTTCGACGATCTGGAGAACCTGAAATACCTGTGAGTTGATAGCTCAGTAGTTTCTTAACCTCTCTGAAATTTAACAGGCTGCTTTTAATATTCACCTGTCAAGGGTGTGGTTTTTGTGGTTGGAATTGCTGGAGGTTAATGTCACAGTTATAAAACATTGGATCCAGTCAGAAAGCTCTGTTTTGGATTGAGGTTCATAGCTGTTTCTTGTGTCTTTTTAAAGTACATCTGCTGATGGGTTTTTCCTAATGCTTTTTTTCTTTCTCTCCTTTCAAAGCTACCTTTACAAAAATGAAATTCAAAGCATCCAGCAAAACGCTTTCAATGGGCTTCGGTCTCTGGAACAGCTGTAAGTACAAACCAGCCTTGTCTGTTGCTGGATGTGATGTGGGTGAGGGCTGATCTCTTGGCTCCTCTAACCCAGCTGCTGTGTTCCCAGTAGCAGAGGGCACCAGGCACTTAGCAAGGAGTAGGATGAGGAGGTAAAAGCCTGTTCTATCACCCAGCTTTGCCACACTACACTGGTTCCACTTGAAAACAGCTACTCCCAGTACTGATGTTGGTTAGTTAATGCTGAGATGTGCTGACATCCCATATGTTTGCTCCTGATCCTAAACCTCTGGAGCATAGGGAGAATCCAGCTGTGCTTCTTATTCCCTTTGTGTCTGAGGACCTTGTGATGGGAAGGGACAGGGGTCTGCAGAATGGCTTGAAGCAGAAGGCAGCTGGCCTGCTCTTTATGTCTGATGGTACTCCTGGAGCACAGAGTAGGGTCTGGCCCTTGGCTTGGACTGAGGGTGCAGGTCGAGCTCCCCTCTTATCCAAACTTTGCTGAAAGTGAATGGACAAAATGTGAGCTGAGAACTGGGCAGGGGGGAATCTGTGGGAGCTACCAAGGTGGTGGTGCTCACATACTGCAAAGCATCTGGAAACTGCAATGAGGGGATGATGGTTCCAAACAAACAAAGTAATGACCTTCCCTCCAAAGCTGCACGGCCCTATGGGGTGAAAGGAGCCTCCTGTGTTTGCCTAGGAGCTGGAGCCCATCACACTGAGGCTCCAGCAGTCCCAATTCACCCCCTGCTCTGTATGTCAAATCCATGCTCTTTATTCAATCAAAGAAATTTTGGGTCTTGGCTCTTAGTGCTCCATGCTCAAGGAGAGGTGGGAAGACTCTTCTGAAGTGTCTTTCTAAACTGGGATTGGATTTTTTGTGCCAGGGGTTGTGATCTATCACGTGCATTTGTGCAAATACATTTGTGCACGTGGAGAGAGTGTCAGCGTGGATATTGGAAGTATAGGAATTATTTGCATTGTTGGAGAACAGGAACCACAGGTGAAACTCTTCTAATTCATGGATTGTCCTCAGTGGCAGCATTTATAGTTTATGTAATTAAGAATTTTGCTGTGAAAGGGATAGGATCCAGCTTGATCTTTAACCTGACAGCAGGAGTAGACAGAGTGCAACAGGAAGCTCAGTAACAGGTGTGCTACCAACCTTGTGTGCAATACAGTTTGTCATCCATCAGCTCAGCAAGGATGCCTGGGATAGAACATAGGAAGCAGATACAGGCTCAGCTGTGCTTAGGGAGGAGATGATGCTGGCTGCAGTGATATTTTAACAATGAGCATTCCAGACTTGATGTCACGAATAAAAGAAAAAAAATAAAACACCCCACAAAGCCACAAAACCAACAAACAGCCCTCTGAAGGGCCCAGATGTTTTCAATCTCAGGCAGGCATGGTTCCAAAAGAATTAGCTTTGCTCAAATCCAACCCTGTTTCCCTGTATCCCACAAGCCAGCTTTTCAAGGAAAAGTGGAACCCGATTGATGGGCAGTGTCAGATGCGTTCCTCAAGGTCCAAAGCAGTGACAGCAAACATCTGAGACTGATTAAAGCACGTTTCCATATCCCCACTGTTGCCCTCCACTGCAGAATCTGAGTCATTGTCTCTCTTTTTGTGCTCTGGCAGTGGAGCATTTCTCCTGGATCCTTCCATTGCAAATCAAACAACCCTGTGGCTGCTCAGGCAATTATCTCTCAACACAGTCAGCTACAACAGCAGAATGGATATTTGCAGATCCATGATTAATCAGTGCCCACTGTAAAATTTATGCCCCCTCTTATGTGTAAAATAAGAGTTTAGGCAGCTTTGAAACCATCTGCAGGCCAGGAATGTGTCAGTATTGCCAGTGAATGGCACAGCTGATGGGAACAGGGAGTCTCAGATATCGTGGGGTGTTGTTCCACAGACCCCAGGCTTCCTTTGCTGATGGCAAGGGGTGGCCTGGTGCAGCACACAGGACCTCCTAGGCCTCCAGAACAGCAGATCTAGAGATCTTAGTGGAGCTCAAAACATTAAATTCTGTCAGCAAGAACTGGGCTGCTCACGTTAATGTGCCATTTAGGTCCAAAGTGTTCCAGCTGACTGCACTGTCTGTGTCTTTGGAGAATGTGCCTTCCCTCTGCAGGTACAAAACAGCCCTTCAGGACCCAAGTCAAGGTGTTTCTGCTCTTGCTGGGTGAATGCATGTGGTGGGAGCCCCTTGTTTGAATCACAGACAAATGCAGGCTGGAATAAACTTCTGGACATCTCCATTCCCACCTTCAGCCACAAGCAGGACCAGTTTCAAAGTTTTTCAGCTTGTTTAGGGCCTTTTTCTACAAGTTAATTCATAGCAAACCCATGACCCCACTCAGAAATGTTGCAATTCCTAGGCTGGGAATGAGTGCCTTGTGGTAGTGCTATTTCTTCCTCCCCAGCAACCCAAGGGTGTGTTGGTGACTGCTGAGGCATGAGGGGAAAGGCAGGGAAAATTCCTGTGCAGTGCTCAGATGGGAGCAGCTGCTGCTGGCTCTCCATGGGCAGCGGTTTCATCCTCACCCTTAAGTCTGCAACAGGGAATTCACTGTGATGGAGCAAATCTGCCCCCTTCTCTGCATGTGTTTTGGTTTATTGAGAGAGTAAACAATTGACAGAATAGGGAAAAGCCAGTGTTGGTTACTACATTTACTCTTCATCAGAGAATGCAGGGACAGGACAAGGGGAATTGTTTTCAGCTGAAAGAGGGGAGACTGAGATGAAATCTTGGGAAGAAATATTTTGCCTTGAGGGTGGGGAGGCCCTGGCACAGGTTGCCCAGAGAAGTTGTGGCTGCCCCATCCCTGGAGGTGTTCAAGCCCAGGTTGGATGAGGCTTTGAGCCCCCTGATCCAGTGGGAGGTGTCCCTGCCCATGGCAGGGGGGTGGAACTGGATGGGCTTTGAGGTCTCTTCCAACCAAAACATTCCATGATTCTATGATTTGCACGTGGAAAGTGGAGACACTGAAGTGGATGCTGTTTTCTCCACATCTGCCCTGAGGTATGTGGTGAGCAATTGCTGGGTGTTGGTGGATTGATCTGAAAAGGTCTTCTGCCTTTTATACTGTGATCTGTAAACCTGCCCTTTGTGGTTTCCTGTGTGACAGCTACTTGCACTTCAACAACCTGGAGAGCCTGGAGCCAGAGACTTTTAGTGACCTGCCTAAGCTTGAAAGGCTGTAAGTAAAGATGGGACCTTTCTTCTGAATAAGAGGGTGAGGAGAAGGGGGGAAAGACCTTCCCTTTGTATAACAGCTTCAGTAGCAAGGAGCAAAACTCTGTCTTAAAACCAGAGACTAAAACAGAGAGAAATGCAAAAGAAAGAGACTTTACATGCTTACTGGGAACACAAAGGGAAATTCCCATTTTGTGTTATGTTCACATTTAGGGTAAATCTGCAGAAAGCCCTACAGTTGGCCAAGCCATGTTAAAATACAGAAGTTTTGCTCCAGCCATAAGGTCAACATTAGTCATCTTTGGGCAGTGAATACAAGAAAAAGGCATTGGAAAAGGGATAAAGTCAGAAGAAAAACTAAGAAGAAAAACCCACCTCCTTCTTGAAAGCAGTGAGAAACAAAATCCTGTGTGTCTTGCTCCCTGGGATTTCTTCTGGTGGTGATGTACCCCCCAGGACAAAAGTTCATGTGGTGGTTCCCACTCCATGGTGAAACCAACAGACTCCTCTATGCTGCGTGGAAACGTGCCTCGTATCCGTGTATGCTAACAAAATGAAATCATGGGATGCAAACACCAGGGCTGCTCTCAGTCTCCGTGTTTGATCAAACACAAATTCTGCATTTAAATTTTGGAGGAGGGTTTGTCAGCACCCAGCTAGGCTGAGCCCACGTGCACACACGTGAGCGTAGGCGTTTGCACATAAGCTCTACTGCTTTTGTGTTTCTTTCCTGTCCCACCATCTACTAAAATTGCTTCCTATCTTTCGTCAGTGGTCTTTTATGAGTTTTAGATGTAATGGACATAACTAAATTTCCCCTTCCATTATGAGAAAGCAGAGTTAATGATCCTGTCTTGGTCCCCACTGATGCATTTTAGTGCTCTCTGGGTTTGTTCCTAAGAACTGGGGACTTTTGTCCTTGTGCTTAGACTCTGGAAGTGAGAATTTGTCTTGGCTTTGCTCAGAGGTAGGTCCAGCTTAGGCTGTTGTTGTGTGAATTACATTTTCTCATGGGCTGGGGTTAATACCTACCCTGAGCCTAGGGCATGCCTTGTCTAGTGTCTTCTGCTGGAGCTGTAGTTCAATCACTGCCCTTGTAAAACACCATAGCTTCAGCAGGAGGGGAAAGAAAAGGTCCCTTCTAAACTGGAGCTGACCCAGGCACAGAAAATATAGGGTGGGTCCAGTCTGGGGGGATTTTATGCCCTTTCTCCTCCCTTTGCAGAGCACAAAGCACATTAACTTGAAGGTTCCACTTTAAACCCATTGCATCACATCTTGAGTCACTGTTTCCAGTCCACACCCCCTTTTTGCTTTGGTGCATTGCATTGCCCTCCCAAATGCATTAAATCCCTTTAGCTCATGGAAACAAGCACCATCACTTTAAAAACTGAGCTCCATTTGGATGAGCAGCCTTTGTTATGAAAAGGAGTTTTGACCTGGGATGTTATCTGTGCAATGCAAATACTGAATAATGTTTTGGCATGGGTTCTCCCATTGCAGATTCTTGCACAACAACAAGATTTCCAGGATTCATCCAGGGACATTCTCTCAACTGGAATCCCTCAAACGGCTGTAAGTAAAAAGCATTTCTTGCAAAGACCAATTGTTTATCTTTGATCACACGGCCAGGACCCAAGGAAAAATGTGCCTGCTTGGCAAAACTTCTCCAAGCTGCACTTCTAAGGCCACTGCTAAGTTTGTAAAACAGTTGTGATCAGACATGAGAGCTGATTTAACCAGTGAGTAGTTTCTTCATGCTAGTGTCTATGATCTAACCATGATCTTACAGCTCAGTAATGAGCATTCCTGGAACATCCTCACAACGGTTTGAACCCACAAAACTTCCTTCAAAAATATTGGGAGTCCAGGTCACAGATATGACCTCAGTTGTGCCTTCAGATCAGTGTCCTAACGTGGAAGGAAAAACCACAGTCTTAAAAGAAAAGGCTTTTTTTCTGGAGACTGAAAATCCTCAGAGGGCTGCCAAGGTGCCCAGTTCTCATTCCATGCAGGAATGGCCTGGAGTGTTATTCCCTGGCTCTCCCTTAAGTTTACTTTTTCCTTGCTTAACACTCCCCGCCTAGAGCTTTGCTTTGTTTGCCTTTTATGACCTCTGGAAATAAGTTCTGAGATGTGTTTTTGGGAGGAAAAAAAGCGCAAAAACTAATGAACTTTGGTGTTCTGCCATGATTTCAAGCTACAGGACAAAAATGTGTTTCTTACTGCAAGCAGGTAAAGTGCTTCACTTTAACAGGGAATAACTCATGACTAGTTGTCTGTACATGTCAGAGGAAAAGGTGGGCTCTCTATAAAATGCTCTATCATGGCTTTGTGCAAAATCTCACCTTCTCAAGTGTTCGTCCCTGGAAAGAGTGGCCCTTTCTTCCTATATTTTTTAATGGCCCAGATCCATCTACTGTAAAACTGTCAGGGAGGAGGAGGCATAAACTAATTCCCTGTAATTTTTATTTATCCCCATGCACAACACTGCACGTAGGAATGAGTCAGTGGAGGGAAAAGCAGGGGTGCACTGGGAGGTCACTGGTGCTCCGTTCGCCGTGGTTCAGGTGTACATTGCAGTAATAAAAGCTCTTATAGTTGTTCAGAAATGCTACGGCCTCTAGCAGCTGCTCACAGAAAGAGACTGATCCAAAGCACATGAAAACCAAGGGGGAGGGATTCTGAGCTAAAGAGAACAGAAAGCTCTAACAGAGGCAGCGTTACCTGTGAAAGTTATTCAGTAAATGTTGAAAACTCCATCCTAGGGGAAATACCAATATTTTGGTGTCTCTCTTTTCCTCACATCAAGGCAAAAATACACAACCCAGTTTAACAGATTAATTTTCTTTTGGAACTGGAATGGCTGGTGGGTAAGGTTTTTCAACAAAATCTTTCTGAGTTAGTTAAGCATCCAATTGTGGGAATGAAATATCTCAAATTTGGGGTATAACCAAATGCATGAAAGAACCAGTTGATCCTTCACTCCGGAGGACTCTTTACCTCCTGTGTCCTGGAGAAGGAGGCAGCAGTTAGAGGCTGGGTACTGAATTGCCTTTTCCTTGGTCTCACAGGCGACTGGACTCCAATGCTTTGCTCTGTGACTGTGACTTGATGTGGCTGGCAGAGCTGCTGAAGAAATATGCTGAGCAGGGCAGCATCCAGACAGCTGCCACCTGTGAGGCTCCTCGGGAGCTCCACGGGCGCTCCATCGTCACCTTGACCACCCAGGAGTTTAACTGTGGTGAGCAGGATCACACCTTCCTCAGCCTGTGGAGTTGGGTTTTCATCTAGGAATTGCTTCTTCCACCCCTTTTCTTCCCTCTTCCCTGTCTTGGCACCCTGCTTTCTCCCTCCTTTTACTGCTGAAATGGGGTCACTCAGGTGACCAGGATGATGCAGAGAAACTGGCAGTCACGTCAGGGCTGAAGGCAACTCTGTTTTGGCTGACAGATATCTTGGGTTTTAGATGGAGGAGAGCCAGTAAAGGACCTGCTGTGGTGGTTAAACCTGCAACCAGGAGAAATGCCCCACATTAGGCTGAAGGGAGGGGAATGCTGGGAGAGCTGCAATGGCTGGAAACACAACTGAAATCTAAGCAAACCCTTAGTAGGTGTGTAGCTGAATGCTTTGTTTAACATCATTAGTGTATTGTGTTAATAAAGTTACTAACTTAACAAAGTTAACAACTTAATAAAGTTGTTCTTTAAAATTAGATGATTTCTCAATGAAAAATGGCTTTTGGAAATGAAAGGGTTTGTTTTGAAAAATTCCAATTATTTCATATAGAAAAAAGACAAAACTCTGACTTTTAAGTGCAGGCATTTGTAGAGGATGGCACAAGCATTGACTCTGGTTCCCTGGTACTTCAGTGCTGGTGGAGTTAGTTTGAGATGTTCCCAGTCATCCAGGCCAGCTATTAACACCCTCCTGGACAGTGATAGGATGAGGGGGAATGGCTTTAAATTGGAAGGGGGAAGATGAAGATTAGATATCAGGAAGAAATTCTTCACAATGAGAGTGATGAGGCCCTGGCACAGGTTGCCCAGAGCAGTGGTGGCTGCCCCATCCCTGGAGGTGTTCAAGGCCAGGTTGGATGGGGCTTTGAGCCCCCTGATCCAGTGGGAGGTGTCCCTGCCCATGGCAGGGGGATTGGAACTGGATGGACTTTGAGGTCCCTTCCAACCCAAACCATTCCACAATTCTATATGCCAGTCCAGGTGTTTGCGTGGTGAGCCAGATGTGCGAGCTCAACTGGATTTTGAAGAATTCTCCTTTGAATTCTGCTTTCCTCCTATGATTTCATCATTTTCTTAAAAACCTTGATGATTTCACAGCTTTATTTAGGGAGAAGCCATACAGAAAGTTGAATTGGCCCAAATGAGTCTGCAGCCTCGAGGGACGGGGGGAATAGGAAGGGTCTGGAGAAAGCAGCTGGGGACACGTGGAGTGGGACTGCCTGAGAGGGGCTGTGCTGCACAGCGAGCTGTCCCTGGCACAGCCCCGCTGCCACAGAACAACTGCTGATGTCAGTTTGTGCTGGTTGAGGCGTGGGTGCACAGTGGGGTGTCTGTCGAATTAGCCAGAGCACCTGGTGGGGAGATTTCACTGGCATTTGGCTTTTACACTGGTGTTGTGCCAGCTGGGGAAGACAAATGATGCATAATTCAGCATAAAGCTCTAACGATGCAGGCAGCTGGTACCTGAGCCAGTATGAAGCCTGCTGGCACGAGTTAACCCACTGCTTTTTAGCAGCTGTGAGTCAGAGGAGCAGACAGGATTTTGTACCTTGTGGTGGGTTTGGGCCAGCACTGGCATCGGGAGGTTGGTTGCCGAGCCATTGGCTTGCAGACTAAAGAGTAAGAGCACTGGGAAAGGTCTCAGGTTCTCAGTCTTATGAATAACCCAGCTGGTTTTATTGGATTACTCCTGTTTGTTAGATGGGTAAGCATTCTGCTGACTCAAGATCAAGTGCTCCAGACTGTGCTCATGAATTCCTTCCTGCTTTAGTACATCCTTTAACTGTTTAGCTTGCTTAGTGCTTGAGCACCTCTTACAGTGAAGCTCATGGTGGAAGGCTTTGTTGAATAGGGGTCAGCAGGTGAACTAGGGACATAATCATAGAATGGTTTGAAATGGAAGGGACCATGAAGGTGATCCAGTCCAGCCCTTCTGCAGGGAGCAGGGACATCTTCAACTGGATCAGGTTGCTCAGAGCCCCATTAAACCCAGCCTTGAATGTTTCCAGGGATGGAGCATGTACCACCTCTCTGGGCAACCTGGGCCAGTGTTCCACCACCCTCAGTGTAAAACAGTTCTTCCTAATATCTAGTCCAAACTTCTCCTCTTTTAATTTAAAACCATTACCCTGTTGTTACAGGTCCTGCTAAAACATTTTTCCCTATCTTTCTTATAACCCCCCTTTAAGTATTGCAAGGCTGCAAGAAGGTCTTCCAGGAGCCTTCTCTTTTCCAAGCTGAACAACCCCAACTCTCTCATGTCATCGTGTTGAAAGGGAAATGGTGTGGTCTGCAGAGAGCTGTGCTGATGGAGCAGGTGTTTGCTGAGAGCAGCAGGCTGCCAGGGGCACAAAACCAACCCAAGGCAGGCTGCTGCTGACTTCTTAAACTTGTTTTGGGGGAAACAGGGACCAGCTCTTGGGACAGCTATAGTGAGACAGTGTACAGACAGCTCTGTTTTTATTCAGTACTGCCTAGGATTGTGCAGGAGCTGATCCACTGCCCAGACTACTGACATAGGAACAGCTACTTTGATTCTCCAGGGCTTTTAGCGGGCTCAGATGAAGGATGCTGTTTGCTCCCTGATACTGGTTTTGCTGATGCTGGTGAGAAGCCTTGGGGTGGCTCTGAGTGGATGCTGCTGTGCCTAGGGCTCTGCTGGTGCCTGCTGGCTCAGGGGCTGCAGGGTGGGTGTTGCATTACCCACTGCTCTGGGTGGGCTGTGGGTGGGTTTGTGCTGCTCTGTGCTGGGTTCTGTTACAATCATTCTTTTGCAGAGAGGCCTCGCATAACCTCAGAACCCCACGACGTCGACGTCCTCTTGGGAAACACAGTTTATTTCACCTGCAGGGCAGAAGGCAACCCAAAACCTGCAATTATTTGGCTGCACAACAAGTAAGTCACACACAATAAGCCCTGGAGTAGCAAAGGTTTTCAAGCACTGAGCTCTGCCTGTAATTACAAAAGCTGTTTCATGCAACTTGAAAAAAAAGAGAAATGGGTATTCCACGGGTTGTATTTACCTTCCTTTTAATAGCATTCTCTGGTGACCATGTAATCCAAGTGGTGTTTTCATCTGCATTTGAAATGTTCCATCTGCATTTGTGCTGGATTCCAAGAACTTATAACTTTCCCATAAACACACCCTGCAGGCTGAAAACAATTGTCTTAGGATCAGAAAAGAGTGGTTTCAGTATTTCATGTTGCTCTAAGCCACCATGCTTGCCATTTATTAACTGCTGAAATGCTTCTATTCTTGAGGTTTTGCTCACTGAAGGCCTCACATGCTGCAAGAATGGCTTCTTTCCAAAGGGAAAACCCACTGTGCTCCACTGCAAGTCAGACCTTGGAAAGCAGTGCATGGATTATGATTCTATAGAGCAACACTGAAAAAATATACGGCTGTGCTTGATGCCACAGTGTTCCTGGGAAATGCTGCACAACCAAATATTCTGTGCTCAAGCCGTTGCCCACTGTGGGAGTGAAGTTACTTTGCTACTTTATGACCTTCTTGTCTGTGGGAGCCTGACTAGGCCTGGTTATTAATAAAAATGATCAATTTACGTGTCTTCAGCTGCCTCCCCACCAAGCAGAGGATCAGCGCCGAGCAAACGTTTATGGCTGAATTAAGTCCCCCTGGAAGGAAGGTTTTGTTAGAGAAAGTCTGGCAGGATCCCAAAGATAATATTATAAGAGGGGTAATGATAATAAATGTTCCACAAACGAGATGTGGGGAGGCATCAGGGGAATTAAAGAAATGCCCAGCAAGCGTATTAGTTTCCATCGTGGTTTCAGCCCTTTGTCTGTGGGAGAGAGAGGTCCCTTCTCCCTTTTCAATCATCTGCAGCCATCCAAGATTCCTTCATGCTGGGACAAATGGGATGCAGCAGTGGGACCTTCTGCCGCGGGCAGGGATCCAGGAGCCACAGGTCATTGTAGAAAGAAGATGTTTCACAGCTCTCGGGTTGGGTTAGAGTCCAACCTGTGTTGGGGTCCCATGGTGAATTACTCAGTGTTTTTTGCCCCTCTGAGATCTTTGAGCCTGTGGAAATAGAAATGGCTGCATACAATATTAATTAATTATTGTATTTATGCTTAATAAATAATGAGCACAAGCTTTCTGGGCCTCAATAGCGAAGATGCTGTTGCATGGGGACAATATGCTCTCCCGATGGGCTATAAATGTCACATGTAATCAGAGAGAAAAAAGTACCTCACACAGGGAGTAAATCAGAGCTGGAGCTGAAGCTCAGTGCTGCAAATCACAACTCTTGCTATAAATTTCACGGAGTCTCAGAACATCAACTTCCTGCACTGCACGCAAAGCCCCACCACCCCCCAGCAGTTCGGGGACCCTCGGACTTTACTCCTTTCAAATTTTACCTGTTTGTGACTGTTTTTCAGTAATGAGATTGACATGAAAGATGACAACCGCCTGAACCTGTTGCAAGACGGCACCTTGATGATCCAGAATACCAAGGAGTCGGACAAAGGCGTCTACCAGTGCATGGCCAAGAACATAGCTGGGGAGGTCAAGACACAAGAAGTTGTGCTGCGCTATTTTGGCACCCCATGTAATTGAGCCTTGTGCATCCCTTGAAGGTCGGGGCTGGGAGTGGAGCTAAGTCAGAGTCAGTCCCAGCTTTCCATGTGCCAAGATGTTCTTGGCGTGCTGGGGAAGAGAGTGGGTAACAGGATAGCGTGGTCTGAGCTCTAGGAGGTTCCTTCACACGAACTGGAATTTAGAGACTGAAGGTAATGTGGGGCTCAGGAGGGAGGCTGGAGGCTGGGATGAATTCTGCAGCGCAGAGCTATCAGGACTGAAGGTGACACAGAAGTGAAGATGCTCCAGTACTATGTGACTGGGAGGGAGGAGGTGGTACAGAAGGAGTTGTGCTGGGGGAATTACTCACAGTGAGGATTTGGAGGTCAAGAAAGAGCCAGGAGACTGCTAGTTGGGCTGCACAGGGAGCCCAAGTGATTTAAACCTGTAACTGAGCAGCCAGCAAGGCTTCTGGTTTCTGAAGCACTCGTTTCCTTCCAGCCAAGCCCACCTTTGTGATCCAGCCCCAGAACACTGAAGTGTTGATCGGGGAAAGCGTCACCCTGGAGTGTGGGGTCTCTGGGCACCCCCACCCTCGCATCAGCTGGACCCTTGGCACAGGCTCTCCGTTGCCACAAGACTCCCGTTTCGCTATCACCAGCTCTGGAGGGCTCTTCATTCAGAACGTCACCTTCTCGGACCAGGGACAGTACAACTGCAACGCCAGCAACACCGAGGGCTCCATCCAGGCCACAGCAAGGATCATAGTGCAAGGTGAGGAGTCCCAGGCTGATGGCACTGAGGTGCTCAGGGATATGGTTTAGTAGTGAACTCAATCATCTCAAAGAGATCTCAAAGGGTTGTCGTTTAGTTAAGTTGGACACAATGATCTCAAAGGTCTTTTCCCACCAAACAATTCTATGATTCTATGACATTTTTGGGATACAGTGCTCAGTCAAGGGGGGTCCATTTAAACCCTGTGACTGGTTCTACTCCCACAAACCAAGAATTAACTCGAGCTTTCTGCGTGTGATTTTCGTGCTCCTCAATCATTGCTTTCCCTTCCAGATTCTCCCAGGTTTCTCCTCACCCCTACTGATCAGGCAGTAACTGAGGGACAAAGTGTGGATTTCCCCTGCACTGCTGAGGGTCACCCTCCACCTGTGATTACCTGGACAAGGGCAGGTACTGCCTCACTTGACTTGGGCTTTTTTCTCTTCTGTGCTGCCTTCCACGAGATATGGGTGAGATGGGCTGAGCTGCTGGCAGAGGGTGATGACTTGCAGTGGTGATGCAGGGCAGGTGGGGATTGGGGCAATAGGGATGTGCCACATCGCCAAGGATGATGTTAAGCCCTCAGGAGGGAGCATGGCCTCTTAGGTCTTTGACACACTAAGTCATCGTGTCAGAAGGAAGGAGTGTGCCATTTTTCATCAATATGAAACCCATGGAAAGCCTCAAATTTCTTTCCTGCAGTGGCTTCCTTCTGCTTTTGGAAAGACAGGGTCTGGCCACTCCAGGTCAGTGGGTATCACTCATACACCAGCTCCCTGTCATTGTCACTGATTTGCTCCTCTTGGGGAGCAACATTGTAGGAGAGCACCATTCCCTGTTGGCACTCCTCTGAGGTTTCTTCTAGCTTAGGAAAAAAACACTTTGGGCCAACAGGTGGTGGTGAACTTTTAAAGTCCCAGATGATTGTTAGCGCTGGCTCCACTGAACTGATCCCATCCAACACTTTCTGGGACAGAAGCCAACAACGCTTGGCCCAGAGGCCCTCCAACTTTTCCTTATGCTTCACAAGCCATAATTAATGGTTTAGTGCTGTGGAGAATTCTTGGCTATTGTATTCCAGCTCCCACAGCAATAGCCCTGACGCAGAGTTAAGAAGGACCAGCTGAAATTCTCCTCCACAAGCACATTCTCCATCTCCTTTAACATGTTTTCCTCCACTGCCCAAATTTCAGAAGATACCTCTTAGAGATGTGGGAAGGAGCATGATGACAAGAAGTAAGGTTAATAAATGCTTTGTAACCAGGTTTGCCAAGTCACTCAGCAACCCAAAGAACACCCAGGCTTCACAGTGATTTCACAGGAAGAGCAAGACAAGAGGAAGAGAAGTGATGGAGCATCACTCGTTCTCAAAGCTTCTTTTGACAGTGTGGGAGGATTCAGATTCCTTTTTGTATTTGGGATGAATAAATAGAGCCCTTATTTGGAGGAAAATGGAACTAATAAAGTGTTGCTAAACTGAGAAGCTCTAATAATTGTGTTTGGGTTTAGTAAAGCATTCTAATTTTGAACTTTTCTCCTTAAATAGAGGAAATATTGAAAAAATGCAGTTTCCAAACAGAAGAAAAACAAAATATCAAATTAAAAAAAAAGACAATGCTAGATGTTTCTATTCATTTGATTAAACAGCCAGTTTGGATAATTGGACATAGATTTGCTCTCCCTCAGGTGTCAGTAAATGCTCAGTTTGCACCAAGAAAAGGGTCATGAGGAAAGACAAAGGGTACCAGCTCCTTTTCAGCTGCTTAGACAAGACAATTCAGTCGTGGTCCTGGGTGTGGGAAGGGCAGCATCTGTCTCGTTCCACACTGAGTGAGGTGAACATGGTATTTCAGAGTGGCTGATGTTACATTGGGAAGGAAATGAAATTTTAACTGCCACAGAGATCTCTCCAGTGATGAGAACAGAAAACTCACAGATACCTAATTACCTACAGATACCTAATTGTTTGACCAGGTGGGCCATTGCCTAATGACCGGAGGCACAGCATCCTCTCCACGGGTACCCTGAGGGTGATGAGGGTGGCTTTGCACGACCAAGGCCAATACGAGTGCCATGCCATCAGTGCCATTGGAGTGAAGACCTTCCCAGTACAGCTGTCGGTGACCCCACGAGGTAAGCTGGTGAGGCTGTGAGGAGTGAGGGATGGACAATGTGTGTCCTTAGTTTTACAAGGCAGGGAATTGCCCTGGTTCCTGTGGGATTCAGTTTTGCTGTTCCCTGGGAGCAGACATCTGGCCATGAGAGCTCCATCAGCTGGTGGGAAACTTTAAAGAGGTTTCCAGAGTGCCAAGATTTGTAAATTATAAGAAGCTGCTCCAGTTTTCCTTGAAAATTTATCTAATAGTCTAGAAAAAGCATGACCGTGGGAATGAAATTCATCTGGTGTGGCCAGAGAATGGGGTGGTATCGGCTGGCAACTGCACAAACACACAGTTGGGCAGGGTTGTGTGATCAGAAATGACCTCTAATGCCCATCAGATGAGCAGGAACATCTGGCCAGTTTGAGTGAAAAATGTGGGAAGTAGTCTTTAATATTGCTATTAAGGAAATTATTTTGGTAAGAGAAAGAAAACTTTGTGTCAGAGAATTTACAAAAATATTTATTAATTAAATTTTTATTATCTTTTCTTTTTACTATGTTTAAGTTTTGCTTTTCCAATGGAATGAATTTTAAGATTCTTTTATAAATATAATATTCTACAATCAAACCCCCTGGTTCCTTCTTAAGAAGGTTTAACTCGGCCTCCAGATACATTTATCTTAAACATTAGCTGCCAGGTCAGAGGTTCAGTCTCAGTTTAGGTCTTCTAAAATCCAGGCTCTGTAAAACACAAGTCACCCAGGGATGCTTGCTTGATTTTCTTTTCTGCTTCCATATCAATGATTGTTCTAAATAAGCAAACATCCCTGCTTGTTCACCAACATGGCAGGATTTTACTGATGGGAGAGAGAGGGAAGGAAACTCTCTAAAGACATGAAATTAGTGATGCTTCAAGCACAGAATTCACAGAATATTTTAAGACCAGCAAGATCAATGTGATTATTTAATTTAACCTGACTAACACTTGCCTCATACAATAATTCCCGGGCCAATTCTCAATTCTTGTTTTCAACTAGAGGCATCTTTTCTAGAAAGCCTTTGAATTAACAAGTTTAAATGACAGAGAACCCAGCACATTCCTCTGCAACTGCCCCAAGGAGAGACACACAGGAGCAGAAAATAATGAACACAAATTACAAAGAGGTCGGTAGGAGAGACAGAGAGCACAACTGAACTAACACCCCTTTGGAGAGCCCTTCCAACAGCAGGAAGAGCCCAGCACCTCTGGTCAGCCCTTGCTGAGGGGTTTTGCATGCATTTCTCTGTTTTCCTTGATGCATTTCCTGTACTTGTGACCCTTTCCCCGTGTCACGCAGTGATACCCGTGTTCCTTCATCCCCCGCAAGATGTGGTGGCTGAGACAGGCCAGGACGTTGCCATCACCTGTGCTGCCCAAGGAGATCCACGGCCCACCATAACCTGGGTCAAAGTAAGAGATGCTCTCGTGTGCTCGACAGTCACTGGGAACCAGGATGGCTTCTCCATGGGGGCGTCAGACAGCTCTTGTTAAACACCTCTCCCAGCTCAACCAGTTCAATGTTTGTATAATGCACATGGAAGAAATCGTGTTTGACAAAGATTTAAGGACCAGCATTTCCACTGATTTGGGGGTTTTAATGGGCTAAAAATATGTTGCTATTTCTCAGGCTCCAGGCCTTGCAACACACAAGGTCTTCTCCTGTTCTTCCTTCCAAATGAGTAACTCGAGGCCAGTGACCTTCTAGGATGTTAGAAATTAACCCTTCCTGGAAAAAAACCTGAAAATGAACTTTTCTCTAAGTACTGAGTCCTTATTTCCAGGATTCCCACTGGTGGAACTGGATGATGCTGGTTGGCTCCAACTTTGATGGGGCAAAGCTGACTCAAACCGTTCTATGATTCTATGATGGTTGGGTCCAGCTTTGATGGGGTAAAGCCACGATCCCTCACAATCACACTGCAGCCTGGCTGCTCATTTCAAGGATTGATTAGATGAAACTCTTCAGATTTTTTTCTGCCTGTGCCATATTAGAACACCTGGGACCTTCCCTGAGGCCTGCCCTGTGTATGAGCACAGTCAGGCACAGAACAGATTAGAGAGAAAGATGCTTAAGCCTCAGGTACTTTGTGAAGGTGTCATAGGAGGTGACTTTGCAGCTTGGCCCGGGCTCCAGCAAACAGCTGGAGCAGAAGAAAAGAGCCTGGGAGGGCAGCACAGTCAGTTTGGGGCAGAGCAGCAAAAAGGTGATGTTAAGGAACAGGAGAATAAAAAAGTAAAACCTGAAGCCACTTCTGCCACCAGCCAGGTTGAGAGGTGGGTTTTGGGTGAGCTGCTGCTCGCCCATTTTGATAAGTGATGCTCCCCAGAGTCAAGAAAAGCTGGTACCTGCAGTTCAAGGCCTGCAAAAATCCATCAGTTTCAGGTTGTCCCAAAACTGAAGATATTTAGACTTACTTATGGGCCATGAAACTTCTGTGACTGCAATCAGAGCACAGCACTCTCTCCAGCCAGTCCGTCTGCAAGAAGTGCAGGGTAGTGCATGGGGTGTCTGTACCCTGCAGTGGGTGCCTGGAGGCAGCCCAGGGTGAAGGAGCAGAGCCAGGACCTCCTCACAGTTGATCCAGGCAAGGGCAGATGTTCTTGGATGGCTTTCTGGTTTCTCTGGAAGAGCAATGCTAACACCTGGTGGCCACATTCGTTCATCGCAGCCATCTGCAGGTTTGCTGGACAGGCTGAAGGCTGGGGTGATGGCAAGCTTTCCATACACTGACGTGTCTTCTGTCTTTTGGTGGTGCTACAGGAGGGTATCCAGATCACAGAGAGTGGCAAGTTCCATGTAAGCCAAGATGGGACCCTTTCCATTCAAGATCTTGGTGTGGCTGACCAAGGCAGATACGAGTGCATAGCAAGGAACCCCTTTGGCTTCACCTCCAGCGCTATGCAGCTCACCATCACTGGTAGGGTCTCTCTGGTGGTCCTCTGGGGTCTTCTCCTCGTGCAAAGAGGGGCCACGTTCTGTTGAAGCCTACACTTTGAATGGATAACTCTGTTGATTCTTCAGCTCCTTTGCAGACAGGTCCCTCACAGGTGGGGTGGGAGTCTCTCAGTTGGCTCACCCATGCACCTCCCAGCTGCTCCTCACTGTTTGCTCAGCTGAGCTGCAATTGCTCCCTGCAAAGCCAAAGGTGGTGTCTTAAACCACCTCCTGCAAGCTGAGCTCTCGGTGTGGGTGTAGTTACCACCTCTGCTGGGAGGGAGAAACTTATTAAAATGTGCCAACACGCTCAGAAGTCACCATCTGACCATAACCTCTCACACCAGGAGAGGGAGGAGAACAACGCTGTTGCTGCAAACACAGAGTTTTAAATGTTTTGTCGGTCCCTTGGGGATGGGAAATCAGTCGCTTGTTTTCAAGCTACTGCTCTGTGCATTAGGGAAGCTTTAATGAATAAAGAGCAGTAGCACTCCTCTGCTCATCAAACCAGAGGTCAAGAGGAGAGATTGTGCTTCTTGGAGGGTGAGGAAGAACTGGCAAGGGAAAAAAAATCAAAGGGAAGCATTAAGGTTAAAAGTTTAAGTAGAAGCCGACTCCTCGTGCACACAGGAGAAACCACCATGAACAGAGAGCAGCTTGTTAGGTGAATTTAGTATCACTTTCTATGCAGGGATGATATGAAAGGAGCTGAGAACAGGCTGAAATGTCTTTATTGTTTGAAATTATTCATAAGATAATTATGCCTGAAATTATTCCTAAGAAAATTCCCGTGATTTATTCTTGATTGGTTCCTCATTTTCCAGCTGGCTGTTCCATAAGCCAGTAGCCAAGTGGGAACTGGTTTGTTCAGATGTGACAAAGGCCCTGGCTTAAAACATACGTTCTGTAGTAGTTGTTAAGAGTTCATATGTTTACTTCTGAAGGCTTTCAAACAACAACTTTCTTTTTTTTTGGTTTTAAAATGGTGTATCTGATGTGTTAACACTAAATTTGAACTGAATTAGAAGTGTTCCAAAAATGGAAAGTTAATGTACGAGCAATAAATACGAATTGATTTCATTAATTTTAGAAATTCCCTTTGTGGGAAGTAAATATATTGTTTTGTGTTAACTTGCTGTGATTTTTTTCACATTTTCTTTTCTATCAGTTTAACCACCAATCAAACCAGACCCTTATTTGCAAAGCTGTACAGGAGTAAACTCTGAATATATGTTCCACTGCCATCTCCTGAAAAGACCATCTGCTTTTTCAAGCAATTAATTTCTTAATTAACTTATTCATTTCTTAATTAACCCAGAGAGGTAGTGGAGGCCTCATCTCAGGAGGTATTCAAGGTCAGGTTGGATGAGGCCCTGAGCAGACTTAGCTGGTTAAAGATGGCCCAGCTTCTGCAGGAGGGTCGGACTGGATGACCTGTAAACAGTTCCAACCCAAACCATTCTATGATTCTAGGATTCCTCTTAGAATATCTGTTTTTTAAAACAAAACAGTCTCATGGTGTTTATGTTGCAAATGGAAATGGAGTGTGACTTGCAGTGGGGCTTGTCCCAGTACACAGATTTTTCTTGAGCTTGGAAGAATATTAATATCAAATTAAATTTAGAATCATTTGTTCTGTCTTCCTGCTCTGGAAAGCCACAGACATTGGTCGGAGCGGCGACACCTTTGTAGCCACATCGATACGGGAAGCCATCAGCAGCGTGGACCACGCCATCAATTCAACACGCTCCGAGCTGTTTAGCAAGTAAGTGGGTGGAACTCCACCAGCTGAGACTTGAAGCAGAAAAGAGATAAAAAAGGCAATGAGTTTCTCAAGCTTTTTTTTCTGCCCAAAGAAGTGGTGGCTGCTCCATCCCTGGAGTTGTTCAAGGCCAGGTTGGCTGGGGCTTTGAGCCCCCCGATCCAGTGGGAGGGGTCCCTGCCCATGGCAAGGGGGTGGAACTGAATGTGTTTTGAGGTTCCTTCCAACCCAAACCATTCCATGATTCTATGATATGATTCTCAAATCTCATTTTATCCTTGACAATTTGCAAATGAAAGCCACAGTATGTTTTTTGGATATCAGAGATTGAAGTTACACCACGTTAGGTGTAAGGATGTGATAGAGCTTCACAACAGGCATTTGGGATTCTGGAAAAACCTGAGAGATGAATATCACCTCTCCTGTCAATTCTGTCTGCCAGGTACATTTTGACAGCTGGAGTTGGTTCCAGAGACAGCGCACAGGAAAGGAAATAATTAGCATAGACATTTTATAAATGCAACTGTTTTTGTGCAAGTTGAACAGAAATAATAATATAATTTTAACCATTTCCACAAAGAAAAATGCCTTCTCAAGTGCATGGTAACTCCCTCTTCTTCCACACAAATATATGTTTTTATTGAAAAGATATATAGTTTTTATTAAACCCAAAACCTCTGGGTTTCAGCTGTCGAAAAGTGAAAAATAAAATTACTATGGCAGGAAGAAACCAGAGATGCTGAGGAAATTAAATATGTGTATTTTCCTGGGGAAAATTATCCTTCCTTTAATCATGTGCAATATGCAGGCAGATCATATCAATATTGTGTGTTAGTCTGGGGGTAAAGCACCAGAGCAGGCTTAGAGCCTGACTCGTGCTGCCTGCAGAGCCTCTTTACTCTGACAAGAGTCTGTTTGTTTTAAATTCTTTAACATCACTTTTAATTCCTTGAAACAGGCGTCCCAAGACTCCCAATGACTTGCTGGCTCTCTTCCGTTACCCCCGGGACCCCTACACCCTTGAAACAGCCAGGGCAGGTGAGATCTTTGAAAGGACCTTGCAGCTGATTCAGGAACACGTGCAACAAGGTCTAATTGTGGATATGAATGTCACAGGTAGGAGAGATTTTATTCCTTTTCTTAACTTTTTGCGTAGGATTAAATTAAAACAACAACGTGTTGAGATCCAGAAAGTTTTAGAAGTGCAAATTTGGGTATGTCAAGGAATGTGTTGTCGGGGTTGCAATGCCCTCTTACACCTCAGGGTTTCCATAACAGCCACAGGACTGGTCTTCCTGAGCTCAGAATTATGGTTCACTTCCCTGTTTTGCTAAAGATTTGTCAACTGGCTATGAAAGCCCTGATCTCTAAAATATTTAGCCATCTAATTCACACAGGAGTAGCTTTGTGGATCCAAGATTTGGACCCTCAGCAGCACGGTCAGAGATGTTTGCTGCCCTCCAAGTGGCAACGAGAAAAACACTGAAAACTGAAGTGTTTGTGTGCTGTGACAGAGGGAGGAGGATATCACCCCTCTCTCTCCCTTCTACTTTGACCTCTTAGCTACAAACTCAGATGGGTTCCAGCCACTCAGCTTCCTTTTACTAAGGCAGGATAACGAGCAAGCAACACACCACCAAAAATACCCAGTGAGGTCCAAGCATCCAGCAGCTGGACTCCAAAACTTGTCAGCTGGGACCTCCTTTACACACGACAGGCAATCCCAACACGCAACCCACACGTATGAGTCCCCATGTAGCAGGCATGTGCGCTTGGGGCTGTAAATATTTTTGCCCACCTGGACGTACACCAGGCTGTGAGGAGTCTCTGCTGGGGCTGTAGGCCTTGTCTGGGCTGGTGGGGCTGTCAGCCTCTCCTCCTGTCAGCATCCTCTCAGCACAGAATCATTCATGGTGTGGCATCCTCACAGTCACCCACAGCTTCCCTGCTGCTCGTCACGCAGTGCTGGATGGTCAATGGTGCTCAAGGTTGCAGTAATAACCCAGAGAGATGTAAAATAAACCTAAGATGAAGACCAAGACCACCGCCACGGTTTGGTCTGTGAGTTGCAACATTGCCAATTTCCACCTCTACACAGCTTATATTAAACTCTACCTCCTTTTTTTTCTTCTCTGTGGGCCATGCTTGACAACATTCCATAAACCACGTAGTGACATCACGATCAGAAACCTGGCCTCCTCGTGCCCGCCGTGCTAATCCCAGCAGGGGGTTTCAGGCAATGCCCTGACACACGGTGGTAGGAACCACACAGTCTGACCTGGTGCTTTGCTTTTACCTTGCAGGCTATAGGTACAATGACTTGGTGTCCCCTCACTACCTGAACATGATTGCCAACCTGTCAGGCTGCTCCGCCCACCGCCGCACACCGAACTGCTCAGATATCTGCTTCCACAAGAAGTACAGGACCCACGACGGCTCCTGCAACAACCTCCAGCACCCCATGTGGGGTGCTTCTCTCACAGCCTTCCAGAGGCTCCTCAAACCCGCCTACCAGAATGGATTTAACCTCCCCCGAGGTTTTTCCTTGGCAGAAGATGCCAGAGACCTTCCCCTTCCTCTACCCCGCCTCGTCTCCACCGCCATGGTTGGGACGGAGACCATCACCCCCGATGAGCAGTTCACGCACATGCTCATGCAGTGGGGCCAGTTTCTGGACCACGACATGGACCAGACGGTAGCAGCCATTAGCATGTCCCGCTTCTCAGACGGAGCACCCTGCAGCAAGGTGTGCAGCAACGACCCACCTTGCTTCTCCATCATGGTCCCTGCCAACGACCCCCGTGTGAGGAACGGGCGCTGCATGTTCTTCGTCCGCTCGAGCCCCGTGTGTGGTAGTGGGATGACCTCTCTGCTGATGAACTCTGTCTATGCCAGGGAGCAGATCAACCACTTGACGTCTTACATTGATGCCTCCAACGTTTATGGCAGCACAGAGCAGGAATCACAGGAGCTGCGGGATCTGAGCAACCAGAACGGGTTGCTGAAGAAAGGGCAAGTGGTGCCTAGCTCGGGGAAGCACCTCCTTCCCTTTGCTGTAGGGCCACCCACTGAGTGCATGAGAGATGAGAACGAGAGCCCCGTGCCGTGCTTCCTGGCAGGAGACCACCGAGCCAACGAGCAGCTGGGGCTCACGGCCATGCACACACTTTGGTTCAGGGAGCACAACCGCATCGCCACGGAGCTGTCGGCCCTCAATCCCCACTGGGATGGAGACCTCCTGTATCACGAGGCACGGAAGATTGTGGGTGCCCAGATGCAGCATATCACCTATGCCCAGTGGCTCCCCAAGATCCTTGGGGAAGCTGGGATGAAGATGCTGGGTGAGTACAAAGGCTACAACCCCAACATCAATGCGGGGATTCTCAACGCCTTTGCCACTGCAGCATTCCGCTTCGGGCACACCTTGATCAACCCCATCCTGTACCGGCTGAACGAAACCTTCCAGCCCATCCGCCAAGGCCACATCCCCCTGCACAAGGCCTTCTTCTCCCCTTTCAGGATCACGCAGGAGGGTGGGATCGACCCCCTCCTCCGTGGGCTGTTTGGGGTTCCCGGGAAAATGCGGGTCCCTTCTGAACTCCTCAACATGGAGCTGACAGAGAAACTCTTCTCCATGGCACACTCTGTCTCGCTGGACTTGGCTGCTATCAACATCCAGAGAGGGCGGGACCATGGCATCCCACCTTACAATGACTTCAGGGTCTTCTGCAACCTCTCATCTGCACAGGAGTTTGAGGACCTCAGAAATGAGATAAAGAACTTGGAGATCAGGGAAAAGCTCAGGAGGTACTGTAGCCTGGACTTGGAAGCATCAAAATCCCTGGAGATCAGTCAGAGAAAAGTTTCTGCTCCTTCCAGGACGCCCATCAAATAACCTTCCCTGATATTGCTACCCACAGATGTTAAGATAGGGTGATAGCTGTGGTTTAAGAATGGGGTGAGACAAATGAGGTCTCTCCAAGTGATCAGTCTGGTTCTGAGTGGAACGTCATCAGGCGCTGCTGTGGTGCTTGGGAGCAGATTGAGCCTTGGAGCTATTTTCCAGTGAGACTAAACTGCATCCTATCTGCACTGGCTGCCTCTTCCCAAGGCAAGCCTTTATCCCATTGTCTATTAGATAAGACCATTATAAATGGTGTCTGGATGTGTTCCTTGTGTACAAATTCCTATGATGTGATCAGACTTGTTTTATCTCCACTCTTTGATAGTCTTTTAATGTTTTTTCTTTAATATCTTTTATCCTGCAGTTTGTATGGAACAACCAAAAACATTGACCTGTTCCCAGCACTGATGGTGGAGGATCTTGTCCCTGGTACCAGACTTGGACCAACACTCATGTGTCTCTTAACGACACAGTTCAGAAGGCTGAGGGATGGAGACAGGTATCGTCACTGGAGCCAACCTAACATTTTTGATGTTCTGTTTTGGGGAATTTGCTCTCTGTGGACAGGAATTGTAATTTTTGGTTATTTCTTGTCTTATGGTACAAAGAAGAGTCTCCTCTGTCCAACACATTTGCAAAAGGACTTGCCACTGTTACTGTCAGTATCATTTCCTGCAGTGATTCTCATTTCACTGCAGGACACTGGGCACCATTGATGAGGTGCCCAATGTCTCCTGCAAACACTAGAAAATGTCTGCAGGACCTTTTCTCTAGTTCCTGTTGGCTGCTTGTATGAATAAGACACATCTTTGCCTGGTGATGCACTTAAGGCAGGAGCATTGTTTGTCCTTGTCCCAGCCTGTTAGAGCAGAGCTGTCTGAACTTTGGGATTCCCCTGCCATGGGCTGTAACTGCAGGTGATGGTACCTTGCAGCTCTGGCCAGCAGCTCATGGGGTTCAGGAGTTCAGAAAAGGGCAGCCATCTGACAGCAGAGAATAAAAGCTCCTTTTGAGGCGTATTGGTGCTGCTGCACATATGTATAGGAACTCTTCTCCCTCTCCCAGCCTTGCTCCCCATCCTCTTCTCCTAATCCTGAGTCATGCTGTGATTACAACCCGCTGCAGATTCTGGTATGAGAATCCTGGAGTCTTCACACCAGCACAGCTGACTCAGATCAGACAGGCATCCCTTGCTCGTGTCATCTGTGACAACAGTGACCACATCCAGCAGCTCCAAAGAGATGTCTTCCGGGTGGCATCGTACCCTCAGGGCATGGTTGGCTGTGAAGAGATTCCCACGGTGGACCTTCGCTTGTGGCAGGACTGTTGTGAGGGTAAGGAAGAAGCACCAGCTGATGTGGGGATGGCTCTGGGTGGCATTTGTCACATGCCATCAGCTTCTATGAAATGCCAGGAGCTGACTTCATGCTACATCATGAGAACTGTGTGTCAGCAAATGGATACAGAGAGTAGACTAGACTAGACTAGACTAGACTAGACTAGAATAGAATAATCTCAGTTGGAAGGGACCTACAACAATCCTGTGGTCCAACTGCCTGACCACTTTATGGCTGAACAAAAGTTAAAGAAGATTATTAAGTGCCTTCTTCAAATGCCTCTTAAACACTGGTAGGCATGGGGCATCGACCACCTCTAGGAAGCCTCTGAGCTTTGTTGAGTCTGGCCAAAGGTACACCTAGCTGAGGGCTTCTGCCTCATGCCTGGAGGAGAGACTGAAACAGGACCTAAGCATGGTGATCCCTCCATATATCACTTTAAAGATTCATTTGGGAGTCTTTACGACTCTGCCATGAAACCTCAGATCCTGCCATGGCTTTGTGCTGTGTTCTGGGCACAGGTGTCCAGCTGAGACATGGGAATCCACGCACGGTGCCTGCCCTGTTACACACCTTTGTTGCCTCCTCTTCTCCAGTGTAAGAGATGTGTCCAGGGTGGGTGATGAAGGAGGGCAGTGCTGCCTTGTGCTGCCTGCAATCCACGTGGCTCTGCTCTAAATGTGAGTGCTCACTGCAGACTTTCCTTCCCTTCCCAAGACTGCCAGACACGTGGGCAATTCAGGGCTCTTTCTCAGCGGTTCCGAAGCAAGAGATCTCCTGGCTTCAGCTACCCAGAAGAAAACCCTGCCAAGCATAAGCCTGCCTTCCCCAGGTGTAGTATCACCACTTCTTTTACCTCCATTTAGAAGTTTCTAATAACTCTGCTCATTCAGGCCTTTGTAGTTGTCATTCTACAGAAGTCTGGAGATTGGGAGTGTTTCAGTAGACAGAGCTCAGTCAAAGTCCTCCAACACTTCAGTGCAGAGCCCCACTCTAACAATTAAATACATGGGCTGAGAGGCTGTTTTGTTGGCATCTCTTGGCAGGTGAATCTGGGAGTTGGGCCCTTCTGTTTGTTACTTATTTGGAGGCTGAAGTTTGAGAAGGCAGAACGTTTCTCTCACCCAGGAAGCTGACGTTTGCATAATCCCTTTCACTTTTTCTTCCTGACCCCAGAAATGAGACATCTCCTCCAAGCCCTTCCTCCAGAGAGAATCTCGAGTCCCTTGTGGCTAAACTAGAGAAGACAGTTGCTTCGCTACGGAAACAGGTAAAACTTTATTCCCCAATGTTTGGTTTACCATGGAGTCACCCCAGGAGCAGGACTTAGCTGCTGCGGACAACCTCTGCAGCTTCTGTGTCCTCCAGAGCCAGGAGCAACCATCTGATCAGAGGGAACCAGCAGCAGGTACAGAAGAGGTAGAGTAGAGAGAAAAGATATGAAGCTGAGCTCTGTGAGCTCAGACCTCCCCAGCTGCAGGGTGAGATAGCAGTTTGGGCCTCAGTGAAGGTAACTTGAGCTGGCACTTTCTTCTTGTATTTGGGACAGGTTAAAGGTTGTCTGTGCAATGGTGCAGACTCCTCTTAGAACTGCTGCTTGCTTGTCCCCACCAGGTGAACGCACTAGAGAGCCAGCTGAGGTGGCACCACAGGAACACCAGAGCTCACGGACAGGGGAAGAAGCCTGGAGACAAATGGAGAAAAAGATGACCATGTTGCCTGTTTGTATAAGGTCAGTGTGTTTCTTCTGGGCTTGGGTCCAAGAAATGAATTATAGAATCATGGAACAATTTAGGTTGCAAAAGACCTCTAAGCTCATCCAGTCTGACTGTCAGCCCAACCCCACTGTGACTGCTAAACCATGTCCTGAAGTGCCATGTCTACATGTTTTTTGAACACCTCCAAAGGAGACTCCACTGATTGGAACTGAAGTTATTGGTCCTACTGTTTCAATCTAAACCTCCCCTGGAACTACTTAAGGCCATTTCCTCTTGTCCTGTCACCTGTTACCTGGGAGAAGAGACCAGCATCCACCTCGCTGCAACCTCCTTCCAGGCAGTTGCAGAGAGCAATAAGGTCTCCCCTCAGCCTCTTCTTCTCCAGACTCAACAATCCCAGTTCTGCTCCTCATAAGACTTGTTCCCTAGACCCTATCAATGCGGGGCTGCTGAGAACATGGTGGGACACCTCAGGAGTCTTCACGGACAGAAGAGACTGTTGCAGAAGGGAACGGAGCAAATGGGTGATGAGTGGGACAAGTGGTAATAGGCTTAAAGACAGCAGGTTAGACAACAGTTCTGCCAGTGATAATCAGAGACTCACTGGAATGGGCTGTCTGGGACGGTGAGGCAGATCCATCCTTGGAGGTCTTTTGAGAACTGGTTTGGCAAAGATGGGGAAAGACATAAGTATAGGATGGACTAGGTGGACTGGGTGAGGTCTCTCAAGCCTATTCTTCTGGGACTCTGGGTAGGTTTCTTCTAGCAACTCTTAATATCCCAACCCCAAATCCAACAGCTTTGTGGGGAGAGATACCACAAGGAGTAGTGATGGAGTAGAACTGGTTCCTCTTCAGGGTAACAAGGACATCTGGGTATATGGAGCAATCTATCATTTGCATACACGTTGGCAGAGATTTCCCCCTCAACACCTGAGTCACTGTGCACCTCTTCTGGAAACGCCAGGCCCCTGTTTGCACGGCTCAGTCCAAGGGGTGGGGATGTTCAGGTGCCTGTTTAAAGTCACTGTTGGCTTCTGCCAGCCTGGGGTCTCCTGCTGCTCCTTGGCTCTGACTCGGTGCTTGCAGAAAGCTTCAAGGACCTGTGGTGCCCTCGTTTAGGGGCACGGAGAGCACAGGCTGAGCTCCCTTAGCCTGCTTTCCATGGAGATCCCTGCAGCCTTGAAAGAGAGGATGAGCAGCTCGCTGGCACCTGCCAGTCTGGAGGAGGTGTTTAATGGTTTTCACGTCTTGCAAATATTACTCCAGGGGCAGGAGCAGGGGAGTTATGCAGAAGTGTTGTTCTGCCAGGCAGTCTGTACTACAAGGAGCATCCTCTGGAGATTAGATTACGGGATAAGGCCAGCAAAGGCTGCTCTGTGCTGACAGTCTCAGCAGAAAGCAGAAGGGGAAGCCTATAGGCTCTCCACACTCTTTTCCAGTTGGATTTGCTGTGTTGGTCCTTACAGATTTTCCAGTTGAACTGTGACTCTCCTTTAGAAATTTAAAATGAATTGCCATGTTACATGAGTTGGCTTTTCTTTGCCATCATTACAGAGCCTTGAGGAGCACTCTAGGGTTTTGCAGGGTCCCTGAAAAGTCTTTCTGTGGGTTCAAAGGGCGGGTGCTGTTTCCATGCTGCAGCCATGCACTCCTCAGACCTGCCAGGTGCTCTCCACCAGCTCCCTCTGCCTCCAGCTGCCTCCCATGGAGTTTCTCTGCTTTCCTGTGCCATTTCAGGTGCCCTGGGACCTGCACTCCTGCTCTCCACCAGCCAGTCCAACCCACTCCTACAGGGCTAAGAAGTAACAACCACAAGACCCCACGATGCTCTGCCTCCTCTCACATCTCCTGTACCTCTCCCTCTCCCAGGGTGAATATATTCTGCCTGTATTGAACCCTCTGCACTGACTGTCCACAAGCTCCTCAAGCCCTGGACCATCCCTACGCTTGTCAGGCTCCACGGGTGGGCTCTGCCCTCTTTGGTGGTGACAGATCAGCCACTTTCTTCTGCAGTCCCCTGGAAATGGAGGATAAACGAAGCTGCTTTAGTGCCACTGTGCTGCTCTTCTCCTCTTCCCACACAACGCTGTCACCATCCACCAGCCCTTGTCAGAATCACAGAGTCATAGAAGTGGTTGGGTTGGAAGGGACCTCGAAGCCCATCCAGTTCCAACCCCCTGCCATGGGCAGGGACACTTCCCACTGGATCAGGGGGCTCAAAGCCCCATCCAGCCTGGCCTTGAATGCCTCCAGGGATGTGGCAGCCACTACTTCTCTGTCCCATGGGCACCCAAGCAAACTAATTAATTAAGAAGCAAAATATTTCTCAATGCACTGTGGTGCCAGGAAGCATCTGGAGAAATCTTAAAAAAAACCAAAAAGAGTTAAATACACTTGAACCCCCAAACAACCTCCGGGACACCTTCTCATGCCAACGGAAAGCGCAAGAGGAACCTCAGGGCCCTGGCACGCACCGTTTGGGCTCGGCCTGTGCTCCCTGCCAGCAGGCAGCAGGTGAACCCAAGGCCCAGGGAAGCCTCCTGGCTGTTTGGGTGCTTCAGGACGGGCTGGCAGACACAGCAGTGCCAAGATCAGTCGCTGTGCTTTGCCAGTCGCTGGGTATCGAGTGGCATATGCTCAGTTATGTGACCCTGTGGGTGACCTACCGTTACGTGCCCAGTGCTCAAAACCACTTCCCTCAGCATGACCCACATTTTCCAACTTTCTGCTCTTTTAGGGCTTTAATTAGATTTGTGTTTATCTTCCTTTTACTCCCCCCACCGCCCCAAGAGACTCCTTGCTTGAAGATGTATTCTGAGTGTAAATGTAACAGGACCTGGAACAGAACCTCAGATAATTAGATGTTAATGGGTTCTCTCATTAGTGGAGGGGAGCTGCTGGTTTCTGTCAATTAGTACAGGAGAACACAATGTGCAGCATTTGACACACGGATGAATGCAAAGCCCTGCTTGTGTTTATGCTCCCAGGTGCTCTGCAACTAAACCAGGACTGGATAACCAGCTCTGCTGAACATGTATTCTGGTTTTGTTGCTCTTTGGAGGTGCTTTTTAGTGGTGCTAGAACTAAGGTCCCTATGTACCCACCATAGTCCCAAATCTGTGGACAGGTTGATTTCTAATGCATCCTTCTAAGCTGGTCATGGGGACTAAAGAGAAAACACTTGATCCATTCATTATCCATGCCTTCCTTATCTTCCCTGCATTCTCTCACTTTCCTTCCCACAGTGCAAGGACCAGAAACTTTTGTGAACATGCTTGCTCGTTCCTTCTCCCTCCTTTATTTTTATTTTTTAGGTGTGTTCTAGAACCAAAGGGATTCAAAGCAGCAGGGATACTCCTGGAATTTAATAGGAAAATAAAAAAAAAGATACCAGAAAAAGGTGGTGATCTATCAGCTTTTTCCTGGCGTGGGACTCTGAGCTGTGCCTGCGTGTCCTGTGCAGACACAAGTTTGCAGTGATGAGTGTGTGCTGTGCATGTCTGGGAAGCTCAGCTCAGAGGCAGTATTTAGTCCTCAGGGAGGTTTGTCATTTTGAGGCACTCTTTCATTTAGGTGCAAATCAAGATCCAAAGCCTTGCGTGTTATAAATCAGTTGCACTTGTCTATCACTTGTACCACTACAGAACCTAATCCTGCAGAGGTCAATGAAGGTAAATCAGTCTCCAGTCTCCTTCTGCAAACCACAAGTTTACCAAGTTCTCATTCAAAACAGTCAGGCATAAACTTTTGGTACTTATCTAATCAGATAATCTCTAAATGCATAACCAAGCAGCCCATTTTCCTCCTGGTGGAGCATGACTTGAGGAGCAGACTTGTCAGAAGCGCTGCAGATGGGCAGGAGAGGGGATGTCCCTTCCCCACGTGTTGCAAACCCTTCTGTGCTCTATTCTCTTTCCCTCCCCATGCTGAAGTGGGAAAATAGAGAGAGAGATGACACATCCCTGTGTGATACTGAGGGTGAGGCTGTGTGCTGGGCGGGTGGAGGAAGGTCTCACAGGAATTATGTATTTGGGTGCTGCTTTCATAAGCAGGAAGTCAAATATTTTATTAAATACTCCCTTTTTTCCTAATTGCCATCTGAGCAGCGACACGTGGAGCACACTCATGGACATCTCTGCCTGGGAGAGGGTGGGGAAAGAACTGACCTCCAAATTCAGATACTGAAATCCAGCTTTTGGAGGGTGATTGGGCACCATGGGACACCAGGGTGCTGGACACAGCAAGTTCAGAGCTGCTGACCCAGAGACAGGTCCAAGTTGTTCTTCATGGACCATAAAGTTCCAGTTCATATCTTAGACACCTACAATAAAGTTTGCTTATTAAAAATAAAGGAAACTCTTTTAAACCCCACCTGTGCACCCAAAATGAACTACTTAGACCAGCTAAAAGCAGAGGAGGATGGAATAATGGGCTCAAGGCTAGGAGCAGAGTTGCCAAGCACAAATAAACCGCTAATTAGATGGAGCAGTTAAGTGGCAAAACCCAGACAGGGGTTGGGGGGGCTGGAGCTGGGATTTCTCATGGGAGCAGCAATCTCCAGGAGGTTTAAAGTGCACATGTAAGGTGGAAGTCTCCATGCTTTGGCCAATGTCTGTGGTTGCTGGGGTTTGGCAGGGAAGATGTAGTGTTTCTGCATCTCAGTACAACCAGGACTGTGAGGAGCATGGATGTGCCAGGGCTCGGGTCTGGGTGCCACACAGGTGCCTGGGGCTGATGCAGACCCTGCACCAGATGAGACTTCCTGAGGCTGAGGGGGACCCATCTCTCCTGGAGTCTTAGCAAGCACTCGATCCTGGTGCAACTGGGAAGTGGATTCCTTGGAGATTCTCTGCAATGGGGAATTAGTGGGAGGAGGCAAATATTTTAGTGGGGTGACCCTGAGAGGTCATGGCAGACCAAAAGGAAAAAAGGATCTTCTGTTTTAATTCCCATGATATCCACCCAGAAAATACCTGGATCACTTTCAGACCTCTTATAAGGTTATCTCCTCAATTCTGTTTCAGCTCTCACACATTTGTGCATGCAGTTCTTTTCCTATGGAAAATAATACCCACCCACACAAATGAGATCAAGACCTTTAACTGGTCAGCCGCGTGTCACAAGAGCTGCTTGAAGACCAGAGAGCTGTGTTTACCAGGGCTCTAGTAACAAATAGGAGAGCACCCCTTAAAATAATAATAATTAAAAAAAATAAAAGCTGTTCTCCTTCTTCGAGAGCAGCAGGGCCGGCTCCAGCTGTGCCCGTCTCCCAGATGTGCCCGTGGGTCTGAGCGTGGGACTTCCCGCCTGCAGACTCATCCCACCTGCAGACTTGTCCCACCAGATCAACCAGTTTCACTTTCAGAAATAGGAAGTTGGAAGGGAAGGGCTGCCAAGCGCCCAGACGCGCGCGAGGGACGCGGGACGGCAGCATGAGGCACCCGGCGGGCGGCACGAACCCGTGGTTGCCCTTTGCTCCAGAAGCCTGATGGCATAGCCCACCACATCCACCGAGGATGGAGCAGTTTGTCCGGAAGCGTTTGACCTTCCTGACGTCCTTCTGGAACAAGCTTCGTCCCCGCTCCGTGGCGGAGAGCTGCTCGCTGGGATATCTTGGTTCCGATTCCATTTCTCTGCACTCGGAGCCGAGCTCCGTTTCCTTCATCCCCAAATCCTCTCTCTTCATCGCTTTATACGCCTTCACAGCCCGGAGCGTGGAGGAACTGAGCGTAAGCGCGGGGGACAAACTGCGCGTCCTCCGAGAAGAAGGAGAGTACGTCTTGGCCCGGCGGCTGCTGGGGGAGCCAGCCATGGGCTACATTCCTGCTGCCTACGTGGCCAACCTCAGCCAGGGCACCTCTGCTCACCGGCCGTAAGTATCCCGTGCTCTGGACCCACAGGGAGATGGAGGTTGGACCAGGGTAGCATTTCCCTACCCAGGGAAAGGCAATGTTGACCCTCTGTGACAGCAGGGAGCATGGGCACCTCATCCCCTGCTTTTTTACCAGCAGTGGTGGGACTGAGCAGGGACGTTCCCTCCCATGGGCATCCCTGCCATGAAGTTCCTGCAGGTCACAGCAGTGAGGTGGAGGTGTTCAGCAAGGGGTGGGGGATGCACCAAGGGGCAGAGATGCTGGTGCTGCTTCCCGGCTGCATCACCCTCGCGCAGGATGGAGTGGCTCCAGGCTGGGATGTGGTGTGATGGTGTGAACGGGGGAAGCTACGGTGACAAACAGGCTCACGCTTGCTCCAGCTGCTCTCCCACAGCAGGGAGGATGCTGGGAAAGCTTGTGCCTGAGCCCTGCCAGTTCCAAAGGGCTCAGAAGCACGGGAAGAAGCAGTTTGGGTTGGGGCCTACCTGGAAGCACAGAACTCTGTAAAGTCAAGCCATGCCAATGCTGCTGCTTTCTGGCTCCTGCTCATGCAGGGCTGAGGGCTCCCTCCCTGTCAGTGCCTCTGAGATGGAGGTCAGGCTGATGTCTCAGCCTTGTCTCAGCAGGGGAAAAGCCCAGGCTCATCATTGCATAAGGCAGCCTGGTCCTGACACGCCAGGCAAAGCGCCCCGAGACACAACTGCTCCCTCTGTACCAAGCTCTGAGTCACAGTGAGTGATGGGAATTGTGTGAACAGGGTGGGTGAAATCACCCTGCAGACACCCCTGGTGCTCACCCTGCACTGCAAGGGTGCAGGGGTAAAAGAAAAGGAACAGGAGGAGCCTGGGAACAGTTCCCAAGGTTCAGGGCCAACAATTGCAGCTGGTGGGATGGGAGAGACCCTCCCTCGCTCCCTTCCACTATGAGGAAAAGCAAATCCAGTCTGGTTTGAACCGTGTTGGGACCACACTGGTGAGGACCCTGGGGTCAGCTTGCTGCTTTAGTCTCTTTGCACTTAATAGTTGGGCTACAGCTGAGTGTGTGTTTGTGTGTGTGTGCCCAGCCCTGTCCAGAGGCGAGGGGGATGCCCGGTGTGGGAGGGCAGTTGGCAGCAAACGTGTGAGGCTTTGCAGGCAGAGCGAGCCCTGAGCACGCAGCCTCTGCGGAGCCGCAGGGCCAGAGCTGGGTGGTAATTTGTTCAGCTGTGTAACCCCATCACGTATAATTTCCTGCACAGCTTCTCAGACGCTGGCAATCCCAGTTAATGACGAAACCTTCAGCTTCTCACATCCTGGCAGTATTAGGCTGATGAAGCAGCCTCATCCCTACGCTCCCGTCTGCCCCACTGAGTCAGCCAACCTGCCTTTTCGTGGTGGAGATTTGATGATGAATCTGAGCACGGAAGAGGGATTTGGTTGGTTCCTCCCTCCTGGTTGCTGAAATCCCCACTGTGCCTGGAGCAGCAAAGGGCAATTCCCAAGGATGCTTTCATTGATATGATTTCATAGAATCATAGAATCATAGAATGGTTTGGACTGGAAGGGACCTTAGAGCCCATCCAGTTCCAACCCCCTGCCATAGGCAGGGGCACCTCCCACTGCTTCAGGGGGGCTCAAAGCCCCATCCAACCTGGCCCGGAACACCTCCAGGAATGGGGCATCCATGATTTCTCTGGGAAATCTGGGCCAGGGCCTCCCCACCCTCAGCATGAAGAATTTCTTCCTAATGTCTAATTTAAATTTTCCCCTTTCCAGTTGAAAGTCATTTTTGTTCATGGGCTCTGAGAGCTGGTTTTGTCCATCAGCTGCAGGTCAAGGAATTCAAAGTGATCCTGTGCATGTAGCTACTGCTCTCGTGGCAGGATGTCTGGATGCAAGCCCACCAGAGCATCCTCCATGCAACACCAGGTGGTTGTGCTTTATTTACTGCAGGCTGTCAGCCCAGGTGCTGCACTGAGCCACCAGTGTCAGCCTCCTGATTTTGGGATGGAGCTGCAGCCTGGCCTGGTCCATACAGCGGTGACCATGCACTGCTGGTGGCAATAGTTTGCAGTCAGCAAGTTGCAATAAAATGCAATAAATACCTGCAAAACCAATCCAGTGAAGCAGTGCCAAGGCAGGCTGGCAATGGTCTGCACAGCATCTGTGCTTCCAAGGCTCTAAGCTGTGGGCTGGCCATGGTGTTGCTTGCTTCGTGGCTTCCATGGATGAGCAAGTGGTGGGAAAAAACTGCTCCTCCTTGTCTCAGAAGGTGCAGGAGGCCCTGGGCTGGATGCAGCCCCACCTGTGCCCCATCTCTTTGTGTCACACAAACCCCTCTGCTCTGATTCCAGCTGGTACTTCAGCAAGATCAGCCGGAACGAAGCGGAGCAGCTCCTCCTCTCCCCTCCCAACCAGCACGGCTCCTTCCTCGTCCGGGACAGCGAGAGCAGCAAGGGCGAGTACTCTCTCTCAGGTAATTCTGCAGCAATTATCCAGAGAAAATGAGCACAGGGGAAGGAAGGAGGTTGTTCCTTAGGGGCAGCTCCCAGCTTGGTCAGGACAGGGTCAAAACCATGAAAATATGCTTAAAGTGCTCTACAGCATCTTGTTGAAGTGATTTGACTGCTTTCTAGAAGCACAGGGAAAGCACAGATGCAGGTATGGATTGCTGAATTACTGTGGCAAAGGGAAGTTTGTTGGTCCCATCCAGGGTATGAAAGCCATGAACAATTCACAGTGGCTTAATGGTGGTTTCATAGCATTGACTCCCTGGATTTCATTCCAGCAGCTTTTGTCATCTGAAACAGATGACCAGGGCTGCTCCCATGTACAGAAATCCAAATTAAAGGGATTTTGGACCAGGTAGCGCCATTACAATCTGGTTCAAGCCATGTAAAATCAACCCCTAGAAATACAAAGTGAATCCTGTATCCCGTTATCGTCCCCCAGGCCAAGAGTTCTTGCAGGAGGTCCAGCTGCTGATACTATTTTATTCACCTTGAGCAGAAATGAGCTCCACCACTCTCCAAGCAGTTTGTTTGCATGGGGAAATATCCCTGCTAATAAAGCACCACCTCTCCAATCCAAAGGAGCCCCACTCACCCTTGGCCAGGAGTTTTATAAGCCAGAAGGTGGGAGTGAAGGGGATGATGGGAGTAGGATGTAGTACCTCAGGGGTCAGTTGGGTTGCTTTAGAGTGGATTAACAGACTGAGTGCTTGGAAGAGAGGTGATGGTCAACAGGGAGATGGGAAGGAGTGATTGCATGAGCTGAGTTCTCCCCTTGCCTGGGCTTCCCCACAGTGCGCAACCACGGGAAGGTCAGCCACTTCCGAATCTGCAAGAGCCCCGGGGGCAGCCTCTACCTACAGAAGGGACATCTCTTCCCTGACATGGAGGAGCTCCTTGCCTTCTACATCAAGCACTGGAAGGTCATCCAGAGCCCCTTGCTGCAGCCCTGCAGACCCGCGGTGCGTACACTCATGGAGCGGCTCGGCCAAGGCCCCAGAGGTGTCCAGGTAGAAAGAAGGAAAGAGCAATTAGGAAAAATTAGGAATAATTAGTCTATCCATTTAGGATTTCATAGAAGCATAGAATGGTTTAGGCTGGAAGGGACCTTAAAGCCATCCAGTTCCAATCCCCTTGCCACAGGCAGGAACACCTCCCACTAGACCAGGATGCTCAAGGCCTCATCCAACCTGGCCTTGAACACCTCCAGGAAAGGGGAATCCACAACTGAACTTTATTAAGCTAAACTTAAAACATATCAGTAATAAAGCTTCCAGCATCACCTTGTGGCACATTAAGGCCAGGCATGGCTTTTATGTGCATTTTTGACTCGTCAAAATGCACAGACTTTTCTGAAATTCCTTTTCCGTGTCTTCTCCCAGAAACTGCGTTGCTACAAATCCCTTTGACACTGAATCTGGATATATCCCCCTTCCAGTTTCTTTCCTAGAGCATAAGACCACATTGCTTTTATCTGGTTTTCATGGCAATTAGTGCAGCACTCATAAATCCAATTAGAGTGTTAATCCCAAATTGCCAACTCATTTCCTGATTAGAGTTCCATTCGTTGATTATGACTCAGAAATAACAATTGAACGTGTGAATAATTCAAGAGTGAAATGGAAAGGTGTAAGATAAAAGAAATACTTATTGAGCTGAAGTCTAAATCAGCCATAATATGCAATAATATTCATTTACTCATTTTTATTTCTTGGTGGAAATGGAGAAAAGCCACCTTTTAGGTCTGCTGAGGAGGAAATTATGACTTGAATTCCTAATATTTCATGTAGTCTCCCTCATTTCATACATTGGATCCCAGAGGACATGATGCAGTTGATGTCCCACATTTTGTGCCCCCAATGGACTCTGGGAAAATCATTGCACTGGCTTCAGCACTGGTGCAACATGGGTGGGGGAACACCATGTCCTGCTCACTCCTCTGTGGCCACCAAAGCCTTGGTGGGCACTAAGAGCGGGTGCAGGCTCCACCAGCAAGCCCTGACTGGCTGGTCCAAGCATGCAATACCCATTTCACAGACTCCTCCTGAGAGGGACAGCTGGGAGCGCCCACGCTGGGAGTTCACCCTGCGGAGGAAGCTGGGCGAAGGATACTTCGGAGAGGTGTGGGAAGGACTGTGGAAGAACACAGTGCCGGTGGCCATCAAGATCATAAAAGGTAGATGTTAACAGTGGTCAACTGGGTTCCTTGTTCACTGCAACATCATTCACCACTTTTTGATTCCTCGTCCTCTTGGTCACTGTCTGTCTTATCAATCAAATTGTGGTAGGACCTGGCAAGTAGCCACCTGGACTACTTCTGGGGACTCACCTAAGCTTGGGCTGCACTTTTATAAAATGACTCCATCCAGTGGATTTGAGATAAGTCACACCAAGTCAAATGGGTTTGTGATAAGTCAAGCCCTGATGGGACTATGATTCTGAAAAATGGGATCCAAAGCTCTATGGGAAACATCTCTTGGGTGTTTGGATCTGAGACACGGAGAGTGCAGACATAAACTTTGAGAGCAGAGGTGAGCTGTGAGGAGGGAAACTGTCCTCATCCCAGTGGGAGGCGCTTGGGTTCAAACATCCACATAAGAAAATAGCTCACAAGGGCCGTGTTGGCTTTCTCCTCCAGCTGACATGAAGGCAGAAGACTTCACCAAGGAGATTCAGAATCTGAAGCGCCTGAGGCATGAGAAGCTGATCCAGCTGCACGCTGTCTGCTCACTGGATGAGCCTGTGTACATCATCACTGAGCTCATGCGGAAAGGCAACCTCCACAGCTACCTCAACAGTGAGTCCCAACACTGGCACCATGGCGAGTGCGTTCCTGGGGAACTGCTTTAAATCCACTGCCTTGAGGATTCTTGCTGTGTCCAGAATGGCCCTGCAAACCCCAGTGGGGACCCTAAAGAGCACAAGCTCTTGTTTCAATCTTATTTAGATCAGTGGTAATGCAGAGCAATCCATGGGCACTTGGTGGAGATGGTTTGGGTGACCCCAAGACCCAAAGATACAATCTGGCACGATCCCTTTGGTGTCACTCTCACACTTTGGTGTCCCTGGGAACTTAAATGTGTTGGTAGGGACCTTCATCCTTCCTTCTTCACCCGCCTATACCGACTCACCAATGCACAGCAACCACATTGCCATGCTTGGGCAACTCTGTCTTTCTTAGGAATTAAACAGCCAGACCTCCCCCTGGGCCCAACAACATGGTTTTGTTCATGTGCAGAGCTAGCAACAGGCCACGGTCCACTCAACACCTGGATGCCAGTTTATTTTTCTTGGCCTTTCTTTTCCTGACCAAGCAACCAGTCTTGAAGAGAAACAAACAGCTCCCACCAAGACCTGTTTTTCTACTTGGTACAACCCCTTCCTCCCCCACACTGACCTCGTTTTCAGCTGGGGCTCCAGTAGCATTTGATGCTGGAGGAGCTGGAGCTTACAGGTAGGACAGGTCGAGAGGCCTGGCTGGAGATTTGCATGGCAGAAGGTCACCTTGAACTTTGAACGAGCCGTGGATGTCTGTGTTCTCATTGCAGCATGGGGCACTCTCTCGAGTTCACCCCAGTCCCATTCCTGAGGAGCACATGGCTGTGGTGAACTTCCCACGTGCCACAGCCAGGGTGGTTAAGCAGGATCTCTGATTTGAAGTTTTTCATGTTACCCAGGTCCCACGTTGGCAGTGTAGGGCTTCCTTCCAAAGCAGAACACCCAAAACAGACGTTGCCATATTGCCCCCAACGTCTGGATTGTCTGGATTAACAGGTCCCGAAGGGAAGTCCCTGGGCACCTGCCACCTGCTCAACATTGCCTGCCAAGTGGCAGATGGGATGAGGTACCTAGAGGAGAAGCACATTGTCCACCGGGACCTGGCAGCTAGAAACATCCTGGTGGGAGAGGAACTCACCTGCAAAATTGCTGATTTTGGACTTGCTCGTCTTCTCAAGGTCAGTCATCAGGATACAGTGATCCCTCCCATCACTCCAGGCAACCAAGCTGCCCTGTGCCATTCCTTGCTGTCTCCTTTCCCAGGCTACAGCCCCAGTAAAGCCCCCAAATCAGCAACCATCAAATCACCCCTCACGATCCATCTCCTATTGCTTTTCAGGATGACATTTATTCCACCAGCAGCAGCACCAAAATCCCAGTGAAGTGGACAGCCCCGGAGGCAGCCAACTACCGCACCTACTCCCTCAAGTCTGATGTCTGGTCCTATGGGATTCTGCTCTACGAAGTCTTCACGTATGGACAGATCCCATATGAAGGTAGGGCTGCCAGCCCTCTCCAGAGCTGCTCCACCCACACGCTGGGCAGCTTGCTCACAGTCCCCAAAAGCCAACATGTCGTGAATTGTCATATTGTCCGTTCCACAATGGATCTGGAAGCAGTTCCAAGAGCACGAGCAACTTATTTTCCACTTTGGGGGTTGCTTAGAGGGATGTTCAGTGCTTGGGGTGCAGGAGCTGGGGATGGGAAGGTGGTATGGGCTGGATGATTTCCCATGGCCTCTCCTCTACCAGCCTCCTGGCAGAGATGCTATTTCGCAGCAGCAGCAGTTGCCATTGTGGCCCTTTGCAGGTGCACCTTCAAGGCATGCTTTGAGGGCGTTAGATTGAAGGACTTCTCCATCCTTGCAGGAATGACAAACCAAGAAACCGTACGGCAAATCACCAGGGGCTACCGCCTTCCCCGGCCCAGCTCCTGCCCTGCTGAGATCTACAGCATCATGTTGGAGTGTTGGAATGGCAACACAGAGGAGCGTCCCACCTTCCTGGCCTTGCGGGAGAAGCTGGGATTCATCTACAGACGGCTGCTCAGCTCCCTCTCCTGAAGGACCCCTTTCCTCCATCCTTCCTTCACAAACCCCTCCAGGCCAGCTCTTGCCAAGTGGCTCCTTTCCTTCAGGTTTGCCCTCTGACAGGATTCCAAGGCAAGCACATCACCCCCCAAACCAGCTCACGGTCGTTCTCCATCAGGATGCAAGGAGGTGGCCAAGGGAAAAAGCAACAAGTTGTGGAGAGCTCATTGCTGGTGCTTGGCTGTGTAGCAGTCTGGAAAAGCCCCCTGGTAGTGAAGGCACCACCCAGAGTTTACATCTTCATTCAGCCAGTAGTAGGGTGGGAGGTCCTTGCCGCTCCCTACACCAACGTGAAGGTTTGCAGGATGCGTTCAGTTGTGGCTCTGCTTGATTTTTCTTGTAGTGTGTGTCCAGTGTATTTATCAATAAATGTGTGTGCAAATATCCACGTGGATCCTCGCAGGACATCACTGGGTGCTCTGCCCTCACTGTGCTGCCCCTCTCCTGCCCAGGAAGCAATGGTTTGCAACCAGTTCTGCTCTTTCCACCACAGATATAACCATCTTTGTGTCTCTTTGGTTTCTTATCCAGGTGTGCATTAAACCATGTGCCTCTGCCACTCCTTTCCCAGGCAGCAGCCCCACTTGCCCTGAGGACCTTGCACGGATGGCTCCCGCCTGAGCTGCTCTGCTCTGGATCCTTATCTTCCCCACCATAGCGTGGTTATTCCAAGAGTAATGTGTGTCTGGGTTCAAATATTTAACACCTTCTTAGCCCAGATATGGGCAGCACTCGGTAAAACATTGCTTCACCCTGTTTTGTACTTCATCACAGCCAGGGTGCAAAGCCAAGAGATGCTCCCACCATCCCCAGCTCCTTGCTGAGCTCCTGGGGCACAGGATGACCTCGAGCCTCTCACAGTATCATAAGGTTGGAAAGGACCTCTGAGATCATCAAGTCCAACCTATAACCCAACACTAACACCAACCCATCATCTAAACCATGGCACTCAGTGCCTCATCCAGTCTCCCTTTAAACACCTCCAGGGTCAGTGACTCCACCCCCTCCCTGGGCAGCCCATTCCAATAGCCAATCACCCTTTCAGTGAAGAACTTTTTCCTAACATCAAGTCTAAACTTTCCCTGATGAAGCTTGAGTCCATTCCCTCTAGTTCTGTTGCTGGTCACCTGAGAGAAGAGACCAACCCCTGCCTGACTACAACCTCCTTTTGTAGAGAGCAATGAGGTCTCTCATTTCTTCCAAGCTGAAGGCAGTGCTTGCTCTGGCCAAGCACCTCTTGCTCCCACTATGCACACTCTTGGAGGCCAGGCTGTCCTTGGCAGTGGTAGAAGGACTCATGGAAAAGCAGTGCTGAGGTCATGGGCTGGTGCAGGCAGCTTCCCTGGGCCTGCTCTGAGCAGGGTTCCTCAAGCACTGGCACACTCAGGGCACTGGGGAGCTTGTACCATGGGTGAAAGGCAGCTGGGACTGCCTGGCTTTAGCATTCCTCCTGACAAGCCCATTTGGCCTGTTTGCAGGAGAAGGGGTGACCAATGGGACCAAAACAGCAGCAAGGCTGGAATGTGTGAAGTTAATAAAGTTTATGCAATGTTCTCCCTGTCTGAGCAGGATTCACACAGTGCCCAACAGCAGAAATTAGTCTGGCTGTTAATTGAGCAAGTCTTCCTGCACAAGGGGCCTGGAAAGGGGAGGTGGGAATGTGGTTTATGTGTGTGATAAATACTGATCCAGCCACGCCTCCTCTGAAGCTCAAACAAGTAAAATAAGATATAGATAAAATATAAGAATAATATAGGCATAGATAAAATACAGTTAACAATAAATATAGGTAAATAATAACTACAGATAATAATGAAGAGAGAAAATAGAGATAATAATATCACTAACATAATAATATAGATAAAATAAGACATAGATAAAATGTAAGAATAATATAGACATAGATAAAATACAATTAACAATAAATATAGGTAAATAATAACTATAGATAATAATGAAGAGAGAAAATACAGGTAATAATATCACTAACATAATAATATAGATAAAATACAATAAAAATATAAACACAGATAAAGTATAGATAATAAATATACATAATAACAGATTATGTATATATTAATATCTATAAAATAGTAATATAGATAGAATTATATATAGATGAAATATAATAGTATAAATAAATTTAGATAGTAATAAATATGGATAAGTAACAAATATAGATAATAATAATACATAATACCTACTTAATAATAGTGATTAAATAATAATATAGATAAAAAAAGATACAGATATCTAGTAAAAATATAGATATATATAGATAATAATAAATATAAATAATAAATATAGATAATAAATAGATAATATATGGATAGTAACATCAATTAAATAATAATATCAATAAAATAAGATAAGGATATAATAATAATTGTATAAGTAGTGGACAGGTATGGTTGGACTCGATGACATCAAAGCAGAGAGCACACACAGACACAGCTCAGGTCCCCTCCTATAAGAAACTGAAGGCCAAAGCTGTGTCTAGCAGTTGATGGAGTTATTGCATGCCAAGAAAGGGCTGGGATGTTGCAGGAGCCTGTTAAATTTGCAGGTCTCGCTGCCACCAGATGGAGCTAAAAATGAAGCAGGAGGAGAAGAACGTGTGTGGGGTGACTGGGGCTGGTGTGGGGTGACTGGGGCTGGTGTGGGGTGACTGGGGCTGGTGCACAGCCAAGGTCCCCGGAGAAGGTCGTGAGGCTGCCAGGGCTGCAGCCAACCCTCATCTCTGCCCCAGCCCCATCACACGTGTGGCCCCAAAGCAGCTCACTCTGCTGCAGCAACACCATGAGGGGGGACATGGGGACAAAAGCCAAGCCAGCCATGCCCACAGCAGCTTTTCCTTCCCTTTCTGCAGCTGCATTAAAAGCAGAGCTGCTGCTTGGGTTTGCCCTCCAGTCTGCTGGGTGTGGGCATTTCTCTGAGTCATTACTTGCCTTCTAAAAGTAGACAGAGTTGGGGGAGGGAAGCACAGATTTTCTCCCCTTCTCCCAGGATCTCAGCCTGTGCTGGGCACTGAGTTGTAGAATTGCTTGGATGGAAAAGACCTTTGAGATCATGGAGTCCAACTGTACCTGTCCACTACCAAACCAGATCTCGAAGTGCTTCATCTGCCTGTCTTTTAAACACCTCCAGGAACAGGGACTCAACCACCTGGGCAGCCTCTGCCAGTGCCTGAGAGCCCTTTTGGTGAAGAAATGTTTCCTGATGCCTAATCTAAACCTCCCCTAGCACAGCCTGAGGCCATTTCCTCTCATCCTACTGCCTGTCACTTGGGAGAAGAGACCAACATTCTCCTCGCCACAAGCTCCTTTCAGGCAGTTGGAGACAGTGACAAGGTCTCCCCTCGACCTCCTCTAGGCTAAACAACCCCAGGTCCTTCAGCTGCTCCTCATAAGCTCTCCCAAAATCAGAGCTGATTCAGGCACTGGACTTTTCCTAAAATCCATCCCACAAAGGCAGAGCTGCCCAGGGCCCCAGTCCTTTCCAAACTGCTCTGGGGTGGGCATTGCAAATACCATTGTTAAAGGCATCCATCTGCTCAGGTTTCAGCCTGGCACGTGCCCTGCTCGTGGGTTTAACTTGACTTGAAAACAGCGTCAGGCTAACACGATGTATTTGAGCTGCACAGTTTGTTTCTATTTTTAAGGTCCTGCCTCAGCCTTGGAAGGGTGAGGGGGAAGAAAGCTCCTGGAGGAAAAACACCAAATTCTTCAAGCAGTGAGAGGCAGGTGATGAAAGGAAATATTTCTCATGTTGGGGCTGCTGTGAGAGCTCCTCTGATGGCACAGGGTGGCACCAGGGATGCTGCAAGGGCCGAGAGTGAGCAGAAAGCACTGGCTATTTTTTTCCCAAATATTTGAGTGAATCAACAGTAAAAATGCTGCATCTCAGCCATTGGGGGAGCAGAGGGGACAACTGTCCCTGTGGGGTTTGGAGCCATGGGAGGTGGGTGCTTGCCCCTCTGATAGCAAGCTTGATGGAGGGGGGGGTGCTGGTATATAAAGAGCCCCTTTGCTTGTCTCACTTCTGTTGCCCAGTGAATCCCTTGCTGCCCCACCACAGTGAGCAGCACAATGACCCAACACACAGGAAAACAGCAGTGGGGATGGAAAGAGCACAAAAATAAACATGCTTGGCTGTCAGATGCTTTTCCTGAACACAGCTGAGTGCCATAACTGGGCAAGAAAGGCCCCACAAATACCAGGCATCCACAGCAACCGAGGTGCTGCCTTTGTTCCTGACCATGCCATGAAGCTGCCTGGGAGGACAGCCAAGGCAGGGCTGGGCTCCCTGGTTTTTCAACCCTAGCAGACAGGAACCTGAGTCTGTGAGGCTTCACAGGCATTCAGAAAAAAAATCTCCTTTTATTCAGCAGGGTTTTTTTGGGGTGGTTTTGCTCCACTGGACAGGAGCATCAGGGCAGCCACTCACTGATGCTGCCGTCCCTGCTGCAAACCCAAGCTGCCCTGCAGCAATGTGGGAATGAGTTTAACCCCCACATGGCATCCAAAAGTGGGACAGAAGAGCATTGACGTGCTAGTGGCATTGCAGCACGTGGCCACAGCAGCCCACCCAGAGCTGGGTCAGGCCAGGGAAAGCACCCAGCTGAAAACCAGGGACACCAGGATTGGTGCCTTTGGTCTGCCACAGCCTCCCCTGGGTGTGTGGGGACAGGCTCTCGGTCTGACCCTCTGCATCACACGCCCAACAGACAATATTGACTTTACCTTTCTGTGTTCACACTTTAATCTGCAGCCACTGAGCCTATAGACAAAAAACATTTGAAAAAACAACCTGAGACCCTGCTGCTCCCGAGACATCCCAGCAGCCAAAGGGGTTCACCCAAGCATAGGAAGACGGCGAATCAGTGCTTTCTGGTACGAGCCAGTGCCACAGCCACCCTTCCCAGCTCAGCAGCCAGGTAACACACCTTGTCTTGTATTACTCAGGAAGGAATTCTACTTTTCTTCTTGATTTTCTAGGCTTTGTGAAGCTCGGGGGCTGCCACGTGCCTCCAGTGATGCGCAGCCACGAGGATGCAGGTGCAGCCCAGCCCAGCACTAGCAGGTTGCTGCCTGGCTGGAAGTCATGCCCAATCAGTCACGGGGTGACAACATGCTGCTGTGGACACCGAGGTCACCCACAGGGTGCTGGAAGCCTCAGGGATCCAACCTGTGTGCCCAAGGCTGCTGGTCCTGTGCACCCCACCACAGCCATTCCCTTTGGATGCAAATCCTTACACACATGCCTGGAGGTCCCAATGCTGCCCAGTTCCCTCCTAGGGACAGGGGATACACAGCCCCTCTGTCCCAACCCCCTCCTAGGGACAGGAGGCACACAGACACTCTGCCCTGAGGACAAGAAAAGCTGCCTGGAGACACAGAGCTCTGGGCAAAGCTTACACAACACTTTTTGCTATCACAAACAAGAAGTGAAGCTGGAAGTGACCCTGGATGCCCCTGCAGTGCAGACAAAAAGCAGAGCCACCTCCTCCAGCCTGGCTGCCAGCCTGGCCCAGGCAGCAGGGAGCTGCCTCAGCACCCAGCTCTGCCCTTCGCCCTGCCTGCCCATGGCAAAAAGTCACAGCTCAGGGCTCATAGAATCATGGGATGGTTTGAGTTGGAAGGGACCTTAAAACCCATCCAGTGCCACCCCCTTGCCATGGGAAAGGACACCTCCCACTCGATCAGGGGGCTCAAAGCCCCATCCAACCTCGCCTTGAACACCTGTAAGGAGGGGGCAGCCACAATTTCTCTTGGCAACCTGGGCCAAGGCCTCACCATCCACATAATGAAGGATTTATTCCTAATGTCTAATTGAAATTTTCCCTCTTCCAATCTAAAGCTATTCTCCTTCATCCCATCACTCCATGCCCTTGTAAAAAGTCCCTCCCCAGCTTTCTTGTAGCCCCTTTCAGTACTGGAAATCCACTGCCCACAGCTCCTGGTTGCTATTGGGTCTGCAGTGCCTGGTGCTCAAAGGAACTCTCCCCTTACTCATACTGGGGCTGAAAAGAGGAAGATCTGGCATCTTGAAATCAGCCCAGGCAGGGTTTTGTTTGCCTCCAGCAGGAGCAGGGACCTTGCCCCCACTTGCATGCAAACACTTGTTTTCTCAGTGCAGCACTTCCCAACTCTCAGGCTGATCACAGAAGGGTCAAACAGACAAGTTAACTAAATCAAGGCAAAAATCATCCAAAACACTACTTGGGGCTGACTGGGTTTCAGGGCTGTCCAGCCCAGTGCACCCCACAAGCTTCCACACACACCAGGAGCTCCAGGCCAGTATCAAACCTACAAAATGCAAGCCCTGAGCAAGCCTTATCTCTCCCCACATTGCAGAGGGCTCAGCACCCAAACCCTTCCCCCAGCCCTGAACAGAACCAACCAGAAGAGTCACCACCTCCCCTCAGGGCACCTCCCAGAGGCAAGGAGCAGGGCAGGGCAGCAACGTGCTGGAGTTGAGTGCCAGCAGGGACAGGCTGTGCAGCCAAGTACAGAGCAGAAGGTGGGGGAGGCATCCACAGCATCACCCCAGCAGAGCCGGATCTCACAAACCACCCGCGGCACCAGTGAGTCACTGGCACGACCGCGGGCGTCACCCACGCGGTGCCACCAGACAGACGCTGTGTCACGACCCAGCGTGGCCCCAACGATATCCCCTTGATATTCCCCAAGATGAAGAATAACCCACAAGGTTTGAAAAGGCTGCTTGAGTTTATTAGTTGCTGTTGTACAAGGTAAATAAAACGTGTTACCGCGTCTGCGCAGAAAGGGCGTAGCTGCGTTAAGAAAAAGAGTAAAAAAGCTGGTGTGGGAATCATCAGGGGGTCGCTGCGTGCTTTTCTCTTTATGACAAAGCAGCACCTTTGCCTTGGAGCAGCCTGACTACTCTAAGGGGGGGGAAGGGGATGTGCCCGCCGGCGAGGGCAGCAGCCGCTGACCCGCTCAAGCTGAGGGCCCCGAGCTGGGCTCGCTGGCGTGGCGCCTCCGTCCCGCTCCGGGGGCTGGCACCAAGCCACAAGCCATGGGTCCCGTTGTCACCTGCAGTGCTCCCAAGCTGCAAGACAGAGCAGAGGAAGGGTCAGGTCAACACCCAGGTGGTGCATTGTTGCTCTGCTTTCATATTTAGAGTGTCGGAGTATAAAAAGGATCTAAAGCTACTGGAGAGTGTCCTGAGGAGGGCACAAAGCTGATGAAGGGTCTAGAGATGAAGCCACATCAGGAGTGGCTGAAGCCACTTGGACTGTTCAGCCTGGGGAAGAGGAGGCTGAAGGGAGACCTCATCACAGTTTCTGGCTTCCTCACAAGGGGATGAGGAGGAGCAAGCACTGAGCTCTTCTCTCTGGTGACCAATGACAGGACCCGAGGCAATGTCAGGAAGATGTGCCAGGGGAGGGTTAGGCTGGACATTAGGAGAAGGTTCTTCACCCAGAGGGTGATAAAGCACTGGAACAGCTCCTCAGGTCAAGCCTGACAATATTCCAGAAGCATCTGGCCAATGCTCTCAGCCACATGGTGTGAATGTTGGGGTTGTCCTGTGCGGGGACCATCGATTCCATGATCCTTGTGGGTCCCTTCCAACCCAGGATATTCTTTGATGCTGTGATTTTTTGCAGCAAAGGAGATGGTGCCCTGAGCATGAGGACATCGCCCATTGGCTCAGGATGCACCTCAGGGGACACAGCAGGGCTGTCTCCCACTACCATGGGTGCTGCATTGGCTGTCCCGTGCATCACCTCATCCGAGGAAAGCACTCACCTCTCTGGGGACTCCGACACAGTTGTCATGGCCGGGTGAGTTGTCTTCCCAAAGAAGAAGCTGGCCCACCAGTGGCCAGGGTCAGACTTGGGCAGACCTAGGGGACAGCATATGCCAGGGAAGGTCCAGGTCAGTGCAAACTAGGCAGCCCTGCTACCACCCTGGTCCCATCCCACAGGAGATCTCCAGTGAGGATTGCATTGGAAGAGCCAGGAGAAGAGTCCTCCTCAAGACAGGACAGGCAGCACTTACCCGGAGGGTGGGGAATGACCTCCCCAGAATATTCCGAGCTGCCGCAGGAGCTGTTGCTGGATGTGGAGCTCAGGCGTCCTGAGGAGAAATCATGGCCATCAGAGCCACCTCAACCCTTGGTCATGCCACAAAAAGCAAAACACGGCTTTGGTGTGGCCATCCCTGGGATGCCAATGGCTCAGTCCCAACACCACCTCCCTCCAGTCCTTGTTCAGTTTTAGCATCAAGTCAATAAAAGCCATTAGGAAGGGTACATGGGTGAGATTACAAGCTGGTCAACAGCAGGCAGCAGAAAAGTACCTGAATATCCCTGTAGGAAAAGACTTGCAACCCCAAAGACATTATTTAATGGCTTTGCATCTGCATGCAACTCTCAGGAAGCCTTTCCAGATGATTGAGGCCAAGCAGCAGATTCCTGCACATAATCCATGCAGTTTTAGTCCAGCTATTACAAGCCTGTTATTAGCTTCAGCTTAAGGCAAATACTTTCATTCTTTCTGGTTTGGGCAACCCATTAAGCCAGAAAAATCTCTCCTCTGGAGATGTACCAGTAGCTGCCATTGCCCAGACTGGGTTTGCAGCTCATTTCCACAGTAAGAGAGCAAAATGCATTTGAATTTGTCACCTCCTCTCACCTACAACTTTAAGTGAAGGAGATTGCAAGACCCATGTCCACCTGGGACAGCTGGGCAGGGGCTGTGGTGGCCCAGAGGAGGGTACTGGCTGCCCCCTTTCTCACCAACGAACCTGCCAGCTCTCATAGGGCTTCAGCTGAAAGCTTACACTCGAGTTCAGCTTCATCTCTGCTGCAGCTGCATCCCCCCCCGGAGCCCCACAGAGCACCCTGCCCACTCGCCCACCACCCCAAGCCCACCCCCACCCCCCCTTACTTCTGTAGTAGTTGTGTGTTGCCATGAGCGAGCCGCTTGATGGGATGGATGCCATGGTTCTTGATCCTGGGTCTTGTGCAGATCTAAAACCTGTGCACAAAGGGGCAGCTGTTATTGCACAGGGGCCCTGCATTCCCCCCTTAACCTGGGGCCTGACCTGCACCCACACACGAGAAAGCTCCAGCAGTTTCAATGGTACCAGTATGATTTCTGAAGGGATTTGACAGGCACGCCTGCCAAGTGTGTACAGAGGTCGGCGCTCACGGCACGACACGCAGTGTAAATCCACAGCTGTGGAGCCAAGAGCTATGTGCAGAGCCAAAATAACTGCTTGCACAGAGCACAGGCCTGGCCAGGCTGCACAGCAGTGGCCCTGCACAGCCCTGCACAAACCTAGTTCTTCGCTTTGTATCAGCAGTTGGGAGTTAGGAAATCTCAGGCAGCGATTGCATAAGCAGCAAAGGAGTGTTTTGCTTGGGGCACATACTGAGGATTTTCGTGGAAGGGTTTCCAGCCCCAGCTTGTCCCCACTGGAGGCGTCACCATCCTCAAGCCAGGGGCAAACCTGCCCACAGTGCACCGTCACGCACAACACTCTGCATCCACAGGCACGGAAACTGCTCATCCTGGCCCACAACACGCCCGGTTCTGACCTGGCAATTACTCTTCTCTTGGTACAACACACCACCCTGTTACGATTCTGACTCTTCCCATACCCTGAGGTCTGATTCTTGATCAATCAAGGCTTAAACAACCAAGGGCACCGCTTGCCAGCACAAGGCACTGTCCCCTGCACACAGGAGGATGCTGAAGCAGCGCCCTGGGACCCTCATCACCCTCCATATCAAAGAATCTCATAGTCTCATAGAAACACCTGGTTGGAAAAGACCTTTGAGATTATCGAGTCCAACCATACCTGTCCACTGCTAAACCTGAGCACTTCATCTGCCTGTCCTGATGACCCGTCTGGATGACCACCTCCTGCTGAGACCTTCTCTGGTCTAAAGACGCACGCGCTTCTGTGGTGTCCTTTTACAAAACATCCTCCACACGCTTACATCCCAGTTAAGACAGCAATCAGACTCATTGAATGGCTTGGGTTGGAAAGGACCTCAAAGCCCATCCAGCTGCAACTCCCCTGCCACGGGCAGGGACACCTCCCGCTGGATCAGGGTTCTCAAAGCCCCATCCAGCCTAACGCTGAACACCTCCAGGGATGGGGCAGCCACGACGTTCCTGGGCAACCTGAGCCAGGTCCTCCCCACCCTCATCGTGAAGAATTTCTTCCTAATGTCTGATCTAAACCTTCCCCCTTCCGAGTCAAAGCCCCCAGCGGGGAAACTGAGGCACGGAGCCATCTCGCAGAAGTTTTACCCCAGAGGGACAAGGGTGCAGCCTCTCAGTTGCCCCTTTCCAAACCCACCCTCCCCACCCCCCAAAACCCTCCCGGTTTTCCCCACGCCCGGTCGCGGCGCACCTGTGCTGAGCGGCAGGGTCCGGCGGGCGGGCACTAGGGCCGCGGGGGCCGCTCGGCGGCACCGCCGCCTGGGGAACGCAGCAGCGTCCGCTCCGCTCCGCACCGCACGGCCTGAGCCGCGGCGCTGCCGACCACGCCCCCTGACCGCCCAGATAGCCTCTCGGGCCACGCCCCCGAGGGACGCCTAGCCAATCAGGATGGAGGAGAGCTGCCGGCCCTGCCCCGCGCCGCAGCACTTCTGGCCACGCCCCCGCAGAGCAACCCGTCAATCAGAGTGAGGGGCGGTGCCAGCTGGCCCGCTGCGTCATCCCTTGGCCACGCCCCCCACGGGGCGTTCAGCCAATCGGGATTGGAAGCTGCTGCCGGCCCCGGCCCCGTCTGCTGGTGTAGCCCGCCCTGGCCACGCCCCCTCCGGGTGCACAGCAAATCAGAGTGAGGGGCGGTGCTTGCTCCGCCCCGCCCC